>JAGFMF010012281.1:11833496-11870227 GCA_019455555.1 Galemys pyrenaicus | reverse complement strand
GTTGGTCATAAGTTTGTGGGTTTGTTTCTGGGCTTTCTATTCTATTCCATTGGTCTATGTGTCTGTTTTTGTTCCAGTACCATGCCGTTTTTATGATTGCAAAGCCACAGTTCTTTAGCCATGGGTGGGAATTTGGGGTAAGGACTACATTTCTTTTCTGACCTATTTTTCAATTTATGCATACAAGGGCAGGGGTGTAGGCCAGAGGTGCAAGGACAGAGTAGGGAGCAGAACAGGCGGATTGACTATTTTGAAACATACTACTAAGGGGAGCAGTGCTCGAGACAGGAGAGGTCTGCTGCCCCATGTGGGTCACCTCCCTGGCCGGGGATCGAACTTGTGTTGCTGTGGCTGCCAGTAACTTTATAGTGCTGAGACTTAACCTCTTGTGCCACCAGGGAGGCCCCTCAGCTTCATTTCATAAGGCCCTACCTTTGTAAAAACACCATGAGTCTAGTGTAAGTCACACAGCAAGTGCCTTATTGTGGCATTCCTGGAGTGGCTGGTAGGAGCCCAGCATGCAGTAAGTATCACAGGGATGTAGCCAGATGCAGGAGACAGGGACCCGGTCACACCAGGAGATGCCTTTCATCGCGCAACACCATAGCAGCCGTGGAAGTGTGCCTTGTCCACCAGAATGCTGACATCACTGGTAGTTGGATTTACCAACACATGAAATTGTCCTGGTAAGATGCAGGGAAAAATGCAGTGGAGTCACCAACCCCTCATGTTAGAAAGCGTCTCAGTGGTTACCAGATCCCATGGTATCCAGACCTTACTAGGGGCCTCCTAGGGAATTTAAAGCTAAATGGACATTCATCCCCAGGACCCACCCCAGAATTTAAAGCTCTGATAGGGAGGCCTGAGAATCTGTATGCTTTAATATGTTTCCAAGAGACTATGCTGCTCAGCCAGCTCATCTGGTCCAGCCCCTCAACAAAGTGTTTGTGTTACCAGCTCTGCAGCATGACCGTCCAGCTGAAACTGGCATCGTAAGGTTGGAAGGAACTTACACAGCACAAGGCAGCAGGATCCTGTATCAGACAGAGTCGGGGTTCTGAGATGGATTTCCTAGACTAATGAAAAGGGCTCCACTCTAGCATCTACCCCTTGGCCTTAGTTTGACCCCTGCAGTAGCAGAGATTGAATTTACAGCATGGCAGCCTTTCAGCTGATTACCAACATACAACCAAATGTTTCAGGGCGTTCCTCTTTGCTTGGTTCCTCTGTTTGATTGCAAATTCGTTCATTCATGTATTCAGCAACTCCTCATGGATCCTGGCTGCTTTTTAGCTGCCTCTGGATGAACCCTAGTTTGTCAGTATCAGATCTGGTGCTCAGAATCGGTGGCCACACTGACCATGGTCTGGCCATCAGAGCCCTACATGAGCTATAGAAGCAGTGGCTGTGTGCTTATAAGAGGGCATGACAGCGTTATGAGAACAACGAAGCATGCTGGCTGGTACAGGCAGAGCTTCACCGATCAGGGAGGGGAAAGTAAGTGTTTACTAGACTTACCAGGAATGGGCCAGATCTAGTGAATGGGTACACTGTGGAATGAAAGAGAGGTGTCTTCTTCCAGTATGCCAAGTGGAGAAATAAAGTTTCACTGGGCTCCTGGGTAATTGCCACACACACCGCAGTGTGCACATACATTCTGGTCAGCAGTATAAACGGAGGCCCGCAGCACGGCATCATTTCTTAGAGGTAGGATTAGCTCAACACAAAGCCAAGGAGTCTAAGGGGACAGTTTTCTTCTCTGTACAGTGTGGACAACCTAAATGTTTCTATCAAAGCAGGTTAGGTTCCTTCCACAGTGAAAGGAAATATTGATATATCTTCCAAGGGTCAGCTACCTGGCATTTGCTCATTTTTAAACAGTCACAGGAACTTTACATATTCTTTGGGAAGAAGAGGAAAGGTAAGAAGAGGACTATTGTGCTGTTGACAGGTGGGTGTAAAGTGAAAGTTTCCATTGGTCAGCTTTTCTTAGATTCATCAGACTGAAAAACGTTTTCTGAATTGCTTTTCCCTGGATCAACTGGCAATTTTAACATCAATGTGGGTGTAGTTCTAATACCTGATTGGTTAGCAGATATCTTTCAAAATAATGAAGCAAAGAAACATAAAACAAAGAGAAAACAGCAACAATAGCAGCAGCAATAATATGGTTTGAGAACTGACCTAACTCAAGACTGCAGGCTTTGTTTGTAATCGTGCGGGCACCAGTCTGCTGGAAGCAGAACTCGAGCATGTCCTCTGTGCTATATCTTTTTGTGTTGTTGGGCACCGTAGATAATAGGGTAACTTCTGAATTTCTAGAGTCAGAGTAGCAGTTCCATGGGTTGGGCCCATTATGCTTCCCCTCCATCTTTACCTTCTGAGCTGAAGACCAGACAGAGTCATTTAGTTCTTCTTTGTGAGCTACCCGTGCACCACACCTGGACGAGATGGAGGGACAGACAAAAAAGGGACAGGCCGAGCCCCAGCTGCTGGTGCCGCCTTCCTGCCAGGCACATGGTGAAGTTTCCCCACTCAGGTGGGAGACCATCTGAGTTTGGTGCCATTGCACACTGGATTAGGAGGAACAGCTGGAGCTCATGGAAAGAGTGTTGACAAAGAGCACAGCTCTGGGCTCTGCCAGAGTTGGAGAAATCAGATTAGAACTTTTATTCTTATCCTTAAAATCACAGAACATTCCATAGGTTCTTAACTTTGGCTTCAAACAGCTGACTCCTGGTGCCAGTGGGCTCCATTGAGCAATCGATGTTTTCTGTTTAAATTATCTCTTGGTATCATCAAAGTTAGATTCAGTCTATGTCAACATCTTGCTCAGAGTGAACATCTGCTTGGTGGTAGATGTGCCACATGGTGGGCATGCCATCCTTGGCGGGCGCAGCACAGAACCTGGTGCCTCTGCAAGATGACCAGGCCACTGAGTTGGGCAGATGAGCGTCCTGACAGCTTCTACTGCTCCAGGAGTGCACTTGATGCAGAGAGCAGTCTATGGGTCAAACCAGAAGGAAGCGTGTGAGATGATGCCAAGGGACCAGCCAGTGGCAGTGATGATGTCATGGTCTGAAAGAAAGAACCTAGGCAAAGCCACACACACTGCAGGGTTTTCCATGGGCCGCACACCGGCCCTCCGGACTGTCATCTTCAAAGAGAAAATGAGTGGCAAGCTGTTGTTCCTACTTCAGTGTAGAAGCTGTCCTCTTTCACAGCAAGTCACTGTGGTGTTGTTTTAGAGACAGGGCCTCTCGGGCCGTTCCGTGGACACTTAGGTCACGTGATAGAGACTTCTCGTCATCAGATGCTGACGGTACCGACACAAGGAAAGCGCTTTCCAGTGTGTTAGACCAAAGCTCTTCTCCTTTCTCCTGATTTGTGCACACGCGGGATGATACTGTGTGGGGAAGCTGACAACAACTAAAAGTTGTTCCAAGGGCACTGGTTTGTCTAATTTGAGACAGAAAGTGGCTTTTTGAGCTTTATTGGGCGTGTCAGTTTGGTATAGCTTTTGGTAACTTTAAACTACTAAGTCAGTCATCATAGTTTTAAGCAATTGGAAACAAATGAATGCACAAGAAGTTCACTCCTTATCACCCGCAGACTGTAGGGTAGAATTATTACTGTTTAACCAATTCTTATTACAGTAAGTCTTTCCTGCAAGAAAACAGGCATATCTCCCCTTTTACCAGGATTCTGCCTTCTATGGTTTTGTAAGACCGTTTTGAGAAACAGCCATGTGAATACCCATTCTGTATTTTTCATCTACACAGGTGTTGTGGAATTGGCTACTGCTGTAGGAATTTGGTTGAGATAATTCTGATTTTGAGAAAGACCACAACAAGATCTTTACACTTGAATGAGTCCTTGAACAATGGCAAATGGAAGGAGGGCTGAAAATATCAGAAAATCATTTTTTAGACATTATCTGGTGATGATTTTTTTTTATATGTAGCATAAGGAAATTTACATCATTAGCCATAATCATTATTCAGATGAGACTCATTCATTGACAGGGAAGTCTCCAGTAAAAAGGAAGATCCTTTTTTATTTTCTATACCTCCTTTTCAGCAATATATTTGACAGCTTTGTGACACCAGTTAAATAAATCTCTGCCTATGGTCCATGTAAAGTATGTCTGTTTAAAAGCTAGAAAATTCCACTCATTTATTGGCTGTATAGGTGTGTGTGTGTGTGTGTGTGTGTGTGTGTGTTTGGTTTTTGTTTGGCTGGTTTTTTATTGGTTTTTGTTTTTTGTTTTTTTAGCTTGGCTTTTATGGTTGGTTGGTTTGTTTTTTGGTGTCAGGGAAGTAAAAGCGATTATGTTATGTTTCCCAAAATGGGTGCATCTTCCCCAAAACTCTGTTAAGGAAGTGTGACATAGATGAGAAGGGGATACTTTTGACTCTTTTTCAGAGATGATGGCACATTCAGTACCATGGAGGTAGGGAAGAAATGAAATAACTTCAGGTTATTGTCTTTTAAGCTATCTTGAACTCTGCCTCCAGAATAGTTTTTTCTTAAAGTCAGCATTATGTCATTTTTGCAATTCAGAAGATTTCTAGGACACTTTACTCCCCACCTCTTACCAGAACCACCTCCCCTCGGCCCCACTACACCCAGTCTGTCTTCATCCTACCAATCCAGGTTGTCCTAACTAGCAAGTTTTGGTACCAGCTCACTCCAGCCCTCCTCATCCCCACACACAAGGTTCACTTTTGCTCATCTCTCCCCTCCAGGACTGTGCTTCTATTTTGTCAGGTGTTGTCCTCCTCCCACCTTCCTTTATTCCAGGTCTTTCTTCCTCAAGTGTGTTCCTTTCCCTAATTCAGATGTGGCCAGTTACACCAAATCTAGCTGTGAGATGGGAAATAGTATATAGGTGGGTTTTCTTGTGACTATTTCTTATAATAGAGTACTAAGGTCTGGATGACAGACAGGGTTAAGAAGAAATGACCCAGATAGAGAGTTTTGATACAGGAGCATGTATTCCATAATGAGAGAGCATTTTGTATTGTTTTGTATAGATTCTTGAGTTGAATTCCTTCCTACCCCCTAAAAAGCAAAGCCATGCCTGTATGGTCTCACATACCCCAAGCACTGACCCCAAAGCTGAGCACCCAGAAAAAGTTCTGTTGGATGGATGGGTTAAGTGATATAGACATGGAGGGGAAACGGAGATGTTACAGAATGTGACATGAGCACCCACACGTCCCTTACGTGGCACGCTGGAGAAATCCTTCATCCTGTCACTGGCACATCAAAGGCGATCTGATCAAGCCCAGGCTTTGTTGGGTACTCATGTGAAATTGACTCAAAAGCGATAGAATCTTTGCACATATAAACAGCTGACAAATGATGGAGAATGAGTGTCCAAACAAACCCAACTGGCAGGACATGCAGTGCAAGGGAGAGGAAACCTCTGGTTATCCATCACACCTTGAAGGATGACCAGGGTGGGCCTAGATTCTTCTTCAAAGGCAGGAAAGGTTTGTGCTCTGAGAAAATGGAGCCCAATGCCCATTTCAGACACACAGGGTGGCCATTCGGCTTATAGGTCATTCTTAACTCTTCTTACCCTACATGGACATGACACACAATCGCTTTCCTAATTTTATTATTTTACTGGCTATCATAAGACCGTAACTTTTTAGGCATTCAGGTGAGATTAAGGGAGGAGGGGGTGGAATAAAGCTTTTAAAATCTTTGATTACCTCAGAAAACATATTTGCTTACTTTACCAGGAAGCTGGTTTTGTTTTGCTTTGTTTTTGACTGATGCCAAGAGGGGATTAATGAGTAGCTGCTGGGTTTGCCAGCTTTCTTTTGATTTCAGTTTATGTAATTAAGCAGTTCCCAGAATGACTTGAGGTTCTCACTCGGCATCAAAACACACTTCTCAGATGTGTTAGGTGTGGAGGTCAGAAACAATCCACTCTCCCTGAATGGAAGGCGGGGAAGTGAAAGACCGATCTTACCTTGAACCAACCCTCCTGTGTTAAGAAGGGCCCATTATGCTTTGGGGCCGTGCACATGGAGCTGTATTGAGTTGAAAGCAGGTTAAAACTGAAGTTCAAGTTGGTCTAAAATTAGACTATCTCGAAGTGAGGTTAACAATAGAAATAACACAGGGAAAGCAACTCTGGTTTACTATTGAATTTCCAGCAGCTAGAACCTTATCCACAGTGGGTGTTCAAGAATTGCCTTGGAAAACAATGTACAGACAAGGAACCCACTGTGTGCCAGGCACAGTTCCAACCACTGGGGATACAGTAAAGAACTAAACCAATAAAAATTTCTCCATGGGGCTCACAGAGAGTAAGAGTTGGTGACCAGGTTTTTATTGAATATGGAGTTGTGAGCTAGTGGAGATGGCGGTTGTTGAAAAAATAAGATATGTTCTTCAGTCACCTTCAGAGACTGTAGGAGAGTTTCTTTCTTGCCTCTTACAGCTTCTGGTCACAGCCGCTTTCTTTGGCTTATGGCCACATCCTCCAACCGCTGCCTTCATGCTCACGTTGCCTTCTGCCTTCTCAGATCTCCCTCTGACTCTCATACCCTTGTGATTACGTTTAGGGCCTATCAAATAATCCAGGATAATTTCCCCATGTCAAAAATCTTAACCTCAACATATCTCAAAGTCCATTTTTTAAAGGTAATATTTACACATGAAGGCTTTAGAACATGGGTATCTTTTGGAGAACAATTATTTGAATGACCACACATACAAAGGTAACTGGAGCCTCCAAAGGTACAGAGATTTGTTCAAGACTGCACTTCAAGGTTGTCAGGGAAGTCAAGACCAGGACTCCCTGCTGTCAGCTTTGGGCATCTTTCTCTAGACTAAGCTGATACTCATAAAATTAAGGCACAGAAAAATTTTAAAATAAGACCTCATACCCCAATTCACATGCTGCATCATCTTCTCTCCAGATTGCACATTACCAGGACACATCCATCTTTGCATCTTCTCCCCACTGGAGTCCTGATTCTCTTGTGCTGGGCTCCAAAATGATGATCCATGTCAGCAGCTGCAGTGAAATTGACTAAATGGCATTTTCTGCTCTCTCTCCAGGACCGCCTCTTTTTCGTCATGGAGTATGTGAATGGTGGAGACCTCATGTTCCAGATTCAGCGCTCCCGCAAATTTGATGAGCCTCGCTCCCGATTCTATGCTGCAGAGGTTACATCAGCCCTCATGTTCCTCCACCAACATGGGGTCATCTACAGGTACCTCTTTTCTCTTCCTTTCTTTCCTGCAAGTGAAAAATAAAGTCTTCTCCCAGACACTTGAACTGACTTTGGCTCCTGCCCAACTGGTCTCTTAGCAACCTACTGAAAGTTGTTTGTTCCAATTTGCTTACAGAGGATTTTTTGGGGGGCTGTTTATCACTGTGAATGTTAATATTTGAATAGCCCCCAGGAGATCTGACCTACTGTTTGTGCCAGCTTTGATTGAAAGCCCAAGCATGACATTTTAAAGGGTTGGCGCCGAGCGACCTTGAGGTGACCTTCATTTCTTTCTCCCACCCTCTTCCTTGAACATCAGGACATTCTCTTTACTTTTCCTTCTGTGCCATGAACTTCCTCCCCTTCCCAACCTCTTGCCACTTCCTGAGTTTGTTTGGCTTAGTTGTCTCCAGTAGATAGAATCAGAGGAGGAGGAGTTGCTTGGGGAGGTGGGGTATATTATGATCTTGGGGTGGGGGGGAGGAGAAGGGAAGTAGACAATATCCAACAGGAAGTGACTCTTTGCAGATCATCTAGTCCCTTATTACTGCCCTGTCCCCCTTCCAAGAAAACATAGAAGGAACACACACACACACACTCACTCACACACACACACTAATTTTCCAGTAAGAGAGCAGGGCTATTTACGCAGTCTCTTCCATGAGGTCAGGAATTTAGGGAGGAGTAAATATAATTAGCAACAAGGACACTAAAGTCCCTTAAAATTTTTTTAATGACTGTCAATTTCTTTAGTTAATTTTGTTTCCTCCTCTTTTTTAATTGGGTAAAAGTAAAGCTGCCTTGGCTTAACTCGCTAGCACTTCATAGACCCTATGCCGGGAGCAATGCCTTGACTCAATGTTCTTTGGTGGGCGGGGGCTTACACAACTCCTACCTCAAACTTCCCTGCCTGCCTCCATCTCTGAGCTTCCTAAAGCATGCCTCTCTACTCAAAATCAGTGGCTTCTGTTGACCTACAGAAGAAAGCCTGTACTTTCTAGGCAGCTTGTCACGCCCCTCTACACTGCGAACCCTTATAGTGGTTTCTTCACAAGTCATCATGAACCTAGTGACAATGCCCAGATATTGTCTCACAGTTCTCAGGAGTCCAGAGTCCCGACAAGGAGCCTCTGTGCCCAGGGCCTCAAAGCCTGAGAGCTGACGGCCTGTCACACTCTCCTGAAGTTGGGGTCGGCTCCTTTGGGGGGGTCAGGTGGTTGTGAGCAGAATGCATTTCCTGGCAGCTTTGTGACCCCAGCGTTAGCTTCTTCAAGGCCACAGGAGAGGTCTTTCCTGCTTACATGCTCTCATTTCAGGGGAGGCCTGGATCTTCTTTTAAAAGGGCTCACTTGATTAGAACAAATTGATCAGGATAATCTTTTTAACTCAGAATTGAAGGATTAGGGACCTTCATTAAACCAACAAAATCCCTGGGCCTTTGCCCTCTACTGTAACATCATCGCGACGATGATACCCCCTCCCCTCTTCCATGTTCTGCTGTCTAGAACTTTGTCACAACTTAGAGGATGGTGGGCTTCTACCAGAGCAGGACTCATTGGGGTCACCTTTGGTTGTATCTGTTACAGCCCGCACACCTTTCCCTGCTCACTTCCCATCAAGTTTCTTAGCCTGTTTTGAACATCCAAACTAGCTTCATCCAAACTCACCCGCCAGCTCCCACCTTAGCCTGTATTTCTGCCCTCTCCCGCACCTCCTTTGTCCCGGAGCCTCACGCAGCACTGCCTGCCTGCAGAATCCCAGGCCCACCAGCCCAAGTCTCTCCAACCCCCCAACCCCACTTGTCATTGGCAGTTTGTGCATGAATTGTAACCTGAGCCTTTCAGTGCCGCCCCTGCACGGCTCACCTGGGTTAGGGCTGGGCCTCAGGTATCCATGTGGATCCTTGGCTGAGCTGCAAGCTCTCCTTAGGGCCATTTCTTCTTCCCCTTTCAACTCCTCAGATTCCTTTTCCAAGTAAATTGCTTTTGCTTTCCACCCTTTCTTGTCTTGCACATAGTAAATAGTCAACACATGACCAGTTACTCACCCTTCTCCCCCAAACACCATCCTCTTTCACTTCTCTGAGCCAGTTTCCCCACTGTCTCTGGAGTTCCCTTGTTCCTAATCTGTATCTTCATAGGCACTTCCTAGTTCACATTCGTGGTCTGACTGTCTCCGGACCCCTGGTTTAAGAATATGTAGATTTCTTAATGCTAGAGGAAGGGGCTCCTCCAGGGTTAGTGGGGAAAGGAGTGCCCATGAGTTGCTGATTGCTGAAGCTGGGTGACAGGTGCATTTGGGTTCATTGTTCTGTCGACTCTGGAGTATTTTTTTCATTTGACATAATAATAACTGGGGGTTTTTTGTTGTTTTTTTTTTTTTTTTTTTTTTTTTTAAGGATAATGATTCCAGGGTAACATTCCTATAACTTTTGATTCAGTTTTTCTGGCATGGAGTTCAGGAATCTGTTTTTTTTTTTTTTTTTTTTTAGAGCTTCCTCAGGTATGTGGGGCCACAGGTCTAGAAAAATTCCCTTCTGCCTTCAGGACTATGTCAAGTTCAAGTTCCTCCTACGCTCTGGGCAGCCTTCCCTATCATCTGCTGGCATAGAACTCACGTCTTCCTGGGCCACATAATATCTTCCTATACCAGGCAGTTAGCAGGTGCCTGATATTTCCCCTTGAGATGTCTGCCACACTGCTTACCTGTTCGGCATAGGGCAGTGCCCTGCTGGCAATAGGTGTTAAATATTTACCCTTCTAATCTGAAATGCTCCAGAACCTTCCAACCCAGTGGGTTGCTACCTCATAGATGTAACTTAAAAGTCTGTGTTGGAAACTCTCCTAACAAACAACACACAGGTCCCCCCCTACCTTTCTCCTAAAGGACCCCCATTCCTTCTTAATCTCTTAGATTTCATGGGTGATGAGCGCATGCAATCTGTGTCCCTGTTGCTGTGTTTCAAGCCGCCGTCAGAAGGGCTATAAGGGTAGTGGGCATAGCTCTTGGTCTACAGCTGCTCCAGAGGGCTGTGAGGGTGTGACCTTACCTGTTGCCTCTGGCTATTCTGAAGTCAGGCTGAGACCATCTTTTGTGTGATTCAGCAGTTCATTTGGGACATTGATCAGACCGGGTTTGGAGGATGAACTCCATTGCTGATGCTGAGATTGAATTTTCAAGCCTTCCTACTGGAATTTACATACAAGTTAATTCGCAGCTAATTGGCCACTGGCCCAAGAACTTAGGGAAGAAGTCATTTTTCTGGCTGATGGCTCACACTTGAAGAAGAACCCAAGTTGGCAGGCGGAGCCTCCTTTCCTCTGGTCCCTCCCTCGGTCAGGTGCCCCAACCTAGGCAGCACAGGACACTGTCCCTGTCCCCTACACAGCATTCCTGGGCCACATCTGTGTGCTGTGGTGGAAGAGGCCTTGGCTTACTGTACATCCACCTTCTCCTGGCTTTCAAAAGTCTTCCCGTCCCCTTGTATATTTATGTATACCCTGAGAGGTAGAGGACTGAAGAGTGGACCTTCTTTCCAAACTTGATCCTGGGAACTTTCTACTCCTCTATATCATGCTCAGTGCCTGTCTGTTTTCCTCCGAGCTGCTTAATAGCAGTGGCTGGGA
Source organism: Galemys pyrenaicus (assembly GCA_019455555.1). NCBI lineage: Eukaryota > Metazoa > Chordata > Mammalia > Eulipotyphla > Talpidae > Galemys > Galemys pyrenaicus. The sequence goes on along the minus strand of JAGFMF010012281.1, from coordinate 11,859,363 downwards.
TTAATAGCGCAAGGGATTGAGCACTGTATTGTGGGGCTTCTGCAGACCGTGCAGCTCTATCCCTGGCCAGGGAGGGGACCCACATGGCACAGCAGACCTCTCCTGCCTCATCTGCTGCTCCCCTCGGCAGTACATTTCAGTTGATCTGCCTGGTCTGCTCCCTACTTTGTCTCTGGTAAATCCTCTCACCCCCATTCCCCATGCCTCTGGCCTGTACCCCAGCTCTTGTGTGCAAAACTAAACAAAATCTTTTAAAAAATAATAGCAGTTGCTGACCTTAAGAATGCATGCACAGAAGAGAGAGATATGTGGCCTGCTTGGGACAAAGAGGGCAGTCAGGGGCCTGGGAAAGGAACCCCAGACTTGTGCCTTCTTATTCTTTCACAATATAGCAGCCAGGATCATGTGGCAGGGGTGATAAGCCTGTGGGCTCAGCCACTCTCACCAGGTATCTCAGGGTCCTCATCTGTAAAGTAGGAATCACAGGTGTCTCTCTCACTAAATCTTGTAGGGTTTTAGTGAGCTAATAAGGCTAAATAATTTTGAATAGTAGCTGCCATGCAGTAAGTCCTCAATAAAGCTTAGTTAATCATTTTACATCTTGGATTAATTCCTTTTAAGATAGTGAAATAATTTTGGAAATATTTTTTATCCAACCCAGGTTCCAAAAGGGGCTTCCAGAATCATATTAGGAGAATAAATTCCTTCCTTCCTTCTTATAAAGTGGAACTCTGTTTTGTTTTTTAATTATAAAAGGAGTAGTCATTGGGAAAATAAAACTTGAAGGAGGCTGTGAAGTCAATATCCCCTTTACCAACCTCCTGGCTACACAAGGGTAAAACAGTTTAACAGTCTCTAGAGAAGCCTTTGACACTGTTCTTGAGCAAAACTCCACTTGTGAAGTTCACACAACGCCTGCTGTCCTCCTCAACGGGTCGCTGAGTAAATTGCAAGTCAGACTGGAGGCAGAGGTGGAGGATATGAAGGCATGTGTTTTACTTATGTCATGTCAATGATTAACATTTGTCATTTCAAGCACTAAAATTTGGTCTCTCTCCAGCCATAGAGGAAGTTATAAAATTATTAAACTTGGCTGCTCCTTAAATTCTCCAAGGCGTTCCATCTCTAAGGGGTCGTCAGCACCATTCCCAGGAGCCAGTCTGACCTGGGCCCGTGGTGTTTGCCAGAACTGGATGGTGGGGAAACCAGAGGAAAGAGAGGGGTGTCCCCAGTTTAGGTCATTCTGTACTCAAGAGGTACTTAGAAAAGACTTTCCTTGTGGATGATGACGTTTATAAAAAGTCAAATTAGAATTAAAAGCAGGAAGCAAAGATTTAGTCAAAATCTCAGAGCCCCTTATAAACCTGAGTCTTAAATGTCTTCTCCTGGGCTGGGGACAAGTCCCACAAGGAGGGACTTCTGAGGGATTCCCCTCAAGAAAACTGGAACGATCTCTAGCTGTGTTCTCCAAACAAGGCCTCCCTGGAAAATGCACACAAAGCTGTGATATAGTCAGAGGGGGAGGATGTGCGTAGTTGGTAGAATGTTCTGGATCCCTGGAATCTTCTCATGCCATGGGCATAAATTGCAGCTCCTGACTTGATGAATGTTGGCAGTTAAAACCTGTTTAATAACTGGTAGTTCTAATTTTTAGAGTTTCATTTTTCTTTCAATGTATTTTTAATTTATCTAATGTGAATACAAAGCAGGGAAGAAAAAGAAAGGGTGGTCCCTTCCCTTTTTTCCTTCCCAATCTTTTAGTACCTAACCCTTAGAAAATCACTAAGAGCTTCCTTGACGGCAGTTGATGGGGCAACTGGTCCAGACCGGCGACCCCCAGGGCAGCATGGACATGAGCTCCAGATATTGATTGCCAAGTTACATCCCGGTGAAAACTCTGAGGTATCTGTATTCAGCAGCTAGCAATCCCCTACCCATTATAGGAAACAGTTTTTTAATATGAAGCTCTTGTGACTCTAAGAACTGAGTGTGTACTAGAAGTATACCAGCTAGAGTGGCAGGAACTACAAGAATGAATGTTGGCTCAAGGGAGACCTTTGTTCATCTAATCCAATTCCATTTTATAGAGATGGAGTTTGGAAACCAAAACTGGGTAGTAACTCACCCAGGTTTATACAACCAGGGAGTATAAAGCTTAGATGTTATTTTAATCAAAGATATAAAAGCCTAGATTAAAAGCCAAACTGTTCTATAAAGGGTGTAAAGAAATAAAAAGCAGTTGTCTGCCCTTCCTCACCCAACTGCCTCTTCTACAGAGACAAATGCCTGCAATTCTTGTAGCTTATACTTTGGCAGGAACTTCAGTATTTCTAAATGCCATTCTTTGATTCTTCTTAAAACTTTATTTTTGGCATTTCTATCCAATGACATTCTAGTAGGGAAGTGAAATTTAGTTATCTGTCCCACCCCATACACTTTCACTGCCCTACCACATACACACGGCTTTCCCAACTCCCAAGCTCCCGTTCTCTTGTTACTGTCATTGTGGTTAAATTAATATATATTGTGTACATTACCAGGACTGTGAAGCATTATTTGGAACTAAGCCATGTGGTAAGCTGTAATTACTTTTTCTTTCCTATACATTTCCTTTGTTTGTTTCCCCTGGAGTTAATAATTATCTCTTTGCTTTTCTGTGTACTTATGAATTCAACACAAACTCAACAAATTGGCACATGTCCCTTTGGCATATTAGATGCCACAGAATTCTACTAGTTCCATGTTCTTGAAGGAACTGCTCCTGGAGTCTTCTAACTCTGGTCTGAAGAGCTCACCTGAGTACATAGCTCTCATCCCAGGACCTCCCTTCTCTGGTGGCCTCGCACTCCCTTTGGCCTCTCTCCTGTGTTGAAAGCTGACTTAGTGATGCACCTCCAGCACATTTCTGAGAAATAGCGTGGAAGTAAATTTTTGAGACCTCCTTTTTGTATCTAAAATTATATTACGCTCAAACTTAATAAAGATTTGGGGTGGCTGTAGAAGTATAGATTGAAAACCACCTCCGATCAAAAATTTAAAATCTCTTTCATTGTCTTCTTACTCCCAGTGTTGCTCTTGTGAAAGCTGAACCCGTTTGATCCTTGCTTCCTGGAATGGACAGTCGTTTTTCTGGAAGCTTGTTAAAGCTTCTGTAACCATTTCTCTAAAACTACATAATGTGATCGTTGAGATCTATTTTCATCCATGGCACTATATCCTAGATAGACTCCCTCAATTTAGGAAATTATGCCCTTGCCTAGAAAATATCTTTTTAATGATTCCTTGTTCCCTGTTTTTTCTTTTTGGAACTCTTATTTGGATATTGGACTAGTCAATTTGGGGCTTATAGTATTCTAATCTGGTTTACCACTTAGATGGGGAACCTCGACTATCAATATTTTTAGACCTTTCTTCTGGGAATTCTCAAATTACTCTAGAGACAGATGTTTAATTACTACCTAAAGAGAGGTTGGAGGGCCCAGCTCCCGGAATCAATGTGTCCATTCATTTCCCCTGTTTTTAATGCAACACCCTGTGCCTGCCTCACCCCACCAGCCTACTTGGGGTCTGGAGGTCCTTTCTTGCTCTTCTCCAGAGAATAAACATCTAAGGCAGAAAAGGGGTTATGCAAAATAAAGAAGAGAGTCTGAGTTCATGGTCGTTTTCAACCAGATCTATTTCATATCTCTTCACATTACCTTCGTCTCCAGAAGAAACTGAAACTGAAAATTCCTAAATTTTACTGGTTGGAGGGTGGGAGACTCTGGCGTATGTTTGATTGTTCTTCACTTCCCCATGCTGGTTTAGGGTCAGCTCTTTCTTGGGTCTACTAAGCCAGTTGCCACTCATCTCTCTTTTTTTTCCAACTCCTCAAATTGTTGCTGCTGTTTCTTGTTCCTAACACAGTTGTGCACTTAGACCTCGGTGTGTCATTTTGAGGAGAAAAATAGTTGTGGTATTGATAGAACAAAATTACCCTTATAAATCTGTCCTCTTTATACAGAAGTCAATAATAAAATAACGTCACAACCACAGCAAGCAACAGCAACAATAATAGCAAAACCCGTACTTGACTTGTTACTAGCTAGACACTATTTTGAGCACTTTGCAAATATTAACTCATTTAATCATAACATCAACTCTATGTAAAGCATGCTGGTAAAATCCATGGGATATTATCCATGAAATTTATTATCTTTCCAAAGAAGGAGATCCTGCCAGATCCCTCCCATTGTATTTTTTAACTGCCCAGTTACTCTGCCCCATTTCTGTCAGCTGCAGTCTCATGTGGGAAACAATGTTTTATGTTGGAGACGGTGGTGTTTGGATTCAGAAGGCTGGGACTGCCTCAGATTTGTTGTGCTTTCCACGGCAGAATACTTAAACTCTCTGAAATGTAGTTTTCTCTTCATACCATGGATATTAGAATGTCAGCTTCCCTGGACTAATTTTGAGAATGACATGAGACACCATTTCCATAAGTGCTGAGAACAAGCTTCAGCACCTAGGAGGTCTGTTAATATTGGTTAGATGACTGGTTATGGAATCAGACGATGTTACAGGTTGAATTGTGTTCCCTCCAAATTCATACGTTGAAGTCCTAACCTCTGGTTCCTCAGATTGTGATATTTAAAGATATGGCCTTTATAGAGGTAATTATGGTAAAATAAGGTCATATGGGTGGGTACCAATCTAACTGATGTCCTTGTAAGAATGGAGATTACGACACAGAAATGCGCAAAGGGAAACCATCCACAGACACTGGGAAAAGACCCATTTACAAACCAAGTCTCAAGAGACACCAGTATTGTTAATATCTTGGACTTACAGCATCCAGAACCATAGAAAATAAATTTCTGTTATTTTAAGTTACCCAGTCAGTGGTACTTTGTTCTGGAGGCTCTAACAGATCAAGGCAGAGGACCTAGGTTTAAGTCCCAGCATTGCCACCTACTCATTGGGTAGCCCTGTGCAAATGAATTCGTTTCTCTGAGCCATCTGTACAATGGAATCGATAATAACTATGAAATAAAATAAGATGGCCGAGCATATGGGCTTGGCATCAAAAAAAGTTTAAATAAACTAATGACATAGAGTGATATCTACAAGTTGTTTGGGATCCAGCACTGAGACGGTACAGGCACAGCCTTGATGACTACAGCACATTAAAGTCCCTGTTTGGGGACATAGGGTAGTAGATAAATGAGACTATGTCCCTCATGAGAGCAAAGAGTCCATCTGGCAATGGCCTAGATCTCAGAGCCAGGTGAGATTCCAGAGAAAGTAGCCTCTCCTTGGCGTTCTTCTATTACCACAAGTACTCAGGGACCCTGGGACAGGATAGGTGACACGTGGGCTGGACAGGCATGACTGTGGTGCCTCAGTTTCCCTGTTAGACCCCCCCCCACTGCCTGCAGCTGTCTTCCTGAGCTCCCTGCCCCCTCACCCATCATCTGGCCCTGTATGACCAACCTTAGCAAACATGCTGCTGCCTTGAGAAATGTCATTTTGGTGATGAGAACTGTCGTCTCTCCCCCATTGTCTGGTTGAAGGGGCTTGTGTCTCCGCTGAGGAGCACTAAGTATCATCATGGATGCCTCAGAAGTACTCACTGAGGAATGTGGGTCTGGGTTGACTTAAAGGTGAGACCCTCTTTGCCCTAAACTGCTTTAGTGTTGTGTTTCCTGGCTGTAATAGAGAAGGACAAAATCATCATCGTGAAGTGATAAGAGGAGAGAAGCAACGCGTAGAGACTGAGCTGGTTGGGATGAAGCCAAGTTTACATTCCTCTGAGGAAGCCACGTTATTGCTGAGCAAATCGGAGGTAGAATTCCCATTGACATCGGAGGTTCAGAGCAAACAGGAAGTTTGGAACCAGAGGGAAATTCCTGATTAAATTTGTTTGAGTGTTTTGCTAGTAGTGTGTTTTCCAAAAAAAAAAAAAGGGAGCCTATCATCTGCTTTTGTTTCTCCTGCGATACGTAGCATAGAACTGAGAACCCAATATGGTGACTCCTGGTCTCAAACTCTCCATTGCTCACTAGATACGTGATCTTGGACAAGGAATTTAATTCCTCTCTCCTTTTTTTTTCAGATTTTATTTTTTTATTAATTAATTTTTGCCTTACCTCGCTGTGGTCCCCATAGTTCTCTAGCCACTGTGTCACCAGTGACCTATCGTCGTATCCCCTTGTGTTCATCCCTCCCGTTTTGCGCCCCCCTCACTCCGCCCTTGCTGTATGCCTCTGTTCTGTGGTCAGCTTGCTGGTTTTGGCTTTCTTGACCTTTAGTATGGTTTCCCTATACGCCCCATATAAGTGAGACCATCTTCTATACTCCACATATGTGAGGCCACCTGGCATTTATCTTTTTCCGTCTGGCTAATTTGACTAACATGATCACTTCCAGCCCCACCCATGTTGCCACAAATGGCATGAGTTTGTCTCTTTTGATTGCTGAGTAATACTCCACTATATAAATATATATAGTTTTTTTTTAACCTTTTTTTTTTTTAACCATTCATCCATTTGGGAGCATTTGAGTTGGACCCTAACTTCTCTTCAGTTTCTTCATCTGTAAGATGGGGATATCACTGCCCCCCCCCACACACACATTGATATTGTGAGAATCAAATGAGTTACTAGCTATAATTTAATTATAATTATGCCTGGTACAGAGTCCTCACTGAAAGTCAGCTGCCATTGTCATTGACATCTTTATTCCATTTCACAAGTGGCGGAGTGAACAGTTGATACAATTCACTTTTTCCAACTTGAAAATATCACTGTGAATGCATCCTGCCAGTTGGCAAACTGGTCAAGATACCTTTCAGGTTACAGTCTTCCAAACGAAGTTTGGTATGAAGAGTCTGCGCCTGTCTTAGGAAGGGGAATTCAACATCTATCTATTTGCTTCTAGTCTATGACCAGCAGTGCTCTATAGAAAGAACCCTTGGAGCAGGTATCACCTCAGCATATCAGCAGTGGGGTTTGCATTCTCCCAACTTTGCTCATATGGCTTTGTTTCTTCAATGCCTTTGGCTAATGATTGAACTAGTGAAAATGGGGATTGTTTTAGCAAACAATGGGCAGCTTTGCCACACAGTCAGAAGTATCTGTGAACATAGGTCTCTGTAGACTCAGGCTAGAGGTGGTGAACTCTGTGGAGACAGTGGAGCCACACTTCACTGACTTTGGTTGTGTGGTAACAGGCTGGCATTTACCCTAATGATCATTGCCATGTTCTCTCTCCTGGCTACTGGGTCTCTTCTTCCACCATTCCTGTAACTCAATGTCAGTAGACAAAGAGTCAGGTGCTTTCTTGCTTGAAAGTCTGCAGTGACCATGTGTTATCTCAGGGGAATGTCCAGATTCTTCCCTCATCCCCGAAGCTGTCATCAAGTCTATCCTCTCACCAACTCTTCACTAGGTTTGCAGATGGGTTTCTTTTTACAACCCCACCCTTTCCCCTTCCAGTCATCCTCCCAAGCACTTCTCCTGCTGAGCAACTCCTCAAGCCTCTTCTTGAGCCTAACAGGTGTCCTCAGCGTCATAGCCATATGCCATGTGAATTTATTATCTAGATCCTGAACACCCATGACGTGCTTTCACCTCCTACCCCCTGGCCTAGGAAGACCATGCCCTTTCCTGAAATACCATACTTTTTTTTTTTTAAGATTTATTTATTTATACATACTAGAGCTGGGGTACAGGCCAGAGTCACGGGAGGTGAGAGGATTCACCAGACAGAGCGGGGAACAGAACAGGCAGATCAATGGAAGCACACTGCCGAGGGCAGCAGCGGGGTGAGGCAGGAGAGGTCTGCTACGCCATGTGGGTCCCCTCCCTGGCAGGAGGCAGGGATCGAACTTGTGCTGGAGTGGTTGCGGTTTGCTTCATAGTGCGTTGCTTAACCCACTGCGCCACCAGGGAGGCCCAATACCATACTTTTAATTTTACTAACTCTCATTCTTAAAGATTCAGCTTCAGTGCATCTCCCTCTTGCCCTTCCAAACAAAGTCAGTGCTGTGTTCCCCTTGCTAGCATTGCATCTGCTCCTCATGTTCCTGGATGTAGCATTACCCACATTGTGTGGTGAGAATTTCTTGGCTGAATGACCCTGTAAAACTTACACAGGTTATGCTAGACTTACAGTTTTCCTCAATAGCCTTTTTGTAGCCAATCAATTCAAATGTATCAAGAAACTACCTCCAAAGAGATGGGAGAGTTTTCTGAACGGATAGGCCATGGGATGAGTTTTCTAGTGAACTTGTTACTAGGCCAGCATTTTACCCGTGCCTCCTTTCTTGTTCCCTGCTTACATCTTTTTTGTTTTTCACGGTGTCTGGTTGATGACGTGCTTCTGTACAAAGAGCAGGGTCTCAGAATTGGGGGCCAGGATGCTGATCAGATCGCCTCTGCTGGGTGACTGCAGGCAAACCTCTCGTCCCCTCCGGTGCTCAGGCCCCCTACCCATGAGTCATAAAGACTGATTGCATGATCTATGCCGTGACCCTAAGAGTGTCATTCTCAGAATGCCTTTAACAGAATCTGAAAGTGAATCTGGAAAATGGCATCTCCAGGGATAACTGAATCCAAATAGCAAGTCTGATGCCCCCCGAAGAAGGGTTAGACATTCTAGCCTGAGTTTCCCAAAATTTTGTATTCACTAGCAGGTAGCCAATGCCCTGTCTCTGGGTTCCCCCTTTCTGGTAAATCTGCTCTCCTCCCTCTTAAAATAAAAGCTTTTCAAGGTTCTGATGTTGCCAATAAAAAAAAAAGTATTTGATCTCTGATAGTAGGGCCATTCACTTAAACAGGGATTGAGAATTTCACAACCCTAGGTCAAACCCCGTAATCAGAAGTGAGTCATAAAATTCCCTCCCTGGTTGGGAATCTGCTCCTATGCAAAGGCACTCACCCAAAGGAGATTGATCTCTCTATGTGTTTTTAACTTTTCTTGTGGAGTGACCAAGAAAAAGTCTGTTGTTGAGTGTATGTAAGGGGGTATTCAGTCAGCAAGGATTGTCCAACCTTTTTTGTGAGTCAGGCATAGGCCTTAAGGGTGTTGTGGTAAGGAGAGGAGACACAGTTTCTTGCCACTTAGCATTTAAGTTTAGGTGGGGACAGCAGACACTAAAACAAGCAATAACAATAAAAACTGATAAGGTGGTGATAGGGAAAGGATAGGGTGCCAGGGAAGCACACAGCAGAGATATCTCAGTGAATCTAGAGAAGACCAAGGAAGGCTTTCTTGGGGGGGGTGGGGAGGGTGGAGAGTGATGTCTAGAGAGAGCCAATGGAGTAAGCAGGAGCTAGTTAGGGTAAGAGAGTATGGATAAGTCTACCAAGGAGTGGGAACAGAACATGTGAAATCTTGGGGTGTGTGTGCATGTGTGTGTATGTGTTGGGGACCCAAAAGGGTCTGAACATCTAGAAAATATCAACGTGTTGGAACTCAAAGGACAAAGGGAGGCCTGGTGAATACTGAGGATGCAGGTAGACCAGAGACCGCATTCTGAGATCATAGAATGACTGTCCAGTCATCTTAGATTATGTTGTACCTAACATATATGCTGGAGAACTGGGGAAGAGGGACTCTCTAGTTAATAGAATTTCAGAGTAAAGAGTAGCTCCAACATATAGATAGTTGGATCATGTTTGTTGACTTTGAATCATTCTGACAATCTCTGTCTTCTAATTGGTGTATTTACCATTTGCATGTAAAGTGATTATTGATATAGTTGAATTAATATCTTCTCTCTTCATAATGATTTTCTATTCATTACATTTGTGGGGGTGTTTTTTGTTTCCTTCCCTCTTTTTCCCTGTTGCTTTTTACTAAAATGGAAAATTGTCAGTTATAATTATAAGGTGCCCCTTAACAGCAAAATTGTTAAAATGTGGGACAAAAAATGTGTGTTCTAGAATCTCAAATAGTGATAGTAGCCCCTCATAGGGAGGTTTTGGGGCTTAAATAGGACAATGCATCAAAGTACTTAGCATAGTACTGGGCCTGGTAATGAGCCCTAGCTGTTAACTATTACCATAAAGACTGCACAAGTCCAGCCCCGTTACTTTATAGACCTCACAGCCAATTTAGACACCCCAGTTCCTTTACTGCTTTACAGGTAAGGATAATTGCCCTAAATACATAGGAATGCAGTTCTGGACTGAGGTTTTTTTGTCTGTTTGTGTGGCCACCTACTGCAAGTTTGTTCTCTTTGCCTGTTTGTTCTGTTGTCCACAGTTAAACACAGAACTCTGAGGTCAGACTGCCCTGTGTTTGGATCCCACACTTGTCACTTATGACCTGATATGAACTTAGAAGGATTCTAAGTTCTCTCCGTCTCCATGTCCTTACATATAAAATGTTCACATTAATCCTTAGCAGGTACCCAGATCCTAGCTATTAATATCATCGTATCTCCTCCTGTAAACAAGAGGGTCTCTGTGGCTCAATCTCCTTTTTTGAGCTGAAAACTACAGGCAGGACTACTCTGGACCTGGTGAAAGCAGAGGGTGTGTAGATGGCCTTAACTGGTAGCAGGAGAAATGCCTTGCAGCATGGGGATAAATCTCTCCAGTCAACTAGGCAGGGGTCTGGGACTGCCTTCCCAGCATGCCTCATCTAGGCGGATTCACTTGACCCTGGGTAGTAAGCACGAGCTCTGGGGCCAAAAGTTCCTGAATGATGCAGGCCAGGGGGACAACATGGCCAAGACCACCCTTCTCTCACCTATTAGGGAACAGCGACTCCTGAAGGAATATCAGCCACTTATTCATCTCAGCCCTGGTTATGAGAAACCAGAGACATAGTTACTTTTCTTTCATTTTTATATTCTCTGCAAGAATGTTCTAGATACTGCCCATTATTAATTTTTTTCATATTTTTTCCTCTTATATTTTTGTCTCCCTGAATCTATAATTCAGCTTTAATGGAAATGAATCATTGCCTCTCTCTTTACTTCCCAGACACACTTGTAACAACTAAGCCACTCTCAGGCTGTTCTGCTGACCCACATGAGCAGAGACAAGAACAGTCAGAGAAGAATCCTATCTGGCTTTGATTCAAGCACTGTGGGCACGTTGAACAGTGTAGAACTAAACGTGTACACAGCTGGGCCTGCTGTGGGCAGTGAGTTTTGTGTGGGATTTTCCAGGGCAAGGCTGCAACCTTCCCAGTGGCTGGGCCTCCCCTCCCCAGGCTTACATGACTGGAAACAGTACTGTGCTCCTAGAGGTCAAGAGTTCTAGAAGACTCTAAAACTCATTTCCTCAGTGGAGCACCTTTGCCATCCCTTTTGATTCAGTGAGAATTCTGTGATATGCTGGCATGAGTATCATATGTGATAAATTAAAACAATACCTGGGTTGCTTATACCAAGAAAAGGACAGAATTTGGAGAAAAAGGACTTATGGCCTCTGTATTTGAGGGATTCCTTTTCCCAAGATTATGTTTTCTAAAAGACCTGGCTGATCCTGTCCTGTTGGCCTGTGCTGCTGAGGAAGTGCAAGAACAGTTCCCTGAAGCCTGCCCTGTGAGGTCCTCCTGTGAATCACATACCTAGAAATTCTCCGTCTGATAGCCCATCTTGACCATGTGGTGCTCAAGCCTCAGTCCGAGGCACTGGGAGTTTATACTTGGATAAGCTGATGGAGAAGTTATTTCACAAGTTATCAACTATACAAAGCAGAACAAAGATTCCAACTTCTGCAGTCACCTTGGACTCTTGCCACCTGACCTTGAAGCATCCCTGTCCCCAGACCCTGTTTCCCATTCTTGCCAGGATCGCTCTTGGCAAGACTCTGAAAACGTAAGATAGTTTTTGAACAAAGATTGAATGTCTATCTCTTAAGACCCAAAGCCACAAGTGAAAAGTGTCCACCCTGTCTATCTTGTCCAAAGATTTGAGTGCTGAGCCCATGGTAGAATAGGGAGCCCAACTTCCCTGCAGACCCCACAGTCTTCCCCGGGGGGGGGGGGGTTTCCTTTATTGTCTTGAGGCACTGTGTGCATGCAACAGTATCTGGTCATTGATGAGAGACATATGTCTGCATGATGAGGCCAGATTTGAGAGCTATCTATGTGTGCATCAGTGCTTGCTTCAAAGCTACCAAGTTATTTTTGTGTGTTTGTCCGAATTACAAATCAGTGTTTTCGATGGAAGCAAGATACAGAGCTATAATTAGAACCTGCTTGAAATCCAACCCAGGCTCCTTTCCCCCTCTGTAATCAGCACCCCATCACAAAGGATACCCTGGGGAATGCAATTCAGAGAGAGTTTTCCCATCATTTGCCTCTTTTATCTTTGTAATGACTCTTCATCTTTTTCTTTTCAATGTAAGACAAACAAATCCCTTACTATTTGGAACCAAGGGCCAAAGCTATAGCAGGAAAGAACTTTCTTTATTACATCACAGGGGCAGGAGAACTGGAATGAGATTTCCCCAAAAGGTAAATGAGTACTTGCTTGGTTCTTGATGGGATGTTCGAATGTGCATAGGAAGGTAGTGCTTGATCTCTGTCAGAATGTTTCACTTTTGTTAGCTTTGTTGCTCTCTCTAAAACGTTAGCACTGGGAGGTGAGGATCTGAGACCTCTCCTTTGCTCCAGCCCCCCAGTGTGTCTGCTATAGGGCTGTGTGCTCCATATGCCTCCTTCAGAGACGATAGCACAGCCTGCCTGCAGGTGGAGAATATCAAGTGGAAATTACCTGTGGAACTTCTCCAAGGGCAAGTACTGCCTTGCATCTACAAGTCAAGGAGAGGACTCAGGAGCTTCCTATGAAACAGTCACATTCACATGGCTGAGTAAGAAGTAATTCAGTAACTGTGACCTGGATGCTGTAATCCTAGTTACAAACCAAGTAAGAGGGCCAATTAAAATGTGAAAGACTAGAAGACTGAAGGGATCGCTGGGCACTGTTGACACCTTGGGACAATTGGGGAATAAGATGACTGGGATAGTCTGTGTGTCCCCACCTACCGCCCTTCTGCCAGCCCTAACCGAAACCAGGCAGCCCATTTCATGCTCGGGGCTCTGTCGGTGCGGATAGCAGCGCTCACACCGCCACCTTCATTTGCTTGTTAGCCAAGTTTACAGCCCATATGGGTGTCCCCACTCCCACTGTGGTTGGTCAGGGACAATAATAATCTCAATATTTCTGAGGAGAATGTCTATTAAAAAAAACAAACAGAAACAAAACTTCTTGATGGACTGACTAGAGAAATGTGAAGAGTAAAAATCCTGTGCTGAAATTAGAGGAAGAAGAAAGAGTAGCAAATAAGAATGTACTTTACCAGCTGGGTTTGGAGAGGGGAAGACAAGTGTGGAGAGAAGAAAGGCCTTTCTTTTAGAGAATCTGAAGAATTTTGTGATGGTTCTTCTTGCTATTGGTTAAAGGAAATTAGCAGTAAACTATAGGTCACATTTCATATAAGAAGGAACATGAAACCAGGGAGTTTTATCTAAGAACCCAATTTAATGTTTGTAGGAAGTGGGAAAAAAACAAGAACAATTTTTTGTCTAGTGTCTATAGAATCCTGTCAAATTAGCTCTTCCAGATAGCATGTGAGGGCATTGGAAGGCCTGGGGTTTCTGCCATAAGGAAATAGACCGATTTTTTTTTTTTTTTAAAGCAAACAACCCGAGTTTACATATCCAAAAAGAATTCTCCTGAAAAACTTTATCCTCCTGGCAAAAATGCTGCTCTTTACTTTGAATATTTTTACATTTCCCTCGAGGGTTTTCTTTGAATAAGTTCTTATGGATCTTAATAGGGGTATGTCTGATTTTTAAAAATTGTTTCTATCAAAAGTAATGCGTACCCATGAAGGAGAAGCCCTAGTTTTCTGAGTGACTTTGAAATGGTCGATTCCAAAAGAACTTTCACATGAGGCCCAGAAATCAGGTGGGCAGAAGCCCAGACGTCCAGTGGCCACTGTGAGGAGACCCGCAGGCAGCAGGCTGCCGGCAACACCCCTGTGTGGTGGACAGGGTCCGCTGCAGTCTTGCCAGCTCTTTCCCTTCTGACCTCACTTTCCTCATTTAAAAACTGGGATGTTCACAATACCTACTTTGTGTGGTTATTATGAATATTAAGTGGGGTAATACTTGAAAAACACCCAAGGAAGGGCTTAGTAGTTGTTTATTGTTATTGTAATTCCTTCTACCTTACTGTGGAGCCAGGGATGTGGTAGGTTAGCGCTAAATATTAGTCAATTGGTTACCAAGTTGGTGCTACAGATGTCAAGTTTTGACTTGAAAGTATACCTGTACTTGAAGAGTGGGGTCATCTGAGGTAACTGCAGAAGGGCTTAGAAAGCATTTCTAATCCTCATTCCTATAAAACTATTCCATTTATTTACCTCAAATGTCCTCCCAACTCGAATAGTTATGAAATAGACTAGTGCGTCAAACAATGGAATTAATATGAACAATAAGGAAAAAATGTTGGTAAGTAGCGTAGATAATTGAAAAATAAACTGCCAGAGAGTCGAGTAACCCTATAGGTGCAGATTAGGAACATGTCCTGAATAATCACCTTAGGACAGGCGAGTGGAATTAACAACTGGAGCGGCTCCTCTGAAAGCAGTGAAATAATTTATTTAATTTGAGCATGAAAGGCATCACCAGGAGGAAACTTACCTGAAATTCCACCCACTTGGGTAGTGATGGGATAGGGTGGAGGAAGAGAAACTGTGCAAGGTTGACCAAAGATCCCACCACCTTTTAGTAATCATCTCAAATCATCTTATCAGCTTTCGATGGTTTAGAAGAAAATAGAAACTGGCAGCTGTGAAAACACTGTGTTGCTTGCAAAACCAGGGTAACGGGGTACTATGAGCAGATATCAAAGATTAGGGAGAAGAAAGCAGAGCACAGTAGAGCATACCTTTCATGGAAAGCTTTGAAGCACCGGAAAATGGAGATGCAGCTTTTTGATTTTTATTGCATAATAATTGACTTAAAAAAAGAGGTGCCTCATGTTCTCTTGTGGCCACAGAAGACAATAAGAGGAAACTGACTATAAGTAAAGGCAGACAAATGGAAGGTAAAGCATAAGAAAGATGACCTTCTTGGGGAGAAAACATAGGGATGTAGATCCTGGGGATGGCTACGAGTCCACTGCAGGCCTGGAGGGCTCACTGTGGTGTGTCCAAAGGCAGGCCTGGGCCACTGACCCTAGGGAGCCTGGGAGCCTGGGAACTTCAAAAAAGTAGATGCTTGACCCAAGACCCTGTTGTTTGAACAATCTGGTTGAATCTCACCTTGGGACAAGTGGAGCAAGTTCCTTCTTGAGAGACTAGACGTGGGACAGGAGAGGAGGGGATATGCAGGTTCTGGCTCCTGGATGGCGAGTGGAGGTTTTCCTTTAACCAGCTCCTCGGAACCAGGGAATCCACACAATAAAACTAGCAGAGCTAAGTAGGCAGATTTGTGGGTTGGGAGGCATAATTAGTGCTGTTTTTCTCTAGTCTTGACCTAACTGGAGTTCACTGGGTATGTAATGGAAAAAAAACAACCAGCTTGATATAAAAATACAGGAAATGCCTGCAATCACTGCTGATTGCAGTAGCAGCTTTCCTTCTGTTATTTTTGTGAAGGAGGAAGAAAAAAAAAAACAGGGTTTGTTGGGTTTGGTTTGGTTTTGTTTTGCTTTTTTTCCTTTCCTAAATGGTAGAAACAACTTGGTCTATTAGTCCTTTTCAGGGCATTCTTTACTCAAACTAAATGATGTCACTTCATCTGTAAATACAAAATACATTCAGATAGTTCTAAATATGGTTTATTGGCCCCGGGGGCCCATGTTTTCTGAATTCCTCTAATTTCTAATCTCTCTAGGCGGAACAGGATGAATTTAGTTTTAGCGTAGTGCCTCGTTTTGCAGCATGCTTTACATTAGTGCTGGGAGAGGAAACTATTCCCAGCTATTCCTTTACTCAGAAACGATCAGCTCTTAGTAAAGATCATTCTGCAGTGAGACCTTCTGATCCAAACGATTAAGAGATACACAAGTTTTCAGCAGCAAAGAGAGAGCAAGATTTTCACCAACAGGGAGCTTGCAAGAGACCCCCCACCACACACACACAAATCTGTGAGTGGAATTCATCTAGCTTATCTTCCTTGTGGTTCTAGGAGTCTCCATTCCTGTTCCTGGACTTTGGATAGAATCATTGAAGGCTGTGGTTATAACGCGTCCTTTTAAATGTCACCTGGGAACCTGTGGGCTTCCCTGTTTCAGTTGGTGGGGTCCCTGAGAGTCTGCAGATGGATGGTCCGCTGGGCATCGCCCTGAGGAGGCTGTGCATAATCTAGAGCACCCCAGGGCTCCGTTTTGCTGAGACCTTCAAGGGGCACTGTCATTCTGGACAATAGACTTAGGGGGTCCCCAGCACAGCTCAGATAAAAAAAAAATAGTAACAATAGAATCCGGTTCTTACATGAAACAAGGCAAATGAACAAACGACAACAAAAAAGAAAAAGAAACTCTTAGATGCAGAGAGCAGATTGGTGGTCATCAGAGGGGAGGAGCTGTGAAGGTGTTAATTGTGGATGGAAACTAGACTTTTGGTGGTGCTATCGCTCATGCAGATGTCAAAGTATAATGCTGTACATCTGAAAATTATGTACTGTTCTAAAGCAGTGTTATCTCAGGGGCCTTCCTGGCGGCGCAAGGGGTTAAGTTGCAGCACTATGAAGCTATGCAAGGCCACTGCAGTACAAGTTCGATCCCCAGCCAGGGAGGTGACCCACATGGCGCAGCAGACCTCACCTGTCTCTCCTGCTGCCCCCCTCAGCAGTGTCTTTCAGTCAGTCTGTCTGTTCTGCTCCCTGCTGTGTTTCTGGTGAATCCTCTCACCTTCTGGAGACTCTGGCCTGTACCCCAGCTCTTGTATGCATAAATAAATAAATCTTTCAAAAATTTTATCTCAATAATATTTTTAAATAAATAGAATTTTATTTTTTAGCTCCAGCACTGTTTAAGGGGAAAGCTCAGGTTCAGAATACTGTCTTTGACCATAGGTTATTCCCCTGTCTGAAGTGATTGGGCCAGATGGTGATTTTTGTCTCCAGGCGACATTGGCAACGTTTGAGGACATTCTTGGTTGTTACCACTGCAGAAGGGGCATGACTTCTGGCTGCTAGAGGCCAATGCTAAACATCCTGTAACATGCAGGGTATTCCATACCACAGAAGGGCCAGCCCCAGATGTCAGTAGGGCAGGGCTGAAAAACCCTGCCCTAGCATTCAAGGTCAAGGGTGATGCAACTAAATGCCTGGAGAGGTTCTGAGTTAACAGGTCCCTTGCTGTGGCTGGTAAGCTTTATCCAGCTTTGGTGGAGTTCAGCCAGAATTGCAGGTTTTTCAGACCCTGAGGAAATCAGCTGAAGATGGAGCCTGTTTACAGATAGAGGAAGGCAGCATGAGGGAAACTTGCAGTTGTCATTTCAGTTCCCTTTCTCCATTCTATACGGCTCAACTATTTAATGCCTCAGGTTATACTGAACTTTCTTTCAGAGGAATGCCACCCATGTTTGAAAAACCAGAGGGTATTTTTTCTGTGAATATTAAATCAAGAATGCTATTTAATCCACCCATACTATAAAAATTACAAGAGTCTAAGGCAAATACTCTAGCTTTATTAATGTCTCAGCATCATTTTCCCACTGCTTGACTCTTGTGTATGTTTAACAGGAACATATGGTGCCATCTTTTAGAACTGCTTGGATGGTTCTCAAATTAAACTATTTCTTTGCAGGTAAATATTGCTGTAAACAAAACCAATGATTTAAAGTTGTTTTACGGTGAAGGATGAAATTGGACTTTCAGTGGTGAACTTAAGGGTATATATACCTATGCTGATTTTAAACTATACACACCCCAAACTTCTATAATGTCATAATACAATGTTACTTGAATTAAAAAATAAGTCATTTTACCATATAGCCAGATCTAACCAGAGCACCTTAATGTCACCCCACCCTTTCAGTATCTCTTTTAAAAAAGGTTTATTTATGCATATAAGAACTGGGGTTTAGGCCAGAGGAATGCAGGGGGTGGGGGGAAGGGGGTGAGAAGATTCACCAAAGACAGAGTGGGAAGCAGAACAGGCAGATCTACTGAAATACACTGCTGAGGGGAGCAGTGGGTGAGGCAGGAGAGGTCTGCTGCGCCATGTGGGTCTCCCTGGCCCGGGATCAAACTCATGCTGCAGTGGCTGCAGATGCTTCATAGTGAGATGCTTAACCCCTTGCACCACCAGGGAGGCCCCCTTTTCATTATCTTTTATGGGAAGGTTAATGACAGTAATGGTTTGGTATTCTTGGGATTAAAAGGATTAAGAATACATAGGCAGATAGTTTTCGTTTCCACCTCAGTGCACCCATCATAAGTAGGTATTGCAGTGTCTGTGACCTTCTGGACCAGACTGACCCGAGTGCTATATGCATGAAGTCAGTCTGAGCAGGTCTTCTACCATGCATACTGAGAGACACCTGCTGGTTCTGTTCTTCCCAATACCACAGTACCCACTCCATTCACTCACTGGTTTTGACACCCATGGATGGGTACCTCCAAATACCTGCCTGCACTGTACAGCACAACACAGTGCGATCTGAAGTGGTATAGGTATCTACAGGAATTCTCAGAGCCTAGCATGGTGCAGGGCTTGGGGGAATGCAAGAACATGCTAACCAATTTGATTCTGTGTTGATGGGCAGGTTCACCAGTTCTAGTACAAGGATTGTATAGCACCAGGCATCCAGCTATTGGCATCTAGTAGGCCCATTTGGAGTGAAGAAAAGCCAATGTGCCATCTCTGAACTTATACCCGTGGCTTTCTACACCAAAATATATACCAGAAGTGATCCTCGCGAGTGTTTATCTGCCAGAGTTAGGATCTGATCCTGGAGGAAAGACAGCACTATTTTTTCTGACCATTCTGCTCACTCATCGAACAGGTGTCTCCTGAGTTGGGTTTGTGGTTGTCTTAAAAGGAGCAAAAGAGACGAGGGGAAAATCATCTATGCCTACCCCGCTCCTTTCCCTTTTCCTCTCCCCCCTTCATCTCTCCTTCCCCTCCCTTTTGTATCTTTTATTAAATATTTTTTTTATTTATGCATACAAGAACTGAGATGTAGGCCAAAGGTGTGGGGGGTCTCACCAGAGACAGAGTGGGGAGCAGAACAGGTGGGTTGACTGAGACATACCGCCAAGGGGAGCAGCAGGTGAGACAGAAGAGGTCTGCCGTGCTATGTGGGTTACTTCCTGGCCAGGGATCAAACTCGTGCTGCACTGGCTGCTGGTAGCTTCGTAGTGCTGTGACCTAACCCCATGCGCCACCAGGGAAGCTCCTCCTTTTTGTATCTTTTTCCCATTGAGGTGTAATAGGTCTACAGTGACGTACACCCTCCTTATATGTTCTCAGGTTTGCACATGAATATATGTCTGTGTGGTTCAGATGGTGATGGAGACTATTGCCAGCATCCAGCTCGCTCGTCTGTGTCCCTTCAACCATTCCATCCCATCCTGAAGGGCAACCACTATCTTTTTTTTTTAATTTTATTTTATTTTATTGCATTTGACATCGTTTGTTCTCCCCAGTGGGTTCCCACCACCATTTCACCCGTGCACCGTCACCTCAGTCCCTTGTGCTCTTTACATCTCATCACTGTCTTTGCCCTCTCCTCCCTCCACCCGCCCCCATGGTCCCTTGGGTTTATCTTTAATCTTTTGATCTTGTTGAGTTGTTATTTGATTGCTTGGTTGTTTTGGTTATAAAGGGCAACCACTACCTTGACCATAGATGAGTGACACGTTTAGGTCTCTTGAGCGTCAGTCTTGACGGTGAAATACCTAACTAGCCCTCACTGTAGCCCTCTGACCAGGTCTGAGTTTTTGCAAATTATTAAGAATAATTTTGAAAGGGTTAGATTGCATTTTTCCTATTTCTCTCATTTAAACATCATAGTTCTCTCATTTACCCCTCAGGAACAACCCGCCAGGTAGGACACATTTCCCCCATTTTACAGATGAAGAAACTGAGACTCCAACTTATAACATGAAGCAAAAAGCCTCCAGAGCCAGGTTGTAGGGGGCAGCGTCGGGTTCTGGCTCTGTCTGACAGTCTGTTTTTGTGAGCACTGAGCCAGCAAGTGTTTGCCGTAGAGGAGTCCTACCGGAGTCGGGTCGTTTTTCATATGAAATCGAGTTCAGTACTCCCTCATAAAGCTTTCAGAGAGATTCTAGAGGCCTTTTCTAGACCACCTTGGCACTGCTCTTTGTGGCCAAATACTGCTCAATGGTTCTGGTTGCTGAAACCTTGCTCTGGAATGCATGTTTGAACTTCAAGAAGAAAGTTTACTCAAGTTCACTAGCAAAAATGTGCAAATACAAGGAAAGGAAAAGCCTTACAAAGGAAAATACTTGAGCCCCCACCTTTTTTTGTCTACATACTGCTTAAAGGAAACTCAGAGTAAAAAGATAAGCAAGTCACACACTTTAATGTCTTAAACTATTACCACCAATTGTGGGACAGTTACTGGGAAGTAGTGAGATTGAAATAAGGTCCAATGAGATAGTGAGGATAAAAGAATTGGGGCCAGAGAGGAGTCAAAAGCACTGCTCAAAAGCAAGGAATTCGTTTTAGATGGGGAGTGAATGATTTCACCTAGTTACTCCTGAGAATTATGTTGTGTACCACGTAGATCAATAGTCAATGTGTAGGCTTTTATGCCATAGTGTATTTTATTTCTTCTCGAGCCCTCTTCTGTGCTCAATGGTGAGGAGTAATGCCTTACAAAGCATAAAAATCAAGTCACCCACAATGAATGAAGAAACAAATAATTATGTGGCACATACTGACGGCAGGGGAGCAGGCTCAAAAGCATCGTGCAGGCAACATGACTGTGTAACCCCTGGCCATGCGGTCTATGTCAGGCTTCTAGGCCGAAGAAAGTCTTTGTCCCCAACTCCCCACTCACTAATCTAACTTTGACAAACTTACAAGCTCGTTTAAAGACTGGGCTTAAGTTCTTATACCTCTCTGATCTTCCACTACAGCTAGTGGAGTTCTTCACATAGTCAAGTGAGCGATGAGCAATGGTAAGGACGGTTGAATTATATACATATATAATATCATATACAGATACATCTATACATAATATCATAATATATACATAATATCAGGTGGCCCTAAACAAATGAAAATATCTCTCCATTTGCAACACCCATTTAATTTGCAATTATGGGTAAGTCTTGAAAAGAACATTTTGCACATGCAACTTCTCTGGACAAAGGAATATCTCACGTGACTGTCTCAGTGAAGTACACTTTGGTAATTATTTGCAATGGTGTCTTGCCTACTTCGGACTCTGATTGCCAATATTTTCTCTCTGTAACAATTTCTCAACATTTTCTTTAGTAATATATGAACTTTAGAAAACTAATTTAATTGATTTGTCATTACATTTTAAAAAATATATTAGTAAAAATGTCTTTGGAAAGTATGTTTGAAAAGGTGAATTGATATTCAAGACCATAGTGTATTCATTCTGTAGAAGTCAATAATACAAATTTCAATAGAAAGGAAATGTTCTCCAAGCAAGATTGTTTGGGTTTTGATATACTGTGCACTTCTAGAAAGTTCTTTAGAACTAGGGGATAAGTAAACACAACAGTGACTTAGGGGGATCATTTTAGGTAACAATGACTGGATTTAAAATAAAAATTTGAATTTATAGGAATCAATTTCTCTAGAACAGAAGACTTTTTCCTGAAAAGTACTGAAGTTGGTATATTAAAACCAAAGCTGTCTGTCACCATTAGGACTTGAAGTAGGTAGGGAGAAGGAGAATCAGTTTCCTGGGCATGGTTAACTATATATTATGAAGGGGGAAATAAATTAGTTGTTGACTTCTTTTTCCAAATGTAACCAAACAATGGGATTTTTCTACTTTTCAATGTCTGAATAATTGATAAGGGAATTGCATAATTCTCTTTGAATAATTCCCTTCTGTTAAATTTATATATGCCAATAAATACGGACACAAAAAGCATTAACAATGCAGACATTTAATAGGTATGTAAGGAAGGACCTTCTGAAAAAAACAAAGTTCAACCTACGACAACATTGAGTCATTCCTAATTCACATTAGGATTTAATAAGCATGAAAATTGGAGTTCATTCCATACACGTTTATTGCCATAACAAAATGGAGTGTGGATCAAAATCAAGTTGTGCATGGCTTCAGTGTCTCAGTGAAATACCTGTTTTAAATGATTAAAAATTATTTAAGGCCTGTTAATCTGTGCAAACAGCAAAGCAGAGATAAGCAATAGGGCTGGTGCTGCCAAGCGAGGGCACTAATAACTCAGCACGTAGGTTCTTGTCGAGTAGGTTCAGGCAGTGTTGTTTTATCACTTTGGCATCCAAGCTGTGTCATAAGCAACACTAAGTTTTCCAAAGAAAATTACTTAATGCATCTTTGTTTAGTAAGTACTCCAAACTGCCTTCTATCCTATCTTGGAAGCTGACCCCCTTGGCCCATAGGGATCACCTTTAATGCCTGTGCTCGTTCCTAATCAGCCATTGGGTATTTGTTAAGTGCCTACTACTTCCCAGGCACTGTGTGAGGCCCTATGGGGATAAACTGATGAGCTCAAGTAGGTCCCATTGTACCCTCTCTGCGGACATCACTGCCTACTAGAGGGGACAAACAAGCAAACAGGCAATGAAAACTTTCAGATTTCATTGTCATGGATACTGTGTCTTGAGTCTTCTTAGGAGGGGCACTGGATCTAACCAAATGGGGGAGCCAATGAAAGCTTCTTGCAGGAAGTGATGGGAGTTGGCCAATGAAGAAGGGGGAAGAATGTTAGAGGCAGAAAGGATAGTTTCTGCAAAGAGACAAAAGTGAATGCAGTTATTTACATCTCTTATTTCATACTTTTGATATTTAAATATATATAAAGGGGCCTCCCTGGTGATGAAATGGGTTGAGCACCACACTATGGCACTGCCACAGGCACTGCAGTGTGAGTTCAATCTCTGGCCAAGGAGGAGACCCCACATGGTGCAGCAGACCTCTCCTGCCTTTGCCTCAGCAGTGTATTTTCATCAGTCTGCCCATTCGGCTCCCCACTCTGTCTCCTGTGAGTCCTCTCACCCCCACACCTCTGGCCTGTATTCCAGTTCTTGTATGCATAAATAAGTAAAATTTTAAAAAATTAAATATATATATATATACATATATATAAAAGTTCCCATTTTAATACTTAAACATTTTTTTTTTTCCTGGTGGATATTCTTTGCTGTTTTTCCTGGGGCTTCCCCATAGAGCCTGGCACAGAACCAGGCATGTGGTAAGGGTTGAACAAATGTGATTTTCTCTCTCTCTTCTCTTGAGCATTCACACTGGAATGTGAACACTGCTGCCACCTTTTCCAGGGAGGTGGTGGGTGGGAGCCGGAAGAGCAAAGAGGTCGAGGAGCAGGGGTGCCAGCCAAGGACAAGGGTACCACCGAGGAAAGTAGAGGGTGAGAGGTACAGGACTCCAGGTGAAGATACCTCTCACTGCTGCAAGTCCCAGCATTCATAGACTCAGCCTAGATGAGCTGCTTAGGAATATGGGTGTTATTGTTGAGCTTTAAAAGTTAGAGTGAGTGTGTGTTATTTTAAGTCTCCAGACCCTCAGCCTAGAAGTTGAAGGGTACGGTACGGAGAGAGGAAAGCTTGAGGCCACAGTGCCTGCAGATTTGGGCCTGCCTGGTTAGCAATGCTATTTCTTCGGTTTTGGTTCTTTATTTAGCTTCCAGATTTGTTCAATTCAAAATTGTTGATCTTACACTGCTGGTGGGAATGCAAGCTGGTCCAACCATTATGGAAAGCAGTATGGCGGTTCCTCAATCTACTAAGAATGGAACTTTCATATGATCCAGCAATCCCACTCCAGGGAATATACCCAAAAGAATTAAATACACTGATTCAAAAGAATACCTGCACCCCTATGTTTATAGCAGCACCCTTTACAATAGGTAAGACCTGGAAACAACTTAATAGATGAGTGGATAGGGAAGCTATGGTACATATACAAGATGGAATACTACTCAGCAATCAAAAAAGAAAAACTAGATGCATTCATAGGAACATGGATGGAACTGGAAGGGATTATGCTCAGCGAAGTAAGTCAGAAGGCAAAAGAAAAATACCAGATGGTTCCTTCCCTAGGAGGAATATAAGGGAACCAAATAAGGATCAAGGAAAGGAATAAGAACAATAATAATAACAATAAAAGCAATAAAGACACAAAAACCAAAAATGAGGACACAAGGACAAATTGGGGACACTTGGTGGAGAGGGAAGAGGGGGAGAGTTGAGGGCAGACGGGAGCACAGGGGACTGAGGTGATGGTGCACTGGTGAGATGGTGATGGGGAATACATGGGGATTACAATTGATGTCAAATATATAGAAATAAAAAAATAGATTAAAAAAAACAAAAAAAAATAAAATTGTTGATCTTTTTCCTTAAAAGGTTCCCTGTTGATCTCTTTTTGTGTTTTACATGTTACTAAGAGCCTAGGTTCTTAGAATCCTTTTAATACAGTGACCTTCACAATCAATAGTGTCTCCAGGTTTTGACAATATAAAGTCTCCTCTTACTTTGCAGTGGAAACAGGCTGTCGACAGTAGTATATAGACTATGATCCACACTTCTCAACTTTGGGCCATTTGTGGGTCATGTCAACATCCCCTGCCTCATCTCTCTCAGTGAGTACAACATTTGTTGTTGCTGGTTTCGCAGCTCTTGCCTGCTTTCCACAGGATTGGTCTCTGCTCTCAGGTTAACGCTGTGCATATAGTAGGTGATCATCAGGAAATTGTAAATGGTGCCAAGCAGGGCCTCTCCACTCTAAAAGTATACAAAGTAATGTGTAAGCCTTTAAGGGCAAGTGGTTGTCATCTGGTCATCTGCTGCCACTGAGAGCACAGGGCTTTTAGATGGCCTGAGACGAGGGGTTCCATTAGGAGTCTTAGTAGTGAGCATTGCTCTGGGTAGCTTGCACAGAACAGGAATTTGCTGGAAAGAGATAGGGCAGGTCACCAATATGAAGGGAAAGCTGGCAAACCAGTAGGAAAATGGGCAGAGGCCAAGGAGGCTGGACACAGTTCTGCCCCTCAGACATCAGCTGGGAAACCACAGCCTGGTCAGCTGTCAGCTCCCGGTCCTTCCTCCTTTAGGCCAATACCTCAGTGTCACAGAAGTATCAAAATAGCCAAGATATGGTGCCCCTTATTCTTCCACAACTCACACACTGAGGTCCCTGACCAGGGCTGCTAGAGTGGGAAATAAAGATAAAATCAAGCAATCGAGTACAGCCACTGTTCCCTTATTCTTATTTATATTTCACATCCTGGTTTCCTCTTCTCATTTCTGCCATTGTGTTATCCTCTGACGGTGTCACTTACATTAGTCTAAAAAAAAGAGCAGATATTCAAATCTATTTATACAACAGACGGATGAGACAGGGATCAAAAACTTGTGGTTTGAATAATCAAGTTTAGAAATTCCTCACAAAGGGGAACTGGAACTGATACTTGCCAAGTACTCTCTGTGTCAGGAATTATAATAAACTCTGTATCTCATTTAAACATTGCAGTAGACCAAGTGTGTTGTTAGCTCCGTTTTACAGGTGAGGAACCTGGGGCCCATTTAGGTTTAGTCACCACATAGCTTAATAAAATGTCAGAGGAGCCTCCCTGCTGGCGCAGTGGGTTAAGCAACGCACTATGAAGCAAACCGCAGCCACTGCAGCTCGAGTTCGATCCCTGCTGCCGGCCAGGGAGGGGACCCACATGGCGC
>JAGFMF010012281.1:11704647-11826553 GCA_019455555.1 Galemys pyrenaicus | reverse complement strand
TTATTTGGTTCCCTTATGTTCCTCCTAAGGGAGGAACCATCTGGTATTTTTCTTTTGCCTTCTGACTTACTTCACTGAGCATAATCCCCTCCAGATCCACCCATGTCCCTATGAATGAGTCTAGTTTTTCATTTCTGATTGCTGAGTAGTATTCCATCGTGATATATACCATAGCTTCCCAATCCACTCATCTGTTTTTGGGAATTTAGGTTGTTTCCAGGTCTTACCTATTGTAAAGAGTGCTGAAGAGCGAATTTTTGAATCATTTATCTTGGCTCGGAAGCAAAGTGTGCTCTTCTGTTTGATAGAGAGGCATGGAGGGCACTTTCCTGAGCTGCCTGCATATGTCCTGTCTGGCCTCAGTGGGACTGGAGTGACTGGGCATTCCTGAGACAGGGAGGAGGAAGCTGCCACAGAAAATACTGCAAGGAGGGGTGCCTGCCAGTCACCAGCATTTGCCACGGTGTTCAGGGGAGTCTGGTTATTGAGGGGAAAATGGTCTTTCTCTCCATTAGGTTGTTGAAGTTATAAAGGTGTTTGACATCATCTGCCCGAAGAACCTGTATTCCCATGTGATCAACCAGAGGTATTCAAAAGTCTGCACTATGTGTCCAAAAACAAACAAGAGTTTCTTCATCACCTGCCCAGAGGGCCTGTGCTCTGGTGATCTAAATACTTGGCATCCCAAAGTAATCTTTCTAATCTCTTATCTTCAACTAAATGGAAGAATTTGCTGTCGTTATGTGGCACTCAGGACTGGGCTTTGTGAAATTAACATGCCAGAGGGGTGAGCAAGCTAGGGAAGTGAGGGCATTAAGACAAAAAAAAAAAAAAAAAAGCCTGGAGCCTAGGTGAAGAAGATAGAGGCAAATGGGTTTTTTCCTTTAGGGGGAGTTTTCAATTCAAGCAAAAAAAAATCCATTTCTTATGCATGAAGATTCTTATGTGTCAACATTTTCCTAAGGGCTGTGTGTAGTTTACAGAAGAAGCCATCTCTGTCCCTTGATCCTGGGGAAATCTGTTGAATGGGGAGAATGCAGTTTTACAAATGGGAACAGATGAATTTTCAGATAAGGTGGCCGAGTCGCTGTGGGGAGAAAGCTAGACCCCACTGGACATCTGACAGTCCAGTCCCTGGCCTTACTCAGCCCCCCACCCCCCAACCAGGTTCTTAACCATAAATCAGGATGATGGCGTATAGTTAGTGCTGGGCGGTTGTAAGAATGAAAAGAGACCAGGAGGGTGGTGGCCCTGCAGCTGCAGAGCACAGGGCCAAGCAGCTCTCGGTGGCTGCTTCTCAGATCTGCAGACAGGCTGGCTCCCCTGCATCCCTGATTCTGGGAAGTTTGCTGAGGGTCTGGAAACTGTCAAGTCAATCCTGACTAGTAACACCTGTGCAGCTCCACCCCTACTCTCTGTCGCCTGCCCCCTTAGGTTTCTTTTCTGGGCTGCTGGCATTCCCCTGCACCTTGTCATTTCTTGCCATTCCCCAGGCCTGGGGGAAGCAACCCTGTGATTTTCTCACTGGCCTATAGTGAAAGGTTCAGTCTCTCTCTCTCTCTCTCTCTCTCTCTCTCTCTCTCTCTCTCTCTCTCATTAAATAGCATTTGTCACTTTATCCCATGGTTTAATTACAATTGCATATTCTTCATTCTTCATATTTCTAATTCTGCAGTGTCTATCTCAGTCCTCAATAGGAGATGAGTTTTTCAGCAATTAGTCATTAAGGATTTAGTGACTTACCCTCATAAGTAGATGTATATTTTAACAAATGAATGGCAGAGATCCCAGAGAGGTAAGAATTTATAGGGTAACTACTGTGACTCAGGCTCTGTGCTGGAGCCTTCACATCAGCGACATCACTCAGTGATGGCAGTATTATCCCCATTTTACAGATAATGAAATTGAGCCTCGAAGCTGGTTATTTTTCTTTCTTCCCTCGCCTTCCCTTTCTTTGGTTTACAACACCGTGCTGACTTAGAGGTATAGGGTCACCCCTTTCAGATGTTGTTTTGAACCAGCCCAGCGTTGTTCATCTGGTAAGCAGCAGAGTTAGGAGCCAGATTCAAACTACTTCACTTCCAATCAGAAAAAGAGAAGTTGGGGACCCTCCCAACATCTCAGATCACAACACTAGTTACTGGCAGCTTTTTTTAAGTGAACTTTATTGAGGTATAATTTATATATAATGACAATGAATCAACTTTAAATATGTTCTACTTTCAAATAGCAAAGGAAACCTTCCATTTGACCCATCACTATCATCATTCCTGTCTCCAGTGATGTCTCTGATGTTGAGAACATTCCCTCCCTACATCTCTCCCTGCATTAGACTTCGTTCTACCCTTTATAGCAAGGGTCTCTGTTCACATCCCCTTTTCCCACCCCAATAAAACAGCATAGTTGGTATTAGAAGATAAGTTGGTCCTGAAACTCATGGCTATGTTTTATTCCCCCACCCCTTAGTGTACTTACAAAAAAATTTTAAGGCCCATTATTTAAGGGAATTTCCTTTCTTGATGTCTTTTGAATTTCTCTTAAAAGATCTGTATTCCTACCCTACGAGAGCTTTGGTTATACCATCAGCTCTAAATCAATCCTCCCCATCTGTGGTTGTGACCTCACAGCCTTTGTGCTCCCCACCTTACTAAGGAAGCTTTTTCTGCAGCCCAAATGTATGTGGACCCAGTCAGCAGACAGAGATTTCCAACTCAGGCATCTCCCTCGTATTTGATCTGAAAGGTGGTCCCAGACAGTCACGTGGAGTCAGCCCAGCACTGCCTCTTCCCAGCCACAACACCTTTGAGAATTTTATCTTTTCTGAGCTTCCATGTTCTCATGTTTAAGAAGGTGGGGTGATGATACCAGTGTTAGCAGGGCAGGTGATCAGGACTCCTGTCTCCTGAGTAAAACGGCAGTGCACACTGCAGGCGGAGGCACCCCTCCTTGTAGCCATAGCATTCCTTCCAAGCCCCAGATGGCTTACTCACCTGGACCAGGCCATTTTGGTGCCTTGACCACAGTTTAAGACTTAGAGTAGGAGTTGTCAGCCAGAGCCCTGCAGGGGACATTTGGCATTGTCTAGAGCCATTCCTGTATATCACGCAGAAGTGAGCTTTGCTAATAGTATCTAATGGCTAGAGAGCAAGGGTATGACTAAGCATTCAGTGCTCAGGATGGCACCCAGCACAAGGAATGATCCAATCACAGCACCAACATAGCTTCAGTACACTGAGGTTGAAAGATGCTGACTAGAGGGACGCTTGCATGGCCCTCTTCCCCCACAGTCCACATCCCGTTTGGCCCTCTGGGGAGGGAAGGAGGCTCTCACAAGTTCTCAGGGTAGGAGAGAATATAGTAAAGTCACCTTCAATCTGGTGCCAAGTGGCAAAGGTGATGATAAAGACATTCTACCTGAGGAAGAAATGCTAGAAAGGGCCCCCCTAAAATCAGGGTTTACAAAGATGCTCACGTTTATCATTATTATTACCTTGAGGTTCCAGTCAAAATATTCAGACGCATTTGTTAGAAATATAAACACTGAGAAGGAGGAGGCAAAAATGATTGCTAATCAGAAAAGATTTGGAAATTCCAGGACACTCAACTAGAACATTCAGTACAGTGGCATGACATAGATATCAATAACTAGAATATACACTCAGACAGATGATAGAGTGGAAGAAAAGACACCATTTACAATAGGAATTTAGAATATAAAATAACTTGGATTATTTAGAAGTAGATTCAGTTGTAATTAGTACATAAACAATGCTTTAAGTAAGAAATAGGTTCATTTCTTTTTCCCCGTGAATGTTCTCTGCAGTGGAAGTCAAGTGATCATTCCTAGGGCTTGATCCTAATCTTTGTGGTCAAAGGTGATGACAAGGACCCAGACATTGTTTCTTCTTTCAGACAATGGAATAGAGGGAAGAAAGGAAAAGAAAAGGAAGGTTCTTCCTTTTAAAAAGATTGTCACACTTTTACATATCTCGTTGGCTAAAACTTAGTCAAAAGCTCTGAATTCCAGTTTATTGCTGCATCACTGTGTGACTTATAAAAAGTCAACGTTCTCTTAGGAAGGAGGAAAGCAAGAATAGATGTTGGGATAATGATCTAGTGGTCATAAAGAACACCAAGAAATGTACAAGATCTATAGGAGAGAGCTTTAAAATGTCCCTAAAGGACAGAGATAAGGCATGAACAAATGGGAAGATACACAGGATTATTGGATAGGAAGATTCACCATCATAGAAATATCAATCTACTGAGTTAATTTGTAACTGTAAACATGTTTCCCATAAAAACATCATCAGGATTTTTTTTTTTTTCTTAACTAGACCGATGTTTCTGAAATTCATATGGAAAAAGAAACAAGCAAAAGTAGCCAGGACATTTTGGAAAAGGAGTAATAAAGATACTAGCCCTACTGGATGTTCAAAGGTGTTATAAACCTACAACAATTTAATGAGTCGAGTGGAGCTTAGGGTTATAGAATGAAGAGTGCAGAAACAGTCAAACGATGAGAGATTTTAGCGCCAGTATTTCAATCAATGAAGCAAAGATAAACTAGTCAACAAATGGGATTGGGGCCATTTACTAGATATCTGGAAACACACTCAGATCTATACTTCACACCTTTTATAAGGAAAAATAAAATAAAATCAAAGACATAATATTTATAAAGTGAAACATAAAAGTCTTAGCAGAAACCTTGGAAGAATACTTTTATAACTTTGAAATGGATGAAGCCTTTCAATTGACTTAAAATCCATACTAGAAAATAAAACATCAATTGAATTACATAAAAAGAAATATCACCATGGAAAAATCACCACAAGCTCTGTCAAAAGTCAAACAGTAAATTGAGACAAGATCTGTAACTCTATGCAGTTTGTTTTCTAATATAAGAAAGTTCCTGAAAGTTAATAAAAATAAACACCACACAAGTAAAATGTGCACTAGAGTTTGCAAAAAAAAAAGCAGCAAACCACTTTTAAGTACATGGAAAAAAGTGCCAAAACCTACAGAAAAATTTAAGAATGTGCTGAGACGTTATATTCGCCTATCAAGTTGCCAGAAACTTGATAATATAGTTTGTGGGTTAGCAGGCACTATCTTCTGCTGCTATGGAAGTGTAAGTTGTTCCATCTCAACGGAATCCAAAGATGGATGTTTGGTAACATCCATCAAAACTCATATTTTTGTATTATCTGACTGAGAAAGTTTGTTTCTAGATACTGTTCACAATTCTCTTCACATGTGTGCACAATGTTACATGTACAAGTTTATCTACAGCTGCATGGTCTGTGATCATACAGTATTGTAGACATCCTAATATCCACCAGTAAACTTGGTATTTGTATTATGCAGCCATAAAAAATAAGGAGATGCTTTATTTGTCAAGAGAGAAAGATCCCTAGTATACATTAAGTGGAAAAATTAAGGTTAAAAAAATTGCACATAGAAGCTCCTACTTAGTTTTAAAAAGGGGAATATAAAATACACATGCATATTTTCTAATTTACGTATAAGTGTGACCAAGAGGACACACAAGGTATAAATAAAGCAGTTTATAGGAAAAGAGAAGGATGTTTGGGGAATGGAGGTGGAAGGGAGAACATTTACTGTATGTCCTTTATATTTTGGGAATTTTATGAAAGCATGAAGGTATTCCCTATTGAAAAAATTGAATGAAACTATTAATAGATCAATTTAATAAGTAAAGGCTACTCCCTGTATGTATAAATAGAGAAAAGAATTTTGCTGCATTTTTCCCACTGTTGAAAAAAATGACCTTTTTAAACATGCCCAGTTCTCATAATGCCTGACCTTGTATTTGAGGACAGGGGAGAAAGGGAGTAACATGTAGGCAGAAGTCCCTCTTCAACAAACTGTCAGTCAGCAAGTTTGATGAGTACCTCTATGTGCCTGGCTGTGACCTGAGCATTGTGGGACTGAATTGTCAGGAGGGAGAAACACCACTGGCCCTGCCCCACCAGCTGGGCTTCCTGGCAGGCAAAGCCTTGCTGTTCCCAAACCCCCATCCATGGGGAGGCTAAAGCCAGCAGGTGGGAGATAATGGGGTAGGAACAGGAAGTAGTCAGGACTCCCAGGCAAAGGTGCTGGAAGGAGAAGGGGGTGAGGGGGAACACTGAGGGGCCCAGGACCGTCCTCACCTGTGCAGCAAGCAGAATCCCAGGGACACACCTTCTTCTCAGAGCAGTCTCGGTCCCTACTCTTTGTGGGCAAGGATGTGTGTGGTCTCCTTCCTTATTCTCTGCCTGCGCATGCAGGGGCCTGGCTCCCTGAGCTCCCCCATCCTGAAACTACTCTCGAGGTCAGAGCCAGACCAGGTTGGTTCCAGTGAGACTAGTATTTCTCTTCTTAATGAGATCGGAGATGCCCAAACAAAGATCTAGGATTGGCCTTTCTGGTTCCTAGTGGTCTCTCAATCTGTTTTGACCTTTCCTGTTACAAAGGAAAGGATCATAAGTCACTGCCTCTTCCATGGGACTTGGTTTCTTGGTGTTGATTGAGTTTTAGAGAAATGGAGAACACAAGAGGGAATCTGAGGTCGTTAATGGATTTAAGCATCTGTGCAGGACTGTGGGAAGAAATGTTTTGGCCTGGGGCTGCCTGGGCCACAGCAGAGGGGCCTGCTGTGTGCTGCCTGCAGAACAGGTTTGGCCCACCCCACCTGCCTCTGCTCGCCCTGCCCCCCCCAACCCGGAGCAATTTCTTCTCTGAAGGAGAAGCAGAGACAAGGAGCAAAGGAATGGTGCGCATCTGGGGCTAGGGCAGGCAAAGAAAAGCAGGAGGTGAGGAGAAATAAGAGTTCCCACCTTCTCTTGCTCAGAATAGGAACCCTGTGCAGAAGGAAAGGCTGAGCCTGACGTGCTGGAAATGCTGAGTCAAAATTCTCAGACCAAGGTCAAAGTTGAAGCTGACTTAGAATCTTCTAAATTGGTTCCACTCACGCAAATTAGAACTAGTCCTTCTTGTGACACAGGAAGGGTGTCAAAGAGGGTGCCCTGATGGTGGCATGTGGGGTCCTTTTTAAGTTGGGGTAGAGGGCTTGGCAGGGAAAGAAGTTCACCAAAATCAAGACAAGAAGACAGAGGGCTATGGCCCACAGTGACAGGAGCACACACCCTCTAGTCCCAGGCCCACCGACCCTCTTCGTCACCTTCCAGAAATCACTTCTCTTCTTCCACCTTCTATTTCTTTGCTTTTGCCATGGTGATTGTGGCGTGTGCTCTTCCTACTGCTCAGTGAGGTTCAGAACACAGATATGGTTTGTAAACCACCAAGTGCTTTCCACGGATTATTAATGTTGTTGTTAATCTGTGAGCGTTGCCATGGTGAGAGTTGCCATGATGAGCATTGCACTGCTTGTGTGGGTCTTGGAAAGGGGACCCTGGATTTTAGGAAGGGGCCCATAGCTCAGCCTCTCAAAGATTGGCAGGTAAACAGGCAAGACCCCTATTCCTTCAGTCTCCTAATGACAGAAGTGGGGGACAATGTTGAAGATGTACTACTTTCATGCCTGTCATCTCATGAAGCCGTCAAACAAGCCTACAGGCAGGCAGGTAGCAGCCCAATTGTAGAGGTACCATAAGGAACTTACCAGCGACTTTACCAGGGCTGCACCACCCTGACTTCCCACGCCCAGCCTGGTGTTTAACCCATTGCCTCCCAGTCAGAATTGAGCCTTGACCACACAGGGAGGCAGACAGGATGTGGGGGTTGGGGAACCCCTCCTACCCCCATCCCAGTGACTCTGCCTCATTAGACTTACTGCTCTTTCTGTAGTTCATTAGCATTTGCTTAGAGTGCACATTACATGTGCTTGCTTTTTTCTCAAGAAGTCTCAGCTATACGTGGAAATGGGGCTGGGGGCAAGCCAGGCATGTCCTTCCTGCTCCACCTTTGCACTCAAGCCTGCATTCCTGGTGGTGGCTAGAGTTCAAGTGCAGCCACCAGAAGGCATGTGAGAAAGGCTCCTCTTACTCTGTGTGCAGGAGAATGAGCCACCTTTGCAAGGCCCCCATCTAGACTAGCTGTTGAGGGAGACCTCCACTGGACATTCTGGGTCCTTCTATGGGCCAGGTCTGGGGTTTCAGACTAGGTCAATAGGGGAATTCTTATCCAGAATCCCAAGCAATCAAATGAGGTTGCAATGGCTGAAGCCAGCATGCCCCCATAGCCCTCACTCCCTGCACAGAACCCTCTAGGCTTTGTAGGTCCAAGTTATTGCAAACATGTCTCTCCTCCAGGCCTTTCCCCCATTCAATCTTCTTGCCTCTGATCTTTCAAAGGCACTCTGTTCATGCAGGCAGGGTCCTGTTACCCTCAGATGAATTACAAATCTGTCTTTGGCATTCTAGGCTCTTTGTGATTGGTTTCAACATCACAAACATCTCATAAACAAGTGGTGATGGGGGGATGATGAGTAAGTTGAGAGTACCAGGCTATTTTCTAAATCTGGGCAGAACTTCACTGGACATTACTCTTTAATTCCATTCCAGCACATCTGTCTTGCCTCATGTCATGGAGATGCAACTTTCTAGTCTTTTTCACTACCTTTTGCATCTCCTGTGTTGTCCTTCCTTCCTCCCACTTCCCACTCCCTGTTCTATTCATGGTCTATCCAAATCTTACCTTCTAGTCAAGCTTCTCATGAGAGTCACAGTTTCCTGGAAGCTCTCCCTGCCTGCACTGATGATCAGCATCGTCCCCCTGAAGCCCAGTAGCTCATAGAGTCAGTGCCTTTAGAGGGGCCCCTCGTTCTAACATTCAGATGGTTTTATCTGCTGCATTAATGTTAATGTATGTCAGTCTTGCCCCTCCAGCCAATCCCCATGGTTAGCTCATGAAGGAAAGAGGATAAGTTGCTTCTTTCTCTCATATCAAGGTCCAAATAACATGACTGTGAGCACACAAGAGAGCTTCAATAAATAGCTATTGTCTTTGCTCTATTAAGTCACAACAGTCTTGAGATATTCCCAGAGTTTCAGAAGCTCTTCCTTCATCAGGGGAAATGGAGGCCCCTTTGGGGCTGAACAACATGGGAGAGAGCCCTGGACTGATATTGGTTATAGGTAGTTTAGCCTCTTCAAAGTCTTTCCTTTCACTAGCAGATTCCTCTGGGATATGTACATCTCTCCAAACCAAGAAGACTGTATTTGGATGAGTGATGCATTAATCATGTGATTCTGGGCTGCCTTACAGGGATTTGAAACTGGACAACATCCTTCTGGATGCAGAAGGTCACTGTAAGCTGGCTGACTTTGGGATGTGCAAAGAGGGCATTCTGAATGGCGTGACGACCACCACCTTCTGTGGGACTCCTGACTACATCGCTCCTGAGGTAAAACCATGTTCAAAAGGTCACCTCCTGCTTGTGCTGGAGCTGAGACAGGGTCCACCCCACACTTTGGGACACCTGGTGGTCCTAGATAGATTCCAGGGAGGAGGGAGACAAGGGAAGGGGGAAGACTTGCTGATTTCTCATAAACAAGTGGTGATGAGGGGATGATGGGTAAGTTGAGAGTACCAGGCTATTTTCTGTATCTGGGCAGAACCCCACTGGACATTACTCTTTAATTCCATCTCAGAACTAACAAGGAGAGTAGGACCAAGAGAAATGTGTTAACTCGTATCATAGATTTCACTTCTTAATCACCATAAAGGAACACTGAATCAAGGCAGCCATTAACCTTATCACCTACACTTTGCTTACAGTAGAAGCTGAAATCATTCGTCATTTCCAGTATAGTGGTGAGTCTTCACAATGAACACACAGGATCGGGCAGGAAGAGGAGGATAGCTGTGCCACATTGTAAACAGAGATCAGAGAAGGCCACTATGACTCTTACCCATGGCTTATCTTTGGTCAAAGTTATTTGCATCTTTTATTCATCATAAAGTATTTGTCTTGTGTTTCTCCAAGTCATTCTTGCCCAAACCAAGAGATAGCTAGTACGATATAATTCATATTCAAGACATAGTCTATCATAGATTCTTAGTAGAAATGATTTTGAGGCTTCTTCACATGTACGATGGGGAAGGAGGTGCCAGTCACCCATAGGGGTTAGGTGTTAGTTAACACATTCAGATTTCATTTCTTTTCAGTGGGCACTGTTTGAGCACCTGCTAGACACAAAGCATTGTGAGGATAAAGAATTAACACTGGTCACTCTCCTAAAAGAACTTTTGGCCTAGAGGGGATGACAGATAAGTAAATAACCAATTAAGCAGAATAAATAGATACTCAAAGCAAGATGATATCCTCAGGGATCAGGGAAACCTTCTGGGAGCACCTGGTGAATGACTTGAGTTGTGAAGAATAAGCAGGATTTCCTTTGGAGGTGGGGTAGGGAGCATTCCTGAAAACAACAGAGGACCAGAGTGGGGGTGGGGAAGGAGGTTCAGCAGTTCTGAGTTCTGAGTCCTTGGGCAGGGGCTGTGTTTCTAATCTGGGTACTCCCTTGATCTACACTTAAAGAAGACTCTTAATATTGGTCTGTTGAATGAATAAATGAATAAGAACTCGCGACACTCTAACATGAGTAAAGACCAAGGTTATGAACCATTCTTGGCCATTTTTAGAAAAAGAAAAGTTTAGCTAGAACATTGGATTGCTTAGTTCTCATAGTAATGAAGAGATTAAGAAAAAGATTGAAGAAATGTAACCTTTATCCTGCAGGAATTTTGGTCCCACTAAGATTTCCAAATGGAGGAAAGTAATAATCAAAGCTATCCCAGGAAGACAGGCAATGTGGATGAGAAGTTAGTGAGTAAGGGGAGCATAGTTAAGAGTCTTTACACAGACCAGATGAGAATGCATGAGGGTCCCAGGTGAGAATGGTGAGAGACATGTACATTTTCTTTGGAATCTTTCCCTCCTGAGAGATCTAAAGAGTAGATTTTGGTCCATCACTTTAGTATATTCCCTTAACCTTACAATTTAACCTTTAATGAGAAATCAATGAAAGTGAAGATTCTTCACTAGCACCTGCTTTTTCACCATTTTCCTCATTCATTCTTTATCATTAGAATGCTCAGTTCCAGTCCCTCTATGAATCAAAGGTTTCACAGTCCAGTATAGTGGCTAAGGGTCCGGCCCAAGACGAACAGTCAGTTCATGATGAAAAAATCTCCAACATTCACAAATGACAATCCATGGGCAAGATTTACAATGAACAACTCTGATTTCTGTTTATAAAGAGCCACAGTCCTCCTTTCCATTCTATATTTGCATCCCCTTGCAGAATTGCCACTGTACATCGTATGGCAAACAACCCCTGGTCTCACTGTAGGCAAATTACAGAGGATAAGCCATCACTGTCTTTATCAAAGGCTGTTGGGACAATTAAATGAAAGTATGTCTCTGCAGTATTAGTGCAGTGCTCAGGCACCAGTAAGTCCTGGGTAAGCAGTGGCTCCATTGTATCTTCATTGTTGTTGGTAGGATGGGAAAAACACAGTTCTGAGAATTGAGGTTCCAGGCTAGATTTGCCTACTAATGTCCCCATGTAAAGTCAAAAAACATTTGACCCTTGGTTTACTCATCTTTCAAATGGGAATAATAATTCCTGCCCTACCTACTTCATCAAACTGTGTTGAGAATCTAATGAGATGTCCCCATGTAAAGTCAAAAAACATTTGACCCTCAGTTTACTCATCTTTCAAATGGGAATAATAATTCCTGCCCTACCTACTTCATCAAACTGTTTTGAGAATCTAATGAGATTAGAGCATGGAAATGCTTCAGAAAGCATAAGCCTCTATTCAAATAGGAGGGGTTGTGAGGTACCTGGCTAACCCCGAAACCAGAGACAACTTCTGAGGCATTAGCTCTGCCCTAAGGCTTCACTTCCCACCATGTACCCTTGGCTAACTCCCATAATACCAGCCCCACGCCCAAAGTGGTGTTCAGCCCTGGGTGGTACCTCTCATTATCAGACCCAGTGCCTATCCATCTCTTTTACTCCGGATATCACCCACTAGAGGAGTTGGGTGCTGGGTGCTGGGTGGCCGCCCATGGCACGTGAAGCCTTACCCTTCTCACCAACTCATTTGCTGACAAGGCGATTAGGAAGAAGATAATTAGGGCCAAGCCTGAAAATTATTTTACAAAAGATGCCACCCCAAGCATGAAGACTTTGGAGGGGGCCCAAGGAAGGGCAGGTAGGGTCACTTTGTGGTTTCCCCAGTGCCACCCTGTCTGAGCATACACCGGCTACCTGGAGGCCGCCTTCCCACCGTCCTGTGTGGGCACAGATCCCAACTGTGCCACCTCCCTGGGCTAGAGGGTGGTCACCTTTGCACCAGAGTCTCGAGCCCAGGAGAGAAGGGAGAACGCACAGAAGAGACTCAGGCGTTGACCACACATGGCAACCAGTCTCCCGGATATTGGAACTGGGCTGTTTACCATATGGTAGTTGAACTCAGAAGAATGCTGCAGTCCCTACCCTCTGGGGGCTCATAGATGATGAATATTGAAAACGTAACTTAACATCACAGTGTGGAATGTGCCTGCACTTTTTAGAACAGGCACGTGTCTTGGGATGTCAGAGGATAGGAGAAAGACTGGGAGAGCCGGGCAGGCTTTCTAGAGGACATGGTGATAAACATGACCTTGAAGGACAGAGACTAAAGGTGCCATGGCATCAGGCTGGGTTACTGCATCTTTCTAGGTTCAGTATTATTGGCTCCTCCATGGAGCTATAGCTCTAACTTATAGATTCCCGGTTGTGACTACTGGGTAAGAGACACAAGGTACCAACCAAACAGACTACCAGCCCCAAGAATTAAAGTTGGCTTTGATTTTCTCATTCTTTTTCATTCTCAAGTCAGAAGAGTCCTAAAACACACATCTACTATTTTTGAAATGCTTCCACCCAAGTCTTTTTATTTAATCCTAAGTGACCTGTGCCCTCTAGAAGGGTGTTTTGAGTAGACCACAGAAAGCTTAGATACTCAACTTCAACCTTCTCTTTCCCAACCATTTTGAAATTTGAGAATAATCTGGAGCCTTGATCTAGGAGAAGTTATCTAAAAGGTCCCCTGCCTGAGGTGTCCCGCAAGTCGAAATGACTAGGCACCGTCCTTGCCATTTGGAAGAGGGGTCCTCAAGACTCAACTGCTTTGAAGTCCTGTGTTTCAGCCATGCTTCTCTGCCCTCCCACCCCCACCCCCACCCCCATTCCTGTACGGAGTTCTTTGTAGAATTACAGGCTGAAGCTCATCCCAAGAGATCATCTCATCCACTCTCCTGTTCCTGGGCTATTAATACCATGCCTAACCTTGCTCTGACTGATAAGAGGAGAAAATAATTATGGGATGGAAACAGCACTTCATGTTCCATTCCTTGGCCATGGGGGACAGCTCAGCATTTCTTTCCCCTCTGAGTCACATTGGCCTCCTACATACTGTATGTATATGAACTACATACTGCAAAACTAGTAGAAAAAAACAGCTCAGCATTTCTTTCCCCTCTGAGTCACATTGGCCTCCTACATACTGTATGTATATGAACTACATACTGCAAAACTAGTAGAAAAAAACTAGTAGAAAAAAGTGATTCAGTATCACTTTCTAATGATGGAGAGTTCCGTATTTCACAGTGTGCTTTCAATCTATCTTGTGAGATTAAGCTGAGGATCTCAGCCTCATAGGCTGAACAAAGAGGTCAAGTGACTAGCTTGAAATCACTCAGAAAATTTAGCTCCAGACTTGGGATGGAATGCAAATATCCTGGGTGGTCTTCTGTCACCCTCTGTTGTAACGTGGTCTGTGCCCCATAAAAATTGCTTTCCCCAAAGTTCTGCAGCTTCTTGACTTTAAGTGGGAGTCCCCTTGCACACTGAAATTACTATTTAGTTCATAGAAGTGCACACCATTCATTCTGCGGAAGCTGATGGCTTGCTGCTCCACAGGGCCAGGCCATACACGCACTTAACCTCAGTGGATTTGAATGCACATTTGGTCAAAGGGAAATCCAAAGAGAGAGAGAGAGACAAAGAGATCACAGAATGGCAAAGTGACCTTGTCAAAGACACAATGCACCAGACTACCAAGAAGAAGATTAGACTTGGACTCTTGCACTGGGGAGAACATGCATTCACGAGGGGCACCTTGGAAAAAGGCTTTACAGAGAGTGGCAGGTGAAGGCAGAATTCATCAGTTAGTCTAACTTGAGTATTGAACAGTGGGCATGGGTCTTCGCTCGAATATGCAAAAGCACTGCGGTCCTTTCGGACTAGAATACACAAGGTGAGGAGATTTAGTATTATTGCTTCTTTCCCAAGAACACAGGGCTCAGCGAACTTCAACACTGTCCCCACTGAAAGGAGACTAAGAATCCCCTCACTTTCCACCCAGTGAGCTGTGCGCCAGACGGAGTGTGAGATGGAAGACCAGAATTTGCTGTACTCAGTCACTTCCAGCTTGTTTTGTCTCCTCTGGTCTGCATGTTGCTCTTCCTACTCTGATTTTACTGTCAAAAGTAGGCATTGTTGTCTACACAGCCGCAAGGCAGCACTGGTTCTCAAAGAAGCAGCACTCGTTCCCCTGGAGGACACTCTGTCCGCACCAGCTTTGGAGAGTTGGTAGTTACACTCAAATAGTGCAAACTCACTTTTCCCCGAACCTGCCATCTTAGAGCCTAACTTTATGTAGTTGTGGCTTTTCTCTACAGAATGGGAAGCTAGAGATGAAGTTTCAGTCCACAGGGTGGGGGTCTTTGGTGGGTCCTGACTTGCCCATTTCCTGAACAGATCCTGCAGGAGCTGGAGTATGGCCCCTCGGTGGACTGGTGGGCGCTGGGGGTGCTGATGTACGAGATGATGGCTGGGCAGCCCCCCTTTGAGGCTGACAATGAGGACGACCTGTTTGAGTCCATCCTTCATGACGATGTGCTCTACCCAGTCTGGCTCAGCAAGGAGGCCGTCAGCATCCTGAAAGCTGTGAGTCTCCAAGCGGAGTCCTCGTTCCTACTTGCCTGCCCCCCCCCCCTCCCAGCACTACACTCTTTCTCTTACTCTGGCCATCTCTCTTCCTCCAGCCCCCACTCACTCCTCCTTCCACCCTTTCTCCTGTTCTCTCTGTGCCCCCTCTGCTCACACCAGGGGCAGTCACTGCCTGATCCAGGTTCAGTTCAGAGGGTGGCTGCCCAGAGAAAGGGGCTGAGATGAATAGTCTCCTTGGGGGACAAGGACAGCACGTTTATGTTTCCTGGGGGGTGTGGTGGGGCGTGGAGGGGATGGAGCACTGTGGCGTCCAGCCCTTCAGAGAGAGCAGAACTGCTCAGATGGCCCTGGTCACAGAGGAGACAGCATT
Source organism: Galemys pyrenaicus (assembly GCA_019455555.1). Taxonomy (NCBI): domain Eukaryota; kingdom Metazoa; phylum Chordata; class Mammalia; order Eulipotyphla; family Talpidae; genus Galemys; species Galemys pyrenaicus. The sequence continues at coordinate 11,811,208 of JAGFMF010012281.1, read as the reverse complement.
TTGACTGGTTCTTGTAAGATGCAGAGGGACTGGAAGAGGACTTTTGATCAGGGGGATAAATGAGGCAAAAGGCGAGCGAGGTAGTCTGGGCTCAAAGGGGTATGCTCTTTGCCCTGTGGGCAAAAGAAAGCCCTCGAGGTGTTGACGCAAGAGGACCTCTGCCAGCTCTTGGGTGAGAGAGGAGCATGTTGGTACCACTCCTAACTCATATCCACCCACCTTGTCCCCCCTTTGCCCTCTTCTCTGTGCCTCTCAGCCTTCGAGTAGTATCTAGTCTGCGCCCATGTGCTTTGGCTTCAAAAGCACCAGGCAAGAGGCAGAAGGAGGTCCTCCCTGCCCAAGAAAATCTCCTTGCTGATGAAACCTGAAATTCTATGATATATTCACTCCTTTAGATTTGAGTTTGTCCTTTTAAGTTTCTTTGTTTAGCGACAGACTCTCAACCTTCACCACTTGAAATGTAACACTTTTCCTCTAACACACGCACACACTTGCACACACACACACGCATACACCACTACCATTATTTGGGGTGGGTGTCATTTTCCCACTTGTTAGCACTAATTTTTTTTCAAGATTCTCTTGGTATACATCTGCTCAATTAACTTATTGCTTACCATGAGGACTAACTTGTGAAATAGAATTAATAAGTTCAGGACCTCTGGTGGTGCAGTGGGTTAAGCAATGCACTATGAAACAAACCGCAGCCACTACATCACGAGTTTGATCCCTGCCGCTGGCCAGGGAGGGGACCCACATAGCGCAGCAGACCTCTCCTGCCTCGCCCGCTGCTGCCCTCAGCAGTGTGTTTCAGTTTGTCTGCCTGTTCTGCTCCCCACTGTGTCTGTGGTGGATCCTCTCACCACCCGCACCTCTGGCCTGTACCCCAGCTCTTGAATGCATAAATAAATAAATCTTTTTTAAAAAAAAGGAATTAATAAGTTCACCTGGGATTATGTGGTCACAAGACAGCTGTCAAAAAATATAAAGTAGGGCCTCCCTGGTCGTGCAAGGGGTTGAGTGCCATACTGTGGGGCTTTCACAGCCAGTGCAACATGAGTTCAATCCCTGGTCAGGGAGGGGACCCACACGGCACAGCAGACCCCTCCTGCCTCACCCGCTGCTCCCCTCAGCAGTGTATTTCAGTCTATCTACCTGTTCTGTTCTCCACTCTGTCTCTGGTGAATCCTCTCACACCCCCACGTCTCTGACCTGTACCTCAGTTCTTGTATGATAAATAAAATATTTTAAAATATATAGAAAGCACATTAATCTGGCTTTAACAGACAAGCACTAAGAATGCATGCCTTTCTTTTTCTAATTTTTATCTGTTGGCCTACCTGGGTAGTTTGTGCTAGAGATTACAGACTCAGATTTTTAAAAAGGCAGAGAGCCTGGAAAAAGGAAAGGGCTAGGAAATACCTTTGAATAACAGCTTAACCTTAACATGAATATCCGTTCCTACCTTACCTCTAAAAGGACTGTTGGCTCTCAGTATAAATGTGTTTATCAGATCTCAATCTCCCTGATGAGAAGACGGTGAAAACAAAGGAGCTTGTGGGGAGAGGTTTGTAAGACCCTGAGTTTCTAATCCCAATTTGGTACCTTGCTGGCTGTTCGACCTCAACTACCTGACTCACAAAACGTGGACCATAGTAGTATGTCAGAGGGCTGCACTTGGATGAAATGAGTTCATGACACACTGTTCAGAATGCTGAGCATGCCCAGTAAGTTGGACTGAGAGTTAACGAAGACCTAAGCATGCAGAAGGCGGCTTGGGGGTGAGCAGGTGATGTTGCTCTGGCTGACATGCCTCTTTCCCTGTGGCCTGTGCCTGCCAGACCTTTGTCACTAACGTTGTGTCCTCCTCCCCACAGTTCATGACCAAGAACCCCCACAAACGCCTGGGCTGCGTGGCGGCACAGAACGGGGAGGACGCCATCAAGCAGCACCCCTTCTTCAAAGAGATCGACTGGGTGCTCTTGGAGCAGAAGAAGATCAAGCCGCCCTTCAAACCTCGAATTGTAAGTCATCCCAGAGCACGTTCCCTGCGGCAGGCCGGACCTGCCTTGGTGCCAGGCCTAAGGAGTGGTATGAGGCACATTTTACAGCAAAATGACAAGGGCAGGAGGTAGCCATGGTGCTCCCTGTGGGAGTCTTTTCAGCCCTAAGAGTTTACTGTCAAAAATATGTCACCTCTCGCAGTGGCCAAGATGGTGACAAATGTGAAACATAAGAGACTTTTATTTTGACCTTGTTCTTTCTTGCCAACTTTTTTTATTTTGATAGACTTGTTTTGATAAAGAATTTACAGATGATACTAGCGTTCCATGTATGATAAGTCAGTGCTATTTTAATGAGTTAGTCTAAAGAAAAACATTCACTAAGTCATGGCCGTTACATGGCAGTAGCACAGCATGAGAAGTGACAATGGGAAAGGACTATCCTGTAGGAACCTACAGGGCTTGAGTCCTTAGGCTGCATCAGAGACCCCCTCACCCTCTGTGCCTGCTCCCCCTCTGACCTCTCCAGCCTCAGCGCACACACCTTTCCAGGTTCTCATCCCTGTTCGGTGATGCCTGTTGGTGGGGTGTAATAAAGGTTGTTTGAAGCTCTGAGTTTGGAAAGAGGGCTGGAGCCCTCAGGTCTGGGTTTGACTCAAAGAACAAAGATCACGTCTTGCAGTGACCTGCCAGAACGAGGAAGGGGCCTTCAAATTGGAGAGTATGCGCACGTGTCTGTGTTTGGGTGTGTTATACACACACATGCACACCAAGCAGATATCTTCAGTATGTTGGTTTTTAGCCCAATGAGGCAAACATTCAGATTGAAAATGTGGGTAGTCAGCCGGCTGGCTTACCAGGAGCTGAAGGGGAGTATGTAATAGAGGAATGTACTGGGCGGAAGCCCAGGAGTAATGGGGCTGGGACCCCAGGCAGAGAAGACCTGAGATCATGCAGGCAGCCCCCAAGCACCCACATTTGGCAGGTAACTTCTCCTCCCCACCTCCAAGCCCAAAGAAGACCTTCCTATGCTTTGTGACTTGTCAAAGAGGAATTCTATTATATGCCAGGAGGTTTTCTGGGGAGCCGTTATTGGTGGGGATGGGATTCTCAGAAGGTTCCGTATGGGTAATTCTCAGCTGAAGCTTATGTCCCAGGCCGCAGCCAGACTACAGCAGGATAGGTTGACCATTGCTAGACACCACCCTGTCACCATTCCTCATTTGCCTCTCCCCCTTTTATGAGTTTTTTTGGCTAGCACATAATTTGGAACAGGCTAGAGCCAGGTTCATGTCCTCTGTTAGTATCACCCCACTCCTGCCCACCTCCACCCCCACTCTGGGCATGCTGTGTCAAGTCCATGCTATGGACAGGGCTCAGGCCACATGCCAGCCTGCCCCAAGGCTGGGAACTGAGTGTCTCGCAGGTGGTTTTTAGGGACAAAATCAACTGTGCCCCTGACTAAAGTTGGGGATGTAGGAAGCCAGAGGCCAGGCAGAAGAGGAGGAGAAACTGAAGTTCAGGTTTGAGGGTGAAATTTTAATTCGGGTTTCATCTACGCTAACTACCCCAAAGAAAACAGGAATGCAGAATGAGAGGAGAGACCAATTGACCAACCTAGGTTAATACAATGACTTAAATGTCCGTCTGGACTCCAGGCCAACAAAATGAGGTAAAACTAAGCTTGTGGGTGCTGGGGCAAGGCTGGCGGAGCAGGCCCATCAGGTATGGTCAGGGTGGGGAAGACAGGGCAGGCCCTGAGGGCACCGTTAGTGAGGGCCACAGGGGAGGAGCAGTCTTGGGATGGGTGAGAGGCCACATCAAGCAAGCAATTGATGGGAAATGGCACAAAGGAAGTTTTAAACTTGGATGCATAGAAAAGAGTCACTAGGTTAGAAGAGGCGGCAAGGTTTTACTCAAAGTGAGCAGAGGAGATTGCTCTGAGATGCCAGGACCCAAGAGGCTCTGGTCTCTAAAATCCCTTTCCAAAGCCCTAGCAAGAACGGGTTCCTCACTGGGCCTCCACTCTCTGAGCTCAGAGCCAGATGGCCGTGCAACCCTGAGAGCAAGCGGCACTTGCTTCCCCAGAGGGAAGGGCGGGTATGAAGAGCAGGTGTGACTTTCCCTGCGCCTAAGGGATGGTGAAGGAACCCCATGCAGAGAAAGGGAGAAAGTGTGAAGAACGAGTCTGGAGACCCAACGCATGACCCAGTCCTGGGATGAGCAGTCCAGGTAGCGCCTGGCAAACACAGGCAGAGACCACTGTAAAGCTGCCCTGGACGGGGACAGGGTGCCCCCATGCACAGGGAGGGGGGTGACAGGCCCGAGAACCAACGGTAGAAGCACATGGGGCAGCATCCCTTCCTTGGGCCTCTCAAGAGAACCAACCTGCAACAGAGGGCAGAGCCTGCTTACTTCCTTTGCTGAGGGTTTCAGGTAGGCTCTCGGGGATTTGCCACCCCCAGAAGGATGGCAGGGGCCATCCAGGAGGTCCTCCCAACTTTAAAACCACCTCAGATTTGCTGAAAACTACTCTTTTTTTTGTCTTGAAAATGAGCTCACAGCCCTCCAGAGGTCTCCTAGGGCCTCTGGGGGTCAGGAGAGAGGATGCTTATCAAGTTGGTTTGCATTCAGTATGGAGGGGAGGATTAGGATATCTGAAGGAAGGCTAAAATGAGAAACATTGTGTAAGAGGTGTTTCTGGCCCCATTTGAGCTAAATTATGTTGATTTCAATTATGGATCTTTAAGTACTCATTCAAGTGATTGAGATTTCTGATCACATCTACATTCTTGAGACTAAGATTTCTCTCTGGAGAAGTCTCAAAGTTGGGAGAGAAAAGAACAGTCTCTCATTAGACCATTGCAAAGGTGTCCCCAAAACCATCCCTCAGTTGGAAGCTCTGCCCCGAAAACTGTTACTGGCACCTGGCTGAGCCATCCACAGGCTTCCGTATGGCAGAAATGAAGCTGAATTAAGGCCCACCCCAGGAAACACACTGTATTTTTCATCTCTAAAAGCTTTGCAGAAAGAATGTGAAAATATATAAGGTTTTATATAAACCATTGATTGACCTCCATTGACTCTCAGTTAACCTAAGAGTGTGGAACCTGCTCAGGTACCAGAACAAGGATGACTCTGTACCCCATAAGTAGCGCCCCCTATAGGCAAAATAGATGGTCACCCCTGAGAGGTCAGTGGCGGTACAGTGGGGAGTTGAGGCACGTCACCTCAAGACCTCCGTCGTCTTCTACTCACCGGGCAAGAGGCCCATCTCAAGAGAGGCCTTCCTTAAGTGTCAAGAGACTTAAAGACGCATTATCTGCCTTCTGAGGAGAACTGCAAAGGACACGTTTCGACAGAGAGAAGGGAAGTTTGTTTAGAGCCTGGATTTGGGAAGAAATGGCCAGAATAGCTGGTCCCGGGCAGCCATGGACAGTGTAGGGTCTTAGGTCATTGGAACAGGCTTGAAGTGAAAGGGAAGATGTTGTGCAGGAGCAAGTCTCACCAGGCCTGTAACTGGTAGTGACCTCAAGGAAACACTAGGCGTGCATTTCAACAGCTGGGCATCCAGACGAATAGGCTCCCCTAAGCTCCCCTGGCTCCATGTCCCCATGGCCTGGGGCCCTTGATCTTCTCAGGCTTGTTCTGGCTCTACTTGGTCTCTAGCCACACCCCCTTGAAGGCCACGCTAGACTAGTGCCAGTATTGAGACCTGCTGATCAGCTACCAGCCCGGTCCTCCACCAGAAGAGCTGAATCTGAGGACACCAGGCAGCCTGGCTGGCTGATGCAGGAAGGAGCTGGTTCTGTCTAGCGGTGGGTATACTGCAGGTGGCCCTGGGCAGTGCCATGTCATCCAGCAGAGGACTTAAGAAGAGCCAAGATGTAGCAGCATATTTTCAGAGTCCCTGGCAACCATGCTCCCGTCAACAGACCCAGCACACAGGCACAGCAAGCCTGACTCTGTTCAGGGAGGCTCAGCTGGAGGCTGGGGTCCCTGGATCATGTCCAAGAGCTAAGGGTACAGCAGGGAGAACAGCTCCCGGGCCTGATTTCTATCCCCTCTGCAGAAGACTCACCCCTCTGAAGATATCACCAAGGAGATTGTCCAGATTCCTAGCTGGAATTTTGCCTCTGGTCAGGTTCCATCACATGCCTCGACTGGCTGCTGTCACCTCCGGGCCTTTGCCTTCTTGAGATGTTTGCTAAGCTGAGATTTCTGCTCCTCTGGCGCCTGAGCCTCCCTGTGTAACCCTGCCCTGACTCACCAGCTGTCCTTAGTCCGAATGGGTTTCCTGCGTCAGGCTTACATGTCACATGTCCCTTTGCCCTGACCCCGCCCCAGGATCGGTTTCAGGGGTCTCTAGTTCAGCGTGAAGCTTCTCCTCTCATTTGTCCTCCCAACTTTCATGTATTCTCCCTCTTCCCCTTCCCTTTACACTCGTCCTGTCTGCGCCTGCGTACCCACATACTAGACTGATTCTGCACAAGTGATGTGCCATTAGCTCTAGGCCATCATGTACCCAAATCAGCTTCTGGGGTGGTTTGTTTCAGAGCAAGACACACAGAATGGGTGGCAGGTACCCCAGCAGTGGGTGGGTAGGGATAGGAAAGTCAGCAGACTTGGAGACAGGCCTTTGATGCTGAAAAAAATCTCCAAGCATAAAACCCACTAGTCTGTGCCACTGGGGATTTAATTCCAAGAAGGTGGCATCATCTAGAGACCAAAGAAAGTGGCCCTGCTGGCTTCAGTATTCTGGTAGGCTTGCCTTCTTTGGGGACCATACGGAGAGTCTCCATATGAGACCTTGGAGGCATTTTGCTTACTCCTGCCTCCCTCCTGTGTGTTCCTCCCTTCCCCACCAAAGTATTAGGCTCTGAAATTAGACTCCCAGGGCTTCCAGACTGGAGTGGGGGGAAGCCAGTGGAGGAGGGAGAGATCTACCTCCCAGAAGGGTAGCTGTCCTCAGAGAAAGCCAGAGGGAAATGCCGGCCAAGTAAACTTCTCTTTGTGTACGTGTTCTCTCTTTTCAAGTTTGCATCAGTGTGAATGTCCCTCTTTAAGGTAAGGCCTCCAGAGTGGGGAGTCTCTCCAGGTAGGTGAGCCCTCAGGCCGGTGACATGGAGGCCTCTTTCAACCTCATGATCCGTTTCCATCCAGCCATCCACACTGCATGGCGGGACCCCCACGGGAGGCCTTTCCTGCATGCTCCTGCATGAGCGGGCTGTGCTGAGAGAAAACTGGGAAGTGGGCTTGAGACCCTCAGACCCTCACCCACTAAGGGAGCTGAGGAGGAACCCCACTGAACAGGCAGCCTCTTCCCTAAAGCCAGATCTCCTGCCCAGATGACCCTTCCAGGGGGGTCTTCATCCTCTGCCTGGCCAACCAGGAATGGGGGCCCCCTGGTTCCTGCAGCCCATCAGTCAGGACCCTACTCCCACCCCCAGACTGTGCCCACGCCATGGTGAAAACCCTTAGCCTCCAAGGGGCCGAAAGGTCCTGCCAAGAGCCAGGATACTGACCCTGGGCTGGAGGGCATGGGGATGGTCCAGGAAGCCGCTTACGGCAGGTGGTCCAGGTCGTGGTATGGTACAGCGGGCAGGGCACTGGCTATGACCGCAGAGATTTGAACCGGAATACACTTGGTATCATGGGGTAGCCGTGTCAACCTGGAATTCACTTCACCACTGGCCTCCTCAAACCTCAGTCTCCTTTTCTATAATACAGAGGTGAGAACGTTGGCCCACAGCGTTATGGACAGGGTGAGAGAACAAACCTTAGATGCTTTGGATACTGTGAATTCTTCATAAATTTTAATTCCTGTCTGTCCATTCACCACCACCTACCCAGACAAATTCTCCCTCGCATCCCAAGACTCCAAGAAGCCACAGTGGAGGTGGCCAGATGAATTATTTGGAGACTGGGCTGAGCAATCAGAAGCATCCCAGTTCCAGACTGGGCTACAGACGCATGGGGAAGTCACTGCCTTTCCCTGAACCACACGCTGATGACCTAGGGCGAGGCTCGTGGGCTCTCCAGCCTGTTTGCTGCGAGCTGAGAGGAAACCTCGTGGTCTCAAGTTCAGGTGCTGGGAGGGGCTGCTGTCACTAGGGGGTCAGCTGAGGGCTGCTGGTCTTCCTCTTGATGCGTTCCTCTTCCCAAGAGACAGAGGGGCCCGGAGCTCAGATGAGGGGTCCCTCATTGATCAGGGGAGCAGCCATTACGGGGCAGAAAGGCAGCTGATACTGGCGGGGCACACAATCCAGATTCTGCAGAGGGCCCTCTGCGCGTAGCTCTGGCAGCCACAGTCTGAGCTGGGCAGTACCGGAAAGGACCTGCTTCCGGAAGGGAAGGTGACTCACCCAGGTGTCAGTGCCCCTAACCTTTTTGCCCAATCACTCCCCAGGTTCCTACACACTATCTGCCCCCTTTATTCTGGGTTGTGCTCAGCACCGTCACTTTTCCTGCCTTCGTTGTGGCAGGGGTTTTGCTGGTCCCCGCTGTGAGCTTCTCAGGCCCTGAAGTGGGCATAGCCATTGATGACGCCAGGCTAGCTCTGCAGCTGCACATATTTCTAAGCTAAACAGCCTCATGGGGTGTTTTTCTTCTGCACAAGAGACTCCCTATTAGAGAATTTTCACCGAGGAACATTCCTGCAGCCTGGGGCAGGAAAACCTGCCTGTGCCTCGCTCTCATTCCCCTGGCCCCAGAGGAGAAGGGAGAGCCCTGGGCTGAGCTAAGCTAGGTTTGATTGGACATTTCTGTAAGTTCTGTCTGAATTTTTCTTTTGTCACTTAATAAATAGCCGCTAGGTTTTTACCTTCATGGATTCATCAAACTAGCATTTAGTGAACTGAATCTCCTTCTGCCCTTGTAGCACCTGAGATAACACACACAGCACAAGAAATCAGGGAAGGTGTTCTAGAGCAGCTGGAACTGGCAGAGAATGCTGGGAAGGATTAGGAGGAGAGCTGGACTCGGGAAAGGCCTGGGGGGGTGAGGGAAGGCGGGGTGCAGATCAGCTCTGTGCCCTAGGCAGTTACTGAGCCTGTGCCGCATGCTCTCTCTGAAGCCCTGGAGAAGGCTGACGCCAGGAAGATGAGAACCCTGAGTCATCTAACATCAGCGCCTTGAGGAAGGAAAGTGGTAGGAGATCCCCCCATAACGTGAACTCCTTGAGAAATGCGGGGTGCTAGGACAAAAACCAGAACGTGACTTTGGGACAGAAGGCTTGAGGTTTGCTTCCTGAGGATAGAGAAGAGGGAAGGAGGCATGGCAGAAGAAAGAGGGCCTCCCAACAGGTCAGAGGTGGGGCTGTGCATCACAGGCCCTCTACTTTGATTTTATAGAACATCAGGCAGGACCATGCCACTGGAGGCCAGTGCCCCCTGCCTGCCCCAAGGGTGGCTAGAGGGTGGAAGGGCAGTGGTCAGGGACCTTAAAATGTATCAGCGTAAACGCAGCAAGAGCCTCAAACCTTCCCCATGGGGAACTCAGACCTGCAGCCCTCGATCCAGCATTTGCTCTTTAAAGGGACGAGACACCCAGGTCACCTGGCCAGCTGACAGGAACCCCACACCCACAGTATCCCCCAGATCCAGCATTTCAAGTGTCCAGAGCACTACAGGACAGGTGGGCTTCTGAGGCGGTCTGGAAGATAAGAGCTACAGGTCCCCTGAGATGGAGAGTGTGGTTCCACCGAATGATTCAAAATGCAGTAACTCCAGAACGTGGGATACCGGAACTCAGCCCCAGCCCACAGCACAGGCAAAGCTACGAGGATAACTCTGGACAGAGCTGAGGGCTGGTTTGTCCCTGCTGTCAGTCTCTGTGAAATGCTGAGCAGGTCACTCTGTTTCCTTCCTGTAAAATGAGGGACTTACATAACCTCTACGATTTCTTCCAGCCCTAGTCGTTCCATGTCAACCTGCTGTGTGAGGGCAGAGATTTGTAGGATTTTTAAAATCCTATGTAACATTTACACAGAATAAAATGCACCCATTTAAACTATACGTTTCAATGTATTTCAACAAATGGATCTGCCTTCCCACCACCGCCACAAGGAATATCTAGAACACTCCACCCCCCCATCAGTTCCCAGGTACCACTGGCCTCAGGCAGTCCTCCTTGACCTGCTTTCTGTCACCGGAGAGTATAATTTGTCTTTTCTGGAGTTTCATATAAATGGAGCCAGGTAATATGTATCTGCGTCTGGCTTCTTTCACACAGCATCATGTTTTTGAGACTTGGGAATTATATTTTAACTTTTTATTATGGAAAATCTCAAGCACATAGAAAAGTCGGGAGAATGCCTACCTGTTCGTGACCCAACATCAGCGTTAGCAACCTCGGCCTGGTCTGTTACGGGACGGAGGTTTTACCTGTTGGTTCACAGTTGCATCCTCAGCATCCTTTCCAGGCTCAGAGTAGGTCTTTGATATATAGGTGTGGAACGAATCACTGCATTCTGTTTCTCCAGAGAATGTTTCCTTCTAAGCTCCATTTCTAAATTCTCTTCTCACTTCCTATGGCCCAGGATCTGTTTCAGTATGTGCCTGGGAATTTGGGGCGATAAGCTCCTGCATTAGGAAGCCTGTGATTGTTTAAAGGTAAGAGAAGGTGGGTGACCCCTTCTTGACTGGAGGGCCCTTATATTAGTGTTTACAGTGCCTGCTTCAAAGCCGGCTCTCAGCAATAGTCAACCTGCCAAGAGAACTGACCTCTATCTGAAACAATTTTTTAAAGTAATGGGGGAAGAGAATGGCTTTTTAAAAACTAAACTGGAAGGTTTCAGAGTTACTTCTTTGGGCACCAAAAACTAGCCCTGGAAGACTGAAGGTACGTTAGTGTCAGAAGCAGAGGCGGCCGGTCTCGCCACGGCGTGCCTTCCCGCCGCCAGCTAGAGGTGCAGACCCACAGACTCCCCCACAGGCTCTGCTGCCACACGTGCTCTGTGAAGGTCCAGCTCGTTGCAGAGCCTGGTCAAGGAGCTCCTCCTAGGGCTTTTTATTCCTGGATATTTTCTATACATTTTCAGTATAGTGATGTCTCTACCCATAGTGGGTGCCTCTTTACCCTACTTCAGGGTCTACAGAGCAGTGGGTTGTAAAATCAGTTCATTGGGTCAGGTACAAAAATATTTTAATGAAGAGCAGATAGGGTAGGGTAGGAATGGACTAGAATACTAGAGTAGAACAGAATGCAGCACATATGGTAGAGGCAAAGCATCGCTGAATCTTGGGTGGTGGAACAAGGTCACATGCACTAGGTCATTCTTACTGTTGGTTATAATGAAAACCTCCAAAGGCTAGGCCTCCCTTCACCCCGGTGTCTAAGACATAACCCCAAAAGGCTTACTGGGGCAGCAGCCCCAGCACTCTGAGGCGCACAGGACAGAATGCAGCTTCTTGTCTGTTTTTGACACAGCAACAACCCTGGTGGCAGAAACCCCTGACTAGCCCTCTGTGCGGGGCGCCATGCTTCCTGCCATCACACTCCTGACCTCATTGGCATCTCTCAGTGGGAGGCAGCACAGCACAGACCAGGCACACGGGCCTTAGGCTCAGAACAAGTTGTGTGGCGTCATGGTCCCACATGTGGCCAGCACCTGGAGGAATCTCAGGCTTTATGATGTTTCCACCTGAAGAGGTGGCGGCTGAGCCAGTGTGTGCTGGTGCTAAAAGTGCAAGACAGGCGGCCCCCTCTGGAGCTCTGTGGCAGGAAAATGGAGCCAGGTGCTGGAGGTGTGTGAGGGCCACCAGCCTGGGCTGGAGGTGTGTCCCCAGAAGGTGCTTTTCCCTTCCCAAGAGCAGTGCCCACTGTTCTCACACTGGTTGAGTGGAGGTCTCATGGCCTCAGGAAGGGGCTTAGAGCACCAATGCAGCATTTGAGAGGGAGCTGAACCCTGCTTTCTCCTCATTTCCATTTCTAGAGGCTGGTGGGCTCACCCTGAGAGAGTTACTACTCTGTCTGCCCCCTGGGGATTCAACAGATAATTGGGAGCTTGCAATGCTGACTGGGAGGTGGGCACAGCTAGTGGCAGCTCTTGCAATGGGGCCCACCTCTCCCCGAGGTGCTGCCCGCTCGCCGGGAGGCTGGGACTCATGGAGCACTTAGGGACTGCACTAGCCACTTGGAAATCCAAACTGAGCGTCATCAAGGGCCAGCTTGTTCTCCAGGGACAATGGGACTCGGCCACAGCACATGGCACAAGATGACTCTTTACTGCGGTGTATGCCTATACTTTTGTTACCAAATTTTAGAGTCACAGCAGAGGTGTGTGTGTATGTGGACATGGGCAGGACTGGGCAGGTGATGGGTCCGAAGGGTTTGAGGAAGAGGTATAAGCACCATCCCCTTCAAAATTGCCCCCAAATACCCCTTCCCCAAAAGAAATGTAGAAATGATGTGTCTGTGGAACGAAAGCTTTGAAACAGATGTCTTCACATGGTCTTAAAAGACCCCGCTGGAAGGACAACGACACAGACTACGTGTTGGGGACTTAGCTCAACCACTTTGGTAGAGAGTTCAGCCTTCCTGCTGAGCGCCAAAGAGGCCTGAGGGAACACCCTTGCGGGCACCCGATGGCCCAAGGAACTTAAGCCCAAAGGGCCGTTTCATATCCTGAAGTACTCTATTCTTTGAAAATTACCCTGAAAAATCCCCACTTGGCAAGGGCAGAGAAGACCCGGGAGCAGAGAATCTCAGGGAGTTGTGTCTTGGGTTCTCCTTTTCGGCTTCCGTAGATTTCTAAACCGACCCTGCCTTCCAGACCGACCTACGGAACCTGCCCTGAAATTATGTTTAGAAAGCGTCCTAACAAGTGTTCCAAGTTTGGTAACAACCTCATGATGAGCAGACCAGCCTCCCCCAGAACGGCATCACTGAGGGCGGTGTCTAGACTCCCACCCCCATGCATGGGTAAATCGTAGCTGGCTGAACTCTTTTTATTGAAGTATTTGCTGGGGGCGTGTGTGTGTGTGTGTGTGTGTGTTAGGGGAAGGGAGGTTGGTGTTAGCTAATAACTGTAAGTCAAGTTTTATTTTCTTTTGGCAAAGTAACTCATCAAATGGAATTTGTAAATATGTGTTATATATCATTTATTATAGTCTAATTATAATGAGGGGGCAAGAGAGAAGGGTAAAATTCCATCAAACAACTGACTTGACAGAATTCAGCTGTGGTTGCTTATGCAGAACCCCTGGTGGTCTAAGGGATTTGGTCTGTTTTTTAAAGTGTATCTGTACACACAGACTGCCTCAGGAGTGAAGCAGCTTTCCTAAGGGGTGGTTTAGACAGGAGGTGGCAAAACCTGATTATGGGGGAGGGGCATCTGAGGCCACTCCCTGGGGGCGTGGAAGGCTCCTCATTTCTGTGGACCAATGACAGAGGTCAGCAGGCTAATGTGACTCCTGCAGACCAGGGAAGGCGGGATCCAAGCGGCTTCCCTTCTATAAATGCCATGAAGCTAATCACTTGTGTTTAAAAAGGTCTTGATTTTCTTCTCTCCTAAAAGGTAGAAGCAGCCTTACTAAATAATGCAGAGATCGCAAACCGGAGGGTCGGCCATTCAGTGGTAGCCAGGCTATCTCATTTTATTTTAATTGAATTAGTTGCAATAGTGAAAAATTGGAGATCTAATATGAAAGATACTGGAGACATTTTTTGGAACTCAAAAGATCTGGGAACCCTGAGTCTGTATTCCTAAAGGTTAAACTGGCTGGCGAGGTACGCAGTGCCCGCTCTCCATGCCCCTCTCCTACACTCTTGGACTTAAAGAGATTTGCTGGCACAGCAGCAGTGCCAAAAGCAAAATTTAACTTTCTGTTTTTCTTATGTTGCTTTATTCTGGAAAGTTTAAAGATGGCCCATGAGGACTATAAAGTACATTTTAGAAGTGCAAAGCCAGGGAAAATGGGGTGGGAGGGAGTAGGCGTGTTCTCTGGGGTAGGTCACATACTCCGGTCCCCAGCCTTTGACTCGAGACTGGCTAGAGTTAGAGTGCGAGGAGATGAAAGCACACCTCGCGTCCAGGAGAAACAGTGATTATTACATGAAATTAGATCAAGTAGAAATTTCTCCCCACTATCATCCCAAACACAGAGCTGTTTCTAGCCATGCAGCTATGATACATTTTGAAGTGCTAACAATTTACATTTCCTCTAAGTCAGGTACTGCTCTGACTGGTTGAATATTATTTCTTTAATCCTCATAACAAACACATGGGAGGATGACTAATAGTCCCCATTCTTATAGATGAGGAAACTGAGGCACGGGAGACCACGTCATTTACCCAAGGCTGCAGAGTTTTGGCGAACCAGGGATGACATTCCAGCAGCCACTCAGCTGCACGGCCCCTCGCGGGGGCCTTCTGAAAAAACCAGTGTGGTTTGCCAGTAAGCCCTTGGGGTGTCCTGATTTTATAAAGACCAATATAACGTAAGGAAGGAAGGGCATGAAACTGAGAAGGAATGGCAAGATGTAACATGAACTTGAGAGGATGTTAAATCCAGAATGTCTTAGGCCTCTTAATAATGGACTTTTAGACATGACAAAGGCCTTTGAAAAATACCAGGGAAAAGGAAGGAAGAGAGTCCCTGTCACTTTACCCAGAGGAGTCAACTAGGTTGCACCTCAGAATCACTCAGGGAGCGCTAAACAAATACTGTCTGGGCTGTACCCTGGAGATTCCCATTCTTGAGGGCTGGGGTGAGCAAAGAGCAGAAACAAGGCTGTTATTTTGATTCTAACTTTCCCCCCAAAAGATATCTCTTCACAGCATAAAGATAAGGGCAAAGCCCATTAAAAGGGAACTGGAACCCAAGAGTGGTGAGTTAATAAATTATACTTAATGAAGCTCACCTGGGCAGAGCTAGCACAGGCGGCTCAATCTTGTGGACAGTTGCGTGCTGAATTAGAGAGATCAGTATCAATATTATTAAAAATTCCCCTCTGATCTCAGTGTGATCCCCTGGTCCAGACCCCAGTGAGTTAGAGCTCAGGTTAGTGCAGCTCTGCTGACTCACTATTTTGTGATTTCTCTATGACAGATTGGAGCAGTGATAGGAGGTGAGCAAACCCTCTCCCAGTATTCAAGAGTAGGGTGGATTTGGGGTCCTTTGAGATGTGTGTTATGAAAGCAAACTTCTAGAAGTTTTTATGAGAAGATAGTCTGTGGACACTTCGGGGGGGTGGGTGGGGGGATAGTAATTACTTGGAGTCAATTAACGTCATTTCCAGACTAGTAGACCAGAGAATGCTGCGGGCATTGTGTATCTTCATTCCAGCAAAGCAACTGGAATCTCTGAGAGCATTCTTCTGAACAAGATAGAAAAGTCAAGGATGGTTGATTCGCAATCGGCTTAACAAGCAAACCCCAAAGAGTGCTGGCTGGTTTGGCCAGAGGGCTTTTTGTAGAGGTCTGGTTGAAGGGTTCCTGACCTGACCCTACGCAGTATTTTTATATGCATCATAAAGAAGTAAAAGTCATCCCATTAGGATGACAAAAACTGAAGGACATAGCAAGTAAGATTAAAATAATATTTGTATACTTCTTTAGCATTTTCGTCAGTGTTATATATTCTCATAAGTCTCAGCAGGCTATATGTATAATTATCCCCACTTTCCAGATAAATAAGCTGAGGTTCAGAGAAGTCACAGTCATTTCTTATGGTAATCTTGACAGACTAGTGATATGTACCAAAATAAGAAAATCAAAATTAAGTGTAAAGGGTTACATTTGGTTTCAAAAAGTCAGTTTCAGAAAGACAAGATTGGGGTTTACACTAGTTTCCTAGCGCTGTCATCACACAGTACCACAAACTGAGTGTCTTAAAACAACAGTGATGTGTTGTCTCACAGATCTGAAGGCTGGAAGTCTTTGACCAAGGTGTCCAGAGACCTGTAGGGGAATAATCCTTCCTCACCTCTTCAGGCTTCTGGAAGCCCCAGACATTCCTTGGCTTGTGCCAGCACCTACCCTTCACATAGTGTTCTCCCTGTGTACATATCTATCTCTGTCCAAATTTCCTCTTCTTCTAAGAACACCAGTCTTTTGGGGTTAGGGCCCCCCTAATGCTCTCATCTTTTTTTTTTTCAAGTTTTATTTTTTTTATTATTTACATATTTTTAATATAATTTTTTTTAATTTACATATATTTGACATCAATTGTAATCCCCATGTATTCCCCATCATCATAACACCAGTGCACCATCACCTCAGTCCCCCGTGCTCCCATCTGCCCTCCACCCTTCCCCTCTTCCCTCCCCATCAAGTGTCCCCAGTTTGTCTTTGTCTTTTCATTTTTGGTTTTTGTTTCTTTCTTGTTGTTGTTATTGTTATTATTATTGTTTCTATTCCTTCCCTTGATCTTTATTTGGTTCCCTTATATTCCTCCTAGGGGAGGAACCATCTGGTATTTTTCTTTTGCCTTCTGACTTACTTCACTGAGCATAATCCCTTCCAGTTCCATCCATGTTCCTATAAATGCTCTCATCTTAATTTGATTGCATCTGCAAAGACCTTATATCCAATTAAAGTCACATTCAGAGGCCAAGAGGTTAAGTCTTTTGGAGACACAATTTTATCCATAACAAGGTCAAATTGTATTAATAAAATTAAAAGCATCAATGTTTTAGCACACCTACTTAAGAAAAGAGAAAGCACTGAGACTATTTCAGACATTGGTTTGTGTCCCCAAAAAGTCGTGGCACTGCTCTGGCCATTGCTTAGACCACAGAGTCAGGAATCAAGTGGTCAGCTCTGGACACCAGAAGGAGATGGGTTTTTAAAAAGGAAAAATGGTAGGCAGTCACCATGGCAAGACAGAACATAATCAGTTGGCAGCCATGCTGGGAAAACTGTACAGGCAGCAGTGGGATGGCCACATGAACTCCAGCCCCGTTCCCCAATCTGAGAGATCAGGGAATAGTCTTGGTGCATTAGAACAAAGTCATCTGGTTGATCTAGTAATCAGAGGAAGACAGTAGAAATCGCTGGCTTCTCTGAAAACTTTTGTTTATGGTTCGAGTACAGTGAGGGCTGTTGAGGGAGTTGTGCCAGCCAGACCGGAAACAGCACTCCAGCTGCCCGCCCATCTCCCCACCACCACCGCTGGCTGAGCCCCAGCCCTCCGCAGTCTCCGGGTGATTTACAACACAGGCTCTGTGGCTTGGTTTCTCAGATGCAATTCCTCAGAAGGATCTGGAATGACCTGTAACTGCTTCCATAAGCTCTACCTCCCTCCCGTACAGCAGACACCAGAAATGTGCCCTTCCCCCCAAGTCAGCCCAGACCTCTCAAATCCAAGACTTTGTTTCTAAAGGGATGACACAGGGGAAAGGAATTCTGTTTTCCCCTAATACCACCACAAAGATGGGGGGGGGGCATGCCCACCAAGTTCCTAAATTTCTTTTAGTCCTTCTGTCTTGGTGGAATTTTCCCAAACCTTGCTTGAACTTGTTTCTATCCTTGTCCCACTAGTGAGGGAAACCAAAGGGACCAAATTGGCTGTTGCTGGGAGGGGAAACCCTAGTAATCAGACATGACTGTTTCGCAGGACCCCGTGGGGCTGTGATGGTCTGAACTGCCCATCGCCCATTGCTCTTTGTGAGTCCAATCTCAGCCTTCTCCCCACTCACCTCTATGTCCCCAAATGAAAAACTCAGATCACTTTACGGGTTCTAGGCGAAGCAGCAGCAAGAAGGGCACACAGCTATTTAGTGAGCACTCCCTAGGTCCCAGGCTGGAGATAGAATGATGAACTCCACCCAGACGTCACCCCAAGGAGCTCACAGGCTAGTTGAAAGGAGAAAGATACCCAAAATGGTCCATACTGTGATAAGAGGAGAGCGGGTCTGTACCCATAAGGCACTGGGAGGGACAAGGAAGGCTCCTGAAGGAAAAGCATCTAAGCTGAGATGGGAAAGATCAGAAGTAGCTCAGGAACAAGGACCTGGAGCAAGGAGGGGAAAGAGTGTTCCAGGCAGAGGACTAGCCAGGCAAAGACTTAGTAGCAGGAAGATGCCGGGGAGCCCAGAAAACTTCATGGCTCAGCAGGGCCCAGGAGATAAAGCTGCAATAGGCAGAGGTGAGATCCTCAAGGGTCCTGAAAGTGGGACTTGATCCCAAGACCCCTGAGTTTCCATTAGGAGAATTTCAATTGTGACAGGAAGCACCAGCTGCTCAGGCAGGCTGTGGCCCAGCGCTTGTTCAGGATTTTAAGGCATGCAAAGGAATTTAAGACTCAGTTCCTGCCTCTAAGAAGCTCACGGCATCGATGGGCAGTCACGTAGGCTGTGCTGGGTAATGGTCAAGTGTGCGTGATGCATCCCGTGGCACACGTGCTAAGACTTGAAGGCAGGGTAGGAATTCACTTTGACCACGTACCCGGTATGATAGAGGCACCCACTATCTGGATCTCATGTAATCCTCAAGGCAACCTCAGGGCACCCGCACCACCCTCATTTACAGATGAAAAGATGAAGGCTCAAGGAAATTCCTTTCATAGTGCCATGTAGCCAAGAAGGCCAGGACAAGAACAGAGGTCAGTCCTCCTACACTGTGCAGTCTCTCCTACGTGTGGGCCAAAAGCGGTAGGAAAGGCTTCACTGAAGGCGGAAGGGCAAAGAGTGAGAGGGCTACTCCATGTGTCCCAGGTCACCTTTCTGGCTATACAGTAGGAGCTAAGAGTCTGGATTTACACATTAGGGGAGGAATCTGGGGTGACTGAAGAATCAAGGACACGGGTAGAGCTTCTGAATTTGCCCATCAGAGCTTTGAAGTCAAATCTTGCACCTGGTCTGTTAGGGGGCAGCTTCTTTGGAAAAAATAAAATCAGTGAGCAAATGCTATATCATCCCTGTCCTCCCCAAATTTGAAGATGCTATGCGGTCTCCATGCTGTTAATAGGGAGCAATGTTTCCCAATGATAATTGCCTTGGAAAATCTCTGAAGGCTCTCAAATTAATAGTCAGGACTTGCACATGGTGGGGATGCTGGTTACTTGAATTGGTAATAGTAACTGACACCTAAAATGTCTGTAAGGAAAATAGGGCCAGTGCCAGGTAGCATAAGAGATGGGTAAGACACATATGTTCTGTAGAGCTCTTAAAGAATGGCACATTCACGCAAATGCCATAGATGATTCTGGAACCCCTGAAAAGCCCAAAGCTAAGCTAAATGGCTCATCAACTAGTCCACCATGGAGCTAGAGGTCATCTGGGAATGACGTCCCTAGCTAAGTTGACTGAGCCTGGTTCCCTGGTACACAATGAGTTGTGAAATTCAGAAATCCTATGGAATCCAACTCTGTCAATATTTTCAGTTGACCTAAGGAAATGAAATAAGTTTCCATGACTAATGGATACAAAATGACTAAAAGATGAAGCACAGACAAGTAAGGGAGAGCCACTGTTAGTTTGCAGATCAACTGAGGTTCTCTGTACATATCTTGCCCTTCTTAGTAACCAGCGAGAAGGCGCTGAGAAAGAGATAACCCTGTCCCTGACAATGCAGGTGACCTGGGCATGCCCCGTCCTTGATGATTTTACCAATTGAACCTTTCTCCTCCATTCCTTTGCTCTCTTCACCCAACCCCCCTACCCCCCATGACCTGGTCCCTCCCTGCTCCTGCCCTCATTAAGGATGCCTCCTCCTCACCCCACTCTCCTTCCAGACTCCTTTCCCCCAGTAAATCAGGCCCATACCCTGAAACCCCTCCTCCGTCAAAGTCAACCCATCCCTCCTTCGATAGAGATCTTCAGAAGAGGCGACACCACACCCTTTCCCCAGGCACCCGCCCTCCCAAGCCCGACATGCGTCACTATGGGGATGAGCTTTGTTGTTCCTCTCTGAAGTCCCTCTCCATGAGGGCCCCCCTTTTCCTCTTGCTCTGTACACACTGGAGATGGAGAACAGATAGCCCTTTTGCCCGGGGCCAGCTGAGACAACGAAGCCATTCCTTTGCTTTCTCAACTCTAGGGCTGCATGCGGGTTCTTCAGTGGCATGTCCTATTTCCACCCCCTGGGTTTTCTGTGCCCACCTTCTGTCCCCCCTCCAAGGTCTAGGTCTCTGATACCTGCTGGAAGACATGGCACCAGCCCAGAGAGAAGGTGCCAAGCAGCACTGCTGGGTGCTGAAAGGCTAGAAAGATTAGCTCATCTCCACTTCATGCTGCCAGACTGATTGTGATCTCCGTCTCATGCCCTCTGAACAGATTCCCTGCAAGCTCACCAGTCCATGTTACCCACTGTCTCCCACACCACAGCCCTCGCTCACCCTGCCTGCCAACTGGCAACCATTTCTGGCTTTATGTTTGTCAGCAGCTTGACCTTCATGTCTGCTGGTTGAACTTGACCCTGTATTTTCCCACTTCTCTAGTATCCGGATTTCCAGACATCCGGTACCAGGAGAGGCATCTTGCTGAGGCCTGGAATTGTCTGCTCTGCTCTCAACCAGTTGGGTGACTCTGGGCACATCACCAGACCTCTTTGAGCCGCACGTTGCTTCATCCATAAAATCAGGATAATCGTGCCTGCACTTCCAAGAGTCAAATAAGCACATGAACGTGAAGGCACTTCCCAAACCATGGTCTGCAGAACTGTGCTCTCAAGAGAGAAAGTTAGTAAGCTATCCTGAAAAAAGAAAGAAAGAAGGTGTGGGGGAAATAAACAAAGATAGGTAGAAAGTAAAAAAGCCAGGGAGACAAGGAGGGAGGAAGGAAGGAAATAAAGGAGGAAAGGTTAGAGGAAGGCTGGCCTAGGTCGAGCAAACCAGGTCTCTTGACTTGCCAGTGTCTCCAAGAGCAGTATGAACATCTGACTTTGTCTCCAAACCACTTTTTTCATAGACTGCTTACTAACCCCATGTTGGTTATTGGTTTCCACAGAACATAAGGTGTATTAATATAATCTCTTCTACAAATAATAATATCAATCTTTCCACAAGATTTATTCCATCATCCAGGTCACTAATCCCAGGTAACACCATTAATCAGTCTGAAAAATATTGCCAGGCTCTTTCAGTCTCCTCAGCACTGTGCTGCTGTGTACATGGGGAAGAGGCAACCCGGGGCTGCAGTCTCCACAGTCGGACTCCATCCTGACGCCCGCCATCTCCAAGGCAGCTTGGCAAACTCATTGTCCTGTGTATACATCTTTTGTGTTCCTGTCCCCCACCTTTGTCCCATCTATCTTCCTGCCAAGGTGGTTCTCTGCCAACTCCACCGACACCGTTGTAACTCATTCTTCAAGTTTCAGCCACGCCCTGACTTCCCCATGGCAGTTTTTCTAACCATTGCAGTGTGTTCTAGAAAGAACACAGGCCCACAACTCAACAGTAAGCACCAAAAGGCAGAGGCATCATTTATAGTTCCTGATTTCTCCAAAACCCAGGTTTTATTTCATTGCTGCCCTTTAGCCCCCACTGAACATAGACTCTGTGGGAGACTTGAATCTCCATCCAGGTCCTTCTGACCTGGAGAGTCTACGGTGGGCTTGCTCACATGTCCATTCATTTAGTAAATGCTTGACGCAGAGCGGGAAATGCTGAGAACCCAAGGTTGGATAAGATGACATCCTTGACTTTAAGAAGCTCACTGTCTACACTGAAGCACAACTGATTGCCAGTCGGCGCATTGAGTGCGATAATACAAGTCATGTGGGCACACAAAATAAGGCTCATTGTGAGAGCTAGTGGGGTATCAAGGCAGTCTTCCTAGAAGATGACCCCTGCCCCCCAAGCCTTCCTCCTACCTACAGGGAGGGTGTCATCTAGACAGACACAGCTAGGTGATGGGGTCTACCCAGATGGAAGAAAGACCACTGGAGTCTCTGTGGGAGGGGGTTTGAGCCAGTTCCCTGGTCTCAGGAAAGTCTTGATGGAGCCCGAGGGTTAGGGCAGGTGCTGGAATGGGGGGGGGAGACATGGGGGGGCTATCATCCAACTCTCCCAAACATGCACACATACACACTCTCCTCCCACATGCAGCCTGTGGAAATCCCACTTCCCTGCTTTTCCATCATACCACCTCACCTCTTCTTCCTTCAACCTGGACCATTCTTCCTCTCCACGTCTGATGTCACCTCCTGGTCCTGGGGCCATCCATCGTTATCGCATCAGAAGCTCTGTGTCTGCTCTCAGTAGTAGCTAGAGGCCTGCTTTGGTGAAAGGCTGGTCAGCACGATGCCCACTCCCCGTGGGGGGCCCTGGGGCGGAAGGCCAGCTTTGAGTCAGTACTTGCCCTTTTCTCCCCACAGAAAACCAAAAGAGACGTCAATAACTTTGACCAAGACTTTACCCGGGAAGAGCCAGTACTCACGCTTGTGGATGAAGCGATTGTGAAGCAGATCAACCAGGAGGAATTCAAAGGCTTCTCCTACTTTGGTGAAGATCTGATGCCCTGAGAAGCTGCTCCAGGTGGAGGCTGGAGATGCTGCAAGAAGGGGTGCCGAGATTCCGATTTTCCAGAGGCTCACAAGGTCTTGAACTACTTCTCCCCAGGGCCCCAGTCCCCTGTCCACTCTCTATTTATTGCATTTCCTGACCCCTGGCCAGTCCCTCCCTCCTTCTACCTGGTGAACCAGAAGGCACTCTTGGTTCCTATCTCACGAATAATGCAGAATCACGTGGGGCTAGCAGTTCGCGGGACACACTGCCATGTTTGGTCTGTTGGCAAGCCAAGTTCCTCTCCTCAGGGGTGCCTGGCAGTGAAGCAGCTTCAACTCTTTTACCTTTAACTGAAGAAAGTAAACAAGATGACTCCGGCTCTGCCCTTGGACAGAGAGTCCCAGCCTCTCTCATGTATCACCTCCTGATACCCTCCCACCCTCACCGCCGCCTGCCACCCTCTGTCTTTCTGTCCAGGAGAAGAGAATGGTGCTTCCTCAGCATGAGGGTGGGCACCCTTGAGGCCTGTGAAGGAGAGGAACCAAGAGAAGCATGGGCGGCTACCTGTGCTGGTTTGCTCTGGAACGGCTAATTCTTGCTTGCTTTGGTCTTAGCTGTCGGGCATGCTGAAGTTACGTGAGCATGTATCTCATGGAAGAGATCACTCCTTGTAGAAAAAGAAATTTGATTTTGAACTCTGTTAATATTTTAAAAATATATATATTTTCAAATTTGCTTTCTAATTGGCCAAAAGATATAAAATCTAATATTAGCAGCAGGTAGCTATTAAAGGGCTAATATACAATGAGAAACCAGTTGTCCAAGGCTTTTGTTGCGGTGTTGATGCTTTAGTGGCACACGGGGGCCTATGTGAAGCAAGAAGAAAGGAAGCGTGTCGCCTCCCCATTATCTTAGTTCTGCCTGAACGCAAAGGCCACTGCAGTGATGGCGAACACCCTGGGGTTCCAGCCAAATTTGGCTCCCAAATTCTCTTTCCAGTTTCATCCTAAGTTCCCAGCATAAACTCTTATTTATTTTTTGCAACAGTGTGTTCTTTTTTGCGCACTTCTACAAAATGGTAGTACTACTGTGTTGTGGTTTTTCAACATTAACTATGTAAAGCTAAATATGAAATGTCTGTTTTCGGAATGAGCAGAATGAGGACAAGACCTGAGTTTTCCAGAGGATACCAAGAGACGGACGAGCACCTTGTTTGAAAACAGACAGTGTGGCAAGAGGTCCTGGGACTTTTGTTTCTGTGTGACATGCAATGGCAACTCCTATGGACACTATTTAATGGATGTGATGTTACCTCCTGTAGATATGCTAACAGTGTTACATTCTTTGATTTCCAAGGGTTCTCTGTGGCTTTGTGTATATGTTTCCTGGAGGTCATTTGATTCTCTGTTTTACTGAACTGATTTAGCAGGGAATGGAATCCATTCCAACTGTTGCACGTGGATTTCCTAGCTGCCCCTAAATATATATACTTGTGAGTGGCAAAGTGGCACTAATGAAGCTTTTTGCCTTTTGTACATTTGAGATTTTTGTATATAGTGTTTGCTGCAAGGCCTGTGGAATTAATTCATTGACTTTAGAGGTATCAACTGCTGCATGTTCAGGCATATTATAAAACTTTAGTCTATGAAAGAATAATTATAATAATGTCCAGGTGCAATACTCTGTAAGTGTATTGGTTCAAGTTACCGAGAGATAAACTGTGTTATTTTCTTTCTTTTTTTTTTTTTTGGGGGGGGGGAGTTGGTAAGGGAAGGGGTTCTTTGTATTGTTTATTTCATTTTGGTTTATTGTAAAAGATGTAAACATATATTAAGCTATATTAAATCTCACATATAGTTCTCCTGTGCTCTATTATGCTCTGATAGAGAAGGAGAAGAGAAAGGAATATTTTTGATGGTTTCGAAGCTTGGACAGTGACTAGCTGGAGGCCATAGAGAATTGGCTAATGTGCATCTGGCTGGTCATAGCCTTTGTGGCTAATGATGGCATTTGGTTCTCTTTTGTTTTTATTTTTTTAAAAACTCAGGTGTAATTATTATCTGTTCTTATGATAATTCCAAATATTCTCTATCAATTTGTGTTTGGCATACCAGTGAAGTGATGAAGAACAGTGGATTAATTTAATTTATCTTCGGTAACTTGACTGTACTGGGGAGAGACTTATCTTCTGGAGTTGAGTACAAGCACAGAAACATCTTCATGGTGGCATCATCTCATTTTTTAGGACAACATGACAATACTGCCCATCATACTCATGTATCACTACTGCTCTGTTATTTCTTCTGCTTCCTTCACCATGATGAACTTTGTACAGCCAAGCAGGCCCTAACTGCAATCTGAAAGGTCTTGCCCAAGGCCTTGGTTGGTGTTCCAATGTCAGCAGGGCTTGGGCCCTTTCTACAGACAACTGACATTTTTGCTGGGAAGTCAAATAATAATACATTCCACCCGGCAGCTCCAGACAGTCAGCAGGTTGCCTTGCCCAGAGATGGGCCCTTCCAGCACCAGAACCTGCTGGCTAGGATGCCTCCTGCTTGGAACTAGAGCTGATGAAGTTCTCAGACAGGCAGATTTAAATCCCATGTAGTCTATAGGGAAAAAGCTTGTGTGTTCCTTGAGTATTCGTTGTTTCGTTTTAGTTTTCACCAGTTTGGAAGCGGACACACTGTTACATTTCTGCTGATTCTTTTAAATCTTTCCAGCACTCTTTTTTTTTTTTAAGAAAAAAAAAAGTGCAAAAAAAATGCCAAAAAAATATATATGAAGGATAGCTGTTCTCCTGTGTTCTTCTATTATGGACTTTGTGAAGTGGAAACATAGCTTTTTCCTCCAAAGGTGAAAAAAATGCATTCTTGCTTTAAAAAAAAAGAAGGCTAAAAAAATTACCTCTTTTTAAATTATGTGCAAAATAATTCTGGCTAAATATAAAAATCTATTCAATTTTAGGGATTTTTTTTTGTATTGTGATGCTTTATTTGTACTTTTTTTTCTTTCTGGGTGTAATTTTAATCTCTTGCCATTCATTAGTGTTATTTCATTGTAAACATTATTGTGCCAAATGTACTGTATTCAAAAGGATGTGAATGTGTATTGTTACAAAACCTAATAAATACAACGACCGTTAAATCTTATTTCTCAGTGCCAGTGAGCATTTGTATGTCCTTTGTGAGTTGGCAGACTGACAATAATAAATTGTTTTGCTTATTGTATATCAGAAATTCCAAAATTCCCAAACCTAGACATGTTTTCAACTTCCCCTTGTCTTTTGAAGGTGCACAGCGGGTGCAAGTGGCCACATTTGCACATTGCCCTCACCCACCCCTGCCTTGCCCTTGTGAATCCTGACTGTCACCCAAAGGGAGGAAGGGGGAATGCGTCAAGGGGAGTTGGCTCTGGGCTGTCTTGGCAAAACCATCCCCTCTACCTGGGAATGGCAGGAGGTTGGCAAGCAAAGCAGGCAACTCCTTGTTTTTTGTCTTCCGTAGAAGCACATGCTGGATCCAGTGCCCATTCAAGCCTCTGCAGGACTCAGACTCTGACGCGGCTTGGAACTTTTGGATTTTGAAGTCCAAGAAACTTCTAGGCTGGGAGCTGCTTGCAGGCTGGCCAGTGGGACTCTGGCCTTAGTTTGTTCCTCCATTCTCAGCCCATGTTCTTCTGGGCTCTCCAGGTTTCTCCTTCACCCTTGGGGTCACTCTATTCATCTTCTGCTTCTACATGGTTCTTCCTCTTCTTTCTCCAACACAGATTTCTCAAGAATACTTGAAAGTAAAAAATACAATGTTGAGTAAGCAAAATTTCAATTAGTCAAAACTCCCTGTTCCTTAAGAGTTATGAGAATGATTATAGTTTTGCTATTTGTCATCCTAAGGTGAAGGCGTGGCTTAATTTGTCACCATGACAACCCATGAGTTCACTTATTCATAAATTGCCCCAAATATCCTTGGCATATCACCCTGAAAATCCTCTCCTCTCACCATGTTCCTCCTCTCAGCAATGTCACCTGACTTCCTGGAGATGAGAGTCGGGACCTGCACACCCACCCCAAGAAGGTTGTGCCTATCACAATCAGCCCTCTCTGATTCAGTCAACTGTTTCTAGGTAAGTGACTATACGTGACCATGCCAGGAGAAGCAAGCTGCCCACCAGCTTCTCTGTCTTACCATGAATTTTAAAAAAAATCAACAGAAACAAATTAAAAGGAGCTGTTCTAGGGAGGTTAGAAGAAATCAAACATTTCACAGGATGAAATATGACCCATCTGCATCCTTGCCTAGTGGCCTCAAAGAGACTACGCCAATGCCCTGGAGGTGAGGGAATTCATCCTCCCACATTGATGTGCCCCAAAACTCACATTGAGGCTGCAGGAAAGAACAGTTGCTGATCAGTGTCTCTGGTTTGCAACCTCTTCCCCTGCCCTCAACCATGTTCAGGATAGAAAGCCAGGCATTGGCAGGCTTGTTCTAGGGAAACCGTGACCCCGGCCCCCAGTGAGGGTGAGATGGCTCCAGGGATGCTTCAGGAAGGCAGCTCTGTCTGTGTGCCTCTGAGCTGAGAATCAGCAGGTCTGCAGAAGCAGTCGGGAAGACAGCCTCTGCCTTGTGTCCCTGTGCCTAAGTGTGGTCTAGCCCTGCTTGGGTTACCAGCAGCCTGATGCTCCCCATGCACTAAAATTACAGAACAGCAAGGCAGGTGTTGACATAGTACTTGCAAAGGCAGAAAGTGAAAAAGAGGGCTCAAAGGCATATTATGGAGTCTTTTTTTTTTTTTTAAGATGATGATACTGTATTTGTGGTCTGTTAGTTGTCAGCTATACCTGAAGAGGATCAACTGTCCTCTGAAGGATTCCACCCTACAGAGCTGGACAGCTGATTGAATAAACAGTGATATTCAGAAGGCTGCTGCACATGTTTTGTCTCTCTTATCTCCCATCAACACTTGGAGGCTTTATTATTAGCATAAAGTCATCTTAGAAAGGATTTTCTCAATAAAAGTGATACTTAGAGAAGTTATAACTAGTCGCAGGTGCCCAGAGCAGAAGAGCAGCAAAAGGCAGACAAGAGAAACAAAGAAAGCCCAGCAGATGATACTAAAGAACTCCAGAGAGAGAGGTTAGGCTTGCACTATCCAGGCAGGCTTCCTGGAAGAGGCACTGGCAAGAGGGCACTGAAGCATGAGGAGGATGTGGGTAGGCAAAGAGCAGAGATGGTCTTCTGGTTAGCCACTCAGCTTCAAGTGGCATAAAGGGCTGGGCTAGGCTTCTGTGTTCTGGGACTATAATGGCCATCATTTCTCAGCATGAGATTGTCTCAGACCACAGGATGCTTTTAAAGTGCTTTATGATCTCTCCTAGTGGGGTGATTTTTGCAAGAGCCCTGTCTGTCCCTTCAGTAGAGGGCTATTGATGAGTTGATGTCTCCAACTCCACAGGATCATGTCAACGCTGCCCACAGGAGAGAGATCAGGCCAACGTGAGGCAAGAATCCAGTTGCCAGGTAGACAATGAAACACTTGCTCCTTCTCAGGCCTTTGTGCTTTAGAACAGGCAGAGCTACACATTGGCAGCCTTGAGAGGCTCTGAAAAGGCTCTTTCTGAACACCAACTGCAGAGTCCACCTGTCGTTCTTCTTTCTTTAGCTTGATCATTTATTTTTTAATTTTTATTTTTTTAAGATTTTATTTATGCATACAAGAGAGGATCCACCAGAGACAGAGTGGGGAACAGAACAGGCAGACTGACTGAAACATACTGCTGAGGGGAGCAGCGGGAGAGGCAGGAGAGGTCTGCTGTGCCATGTGGGTCCCCTCCCTGGCTGGGGATTGAACTTGCACTGCAGTGGCTGTGGAAGCCCAGAGCGCAGTGCTCAACCCATTGCGTCACCAAGAAGGCCCCAGGTTGATCATTCAAACTCAACTTTTATTCTCTTCTTTTTTCCAAACACTGTGCTGAGTACTTCACACCAGTAATTTATTCAAATCTCATAAAGATCACAGGAAGTAGATACTCTAGCTATCCCCAGGCTCAGAAATGAACAACTTATTTAGTCTTTATAACCTCATGAGACCATTGTACTCTTAAGTCCATTCTACAACTAAGAAGATGAATGTGCACAAATCCCCAGACCCGGTGACATGGCAGCTCTATTCTGAAAGGACAGAAAGCACTTATAGGTGACGAATTGTTCATTCACTCCTTTAATCCACAATTGATTCCAGAAATTTTCAAGGGCTTCCTGCTATGTGTCAGTGGCTCAGCTAGATGTCAACAAACAAAGCAAACCCAAAAGCCAGGCTCTTACCTATGTGGGGGTGGAGTGTTGACAGATAACGGGAAGTAAATATGAGATTAGGTACATTACATAATGTGCCGGAGGACTCAGGCCACCCCTCAAACTTGAAGCAGAAGTTCAAATGAAAGTCCAAACAGTAAGGCTCAATATTTTTATGTTAAATAGTATATGTTAAATAATATGTCCTAGTCCCATCTCTTGACAAGGACACCTTCATAACAAGCTGGAAGGCCAGATCTGATTTAGAATACCCCAATTTCTGAGCATTTCTTCCTGAAACACAGCTCTCCAGAGAGGGCTAGCCCAGCCTGTGGCCCCCTTTTAGCCACCCCCACCCCAGATTTTGACTCACACCTTCAGGACAATCCAATAAGCGTGTCCTGCTTCTGTCCCTGACCGGGGTTACACATGCTAGGGGCCAGGCCACCCTGAGGAGATAGACTCAAGAACAGTCTGGCTGGTTCTGATAATGGGCTTGGCCCTTTGGGCAGGGACTTCTGCATCCTGCACACCCAGAGGGTGATCTAGAAGAGTGGAGCGCTGGCTCCTTGACTCTTGGGAAAAGGCAGCTTTTGGAGAAGAGCTGGACTGCAGGGCCCAGGGTGGGAGCCCCTTCTGCCTGGGTGCAAGATTGTACCAACAAGGGAGCAGATGCTAAGGAGACAAGAAATAAAGCAAGATCAAGAAGTCCAGTGAGGGGTGCAGTGGTCGCAGTGCCCTTAAGGCTCACTTGCTTTCCCATGTAATTAAAGATTAGTGGCCAAACCAAGGAACGCTCACTCAAAGCTCCCAGAAGCATCCCCAAGAGCCCACTGGCAGAAGGAGGTGTGGGAACTGGGCAGGCTCTTCTGGGCGGGACAGGGGCTACAGAGAGGTCACTCAGCTTCATTTCCCTGCTAGGGAGGCCCCATCATGTAGTCACTCCTTGGGGACTGTGATCCGGTTGCAGGTGGTCAGGGTGGTGGTTTTTCCTGGAGCAGAACAATGTGATTATGCAGTGACTGCCTGCCCTCCCCACCCCCTACCTTCCCTAGCTCCAGCTTTCTCCATCCTGCAGAGCTCAGTTTTCCAAGGCCTTTCCTCCCAGGAATATGGAAATCCAGGGCAACAGGGCTGGGCTCTGCCTCCACCCAAGATATCTGTGCTGAAGCATCTGGAAATGCTCACATCATTGCCAGATAGACTAAGTGGACCTCACTTCCACATTCTTGTCCTGAGAAAGAAGTGTGGGAGAGCAGGAGAGAGAGTGAGGGAAAAGAGACTTAAAAACAGAGAGAGGAGGAGGAGTCAGGTGAGCTGTGGGCTCAGCATGTGCCTGCCCCAGGGGAGGGAGTCCATGGATGCTAGCCTCCAGTGATTACAGTTACTCTTTTTTTTTAAAGATTTTATTTATGCACACAAGAGCTAGGGTATAGGCCAGAGTTGCCAGGAAGTGAGAGGATTCACCAGAGACAGAGTGGGGAGCAGAAAAAGCAGATCGATTGAAGTACACTGCTGACGGGAGCAGCGGGCCAGGCAGAAGAGGTCTGCTGCACCATGTGGGTCCTCTACCTGACTGTGGATCCAACTTGTGCTCCAGGAGCTGTGGAAGCCCCATAGTGCAGCGCTGAATTCCTTGCACCACCAGGGAGACCCCGATTTCAGTTATTCTAGTGGGATCTACTCCTGAGGCTCATGCTAGTAGTCTGTGTTCACTGAGAGGCCAAAGTGAAGACACAAAGTCAGCTGGGAAATCAGAGCAAGGGCTGGCTTGAAAGGCCCCTCCCACTCCCACTTTGGTCCTCCTCTCAGCCAAGACCAGCTCTTCCTCCAGAGCCAAGGAATCCCACCTCCTTGAGGTGGGATTGTCCTGGCCAATATCCTCCCTAAAAATCAGGGTTAGTACTAAGTGGCCCTACTTTCTACTCTGTCTGTTCCCACCCTGGTTGTTCATGGGGTTGTGTAATTTGCATCTTTTATGGATGTTGGGGAGACAGCAGAGTCTCCTGGGTGAACTCTGGCACAAAGGGGAAGAAAAGCATGTGGCCTGATAAGGATAAATGCAGTCTGTATACTGTTTGGGCGGGGCCAAGTCTGTCTTCCCAAATCACCACTCAGTTAGGCAAAGAAAGAGCCAAGAGTTTGATGGTGTCAGAAGCTGGAGGCTGGGATGTGCCTGCAGGGAAGAAGGAGGGAGAAAGGCCTGAGGAGTCAGCTATCCCGATGGGAGTATTATTTCTGCACAAGTGGAGCTGAGTAGGATACTGTGGGAACAGGTGAGCCTCTTTTCCAGGGCCCAGGCAGCCCTAGTGATTGCTCAGTGTGGGAGACCAGTCAGCCACAGACTGGTCAGGCGCTGCTCCAGCTGGGAGGTGATATTTGGGTCCCCTGTTTGACAAATGAGATCCCTGATGCTCCATAAGTCTAGGAAATTAGCTGAGCAACACAATTAGCTGCCAGCAAATATAGGACTCAAGCTTGGGATTTGAATCTTCATCTAATTGGCCCCAAAGACCCAACTCTTCCCATCATGCTCCTGGTCACCATCCCCAAACAGATCCTGCTCACTTTTTGCTCCCTCCCTCCCTCCCTTCCTCCCTCTCTCTCTCTCTCTCCCCCTCTCTTTCTCCCCCTCTCTCTCTCCCCCTCTCTCTCTCCCCCTCTCTCTCTCCCCCTCTCTCCCCCCACTCTCTCTCCCTCTCTCTCTCTCCCTCTCTCTCTCTCTCTCTCTTGCTTCCCCCCCCTCCTGTATGTGAAACAATACGATTGTCTGGTGGAATTGTCTGACTTAGGCCTTGTTAGAAACTGTAAATGGGAATACTAAAGGCACAGCCAGGAAACAGGGCAGAGGCATCTGGGTGTTCTCTCTACTTTCCCACCATTCTCCCCTTGCCACCTCCTAGCAGGGCCCTGAGAGCTGGTCCTCAAGCCCAGCAAAGCCTGTGTCCTCCACCCCTAGACGCCCCTCCCACTACCAAAAAAAGAAACTATCCCTCTGGACTGTTCTAAGCAGGAAGCCGAGTTTTCAGTTCACTGGAAAACAGGAAATGCCTCCCAGTGTCTGAAGTCTTTTTAGTCTCTGTATCCTTCATACAGGCTCTGTGTCCCGGGCCAGCTGCTGAGGACAGCTCTAGAGATGTAAGGTCACTCTGCTCCCCAGCCCTGAGAGTATAATCTTTGGTGCCACTCACCAGCCCTCTCAAAAAATAGAGCAGAGCTGAGGTGTCATCTTCTACTCAGGAGACTGGACCTTTAGGGCTAGGCAAGGGTGCTCGGGGTGCCAGGGAGGCTGTGTGGAGCACCGGGGGCTAATTCGCTTTGCAAGGAACAATGATTGAATCATGTACCAAGACCCACCCCAGCTGAAGGCTAACCTCTCGTCCCAGCCAGATTGACCTCTGACCTAGCAGAGATTGGATGACCCCCCGCATAGCCTGACTGCCTAGCCCCTTTGTATGGTTGACTTCCCCGGCCTGACTACAAAGTGACCCTGTAGCCTTGACCTCATTAGAAACTCACCTTTCCTACTGACCGCAGCTAAGCTGCGTAAGCCTGACCACAGACAGAGCTGGAGGCTTGCTAGCCCTCATCCAGTCACACCCATAATGAGCTTCTGCTGTGTGCCCAGCGCCACGAGCCCAGCACCACCCTCGCAGACCCGACAGCTGAAGGCAGTTTGACCAGGTAACTAGTGGACTGTAAGGCAAATTGCCGTGAAAACAGTTTCCCTGTGAAATAATGCCACAGATCTACACACGTAAGGAAAGCCTTTTAAAATTTGTTATTAATTTTCCATGTCTCACTATGTTCACGTTAGTCAATTAGTTATATGCTCTATGACTGATTAGTTACATGGTTAAAAATTGTTATTATAGCCTTTTGAATGGCTCTCTTTCACCCTTTGGTCTTTTCTTTTTTACGACAAAATTGCCTTACGGCCAATTAGTTTTGCAGCAGCAAAAAAAAAAAAAAAACTTGCGATGAAGAAAAGCTATTTCTGAAGAAACTATGGCATATGAGACCCCACAGCCTGGGAGAGGAGGTAGGTCCCCATACGTGCAACTCTAATCAGACTGGGGGGTCGGGGAGCAGAGCGGGAGTTCTATATGAAATCCCAACAAACTTGCGAGATCACCCTGGGTTCGTCATATCATTTCCATGTTGGTTCCTATCCTCAGTGTCACATGCCACTGGGGAAGCCCGAGGTGGTGGCTGAAGATGCTTTGCATCCTCAGGAGTGGGAGGTGTGAGGGATCAAGCACTTTCATCTCTGTGTGGCAGATGAGGGTTCAAGGAATCCCTCCTCCCTTTGAACACGGGTTTCCGGGCTCCACCGTAGATGGTGGAGCTCTGACCAGATACTGTTGCTGCTTCTTCCTGCCTCAGCTCTTACCTCTGTAAAAAGAGCTGTGATATCAGCAGTTCAGGAACTTTGAAGGCAGATGGGCAGTCCTGCATGAACATGTGATAATTCAGATAGAAGACTTTTCACTGACTGGAAGACAAAGACTCTGGTTCTCTCTTTGTGGACCCAAGAGATAGAAGAAATAGGATGATTTGTGATTCAGAAACCGCTTCACATCCCCAGGGCCCAGCACTGGAGCTGCAGGATTGTAGTTTAATTCCTCAGCAAGCAACAGGATGGGGTGGGTAGAGTGTGAATTAGCTGTGGAGAGAACAGACACTACCCAGAAACCTTCCCTGCCCGCCACCATTGACTAAGTTCATCCCCATTAACTCCACACTGCCTGAAAGTCCACTGTCAGAGAGTAGCAGCTTCCTTCACAACCATTGCCCTGCACCTCACCTGCACAGTACCTGTCCCTGGTCACCTGCGTGGGACAACCTTCTTAACCAGCCTCTTCCCCACCTCAGCTAAAAAAGAATCAGCTACTGCCTGGGAAAACCCACAGGGCAGCTGAAGGCAGACAGGCGCAGTTTTTAAAGTGAGTTCTGA
Source organism: Galemys pyrenaicus (assembly GCA_019455555.1). Taxonomy (NCBI): domain Eukaryota; kingdom Metazoa; phylum Chordata; class Mammalia; order Eulipotyphla; family Talpidae; genus Galemys; species Galemys pyrenaicus. The sequence goes on along the minus strand of JAGFMF010012281.1, from coordinate 11,777,568 downwards.
GGACTCTTGGGGGTCTCCAGAATCTTTTCACAAGGTATATTAGTTACCTATTGCTGTGTCATAAGTTACCCCAAAAATTAGCAGTTTAAAACAGCAAGTATTTATCCTCTCGTAGAATCTCACAGTAAGTGAGGAGTCAGCATGGCTTAGCTGAATGTTCTCAAGGTTTCTTATGTGCTCCAATTTAGGTGGCAACTAGGGCGTCTGTCTCATCTTAAGGCTCAATTAGTGGAGACCTGCTTCCAAGCTCACTGTCTTGATAATTGGAGGGTTTAGTTACCCACTGAGGGTCTCCATATCACACTGGCTATTGGCCATGGGCCTCCCTTGGTTCCTTGCCAGATGGGACTCTCCATAGCACAACTTACAAAATGGTGGCCAACTTCCCTAGAGCAAGGGAGGGAACACTCAAGATGGAAGCCAGTCTTTGTAACTTAATCTTCAAAATGTCTTCCCATCACTTTTGTCATGTTTCTTCCTTAGAAGTGAATCACCAAGCCCAGCCTCCACACTGGGTGAGAGGAATGACACAATATGTAGATCAGGAGGCTGGGAATCAAGCAGAGACATGTCAGAGACTATCTAACACGGGATCTGTGAGGTTCCCTTTCCAACCACATTATCTCTGTGATACTAGATTTTTTTCATGAAAATCATCCCAAATAAGAAATTTAATGCAAAACCAAATATAAAAATATAAAACTCTAGCTGTCCTCTAATAAGCTACACATTAAAGAGATTTATAGAAATAGAAAACGTCATTGTATTGATAGAAGCCATATAGATAAAACCTCTTTGAGGGCCTCATAACTTTTAGGTGTATGAAAAGAGATCTGATATATAACATATTGGGAACAACAAACAAGCCTAGAAAGACAGAGCTCGAACACTGCCCAAGAAGGGCTGCCCTAGTGGGGGGTTGAGGGTGGGAGAGGAGTCTTGAAAAACCTCCCAGCAGTCAAACACCATCAGAGGCAGGGATTTCTGGGAGAGAGGTAGTCAAAATATGCAAGTGAGAGAAAGAAACTAGAGTCCAGTTTTTGCTTTTCTTATAGTTTTGTGCCTATCCTCCGAGTGCCTCTTTTGCATAAGTGCGCAATAAATAATTCAGCGTGCACATGTATTAGCATGAGTATGTGTGTGTCTGTGCACGGGGCAATATGTGAGGGCTGACACATGTAAAGTCACCGTGTGTGCATGTATCTGTCTAAGCGTGGACATCCCCGGAGTTCCTGGGAGAGGCAGAACCCCACCAGCACTTTTAGGGGTATCTTGCAAAAGGAAGGAGAGGCAGAGGTTTGGGGGGTAAGGACCACCAGCAGCAGCCACTGCTGTGTATCCCTGAAATCCCCTCTGCCCTCAGGCTCTGCTCTCAGCATGACTCTCAAATATTTTCATCTTCTATGGGAACTTCCTGTTCAGCTTCCTGTTGTTCTTGGACTTTTCTTTTTTCATTTTTTTTTTAAAGGTTGTAATTCTTTAATCTGCTTTTTTATTTTGCCCAGAGAGGCACTGTGGTCTAGCCACCTCTGAGAGAGAAAAAAAAATACCCTGGTGGATCAGGTCAAGCTGGAGTTAAAGGCTCCCAGGAATTTTGAGCCAGGGGAATCATTCTTCTTTCCGTTGAGATACACTGAATCTTATAAAACCGCAGTTTATTTTGTAGAAAGATGCTCGGTGCAAGGGGCCGTGGGAGGGAAAGGCCTGGAGGGGAGGAGAATATGCCACCCCAAAACAAGCCTCTTGGGCATAAAGATTATTTTGAGAAACTGCAGACACAGGAGAAGCTTAGAAAATAGAGTAGAAGTTACCCTTTCATAAGAAAAATTTACATTTGTAAAGGGAACCTCCATCTGGAAGTGTGTCTCCCACTCAAGCTGAGTAACAGCTACCAGAATTAACTATTTTCACCTCGAGGCTTATCTGCTAACCTTATGTTTCCTCCTCTCACCTTCCACACAGAAACCTCCAGAACCCTATCCCTTCCTTATCAGCCTCAGGTATAGGCCTCTGTGCTGAGTCTGTCTTTTGACTTGGATGTCTTTGTGGGGCTCCTGTACCAACATAGGTACGTGTGTAAATAAAATTGGTCTTGCTTCCCCTCCTGTTAATCTATCTTACGTTAATTCAATTCTTAGACCAAACACAGAAGCTAGAAGGGTAGGAAGGAAAAGACACAGAAGCTAGAAGTGTCAAAAGGAAAAAATTTCCTCTATACAGGCCTGAGGGCCAACTTCTCTGGGGGCCAGAAGTGGCCTGACTAAAGCAGTGCCCCAGGGTAAAGGGCACAGTAACTCCTTCCTTTCCTGCTGCCTCTGCGCTCCATTCAGGCAATGGGCCAGAGCGCAGTCTCAGCTTGGCCCAAGGAAACCCCTAGCCTCACACCCTGGCCAGCCCTCTCCTTGAAAATGGACAGACTGGAACTGCGCAGACTAGAACTGTGCCCTCACTGTTCCTCAGTTTATGTCCTTCAAGTTCTGCCCACTCTCCCCTCTGTCAGATTCTTCTTTCGAGGTACCATGAAAAGGCCTCTGGGAAGTGTTCCCTGGTGACCCCAGAACAAGGAGAGGGCTCTTTGGCCTCCAGACTCTTCCACCATGTGAGTAATTACACTGCAAACATTTTTGCCATGTTACTCATGAGCCATCAGGTCAGGCACTTGGGTCATAAAATGCATGAAAGGTACCTCCCAGCTCTTGCCCTTGCTCCCTGAAGGCTCTATTCTTGACTTTCTCCCCACTTTCCCTCTAGGTACTCCCAGAGGGTGGACCACTGTCTGGTTTCTCACTGTTACTTGTCTGGGCTGTGACCTAGCATAGTTGATTTTGAAAAAGAATTTGCTGTTCTTGTCTAATCTCCCAACTCCTTGCTAGGGTAATCTCACCTGAATGTACATATTAACAGCTGAAGTGCTCTCCTCCCCCTATTTGCATTTTAGCTGGAGATAAAACCTAAGGCAAAGCAATAGTCTGTGGAACTCTGGGTGCCTGGAGGAGTGGGGTGTGGAAGGTGTGCAGGGTAGCTTCAGTCTGGCCCTGAGCCGCCCCTTCCCCCTGCTAGGGCCTACCTGCCTGCTAGAGATCACAGCCAAGCCACACCTCTCCTTTTCCCAGAAAGGGAAAGCCCTCTCCCCATGCTGTTCACCCAGAAGGTCCCCACAAATGAGAACTTACCATTTCAAGTAAAATATTGTTTAAATATTTAAATATTTTAACTATAATATTGTTATAACGATTCAATACTGTTTGTGGACTCTGAGGTTCTACACCTTGACTTAGGAAGTCAAATCTGAAGGTGGGGGGTTAAAGTTGATATAGGTTGAAACCAGAGCTGAGAAACTACCCTCCTTGGACAGGGTATCCTGGTTTCCAGCTGACTGGTGGCCATGGCACGTGCCCATAAACAGTACAAAGAGCACAGGTTTTGAGACCGAAGGGATCTGCTTCTTCCTGTGGGAAGTTTCTTGCATTGGCAAAGTAGAGACACTCACCCTCCCCTTGCAGGGTTCTTGGGTTGCAGGGTGGCCCCTCTTGCCTTGGCCTTACAGACTCCTTGAAACTAGAATTTATGTAACCAAGATTATTCCTCTGGGTCTAAGCCCAAGCAAACGGCATTCCTGCAGTCTATTGTTTATGAGCAGGGATAAGAGGACAGGACACTACTTGCTGGTTAAACCATCTCCTTATCTCCGCCCACTTTTGTCTACCTGGTTGCTGCCTTCTGTAGCCAGTGCAGACTGAAGAGGAGTAGGTTGGCTCATGAACCTGTGACCCCCTACCCACATCCAGGGACTTCTTCCCTACTGCTCCTCAAACTTCCTTCAGAATCCACTGATCACGCACACCCTCATGTGAATTGACAGAGTCCTTATTGCCTCAGAAACTCATACTTTCAAGTCAAGGATTTAAGATGGTAGTTTAACATGTTTTCTCTTCCCCTAGTCCTCCCCAAGACCCTAACTAATCCCTATCTACTTCATCCATCACCAGAGGTCCAGAGTCCTTGAGGTCTTTCCCACTTTGCTATTCCTGGGCCCAGTTTTAAGCCCTGCTAGCCCCTGTGATCCCTTCCTCCTCGAGTCCTCCCACTGGGCCTCCAGTACCTCAGATCCACTTTCAGCAACCTCATTCCCTCAACTTCAGGTCCTCACAGAATTCTACCTGTCCCCACATCCATCTCAGGTGGAGGGAGCTTTCCTCAGGTCTAGAATTGGAGTAGGTGTTTTCCTTGCCCTCCATGGACATTCCCAAGACTTTCTGTGCCTTTCCTGTGACTCTGAGTCCATCTCAACACATTGAATGCAAATTACTCTCCCCCACAGTCTCCCAGGTCTTCCCCTCATTCACTGAAGACTTTATTCTTGACTCACTGTGTCTCTTTCCTGACCTCATTCGAGAGACTTGGACTTCCATGTGACCACCAGGTCTAACACCTTGACTGCCCAGTTACCTGCCCTCTTGCCTCCAGCTTCAACTTTCTTCGATTCCAACATAGTCACACACACCCCCAATACTGTCCCTTTCCTATTCAGCACCAACCACGGCAGCCCCTCTAAAAGTCAACCACAAGCCTTACATGCTCACCACAACATCCTACTCTACTTTGCAAAAGTGTACTTGCTCTTGTATCCTCTCCAGGAATCTTCAAATTCATGGAAACCTCTAATCCATTGAGTCCATCACTTTTTCACCACAGTTCATCCTTCTATCTTCACATTCCTCTTTACCCAACTGGATTCCATTATCACCATCATAATTACTACCTTTCAAACACTCTCAGCTTCCTTGAGACTTAACACTACTTGTTTGGCAAAATTCTTCACTTGACTAGTCCAAGTTAGATTGTGCCTTCCCCTGAGTGGCTATATATTGGTTAAGAAAAATCAGCATCTAGCTCATAGATGTTTCTCATGACCACAAAACACGGTGGGCATCTTAACTCTTTCTGGCAATCTTTGGATGGTTCCCAAAGAAGTTTGCTTTCCCACTCCAGAAAAAAAATGACTATTCACTACCTTCCTCTCTTGTCAAACTTCTGACAACTTCTTCCCATTCCACCACCTTCAGCTGATGCCTCACACTTTGTGGAAAAAATAGAAACAATCAGTCAAAGAATTCCCCATCCAGGGAAGTTTGAATAGTAGTCAGTATAGTTGTGGACATTCTTGATTTGCTCCTGGTTTCCATGGGGGAATCTTCTGTAGATTTGACGTTAGGTATATTGATTGCTGTAAGTTTTTGAAAGATGTTTCTTTTCATGTGACTTTCTAACACCATTTTGCTTTAAGTTCCAGTTGGTGTTTTTTAATCAAGTGTGAGTCTTGATTTTTATTAAATAGGTTTTCTAAATTAATTGGTATCACTATATGGTGTACAGTGATCCATAAATAAGTGAACAAGAAAGAAATGTTGCTGTTGTACATTACTGAGATTTGAGGTTTTATTTGTTTTGTGGAATTAACAGCAAAATCTTTGTAAAGTAAATTGGTTAGCTTTTTTATTATCTGGAACAATTTCTCTGATAAAATCATATGTGCCTACAATCTTTTGAGAAAAGGAAACTTTTGATTACTGATCTGTCTTCTTTTAGTCTCACTGGCTTGTTTTTTAAATTTTTTCAAGTATTACCATTTATATTATTCTAGGAATGCATTCATTCAAGCTTTCAATTTTGGTGGCATTCTCTAATTTTTCTAATGTATGCATAGTCAATACTATACATTTCCCTCTAAGTAGTGATTTCACTATATCACACAAGTTTCAATGTTTTGTTTTCATTTAGTTCAAATGTTTCAAATTTTTTTTGAGATTTCTTCTTTGAACCATGTTATTTAGAAGTATTTCTCTCTCTCTCTCTCTCTCTCTCTCTCTCTCTCTCTCTCTCTCTCTCTCTCTCTCTTTCNTCTCTCTCTCTCTCTCTCTCTCTCTCTCTCTCTCTCTCTCTCTCTCTCTCTCTCTGCTTCTTTCTCTCTCTCTCTGCTTCTTTCTATTTTCTATTATAAGTTTAATTCCACTGTGCTTTAAGAACAGACATTGTGTGATTTCTGCTGTTTAAAATGTGTCAGGCTCTGTTTTATGATACAGAAGATGGTTTATCTTGGAGAGTATTCTGTGTGAGCTTGAAAAGATTTTTGTATTCTGCAGTTGGATGAAGTATTCTGTAGTTGTCAACTATATCCATTTGATTGAAGGTGTTGAGTCTACAGTTGTCCTTATTGATTTTCTGCCTGGTGTATTTGTCCATTTTTGATAGAGGGGTGTTGAAATCTCTAACCCTGGTGGTGGATTTATTTATTTCTCTTTGCAATTCTATTAATTTTTGCATTCTAAATATTGAAGCTCTGTTGATGAGTTCATACTCGACAGGATTGTTACATCTTTTTGGAGAATGGACTCCTTTATCATTATGATATGTACTTCTTCATCTCTGATAACTTTCCTTGCTTTGAAGTTCTGTTCTCTGAATTTAAGATGGCTACTCCTACTTTCTTTTGATTAGTGTTAGCATGGTATATCTTTATCCATCCATTTATTTTAAATCTATATGTGTTTAAACTGGGTTTCTTGTAGACAACATATAGCTGAATCTTTTTTTGATCCACTCGACAATCTGTTTTTTTTTTTAAATTGATGTATTTGGATCATTAGCATTCAAAATAATTATTGATATAGTTGAATTCATACCTATTTGTTACTGGGTTTTTTATTTGCTAGCTTTGTTCTTTGTTCCTATTTTATCTCTCATTCTTTCTTTTGTGACTTTAATTGAACATTTTATATTATCCAATTTTCTCCTCTTTTTAAAAAATGCATCAGTTACACTTCTCTTTTGGCCTCTATTTAGTGGTTGCTCTAGAGTTTGCAATATACATGTACAACTATTGTAAGGCCACCTTTACATAACATGACTTATGGGCCTCCTTTGTGTGCGGGGGTTAAAGTCTCAGCACTGTCAAGCAATTGCCAGCCACTGCAGCCTGAGCTCGATCCCTGACCAGGAAACTAACCCACATGGCACAGCAGACCTCTGCAGTCTTGCCCATTGCTCCCCTCAGCAGTGTATCTCAGTAGATCCACCTGTTCTGCTCCCCATTCTCTCTCTCTGGTGAATTCTTTCACCACCACTACCCACACCTCTGGCCTATTCCCCAGTTCTTATATGCATAAATAAATAAAAATAAATCTTAAAAAAAACCATTATTTTTAAATATACTGAGAACCACACTTTAACAAAATAGTCCTATTTCCTTCTTTCCATCACTTGTACAGTTCCTGCCATTCATTTCACTTATATATAAGCATACATTATAAATGTAATATATAATCAAATTATTGCTATTTGTTATATCAATTAAGAACAAGAAAAATAAACAATCTAATTTTAATTTCAGTTACTTCTTCTCTTCCTTCCTTTTTGATGGTATTTTCTGATTTAGATTATTTTCCTTCTCCTTAAAGAACTTTAAAACATTTCTTGCAAAGTAGTTCTACTGGAAACAAATCCCCTCATTTTTTGTTTGTCTGAAAAATACTTACTATTTACTTTTGAAGGATAATATTGCAGGGTACAGAAAATTAATTGTTAATTTTTTCCCTTGACTGTGTAGTTTCTGAGAAGCCAGATGTCATTCTTTGTTCCTATATTAATAAGGTGTTTTCCTCTCTGACTTATTTCAAAATTTTTTTACTTTAATTTTGTAGTTTGAAAATGATATGCTTAGGTATAAGTTTTTTGGTATTTGTTCTGTTGATATTCTCTGAGTCTCCTGAATCTGTGGCTTGGTGTCTGACATAAATTTTGGGAAATTCTCAGTCATTATTGTTTCAAATATTTATTTTGTTCCTTGTTAAGTTCTCACGTTCTTCTTGTTGTTACATATATGCATACCTTTTGTACTTATCCCTGGTTATGGATATTCTGTTCTGCTGTTATAATCTTTGTTCTCTTTGTTTTTCAGTTTTGTTAGTTTATATGGATATATTTTTAAGCTCAGAGATTCTTTCTACAAATAAATGCGCCAGAAGCATTTTTCATTTCTGTTACATTGTTTTTGGTCACTGGCACTTCCTTTTGATTATTTTTTAGGATTTTCATCTTTCTGCTTACCTTGCCCATCTATTCTTACATGCTATCTACTTTACCCACAAGTACCCTTAAACTACTAACTATAGTTGTTTTAAATTCCTACTGTGATAATTTCAACATTCCTGTTCTGATGTTCTATCTCTTCAAATTGTTCTGATGTTCTGTCTCTTCAAATTTGTTTACCTTTTTAGTATGCCTTGTAATTTTTTGTCAATACCCAGATATGATATACCAGATAAAAGGAACTACTGTTGATAGGATTTTAGTAATATGGTGGTATTTGTGGGGAAGAGATGTGTTCTATATAGTTTTATGAGTATGTCTCAGTCTTTAGTGTACCCATTACTTTATACTGTGAATTCAAGTGGTTCTTGGTTGTTTTCTCTGCCCACATAGGTGGGACAGCTGTTATACACAATAACTCCAGTGAGTTGGCATTGTGCACAATAGCTAAAACATGAAAGTAATTTAATTGTTCATCAGTGGGTTAATGGATAAGCATATTGGAGATTACATGCACACGCACAATGAAATATTGTTCATTTTAAAAAAGGAAGAAAGTTCTAGTATATCCAGTAACACTTGACAATAATATGCTAAGTGGAATAAACCAGAGTACTTAGTATGGTCAAAATCATAGAAAAAGAAAGTAGAATGGTGGTTCCAGAATTGGGGGTAGCGGTAATGGAGAGTTATTATTTAATAGGTATAAAATTTCAGTATGACAAGATGAAAAGAGCTATGGAGATGGTTGGTAAGGATGTTAGCACAACATTTTGAGTGTATTTAAATACTGAACTACACATCTAAATATGGTTACCATGGTATATTTTATGGTTACCAAAATAAAAGTAGTTGAAAAAGTAAAACTAAATAAAAATTCTTATATCTTAAGGGAAATCATGAAGAAGCAAGGAGAGATCAATTATGCTGAACACTATAGAGAGCTTAATTAAAGAAGATAAGAACAGAGAACATTTCATTCAACTTCACAACATATAGGTTGGTGACCACATAAGTAGTGGGGATAGAAACCCCTTAGATATTAAAATAAATAAATCAAAGGAGAAGAAAAGATAAGACCCAGAGGAAATTAGGCAAAGAATATGAATAGATAGACATCACCAAAAAAGAAATGAAATCATCAGTAGACACATGAGAAAATGTTCCATCTCATTCATAATTAAAGAAATGCAATTCAAAGCAAAGCCATGTTAATTTGGGGTAGACAATGAGGACAGAATTTTTTTTTAAAAAATTATACTCATCATTGGCAAAGGTGGAGGCAGATTACCAGGTAGGTGAGCAAGCAAATTTCATCAAAGTTCAACCTTGAACATATATGTGAAAATGTATCATGCACCTGCTCTTTGAGCAACCCCTCTCCTGGGATTTTATCTTACAGGTATATCCATAAGCATGTAGTCTATAGTCTAAGGGATTATTTGGAAATAATACAAGAGCTAGCTAAACAAATAATGATATATTTGTCTCATGACATCTTAGTCCATTTATGCTGCTATAACAAAATGCATAGACTGGGTGGCTTATAAACAACAGAAATGTACTTTTCACAGTTCTAGAACTTTGAAAGTGCAAGATCAAGGCCTCAAGCAGAGTCAGTGTATGAAGGACCCTCTTGGTTTGTATGCAACTACCTTCTTTCTGAGTCTTCACATGGTAAAAGCGGTGAAGGAACTCTCTGAGTCTCCTTTGTAAAGATATTAATCCCATGCCCAAGGGCTCCACCCTTATGGCCTCATCACCTCACAAGTCCTCACCTTCAAATACCATCATATTGGAGATTGGGTTTTAGCATGTGAATTTTAGAGGACACACTCAGTCTATAGTCCATGGGATACTCTGCACCATTGAGAAGAGACACTGCTCTGTGCATGCTCATATCCAAGTGAGAAAAAAATATCTTAAGTTTAAAAAGTCATTTCCAACAGTATTTATAGTAAGAGTCCACTTGTGTGACCAAAAAAATGAAAATATATGTAATGATCTGGCATCTACTTAATGGTCATTAGGAAGCACTTAGCTACTGTAATAAATGCTCTGAAACTAAACTGATTATGATTCAAAATATAAATTCAGAAAAACAAAAATTCATTTGATAACATGGTTCCTTTCATTGTAGAGATAATAGGAAATCTTGAGTACATTTTTTTGTCATCTAAAATAGCTTTGTTGTTCTCATTCATCTATAACGACTTAAATGTTATAAATTTGACCTTATAAAATAAATTTCTATTATCTGCTTTTAGAGATTTTTTACCTTTTATCAATCAGGCTTTAAAAATATTTCTAGTAGTATATAATTATTTAACTAAAAAATAAATCTAGGAACTGATATCGCCCATTCCTTTTCTCAGCTGGCTTGTAGTTTCCTGACCCAATAAGACCTCAACAGATTTGTCCTGGCCTAGAATTCAGGAGACCTGGGTGCCAGTGCTGGCTCAGCCATTCCCTAGGTTGGTGACCTTGAGAAGATCCTTTTGCCTTCCTTAGTTTCTTTACTTAGGTGTCCTATGGCACCTTTCCTCTCTACCCCCATGGGATCATTTTGAAGAAAAGGTGACAGGTATAAAAACCTATAATCTTTAAAGGTATGCCAAAAAGGGCTTTTATTTTGATAAGAAGGAGATTCCCCTCTGAGGTTAAACATTTCCACCTTCTGGTCTCCCCAGAGGGGAGGCGAGCCTGGGTATTTATTCAATATACCTTGAGAGCCTTTCTGGAGCTGGCACTATGCCGGGCGATCTGGAGATGAATAAGATGCAGTCCTTGCTCTCAAAGAATTCACAGCTTGGTAGGGAGGCACCCAATCGCTGCAGTAAAATATGATAAATGCAATAGAATGGTTATAGACAAAGAGGGCGGGACCCAAAGGAATCACTATCACTGGATGGGAAGACATCACTGAGGAGATGACATTTAGTTGGGTCTTAAAGAGCATGTGAGGATTTGCAGGTGGAGAACTGACTGAGTGTGATCAGCCCCAGGTTGTACTTGACCTTACACCAATTTCTCACCATCTTGACCAAATCTCACCAGCGCTATGTTGTAGTAGACCATCAGAAACCTGCTCTCAGCTGCTTGTCCTAGTGGAAAATATTCGTGAAGATACACTAACAACAGATGAGGTGTTTTGCTTCCAAGAGTATATGTCTTTGGATCCAGAAAGTGATGTGGGTCCCTATGCATTTAGGAAACTTAATAATTAGGTCTTATTTTATCACTTACAGTGAGGAAAGTGCTAGATCTTTGTAAACATTCCTTTTTTCCCCTTTCACAGCTCTGTTTTCCCTCATGCTGAAAGTGAGGGAGCAAACATCCCATCACCTGGCTGGTTAATGGCACAGCCAGATCCGGACTATGGCCCTGACCTTCCACTTCCACTGGTAGTTGGTTCCCACAGAAACCCTGGAAAATGGGTAGGAAATGAGCATTATCCCTAGGGCGATTGAAACTCAGAAAGCTTTCCTAAGAACCCCAACTAGACTTCCTGACCCCTGCCCCAGTTGAGGCTGTTACCCTGAGGAGTTGGTTAAAGCCCTGATATTTTGGGGCAGAGCTGTCTTTCCCTATAACTTCTCACATATCTTGAGAAGCAGATGCCCACTGGGCCTGGGTGTGAGGCTTGCCCTGGCTGGACCTGGAACTCTGCTGTTCCAGAAAACTATTTGGAAGAAGATACCTGCCCTTCTCCAATTCACCACCCATGAGGTGAGTGGGATGCTGCCACCCAGGGTCTGGGCTGGGCTCTTCTCCGGCCCTGGTTCAATGGCACAACAAGGACACTGATGAGAAAGTGTCTTTTGGCTTGAGGTAGAATCTGGAGTGACAGAAAATAACTTCTCTTTCATGGTTTGCTTGACTTGGTTCATTGAGATTCAACCCTCTGTGTGTTCAGAGAGGAACAGTGAATGAGCTTGAACGATGGTTAACCAGGCCGAAGTCATGTCCAAGTACACATCCCTCCTGATGTCTTTTGGTTCATTCCTCAGATCTCCCTGGTTTTTTTCTCGGTCCATCTGTCTCTTGGTATCTTCCTCTCTTGCTCTATCTCTTTCTCTGGTGTATCTCGTGTCACAGGACTGTTTTTCTTTTCCTCCCTCCCTTCCTTTTTCCTATCACTGCCCATCTCTCTCTCCCTCTCCAGCTCTCCTGTCTGCTCCTCTCTTCCTACCTTTCCTTAGCCCTCTCTTCTTCCTCTTTCCTTCCCTTCTCCCACTTTGCCAGACTCATAGTAGGCCTAGGGTTCAGCTTTCTTACTCAAGAGATCCTTTAATCATTTCTGTTAGAATGTAGGTGAGTTATACTCATTATATGCCAAGAAAAAACAAAGTCATCTTAATTTAACTTTGTTTTCAGTCATGGGCCTGCGGCTAGAGCAAAAATAGGTCTCCCTGCTTCTGGCACGCACACCGCCCTACCTAAGCTGCAAGTTAGTCCACTTGACAGATACACTGTGGGGGCCAGAATCCTGTTAGCTAAGTCGGGGCTAGTGCCAGAGCTCCGAGCCCAGTCAGGTCTCCTAGCCAAGGCTATGGATTGCCCTGAGGCCTGAGGGGGGCTGGAGGCCAGCCAAGGCTGCTGTCCACCCAGGCCCAGAGCAGTGGCCATGCTGGCCAGCCCTCCCCTTCCCTGGTGGGGCTTCAAAAGTGAGGCAGCTAGAGCCCAGGCCCTTTTTGGCTTCTCACTATGGCCAGTATCATCCTACAACCCAGGGCAAGCTGTCAGGTTAGTGCCCAGTCCGGCACCATTAAATTTACTGGACTAGCATTTGACTGGGGTTTAGAGTTACATAATGCTCTCACCTCATGACTACCCACTAGAGGAGGTTTTACTGAGTCTATATTGTGACCAACCTGAGGTTCATAGAGGTTGAGTCATCTGCTTGGGGAAGAAGTTGGTCTTGAGAATCTAGAATTCCTCACTCATCTGTTCCCAAATTAGGTTTGGGGGCCTGCATGGGTCCCTCCTCTGGCCTGTTTTCCTATGGTGACCATATATATCAGCGCACATATACATCAGCTCTGGTCACAGGTGGTCACGGGGCACAAGCTGCGGGCTGTGGGTAGACCTTGGACGCATACCTGACTCCAGCTCACAAGTCCCCACACTGGTGAGGTGCTCTACAGTGCAGGATGTTAGTGGGGCCAGGGAGAAGTGATCAGACCCATTCTTCCTCAACCACCATGTCAGGGATAGAACTAGGAATCCAAAAGTTCTAAATTTGTAACCTGGCCTTCCAGGTCACTGTGAATTATATTTTCAGACTGTATTTTACTCTATTGCTAACTCAGTTAATAACTTTGAAAGTGAAGATCCTTGGCAACTGGGCCCCATAAATGTGAGATGTGTGCCTATTTGGTGTTTATCAGACATGTGGGTGTCCTCGTCTGTGAGGTTCCTGCTCAGGTCTCTTGCCCATTCTTCTACAGGGTCATGTCAATCACATTTAGATGTTTTTGTGCCCCAATCATTTGGTATTTCCTTATCTACATGCAAGACTCCCAGACAGCATCACTTAACAATGTCTTCATCTCAGCCCACTTGAGGGGCTGGTCATGCTTTATGGCTGAACATTTTCTCACAACATCTGCCTTTTCTATACTAGGCCCAGATTTAGGCAGACCCCATGGATATCCAGAAGCCCTGGATTAAAGCCTGGAGGGAATGCGAGCAAGGGCCTCTGAGGGCCCCTTTATGGAGAAAATGTATGGGTCTGTAGGACAATCCTGGGCACAAAATTGGACTAGAGTTGTTTCTGCCCCATTAACTTCACTGGGCCTCTTCTCTGTGCCCTCTGTCTACCTCTCGCCTTCTCCTAGTTTTCTTAGGATGCTCCTGTTATGACTTGAATTTTATTCTCCAAAAAGATGTTGAAAGTGACCTTATCTGCCTTAAGACCTTATCTGGAAATAGGGTCTTTGAGATGGAATCAAATAGGATGAGGCCTAATAGTGGGACCTAATTCAGGTGGGGCCTAATAGTGTCACTTCTGACCTTATAGGAAGAGAGAGATTTTGATACAGACACACAAGGAAAACGCATGTGACAACAGAGTTGGTGTGATGCAGCTGCAGGTCAATGAATGTCAGGATTGATCACTGCACCCAGAAGCTAGGAGGCAGAAGGAAGTTCCCTATGTGGAACACAGCCCATTTATCCCTAGATTTAGGACTTCTAGGGATATGAGACAATAAATTTTCTTACATTCTTTAAGCCACTTATTCTGTGGCACTTTGTCATGGCAACCCTAGAAAACTAATACAGCCCCCTTATCCCACATCCTGCCTCTGGGAAGACCCATGAGAAAAAGTGAGTGTGACCCCCTTCTCTTATTTCTCCCACCTATCTTTGCTCTCATCTCCAGACTCCCAGCAAACCCTCTGTTATCTGATGACATGAATGAGACTTGGGCACCCCAGGACTGGACTCTTCCCCCTTCTATGCTTATGGCTGCCTGGGCTAGCCTCCCCTGACCACACCAGGCATGAGCACTTCTAGCTAAGGGGTCTACCATATCCCCTCCTGCGCTCCACCTGAAGGTCTTATAAGGTCTTCTAACTCAACCCATTTTTTCCCTCAAATCTGTTCCTCCTTTGGGTTTCCATACTCAGAAGTCTTATTTGTTTCCTCTCCTTCCCAATTCCTCATCTACATGGTCTAGTCTATTTTACCTCCTTAAGGTCGCTGAAGTTGATCCATGTCTGTCCACCCCACAGCTGCCACCCATTTCCACTCCAGGTCCCCTCTGCTGGGGCCATATTGTCTCCTGACCACTGTCCCTCAACTCAGCCTTGCTTTGCTGCATCCCACTCTTCACACTGCTGCCAGAGCATCTTCTAAGCAGTGCAGAAGTCTTCCAGGTGCCCCTGCGGTTCACAAACCATGGCTCCAGCTTCTCTGCCTGCCCTTCCAGTGCTTGTTTCATTATGACGTTAGTTTTGAAGATTAGGCTTCTTCGATCACATGGGAGCGAGGCCAGAAGTGGGAGGAGGGGGGACAGGTAGATCAGCAGCATGCATCTCAAACAAGTGAGTAGACCTTCTGGCAAAAGCCAGGAAAAGCCACCAAGAAAGACCAAACTGGATGACAGGGCCAGGGCCCCTAGAGACCAGGGCTGAGTTGAGGGGCTCAGGGCCCAGGTCACCCCAGGACCCCCTCCTTGAATTCTCCTCATCACTGAAGGACCTCTTTCCCTTTTTTTCCCTCACCATTAGCCCACTGCCTTTCTTTTTTCATCTCTTTCTCATGCTTTTACCTCCTCTCACACCCCCTTCAAAAACTTGCTCTGTTGACTCAATTAGTCATAACAGTAGAGTGGTCTTCCCAAGCCCCTCATAGATAGGACTCGGAGGAGGTGCCTGGTGTGATCCAGTTCATCGGGAGCAGGGCGGTGTGGTCACTGGTCAGCTGGAAGTTCTGCTCTTCCAGTCTCCTCGTCTTTGCTTATACTGTTCCACTTGCTGTACACGCTTTTTGTTGCCTAAGACCTGCGTCGCCTCACCCCATGAAGTCGCCTTCTCTGAACCTCTGCAGCTAGATTGAGCGGCTCATTCTGGGTTCCCAGTCCTAGTTGCTTATAATGTTTCCTGACCACTTATTTTTTTCTCTTTTGTTATTGACCGTTGTTACCAGTATGTCTCCCTAACTAAGTGGTAAACACTGAAAATGAAGACAATTTTATCCAACTTATATATAGTCCAGGTATCTAAATGCATGAAGTAGATTTTGGTTAACTACTTTGTTGGATAAATAAATGATTCCCAAATTGTTTTTCTTTTCCCTTAGATTCATCTTATAAAGATTCTTTTAGTATCAAGAGCACATTTAAAACCCTGAGCTCAGAAACCCTCCCCATCTCTCCCTGTACCAGCTTCTCCTCAGCCAGACTGAGAGTCTTCCCCTCTGTCCAAGTGGGCAGCTGCTGGTGGGGTCAGTGTGGGCACCCCAGACACCTATGTGGTCATGGGCTGGTGTGGAGGGCCTGCCAGGGCAGCCTGGATGTGGCTGGGCGGCTGCGGTGTCCTGGGAGGCCTGGGGGTGCGCAGCTGCAGCATGCTCTCCCTCACCTCCTTGAAGCTTCTCCGTGTCCTCTGACTCAGCTCTAGCACCTCAATTTGTGGACAAATGCCCTGACCTGCACAGAGGGCCCATTCAGCTCAGCAGGGCTCCCAGGAGGTCAGGCCCAGAAAAAAGCCAGGAGACAGTGGAGTTGGGGCCAGGGCCAGTTTATTCCAGCTGCAGCTCAGGACACATTCTCCTCTGGCCCCCACCCCACCCAATTCTTATGGTGCTCTCAACAATGCCCAGCTCTAGGGGCCCTACAGGAAATTTGAACATACCTTTGGGGCTCAGTGGCCAATGTACTATGCTCCCCCAATCTGTCTCTCTCACTTACTACACACCTGAGCCTATGCACATAAGTGTGTGTGCATGTGTGTGTGTGTGTGCAAGGGTATATACTTCTGCTAGCAGATGCAGATGAAGCCTCTACTTGGGGATCCCTGCACCCCAGCCCCTAAGGCTACTACAGTGAGAGCTGTGGAGGGAGTTGAGCCTCTTATTGAGCCTAAAGAGCCTCCAAAGGCAGTCCTGAGTGTATCTTTCATGTAACTGATATAATTACATCACTATTTGATATCACATATTAGCATATAGTAAGATGTATATATCCACTTGATCATATTTTAACAAATTAGATGCAACTGGCATCCAAGTTATAAATACTTCCATCTACCCAGAAAGTTCCCTCATACCACTTTCCATTCAGCCCCCTCCCCCCTTTAACCATTATCTGATTTATGACACCAAAGATCAGTTTTTAGGTTTCAAACTTTTAAAATCTGCATCAGAGGAGACCGCGCCAGACTTTCTGCATATGAGTTTAGAGCCCCTGCCCCGCCCACATTCTTATGGTGCTCTCAACAATGCCCAGTTCTGAATCCTCAGCCTTCTCCCACCTTCCTGGGCACCCCCCAGTCTGGGTGCTACAAGGACAGTGGGATTAACAAGCAAAGAAGGGGAAATGCAGGACTTGGAGCCAGAAGACCTGAGTGAATGTCCTTGTTCATGCCATGTCATTGGGGGAGGCACCCCCTCTTTCAGAGTCCTGCTTCCTTAGTGGACGCTGGAGCTGGTAATAGTTACCACCACCACCACCACCACCATCTCAGGGCTGCTGGGAGGACTCAAGTCCATTTTTCAGTCAACTTTATAGAAGGGAGAAGGACATCAATCAACTAATTAACGCAAATAGTTAACATTTCTTGAATTCTCTTGGGTGCCAGGTTTCATGCCAATGATTTGGC
The DNA here is from genome assembly GCA_019455555.1 of Galemys pyrenaicus. Taxonomy (NCBI): domain Eukaryota; kingdom Metazoa; phylum Chordata; class Mammalia; order Eulipotyphla; family Talpidae; genus Galemys; species Galemys pyrenaicus. The sequence continues at coordinate 11,760,154 of JAGFMF010012281.1, read as the reverse complement.
ACAAGGTGGGCGCTATGACTTATCCTCAGTCTACAAAGGAGAAAACTGAGCTCAAGGGAGTTAAAGGGCTGGCCCTGCACCAAATAGAACATGATGGAGCTAGCATCTGGCAGCAGCTGTCACTCTTGGCTCACACTCTTGACCAGCTCTGCCATTCTTCCTCCCAGATGAATACATTAACTGACAAATATTACCTGTAGCTGACAGCACTCTGTAAACAAAGATGCATGATGCAGAGGCTACTGGCTATTCTGCCTATCAGCAGAGCCAGAGAATAATTGGAAGGTGCCCCATAGACCTCACTCCCAGGTGGTCTGTCCTAGCCAGTTCCAGAACCATGACTGCTACCTCTTCTTGGAACCACAGAATATTGCATTTCAGCTTCCAAGACAGAAAGTTCTTCTTCATATCTTACTTCCATCTCACATGCCAGAGTACAGCCAACATTTACAACCCTGGTCTCATGCAACCCTTAACACGCACGAGGGTGCTAATTAGCTTGCTACCAGCAAGGCACCCACAGTGCTGAGGCCTAAAGGGGACTGGGCTCCACAGTCCCCCTCCAGTCTTAAGCATGTAAATCCTAGGGCTTCTCTGGGCATGGAGCAGAAAGGCGGGGCTGAGAGGGTTCTAGAAAGGGTATCTTTGCGGCATCATCTGTGCTCAGCTACCGTGGTGGCCCCTGTGTCTGATTCCTTTTCTTTGGAAAAGGATGTTAGGCCATGTCCTAGTGGCATTTCTTCAAGGCCTGTCGAGGGAGGATTGAGGGGTAGAAAACAGTTCCGGCCGAAGCCACTGGGAGAAATACCTTGCCTTTGGGAGTTCAGCACAAGGACAGAGGCCTTCTAGCTCCCACTTGACCATGGTCAGGCCAGGCCATGTTCTCCCTTGCAGTGGGGATAAGGTTACTGCTTCCCACAGGTGCTCAGAGGCTCAAATGATGGGGGAAGGACCTGGCAAAGAAGAAGCAGAAGTTCAGCACCAGGGACTGTTTGAGGCACAACATGATGCAGGAAAGGGCTCAGACCCCTCTTTATGGGGCTCAGGGCCAAGTCCCAGCTTGCTGACAAGGGTAGAAGCTTCCTATGGGCCCCTTCATGCCAAAGTGTGACAGCAAAGGACAACCAACCCACCTCTCCCATGCCCAGACCCAAGTCCTCCACTGCTCGCTTGGCTGTGACGTGGTCTGTCTGAGGCCTGTGTTTGCACAGGTGTCTGTCTGTGCTGTGGCATGGAGGCGAAGGGCGCTCCGATCGCAGGGGAGGGTCTGTTCCACAGCGTGATCTCTGGCCGCTCTATGGATGTCCCACTTCAAGGGCTCACGCAGGTCTCTCTGTGTCATGCAGCATCTGTTTTTTACAAAGTACGTTTGTTAAATGGAAACAAGGCACCTTAGGCTCTAGGCATCAGGAGGCTTCCACTAACCCATTGGGCATCATATAAGGGTGTACCCCTATCAGTGGAGGAAGTCCTTGAGAGCCTGGCTTGATGAATAAATGATGCTTTTGGACAAAGAAAGACACGGCCCCACTTACAATCCACAGCTTGGAGAGTGGAGCTGGGGCTGGATATCACCAAGCCATGCGCTCAGGTGCGTGGAAACAACATAACCCCAAGACAGCTGCAGAGGAGGCTCCACCTCCCCCTGAATGCAAGTGCTCAAGCCCTGGGTGTGTCTGTGCATCTCTGTCCTGTCTGTGTCTACTCAGCCATGTGTACACGTGATGCTAGTGTATACCCCACACCCCGAGTGTAACTCTGTACCTATGTCTGGGGGCAGGGGAGTACCTACATGTGGCTATCGATTGCAGACGTGGGCACCCACATGCACAGCATGGAAGACCATTTCCTCGCCATCCTGCATCTTCTGGGCTGTCCTTCTCTGCTTCCTTTCTTCCCAACTAGAAGCCATGCTCGGCGGTCCTCCCCCAGCACAGCGGGGCAGCACAGGAGTGAACAGGCCACACTAGACACAAACCTCCTCCTAGTCTGCTGTTGCTGCTTTTTCCCACTCTGGAAGGAAGGACTGGGTCCCTCTGGCCAGAGCACGGGACAGGGATAGGGGCTTAGCCACTAATACTGCAGGGACCTAGAGGACCTGCCTCCCTCTCGCTGGGACTCTCAGCTGACTGGAGACCCCAGTCAGAGCCCCCAGACTGGGGATCCCTCCTGAACCCTTATCTACATGGCAAAGAAGGGACTTGTTTGTTCTTTGCTACATCTTGCTGGTCTTGCCCCAGCCCCCTTGCTCAGGCTGTCACTCGTGGGGCACATGCCCCATCCTGCAAGCCGGAGCCACGTCTGCGTCACTAGCAGCCGCTTCTCCCCACTGTGGAGTGCCCCAGGGCACCAGGGGGAGGAAGCCTGACTGCGTACATGGTGGACATCGGTGTGTGCACGTGGGTAGACACAACAATCGCATTGAGTTCGCACAACAGTGTAAGGAAGTGGGTATTAATTCACATCCCAGTTTTAGAGACAAGGCAACCGAGGTTTATGTCCAAGAGCACGCCCAAGGTCACACTGCCTTAGTTGACTGAGACTTTCCACCTGGGCCTCGGCACTGCCTGTCCCAGGCTCCCGCGCTAATAAGCTCAGGTCAGCCCCTGACCTCAGCAACCTGCAGTGAGCCCTCCCTGAACTATCTGAACTATCCCTGGCCTTTGACTTACAAATTGGTTCTTTTCCATTGTGCCTACCTCCCGGTTACATTGTTTCTGAGGGTACTACTGCATCTTACCCATTTGTCTCCCAGCTCCCCATGCTTACACAGTGACCATGGCAGTGGTGATGCTGATAAGGAACAACTCCTCTCCTCCTACACTGTCTCCTGGGCTACAGCATCATGGTGTCAGCTGTGTGTGGTCTGAGATGCGCTGTGGCCCAGCAGAGTGGCATCCCTTGTAGGAAGTTTCTCAGTTTGGGAGGAGGAGCCCCAGGCAGTCATGGTCCTCTGACTTCTGCAGCCCTGAGGACAGAGGCAGAGAGCTGCACCCTCCCCACCCCCCCACACCCCATCCTGCATTCTGGCCAAGCCTCTAGTCTGAGCCTCCAGGGCCCTGAGCTCTGAAGGCCTCGGTAGGAGGAAGTACAAAGAAGGGGTCTTTTACCTTTGCAGCTGGGGGACAAAACTATGTGGTTCTTCCAGTATGTTCAGAAATTCCATTCCCACAAAGACCTAGACCAGGTGAGCTGAGCCCCTGAGGGGAGCCTGGCCAAGACATCTGGGCCAGGACCTGCCTTGGAGGTATGGACGGCAGTCTCAGAGTTGGGCTGTGGCAGCCCAGCAACCCTGAAGAATCAGGGTCCTCACATCTGAGAGGCCAGAGTTGGTGGCCAGGGGCCGTGTCCTGCAGAGCTTCAGCACACAGCCAAGGATGCAGTAACATGCACCAAATAACAGCACTGGGGGAAAACCACTGAGATGCATTTCCTGCCTGATGGGTAGGAAAACTAGGTGCACTCAGTCTACTCGGAGAAATGTGGGGATAAATTCAGAAAGCAGTGCTGTATGTAGTTTGTTCAGGAGGGAAAAGAATGGTGGGCCTGAGGAGACAGGTTGACAGTTCCCAAGGGGAGGACAGGGTCTTAGCCAGGGGGAACAACACAATCAGACAGGTGAATTAGCGCATGCCCTGGGGGAGGTTCCCCCTCTCTCCCCGCCCTTGCAGAGAAGACAAGTCCTGGCATGGACTCCCGGGTGCACAGCAGGACCCAGCAAAGACAGAGCTGCCTTCTAAATGTGACATAACCGCTTTCTAGATGAGCAAACTTGGGAGAGTTACTTCATTTCCTGAAGCTCCATTTCCTCAACTGTAAAACAGAAATGATAAATCTTACTTCTGAAGGTTGTTCACTTTTGGCTCACTCATTCTTTGGGGTGAGGTGGTGCTCTGCAGAGAAACTCCCGCTCTTTCCTGACTGGAATGAGGCAGAGAACAGGATCTTTTGGATTCCCTGACTTGGATCTATGAAGAATTTTGATCCCTCTGACATTTCCCATGATACAACATGTCGTATGTCCTAAAGAAAGGAGAGAATGGTCTTTGGAAGCCCCAATTGGGTATTCAGGGAGACCTTAAGGGGAGGGAAGTCAGACGTCACCTAGAAAGGGGTAGTATCAAAGAATTTGTGAAAATATCTTAAAGTCATCACAGTTCTGGACAGACTTTTCAACAGGGAAAATTTCAAATCTATGCAAAAGCAGAGTGTGTAGGACACCCGCATTCCAGCTTCCAATCAGAGGCAAGTGTGAACACAGGCCGTTATCTGGATCCAGTTTATTGAGGAATAAATGACCTATGAGAGCAGCACAGACTTAAAGAGCACAATTCTGTAGATGTTGATGTTTGGAGGGACATTTTGCTAGCCTCCAAAAGAAACCCTGTATACGTTAGCAACCCCTCCCCATCCTCATCCCCCTTCCAGCCCCAGGCCTCGGCAAAGGCCCTACCCACCCGCTCTGTCTTCATGAATTTACACTGCCAATGTGGTTGCTGGGCACATGGACGCTTTCCTATGCTTTCCTCCATGCCCCGCCCTCTTCATTCCCTTGTACTCATGTTAAGAGTCTTGCTATCATGATATAATTCCTAAAGTGTTATTTCAAAATTTTCTCCTGTTTGTAACTTTGTAAAAATTTATAATTTTTATAGATTTATTTTAAAAAGCATTTCCGAAAAGTGCTGCATGCCATGGGGTGGAGGGGCTTCCTTTTGTGTTGCTGGGTTTTATACACATTCTTGCCTATCATTGGCGTGTATTTATTTGAAGTTCTATGTGAGACCATATCACAGCATAATCTTTCACTCTGCGTGGATGGACATGTGGGTTGTTTCCGGGCTTTTGCTATTGTGAATGCTGCTGCTGTGAGTGCTCTTGTCCATGTTTCCTGAGTTCATGTGAGGGAGTGAAAATCTGGGGCATAGGTCATGCTACTTTTCTTTTTTTTTCTTTATTTATATATATTTGACATCAATTGTGGTCCCCATTTCCCACCACCATTTCACCAGTATGTAACTTTTCAACTTTAGGAAATAGCACACTTTCTTCGAAGTGATTCTGTTACAGGGTAATTTTAATATAAATTAGGTTTGTTTGACTGGGTTTTTGTGTGTTTGAAAGGTTTTTATAATAAGTTTTAATTGTAGGTATATATAATAAAAGTTAATAAAGGGTTTTATTTATAAAAGAAGGGGAAATAGTGTAGTGAATAATGAGAAGAGAGGGATATAGATTTGTAAATGTTTTATTAGTTTTCTGGAGTTGGAATTTAATGGTATGTTGAGAGACGGTTTTGAAAGAAAAGGGAACCCCAAGGCTTACACGTTTGCGTTTATATTTAGTTTGGCTGTTTAATTTTATTTTTAGGTTTTAATGATTTATTTTTTGATAATGACTTTATGGAATTTGTAGTTTTGGGATATTGTTGGTTTGGAGTGGGGGCTGGAATTTTTATAATTTATTTACGAGGACTTTCCCCCCCTAACAATACCACCAATGTATACTCCACCAAGAATGTACGTACAAGATATTGTGTGGCTCCGGATGCACAGACTAAAGACTTGGTATTATCAGATTAAAAAAAAAATGTTTCCCACTGGATGAGTATAAAATGATGTTTCATTCTGGGATTTATTTCTTTTCCCAATTACCAGTGATGTTGAACATGTTCATATGTTGGTTGGCCAAACGTGCTTCCTTTCTGTGAAATCACCATTCATGTCCTCTGTCCATATTTCTCTTGGGTTGGTTGGGGCCATCTTCTTCTTTTAAATGGTGGTTGCTATATAAATGAACATATTATTGATATTAATGCTTGTCCATTGTGCATATTGCAAATAACTTTGCCCATTATATGACTTATATTTTTAAAAAGATTTATTTATTTATGCATATTATGCAAGAACTGGGGTATAGGCCAGAGGTGTGGGGGGGCGGTGAGAGGGTTCACCAGAGACAGAGTGGGAAGCAGAACAGGCTGACTGACTGAAATACACTGCTGAGGGGAATAGCGCACGAGAAAGGAGAGGTCTGCTGCACCATGTGGGTCAGCTCCCTGACCGAGGATCAAACTCATGCTGCAGTGGCTACAGATGCTTCATAGTGTGGTGCTTAACCCCTTGCACCACTAGGGAGGTCCCATGACTTGTATTTTTAATATCTTTGTCTCTCAAAAACAAAAATTCCATCCTATAAAACACAATTACTACTCACTCTACAAACAGCTCTCAGTTCAGGTCTGGTCTCACCTTTCTTCCTCCCTGGAGAGAGAAGTGCACTAGGAGGAGACAATCCTTTGAATGTAATTCACTAGCCCTGGGGACTGGAAGAAGAAGCACTAAGAAAGGAAGCCAGCTGGCTTTGTCGACTCCTCTTAAGTCCACAGCTCCTGCCTTGGCCTGACTTCGCCTCTGAGGCACCTTAGGTAAAGGGGCAGGCACTGCTTCATGCAAGGAAATGGGGTAGTGGAGAAACAAGAGGAGGTGCCAGCAACTCCCTTTCCATTTGCTCCTCCCAGGAAGTGCAGGAAGCTGGAGTGCCAGTCCCCTAACCCCCAGGCCAAAGTCACCAACCCACACAACAGATCAGCATAGCTCCTATCAGCCTTGCAGGGGGTTCCCACAGTTTCTATCTCACAACTCCTCCTGGGTTGATTTAGAGGCAGAAAGCCAGCAGAGGTGCTCCTTAAAGATGCACATCTTGTTTTGTCACTCATCTGGTTGAAAAGCATTCAGTGGGCCTCCCCTGGTGGCGCAGTGGGTTAAGCTGCGCACTGCGAAGCAAACCGCAGCCACTGCCGGCCAGGGGGGGGGGGCCCACATGGTGTGGCAGACCTCTCCTGCTGTGCCCGCTGCTCCCCTCAGCAGTGTGCTTCTGTTGATCTGCCTGTTCTACTCCCCGCTCTCTGTGGTGAATCCTCTCACCCCCCACACCTCTGGCCTGTACCCCAGTGCTTGTATGCATAAATAAATAAATCTTTAAAAAAAAAAAAAGCATTCAGCAGTTTTCTATTGGGTTTCAGGATTTTTCATTTAACTCATTTAGGAGAAAAGAGAGTTTATTATAACCTCTGCTCCCATCTTCTTATTAGCTCCCCCTCCTCCCCAAGCTGGAATGCTTAAAAAGTTGGCAACTGCTGAGTTGGCCCCACAGAGAGAAGAGGGCAGAAGTGCGATGCAGTAATAGATCACAAGCATCCACTTCTCTTTCTCCTTCCAGTTCAATGCGCAGGTTGACTTGCTGAGTTAGGCCATCTCGTACACTGTACACTTGGCCATATTACTCCCTGGTATTCTTAACTTTCTCCATACACTCTCAGACAGAGGCTGGTGAGCTCACAAATTTTAGATGTTGTCCTAGGAAGATATAGGGAATTTTACCCAACCTAGAGACTAAACTTAATGCTTCAACCAAGCAAAATCTGCACTTGGATGGCCAATAAGTATAATTTTGATAGTTTTGATTCTTATTTGGCTTCTTTTCTTCCAATGGGAACTTTCTGGAGTTGAGAGGAAGAGAGAAGCATTTTGATAAACAGGACAAGAATCTGACTTTCCAAGATTCCTGACCCCCAAAACATCGCTTTGCCCTTGATGGTAAAGGTTGACCAGCCCCTTGGGCTCACCATTTCATCTCCCCCTCAGTGTTCACAACATACTCAGGCTTGCTGAGTGCCCACAGCATTGAGCCTGGCACCTGGCATGTGCTTGGCTCATGTGGAATGAATAGTTACATGGGCACTGTCACCCATATTTCTTGGCTGTAACTCAAAGATACTAAATAATTTACCCAAAGTCACACAGATCTGGGATTGCTGTCAGGCTGGCCTGACTCCCAGCCCCTCCTCCTCCCCCACAGGGCCAGGCAGAGAGCCACTTTCCCTGGCACTGTGCCACTTGCACTGGGGAAGGGAACTTGGACTCATGGGGATTATGCCCTATGCTGGCAGCATGCTCATCTCGTCCACTTATCTGCTGTCTATCTTCCTTCTAGCAGAGATACTGTGGGCATAGTTCTTATTAAATTAAGCATGAGATGAAATCATTCATTTAAAGCCTTTACCTGTCCATTTCCCCAGGGCAATTCTTTATTGAGTGATTTCTCACATTTTCCATGTGACTCAGTTAGTTTGATGCGTAGTGTGCCAGGGGAAGATTGAGAGAGGAGAAAGCTAATAAAGGCAGGCTGGCCCAGTAACTGGAAAGGAAAGTTCAGTGTGCAAGGCTTGGGATAGAGAATGAAGCCTGTAGTGAAAGCCCTCTGCCCCCAGAGAGCCCTGGGAGTGCCCTCATTGAAAGCATGCCCTTTCTGGGCTGTTGTTCCCTTTTAAGTATTCATTTCCCTCAAGAGAAAAAAACAGCTGCTTTCTGCTGGGGCAGGAGGGCCTGGGGTTGAAGGCAAACTGTGTTCCAGAGGCCTGGGAAGCAAGCAAGAAAGGCCTAGAAAAGAGAGGGGGGTTGAAGGTAACCTCAGAGGTCAGATTTCATCGAGAGGAGAGTAGAGCAAGCTAGGCCCGTGTGAGGGAGAAAATCTTCCCGAAATAGAACCATACCTGTTACTGAGATAGAAACAGAACCCAAAGAACAGAAAAATGTCCAGGCCCCCATCTCTGTCAAGACTCTGAGAAACTCCTATTAAGAGTGAGGAAAAGTTTGTGAAAAGGAAAAGCAACTGGATTGGGAACCACAATGCCAGGCTGGCAGGCTCTCTGCTCTCTGGATTTGAAGTTCCCGTGTGTCAAATGTGGGTTTAATCTGACCGCTCTCTTGGCTCTTCCAGCCGGCCCTGTAGGTCTGTAGGGTCTTCTTGCTGGGCCGTGGCTCCCTGCTGGTGCTTTCCAGGCCAGGACCACTGGCCTGAGGACACATGTCATGTGTGGACACGTGCATGGTTCTTGAAGCCTAAACTCTGCCTAGAACTTCAGTGTAGACGAAACATTTTCTTTCTCTTTTTCTTGAAAGCAGTGTTCAAATTTATTCAAATTCCATATACAGTGGACATAAATATCGGCATATTTATGGTTGACTATGGGACTAAATAAACTCAAGTAGGTAACTAGTATGAAAGGTTTCTCTTCCTGGAGTAACAGCAAAAAAACCCTTGGGAAACCTAGAAAGAAACTGTCAGCTGAAGATCAAGCCTCTGGTGAAGGCAGTCAATGTTAAAGCCATGGCACTCAGAACAGCCTGCTCACCCAAGCCACCTGATAGATGATTAGCCCAGAACAGGACACCTGGGCCCTAATGCCAGCTTCCTGTGTGACCTTGGTTAAGTCTCACATTTCTGGACTTCGACTGTAAAATGAGAAAGTACTGCTTGCCATTCCTATTTCATGGAGGTTGAGAGTTCTGAATGAAACACAACTGTGAAGGAGCGTGGATGAATATAAAGCTCTGCAGTGTAAGGTGTTAAGGTCAATACTGACCTTACTATGTAGCTGTGAGGAAGACATTACACTATCTCAAAGACAGATGCTCAATCTTAGGAGTGAAGAGGAGTTTGTTTTCTCGGATTTATTTTAAAAATGTCATTCATTTTGAAGAGAAGGATCATTCCAGAATGACCATATAAGGTCCTGTTCAGAAATACTGCACATATACAGCTGGGAAGCTGGGTGGACAACCGTGCTTACACTCTGAGAGATTCCCATGTAGGGAGTCATCAGGCTTGGGACCACTTGCCACCCCTTTTGACTATAGTCATAGAACAGGGATTAATGTGGGTGACTCTAGGCCAGCAAGGTAGCAAGTATGAGATCTCAGCCCTGGCCCAACCTGGGAGTGCTCCCCTCCATGGTGACTGGGTGAGTCACAATACACGCAGACATCCCCATACTTATAATCTCCCTGCCACACCACAACTCTATAGCCATGAACTTATCCTGTTGGTCCACTTTATTTCAAAACTCCTGAAAAGAGTTGTCTCAACTCACTGTCTCCTGTGAGGAGGAGCTCGCCTTGAATCCTTCCAGTTAGACTTCTGCCCCTGTTGCTCAACTCTTGTCAGAATCACCAATGGCTACCATGTTGCAAAGCTAGGGTTTAGTTCTCAATTCTCATTGTTCTCATCTCTCAGCAGTCTTTGACACAGTCAAAGAAATCCTTAAAGCATTTCTTCTTTTGTCCAAGACTATTCTTTCTTGTCCAGGAACCCACCTTCCTGGTCCTCCAACTTCACTGGCTGTTTGTTCTCAGTTTCCTTTGCAGGATCCAATTCACTTTCTTGATCTTCAAATGTTGAAGGAACCCAGGGTGCACTGCTCAACTCTTCATACTAGCTCCCCGCTTGAGTTTACTTAGCCCCACTTTCAACTACAAATATGCCAATAATCTCAAGTGTATACTTCAGATCTTTTTCTGACATGCCACTCATATGTTTTTATTCCCATCCAAAATCTTCACTTGGACGGTATCTCAATCTAAACATGTCCAAAACCAAACTCCTGAATTCTCTACTCCCTCCACTGCAGTATCACCCTATCTTAACAACTTTATTCATCCTTTTTCTCTCTCTCTCTCTCACCCCGGCCCCCATTGTAATCCATCAGCACTCTTGTCAGCTTTACCTGCCTACCACCTGGGCCACCTCACTCTTATCTCACCTGGAGACCTGCACTAGACTCTCCACTGCTCCCCTTGTTCTATCCTCATCCCCATTCTACACTCATGGTAGCCAGATAAAAGTAGATCATGTTATACATTTGTCAAAACCTATAGGATATATATGGGGGTACTTGAGGTAGATATTTGCTGCCCTCATATCTCCCTTTGGCATAGGATTATTTTAGCTGGTTGCCTTTAAGAAATAGCAAACATAGGTAACACTCTAAAAGCAGAGTCCAAAAACTCTAAAAACATGGTTGAAATGTTACCATTTTGCAAGAGATTTTTACAATTTATAAGGGAAATCTCTATAAGCATGCCTCCCCCTCTGTGCCAGGAAGTGAAAGATGACCAAATCTCTAGAAACTTATCACTGAAGAAGGTAATGACTTGATGTGAATCTTGACTCTTTGTATTAAACCTTTATCCTTCAGGGGAAAAAATGTAAGAACAGAAAGAGAAAAAGAAAAAACAGCACTTTTTTCCTCTTACACTATAATTCATTTACTTGTTACATATTTTATTAAAGAAAATCACTTAAATCTGCCCAACAACCTTCCACTTTTTACTGTTCTTTTCTTAGTAACTGGGTAAGAAAATATGGAGAAAATGATTTTATATTTTTTAAAAGATTTATTTATACATACAAGCACTAGGGTACAGGCCAGAGGTGCAGGGCGTTGAGAGAATCTACCAGAGACAGAGCAGGGAACAGCACAGGCAGATGGACTGAAACACACTGCTGAAGGGAGCAGCAGGCAAGGCAGGAGAGGTCTGCTGCGCCATGTGGGTCCCCTCCCCAGCCAGCGGTGGGGATCGAACTCGTGCTGCAGTGGCTGTGGTTTGCTTCATACTGCGTTGCTTAACCCACTGCGCCACCAGGGAGGGCCAAGACAATAATTTTAATTAAAAGACTTAAAATGGCTCATAACTGCCTTCCCATTCACCCCAACAGTCTGTCTTGAAATGAAATTATTATGTAAGGGAGTGATTTGGGCCATTTTGTTGAGTTACTCAGTTTTCCTGGGTCTCTACCATATATAACAGGAGAAAAGTACTTTGTTTTTCTCCTATTAACCTATCTCTTATTACAGGGATATGTGAGCCAACCTAAAGGGGTAGAGGGAAAATGATCCTCCCCTGCACATACAACAGAAGAGTGAGCCCTACTCTAGATGATGGTCTCTAGTCGGTAATAACATGTTAGTATTAACATGTAATGGTCTCTAGTCAGTAATAACATGTAACAAGCGTGCCACACCAATGTAAGATGTAAATATTAAAGGAAACTCGGGGGAGGGGTGTTGTAGGAACTCTGTACTTTTCAAACAATTTTTCTGTAAACCTAAGACTCCTCTAAAAAACTGTCTACTAATTTGTAGAGAAAAGTAGATCATGTCACATCTCTGCTCTGAATCCTTCAGGGGTTTCTACTTCACCATGGGACGAGAGGTCAAGCCCCTACGGTGGCCCATAAGACCATCTGTGGCAGGTTCTCCAACCTCACCCTCAAGCTTTCTTCCCCTTCATTGTGTTCCAGCCACAGTGGCCTCTCAGCTTGTTCTCCAGTATAGCAAGCACTTTCCGACTTCTTCCACCCAGAGACTTATGGTCATATTTCCCTCAGCTGTAGGGTCGGGGATAGTTCTAAGGATTGTGTTGTTAGCTGACTCCATCATTGTATGTAATTACACACAGCTAGAGGCTATAACCTACTCCACCTAGGCTGGAGGGTGCAGCCAGTTGGGTCTACTGCCATATATGCATCTGTTGTTGACTAAAATGGCTTAAGTGACACAGGACTGTATTTATTCTTCCCAATGACTAGAAAGCTCTTACCCAGCTAACTCCTAGATTCACTCCTCTGCTGTCTTCAGATCTCACCTTAAACTCCCCTTTGTCAGAGAAGTCCTCCCTTATTGCTCTATGGCACTTAACACCTAGCTCACTTTCTCTCCCTTTATGATGCTTGATTCTTCTCTACCTATAGCACCAGCTGACACTTGAAATCAATGTGTGTAATTTTTTTGTCTTTGTCCTTTAAGTTGTAAACATTATGACCATGAGTTTATGTATTTTGGCTGCTGCTTTATTTTCGGTGCCTACCTAATAGGCATTTAATAAATTCTTGTTGAATTAATGAGTTAGAAAATTCTAAATTATTAGACTCAATTAAATTCCTTCCTGGGAGTCCACCCTGGGAAGATTCAGGAAGTCAGTACACCCGGAGAGTGACCCAGCCGCCATGTGCTGGCATTTGATAGATGGAACTTCAGTATCTATTGTCAAGGGGATGGCTAAATATCCATGTCATTACAGCTGTGTTGTATCTTAGACCATAAAATATTTCCCAACTTGTGGTTCAGGCTCCTTGAGACTTGACTGTTTAGTGCATTTGAGGTTGTTTCCCGTTAGGCATTTTTGTAAAGCCTAAACCCATCTGTCTTTGCAAACAAAAGGACTTAATTCACAAGAGAAGTATAGATTCATCCTCATGACCAGTCTAAAAATTCAGTATTATATTTAAAATTAGTTGCCTGCTAGTTTTCTTGGCCACACTTGACTTGCACCAGGTTTTAAGGAATCAAAAGCAGTGATTATGCTTCAAAATTTTTAGTGTTATAAATAACATCTTTCAACTAAGTCTTTCTCTGCATCTCTGATCATTTCCTTTGGCTGTCTTCCTAACAGCAGAACAGTTGGGTCTAACGCTGTGTGTCTCCATCATGCCCAAGTCTGCGGTAAGATTTTCTTTTTATGCTCATCCTAAATTGTCTCTCAGGAAAGATGGAATCAGTCATTGTTAAGTTCTTACCAATGCTTTAAAATTTTTCTTTATGTCACTTTGTTTTTAACAGTAAAGAGCTATGGGAGGAAGATCTATAAATCCAGTGTTTTTCAACCCTGTCTAAGGTGGAGGGAAGGGGTGGTGGCTAAGAAAACACTGATGATGAGGTCCCACCTGAGACCAATTATGTCAGAATTTCTGGGTCAAGGGGTAGAGGTTGGGGTGGGACACTGGCCATCGGTCTTGGCAAAAAGCTTTCCAGCTGTTTCTCTGTGCAGCCAGAACAGAGAGTCTCTGCCCCTGAGATGACCTCAATCCTCGATAATTTTGTATATTTATAAAAGTCACTTCTCAAAGGCAGTGTCCAAAGAGCAAAAGAAATGTAACTTGGGTTTTGTCATTATTCTTGGGGGTGTGACTATCCCCTTTTCTTATCAATCCATTCTCAGGAAACTGACAAGCTCAATCACAAGGAGGTGTCGATGACTGATAACAGTCAAGGGCTGGTTAGGCTTTTGACAGGACATGGCCATACTCTGAATACGAAGGGCCTTGAGGGCCTTCTGTATCCACGCCTCTTTCTTCCTCACCCAGTGGGTGAATGGCTGCCTTCCATCAGGCCCCTCTGGATTCCTAAGAGGTGCACTGTGGCTTCCAACCATGACAACCAGGCATTCCAGGGCCATAACCAGCTTGGAGCCTGTGAGTGGGTCAATGTCCCTTTAATTTGCTGCTGGAATTGGGCAGCATTTGAGATCAGGACCTTCTGAAATATTTATCTGCTTGTTATTTATCTGGGCAGAGTGTGGGGGGGGGGGGAGAAGAGAGGCCCTGGGAACTATGCCCAGAGCCAGAGAGACAACAGGGAAAACTTTGCTAAATTTGTTTTAATAACTTTTACTGTACTTTTTTATTATTAAAGTAACAAATGCTTGCTAGAGAAAACTTGGAATATGCAAAAAAGTATAGAGAAGAAAGCAAATCATTCATAATCCCACAGCACAGAAAGATTCAATGTTAACCATTTAATATATTTCCACACAGACCTCATTGTTAAAGCATACACAGTGTCTATAATTGCATAGAATGTGGCATCCTGTTCTTTTTCCTTTAACATTATATCATGAGCACATTTTTACATCATGAAAAGTTCTTTTAAAACATAATTTGGAATGGTTCCAAAATATTCTTTCACTGGCTATCTCACAATTTATTTAACTAATACCCTATTGTTGGGTATTTAGGGTCTTTCCAACTTTTCATTTTAATGAAGAATAATGAGCCTAGTATCCGGTACATATCTGCTCCATATTTCTGATTATTTTTTAGTTTAATATTTTACTGAAGTCAACATGCTATGGAGAAAAGTACTTTTTTCTTATTGTTAAAATAGAAAGGCAAAATTCACATAACGTAAAATTCACTATTTTAACAAATCCCACTCAGTTGCTTTGAATGCATGCACCATGCTGTGTAACCAACACTACCATCTACTTCCAGAACATTTTCATTGCCTTGAGCCCATTAAGTAACTGCCTCCCCCACCCCACCTCCAGTTCTCCCCTTCTTCTGAGCCCTACAACTACTGACTGCCTTCTGCCTGCGTGTACTAAAAGCATACTATTCTAATACTCAGGAATACCAGCACCCCAACCCTAATTCACCTACTAAGTTTGTAAATGTGGGAAGTTATTTGCCTGAATTCTTATATGTACAAACTGTGTTCTGAGAACCTTAAATGAGGGGCAGTATGGGAAAATTCATAGCATGTAGTAGATGCTCAATAATTTTAAAATTGAAAAAATAGTGTTTAATGGACTTTGGGAAATAATATGATACAATCTGCTCAATGGATGTGGACATTAAGGTACAGAAAGTAGCTGAGTTTCTCCCAATATAGCTGTATTCAAACTTGTGTTTAAACTAGCTTGCCTGTGTATTTTGAACTAATAATGCTCTGGTTATAAACAGCCCAGCCCATGCCAGCAGCTAGCAGAGGCCCTAGGGGCTTCCAATGCAATGGTCCTTGATTAGTGTTTGGGAACCCACATAGCTGGTCATTGCTATAACATTGTGTCATTTTGTGTTCCCAGAACAACTGAAAATGTGTTAAATACACTGAATATGACCCTCTCAAAATGTAATTCCACAGTCTACTCATTATTTACACAGAGAATAAAGGTAATTTATAAGGCAGAAACCCAAAAGAAATTACTTTAACTAGTCAAGCTTGGCATCACCAAATATGGGACAAATCACATCACGTGCCCTCTGGGGTGATGTCCAAAGACAGTACAGCACCATCCACGCGGTGTGCTGCTCACAGTATCTGACCCTCTACTGAGGAGCACACACACTCAGACAAATCAGAGACAATCTCCAAACTGGCTGGGCTCTTCTAAGAGTCTTTGTCATGAAGGACAAAGAAGGCAGGAGACCTGTTGCTGATGAAAGGACACTAAAGATGTGTGAGTCTTAATTAGGCTTAGATTTTTTTTAAAAAATCACAAAAGAATTATTATGACAATTGGGATGCTAGTATGTAGACCATATACTAGATAATATCACATTATATTTAGTTTCTTGAATGTAACTAGTCATATAAGCATAGAGGAATGTATCCTGTTCTTAGGGGATATATGCTGAGCTATTTTAGGGGTGAACGATCACTATCATAGATAGACTCAAATATTTAGTGAAAATGAAAGTATACATATAGACCAGGAGAGAAATAAAGCAAATGTAAATTAGGTGGATCTAGGTGAAGCTAGAATATAAATTTTCAGTCTTATTCTTCTTTTAATTTTCCTGGAATTGAAATTTTTCACCATAGTAAAGTTGGGAAGAATAAAAATAAAAAATAATTGATTTTAACCTTAGAAATATACTACTTAAACTTTACAGCCTTCACAAATTTTTGATCCAATATTTAGACATGGAGGACTTTAACCAAAACCTCTAGTTCTAGTTTCTTTTAGAAAACTATCAAATCTGGCCACGCTAAGCCCACATTTCAACAGGGCATCAATTGATGCTGCCTAGTAGTCTCTTGCTGCTTCAAAGGGTGACCCCAAAATGAAGGCTGCATCCTTAGGCTCTTACACTCACTGGCATTGACCAGGAAAGACTTGATGATGAGTAAGCTGCACACTAAGCTCCATGTGGAGGAGAGGGGTCTGGACTAGAAGCCCTCAGATGCCTACAGAGCCAGCTGGGTTGCCAACCAAACCAGGAACCCCTATGAGCATGATCACTGCATTCCTCCTCCCCACACGGCTCGTGAAGATGGCGGCTGAGCTTCCTCTTTCAGACCCTGGACCTCCTCAGGGTCCGACCCTTACCAGATGAGAGGCTTTCAGAGGACAGAGACTGTCGACTTCTGCCTTTGTGTTATTTCCAGAAAAAGGTATTTATTAGGGCACATAGCCTTGACAGCAGGTACCCAACTAACATTTTAGGAATCTCAGTGATACCAATACTTATGATGACTACTCCTAACAAAATATTTTACTTAGAAGCCTGTGGAAGCCTGTGGGCTCTTGGTGGCCAACCCATCACCATGGTGCCCATCACCTTGGCCAACCAATCCCAGATCAAAGCAAGTTGGGGCAAGAACAACATCCCATGTCCTCATAGAGATTATGACACTTAATTGGCTAAGATGAATCTAATTAGGAGACATATATACATGCCTCACATGACATCATCATAATAGGATAATGCCCTTGACATTGGTGGAGGAGAAGGAAAAATCCCAACTCTGGTCTCAGTTTCACCACTGACTCACTCTACAAGATTGGGTGAGGCACTTCACCCATCTGAGCCCTCAGATGCCTCATCGATCAATTGGAGATAATTACCCCTGCCTTGCCTACTTTACAGAGATGTTGTGGTGAGAGAATAAAATAGTGCATAGGAAATTTTGAAAAATACTAAGATGTACCAAAATGCTATTTATTTATATGAGCAATGTATTATAAAAATATCCCCCCTAGGGACATTTTTCCCAATCCAAGGTCATCTAATCTAGTTCAGTTTTGTTTTTGTTTTAGTCATATGTCTTTTTACTCTAAGTTTCCCCTCATCTGTTTGTTTCTGAAGCTTTCAAGGATAGCATTCCTTGAAGACTTTGGCCCCAAAATATACACAGGTGAAGCATGGCTATTCAAGCCTTAGGACTTTTGCAGGAGGAGGAATAGATTTTTTCCTGTTTCTGTAGTCTTTGACTATGCCCTCAACCTGGCACCAAGTAGGAGCACAGTACATGTTTGTTGATTGAATGAGTGAATGAATCAGTGGTTTGGGTGAGTTGGGGAAGGAAGGAACAGGATGAATGCAGCAGGATGGTACAGGGGAGTAGTGTACAAGAGTCTGGAAAGTGGGCTGAAGGGGAGACAAGTCTCCCACTATGTTGTGTGTGGGGGCCTCTGGTTTGGGTAGTCTTCCTCTGGCTCACCTGGTGACCTGGGTTAATAATAGCTTATCGTCAGGTAGGGTTGAGAAACCCCACACCTCACCCAAAGCCTGAAAGGAGGGGCCTCCACTACTCTTGAAATTACCAAGTGGAATGAAAAAAGTTACACCTTAAAGTTACACCTAATTTCGTTCTTTGGGTTTTGTTTTAATTTTCTTTGGTGTTGGAAAGATGTGAATAGGAGAAAAAACTCTGGAGTCCTCAAAACACTCCAGTGACAAGAGAAGCAGAAAACAGGAGAGAATGAGTAGAAAGTGTGGGTCTGGGGGAGGCCCAGTCTCTGAGGGTGCTCAGAGGAGACCCTCCTCATCCTACCATCCACCCCCAGTAGTTGGAGGAGGAAGAGCAGCCATAGTGGTTGTTTGAAATCAGTGTTTTTTTTTTTTAAAGATTTATTTATTTCTGCATACAAGAGCTGGGGTACAGGCCGGAGTCGCGGGAGGTGAGAGGAGTCACTAGAGACAGAGCGGGGAGCAGAACAGGCAGATCTACCGAAATACACAGCTGATGGCAGCAGCGGGGACCAGGCAGGAGAGGTCGCTGTGCCACGTGGGTCCCCTCCGCGGCGGAGATGGAACTCGCGCTGCTGTGCGGCGGATGCTCCACACTGCGGCGCTCGGTGCCGCGCTCAACACGCCGCGCCACCAGGGAGGCCGCTTTTAAGAACCATTTTTTGCATATGTATCAATACATACTTGTGATGAAATTAGTATGCTTTAAAATCCTAATCTTAAATGCTCTAAAATAAGCCAAGAGTCGGGAAGAGAGTAGAAAATGCAAGCTGTGTATACAGAAGTCCGCAGCAAATCCTTTCCTTCTCCACGATTAGAGCTGCGCCCTCCACTCAGTCCTTCCGATACGATCTCTTCTCTCACACAATCCTGTAGCACCTGCTCTGCCCCCCCACCCCCACCCCACACACAAAACCTCATCTTCTCAGATTAGTTATTTCCTATATCGAGCAACTATTTATTGAGCTGTTGTATGCTATGTGCCAGGCACTGTTCTGAGGGCCAGGTATGCATCAGTGAAAAAAACAGATTAACAGAAAGTGGGCGCTCGTTCTAAGGGGATAGACAAATAAATAAACGTCTATTTACAACAGGTCAGGTGGTGATGGGCACTTTGGAGAAACACGAAGCAGAAAATGAGTAGAGGAACGTGTGCATGTGTGTGTGTGGGGGGGGGGGGTCGGGGTCGCTAACGGAGGAGGGTTTGAGGAAGTCCTGAGGTGCTTGAGGGGTAACCCACGTGGTGATTTGAAGAAAGAGTGGACCAGGCAAAGGCAAATGCGAGAGCAAAGCCCCTGAAGCAAAGGGGTGCCAGCCGGAACAGTGGGGGTCAGCATGGCTGGATTAGGGGGGGATGGCTTAGGGGAGATGAGGTTGGGGTGGTGGGCCCCAGGGAACCACACTGTGCAGGATGTCCGTGGCCACTAGAAGAACACTGACTTTCCTATTTCAGTGGGGCAGTGATGTGATCTGACTCCATTTTAAAAGGCTCATTTGCAGTGAGGAGAAATTGTAGGGGACCTGGGGAGAGATGACAGCAGTTTGGACCAAAGTGGTTGTGTTTTAGCTGGTTAGATGTGTCAGCTTCTGCATGGCCCACAGTGAGCTCACAGCAGACAGCCCAAAGTAAAGCCCATAGGTCTAGCTGATGAATTCAGTGGGTACATAAAGGAAAGAATGAAGTCAAGGAGGACCCCATGGCTTTAGGACAGGGCACTAGAAGGGAGAAAGAACCATTAACTGAGGGGGAAGAAGAGAGGGCTAGTTGGCACTGAGGAAGAGCAGGAACCTGGCCTTGGGCTTTTGAGTTTGAAATGTCTGTTAGACATCCCAGTGGGGTCAGTTGGAGACCCTCCTATAGCACTGGACTCCCAAGTACCTATATTTGATGTGCTGCTAAGATAAAATGAGAAAATAAGGGAGCATTTTCTCAGTTTTTTATCTTGAAAATAGATGAAAGGTTTTCAGCATCAGTCATTAGGGATATGCAAATTAAAACCATAGCAATACGCTGCCCTGCACACACGTTAAAATAAAAACAAAACTAAATAAAAAATATAAGACCCCCACAACCCTGATAATACAAGAACCTTAGGTGATTTTGGAAAATAGTTTTTTCACTGGCTATTGTAAGGCTAAGAAAAAAATGACGTGTATACAAATAAGGTGGTTAGTACATTTGTTCCTTACAGGGGTATGGATCAGGAATCGTGAAAATGGATATCCTTGGATTGACCAAATATGGAAATATATTCTAGATAAATAGAACCTGATTCCTCATTTTCCAAGAAAGAAGTTATGAGTTAGGAAAAGGGGAAGCTTAGTATGTGCTCTGTGGTGCTGGAATAGATTCAGAAATATCAGCATGAACTCACATTTGTTTTTGTTGTCCAATACACATAATGTTTACCATTTTAACCCTGTTTAAGTATAAAATCCAGTAGCATTAAGTAGTATTCATAATGTTGTACCACCATCACTACTATCTATGTCCAGAAATTGTTGTTCACTCCACCCAGAAATCCTGTAGCCATGAAATGATAATTCCCCATTCCTTCCTTCCTCCAGTGTCTGATAACCTCTATTATACCTTCTGTCTTTATGGAGATGACTATTAGAGTATTTCGGGTGAATATACGCACAATTTTTGTCCTGTGGTGAGTTGCTTATTTCACTTAGCATCCTGCTTTCTCAGTTCATCCCCATTGTAGTAAATATCATAATCTCATCCCTTTTAAAGGCTGAATAATATTGTGAATATATAACGTGTATATATATTGATGTGTGTGGATATATACACATACATGCAGATATGTCCCACATTTTGTGTATCCATTCATTTTTTTTGGTGGACATTTATGGTTATATATAGAGAGAATTACAGAAATACAGACATTCTGTGTCCATGTATTAGTATGTGTCCATGTACTTCCTGTCTCTGCTGAGTAATGACACTCCAGTAGCAAAGAACATAACCAGCATCCATATCTTGTCTTGCCAATAAAATGAACCAGGGTTCTCTAGGAAAGTGATTGATTCCAGACCCAAAGTAGGAAAATGCAAGATGAACCTGAAGCATTTGTGGATACAGAGGGTAAAGAAATGGTCTAAGAGGACAGGAGCAAGTTAAAAAGGTATAGGAGCCATGTGAAGGGCTTTCAGTAACCAAAGGCAGAACAAGTTGAGAAATAAAATAAATAATAGTGGTAATAGTAATCATTAGATTACTATCCATGAATTCATACTGATATAAATAAATAGATGGAGGAGAAAGAATAACTCCCCCTTTCAGGAGAATTCTAGTAACTGTAGAGAGAATGGAAGAAATAGAACAAAACACCTTTAAGACACCATAGTAATGACTGCTACAGACAATATTCATGACAAATGCTGTAACTAGTGGGCAAACGGTTAAGGAGAAAGTGACTATTTGCATATTCTCAAAATACCCCTCCCAAGGTATTTATTACAAAGGGGAAAACTGCACTTTGACAATGGGGAAAGCCTGCAGATACCACCTTAGCTGTGTGCTCACCTGAGTCATAAAGATTTGATACACTGAGACTAGTAGTTGACGAGTGTATTCTTGCCCAAAAGATATAGCCTCAGTCCAAATGTCAGAAAACCTCACACCAATCCAAATTATGGGAAATTCTACAAAACGTCAGTCATGAAAGACTAGGAAAAAAAAAACTGTCACAGATTGGACCAGGAAACATGACAAAGAAATGTGTGGGAGTCTGGGCTAGATCTCAGGATGGAAAATGTTATCTTAGTGGAAAAGCCAGTGGAAATCCAAGCCAAGTCTGTAGGTTGGTTAATAGTATCAGATGAGTGTTATATCTTAGTTTTGAATTGTCCTGTGATCCTGTAAGATGATAACATTAGGAGATGCTGGGAGACGGGGGTGCGAGAACTCCCTGTACTATTTTTGCAACAATTCTGTAGGTCTAAAATTTTTCCCAAAAAAAATTTAAAAAGAAGGAATATAAACTTCATTCTCTCTCTGCTTTAAAAAACATAATGCATTAGTTTATGTGATTCATAAAATCAGTGATTTAGCTATAATGGTAGTACATATGTAAAAAAAACATATTGAAGTGATGGGAGCTTGTGATTAAGGTTTGGTGAGCGTTGTCCTTCAACCTGAGCAAAAAGACCCTTGAGTAGCCAAATCTTAGAGACAGAAAGCAGAAAGATGACTGCTAGGGCTGGGGGAGGGACAGTGGGAAGTTACTGTTTCAAGAGTCCAGAGTCTCATTTTTGCACCATGAAATGAGTTCTGGAAGTGGATGGTGACAATTGCACAAAAAGTGTGAATATACTTAACACCAGAGAACTGCACACTTAAGAATGGTTAAGATGGTAAATTTTGTGCATTTTTTTTTATCCCAATTAAAAACAAAGAACGCTGAGCTTAGCATTCGGTTCTAGGTGTCTTGCTTACACACATTGCTTGCACATTTCTTACACACATTTCTGACTTGTCTTCCCAACAAGGTGGCTTGTGATCTGGGTCTGGAACACAGCTTCTCTCTGTGGGGCAAAGCCACGGGCTGGTATCAGTTCACGCTCTGTGCACAGATAGGGGCTCATCAGGAGATGGGAGACGTCAGTGCAGAAGGGATGGCTCTATTTACGTGAGGGGAAAATATTAACAAGGTTTCATTGAAGATTATCTTAATCTCCCAGAGACAACAGCAGCCTCCCCTCAGATCTCTGAGCCTGGTGACTGAAGGCTCCAGGTAACCAGGAGACGCTTGCCCACCCTCCCTTCTCTGCCTCCCTGAAGGATCTGCTCACTTACGTGATTATGAGGGATCTGCTGTGGAATTCATGCTTAATCCACCTGCAGTAACACATGAACCCACCTGTATGGACGAGGCTACACCGTGAGAACAGCACAATCCCCAAATCTCAGAGGCTCAAAACAGCAGAGGTTTACTGCTTGCTCATTCTACTGTGGCTTGGCTGGGACTCTTCCACGGTGATGCCATAGTTCCATATCAGGAACTTTCTGCTGACCCGGGTGCTCTGGCAGCCTTGGCCTGGAAATGCCCACGTCACTTCTGCTAATGCAAATCATGGCCCAGCAGGACACAATATAGGGGTGAAATTCAAATCCTCCTGCAGGTATAGTGCTGGCCATAGGGGAACAGTAATGCAGTCTACTACAATGACCCAGCCCCCCAACATTCCCCTTAACCCTGGCAAGAACTCCACCCCCACCCAGTCCCCACCTTCCTGTCCCATTGGGAAACCCTTCATGCCCACGCCTTCCGCAGGTGAGGCCTCACCACCCATTTCGGGAAATATGTTTTGGGTTTAGAGGCCCCTGTGGATCCCCTCCATGTCTGTCTGTACCCTATTCCATTCCCACACTGCTGGCTGGCCCGCCAGATGGTTGCAACAGTCCCATCCCACCCTCTTCCTTCTGAGAGCCGACAGGGGCACTGATGAGGAGCACATGTGGCTGCCCACAGGGGTCACTGCATGACTCACTGGCTTCCCAGAAGCTATCAGCCAACTGGTCATCAGCCAAGTGCCAGTGCTGTTTCCCCCTCTCCTCCTACTGGGAATCTCTGCTGCAATTCTGCAAGATTAGGAGAATTCCTATCAGTTATTTGCATCTTTAAGGGCAACAGTACCAGTGAGTTTTCTTTTCTGTTTTCACTTTAAATAATGTGATCTTTGTTTAAGATTGGACCCTTAGCAACAGGTAAAGGAAGATGTGGGTAGCTGCAGAGTGTGTATGTGTGTGTCTCCTTTCTGGATTTCATCTTACACTAATTTAACACATTATTCACTTCCTATACACATTCACAGCATTCTTAAAATAGCCAGCTCTCATTGTGCATTTAAAATACTAAATTGTTTTCAAAAAAGCTGATTTACACCCAAATTTTCAGGGGCATTGTTCCTTCATAAAGCAAAGTCTTACCGTGTTGACGCTTCTCAGCAAATTCCTAGAACTGCAGACAATATGGAAATGAAGGGTCTTGGGATCAACAATTGGAATATTTATGACTCACCGAAAACTTGCTTCCCTTTTGGGATGGGGAATTTCTGGCAGGGAGGAAACAGATTCATTCATTTGTTCAACCAGTATTTGTTTTGCTGAGTGGTTTCTGATACTGACTACTCTGATAAGTACTACAGAGGATGCAAGGAAAGCTTGGCCCCCATTCCTCCAGCTTGGAGTTTACAATGTGACTATTCATTTGTTCGTTCATTATGGGCAAATTTTATTTGCATGACTTCCTCCGGAGGTAGCCTCCAGCCCAAAGACCAGATGGAGAAACTGAGGCTTGGTGAGGTCAGGTCTCTGTCTAACACCTCCTGAAGTCTGGTTCCAGACTTACTCACTGACAATTCCCCAGCACCCCAGCAGATGGAAGCTGCCACTGATCCTATGAACCATCCCACCCTTCCTCCCTGGCACGCCTCCCCTAACAAGTCGTCCTTGGCAGATGCAACTCCCTTCACCAACCCTGTGGCCTCCCAGGACCCAGCCCTGGCCCCAAAGGAGGTAAATCAATCTGGCACAGGGAGCGTCCAAACTTGAACTTCTTTATTTACTTAAGTGAATCCTTTGTTATTGTTTGGCATTAAGGTCTTATTAAGTCAGGGCGGCCCGTAAATGTCATGTGAGTATGGAGAAAGGTAATGGCTTTGCAGAGTTGGGCATGATCATGTTCTGGGTATAGGTTATGGGGTCCAGTGGCTGGAGCAGTTAGTCAGGACCTGGAGGTCTGGCAGTCACACTGTCGGGCAGATGGGACAGCTGTGACTCAGGAAAGGCTGATCCCTGCTCTAGGGTGTAAGCACCTGTTGCCTGAAAGAAAGGACAATTTTAAATATTTGGGGAGGCAGCAGGGGATGAAGAGGAGAAACAACATTCTGAAAAACTTCTCCAAACCTGACCAGCCTTTTGGTTTTAAGGCCCAGTATGTGGAACTGTTTTAACAAAGGGGTGGGGGGGGAAGATAACCTTGGCTCCTTGGAGGCTGACCTGACGTCCCTAAAGCTTCTGCAAGGAAATTTTGGGGAGGAAGGGGGTCGGTGCTCACTATGGGAAGTGGCTGTGGCCACTGCGGGGGCCAGATGCAGGGGGAAGCAAACTGGCTGATTGGGACTTTGTATGGGATTGTTATTTCTCTCCCTGAGAGATTTTTGCTCAAAACATAAACACCCCTGCAGTGACAGTTCAGGGTCTTAAAAGGGCGATCTAACTAGCACAGTGCCTGTCTCTGCACAGAATGTCATTTAAGCTGTATGTTTTTTTAAAATGCTTCCAGATTTTTCCTTTCATCAGAGCTACCCATCCTCTGCTTACATTCATTAGAACACCTCTCTGCAGAAACCTCGTTCCTTCCTCTCTCTCTGCACTTAATGCACTCAGTTCCAGACAGTACAGAAGGAGCTGCCCATAGGTGGGAATGCAGACAGGATCTTGCACTTCTGGTATGCCCAGGCCCGAGCCTGCTTCCTGTCACAAATGGATGTTCTCAGTGTCACAGAGTTGGGCCACTGAATCCAAAGCTTCCTCCCTGCCTCTCCCAGGAAGCTTAATGACCTCCCTCGATGACTCCTTTCCAACTTCCTCAGTCAGTTTCTACCCCAACTCTTTACCCTGTCTGCATCTCAGCCTACCTTCCTTAGAAATAGATGACCACCTGGAAGATGGCAGCCATGCTGCTCTATGGTTTCCACGAGCAGGGCCCAGCTGGGTAATAGCCCTAACACTTTTACCTCAATCTGCTGGTTTCTGTACTTCAAAACTTGGGTGAGGAAAGCACAAGTGTTATATATTGACCCCCTTTAAGCCCTGACAGACCCAGAAATAAACCACAGAAGCATCTCAAAAATTGTCTCATGCGGTACATAGTAAGCAAATGGTGCCAGGGCCTGGTAACCCATTTTATAGAGTAGCTGTTTGGATCTCTCAATCCGCTCCCTGTTCTGACTCTCTAGAGCCTCCTGAAGTGTCTGGATGCCTGGCTGGGCCCCAGCGGTTGCAGAATGTTGAATTAGACACTGTGCCCAGCCCAGGATAATTACCCAAGGTCAAAATGAGTCAGCAGGCAACCCAGATTAAAAATGGTGACTTCTGACTCAGGCCCTGCTCCCTGAGCCAGTGTCCTAAAATCTCCAAAGGAAATCTCAGGGGCAGGCAGGGTGGGAGAGGGCAGTAAGAAGACACCATGGAGCTGCACCAGATTCTGGGTGAGGCAGGAAGGATGATGCGGTGTCTCAGGAAGAAAGCCAGGACGCCCAGCATCCATTCTTCCCTGGAGATCAGAGCTCCTGTCACCCATACAGCCTTCTGCTCTGACCCCATTCCCTGGTTCTCAGGAGTCCTGGCCAACACCTCAAAGCAAACGTGAATTCTGAGTCCAACCCCTGAGTGGCACACATTGGGACAGAAATAAAACACGTATTTTAAAGATTGTAGGGCAGGTTAACCTGTCTACTTTCTCAGCTAACTGTGGAGGATTCCTTAGTCTTCCATTTCCCTGTTGATACTTGATAACTTTTGTGGAACTATAATTGCATGATTGTAAGCTTATAAAGAAGTCCTGAAATTTCCAAGCCCAATGTGGACCCCAAATTAAATAAGCCTAGGAGGTCACTCTGTCTTCAACCCAGCTGACCAAGAAGTAGTAGCGCTGGATGATTTTATAGCTCTGTTAGCCCAAACTGTCAGTTCCATGGTTAGTAGATTGATTGTTTATCAGTCTTTCAGGATCCCTAAATTCTCTTGGGAGCATGAATCATGTAAGTACAGACCTGTTCAGTCAGAGATTGGGAGACCTAGGGGAGGAGTCAAGGATTTAGCCAGAGGAAGGAACACTCAGACTACAAATATGGGAAGGGATACCTAGTGGCTGGGAGCTAGCCAAATTTAGTGTACCCCAGAGAGAAAACTGAAGCTAGTGGATGAAGGTGAGAAATTTGCTGCCACTGGGGAAGTTCAAGGGAGACTGTATATGAATCAGTCAGTTGGGAGGGGGGGTTATACCACCCATGAGGTTGGCTCCCCAAATATTTCCCACAGACTGCATGTCTGTGTCCTCCAAATACCCATGTTGAAGCTCTAATTACCAATATGATTTGAAGGTAAGGCTTGGGAGACATCAGCTTTTCATGTCAAGAGGGTGGAGCCTCGGTGGTGGGATTATTGCCCTGTAAGAGCAAGAGACACTAGAGCTTCCTCCCTCTGCCTTGAATGAAGAAGGTGGCTGTGCAATGCAGGAAGTGGGCCCTTACCAAGAAATGGAATAGACACGTGATCTTGGACTTCCCAGCCTCTAGATCTACGAAAAATCAGTGTATGTTGTTTAAGCCAATTCATGGTATTTTGCTATAACAACCTAAACTAAAACCACTAGGGAATCACTACTTTTATGGAGATTCAAGAGATGAGGCTGAGTCTACTAACATTTGAGAGCCTAGGAGATGCTAGAACATTATGAAAAAGAAAATTTTTCTTCCTAGCCTCCTTAAAAGCAGGAAGAGAACTTCTACAATTTGTACATTCGCTGGATTATGAACAAAGAGCAAATTATAACATTTTCATATATTTCCTGGGATCTGAAGGATGCTACTTGGGGGAACTGGGCTTCACTGCATCTCATGGAGTCCCTCCCAAGCATCCTCATAAATCTCCCACTTAGTTGGAGATGGGAGTGATAGATTCAGACAAACCTGAATTACCAGGAGGCTAGCACAGGCTAGGCTAGATCCTGTCTGCCAAAGACCACTTCTGGGGTGGCCTTTTCTGTTCATCCAGCTCCTCCACCTTCTAACTTATGTGTCAACGAAAATATATATTTCAGAGGCAGAAGGAAAACATGAAGGAAGTCAAGAAGTAAGTCTGTCCCTTATGGAGAACAGATAGCTCTGTGCAGAGTGAGGTCCGAGAGCCCCTTAAAGAGTGTCTATGCCTTAACCTCCCATCCTATGCACACCCTGAACCCCTGCAAATCTCTCCTGCCCACAAAACTCTCATGATGCCCCCTTCTCTCAACTGGTTAAACAACAGCATCAATCTGGAATCCAGTATAGGCATTAATTTAGCTTACAGCCAAGTAGTCACCGTGGAAAAGGAAACATGGCTCTTGTCCCTCTTATGTTTTATTTTAAATCTTGAAATATTTCAGCGAAAACAGAGCATAATGTCACCAGCAACCGTATTTTCAATACCTAAAATTTAAGCTGAGCTTTTTTTTCACTTTTGTTTTCAATCATTTAATTTTGTAGGAAAAAGATACAATAGAGCTAAGTGCTCTTGTCATACCTCAATCCTACACTTACATTTTTCTTAATTGGTGTAGCTTTCTTTTTATTTAAATAAAAATAGTATAATTTTAAAACTGCAAAAGGGGTCGTTTGGGGGGGGTCTTTGGGTTCCAGGAAAGAGCTGTCGCACCACAAAGGGGTGGCATGCTGACCCAGGCTGTGCCCAGGGCCAGGCCAGAGGGGCCAGAGGACCCAAGTTGACTTCCCTTCTGCTCGGGACTGGGCAGGGTGAGGCGAGGCAAGGCGACGGGGAGGGCGGCGGAGGCCGGCGAGGCAGGGTCCCTTCCTAGAAAACCCCGCCCAGGCTTCCGCGACCGCGCACGGCCTTCCTGCGAGCCATTGTGTGCGCGCGCGGAGCCCCGCGCCTGCCCGCATTGTGGGGAGGCATTTCCGGGACGCGCAGCCGGGCAGCCTGGTAGAGCGGCCCCGCCAAGGAAGCGCCTTATTCTCGAGTGGCACGTTCACCTCGGGCTTTGCCAAGTGCCCCGCCGGGCTGGACAGTGAGGGATGTGCCTGCGCCGGGGCCGAAGCAGGCCCGGCTTCGCAGTGGGCAGGCGTGAGCGCAGCTGGGCTCACTCCTGGTCCTACCTGCCTTCATTCCCCTAATTATGGGCACAGCACTTCCTACTGCTGAGCTCTGCTGGGTGCTGGACTTACAAAAGTAGTTTCTGCCTTCATTACCTCATTCATTTGTTCTACAAATAGTTATTGAGTATTTGCATATTATAGGTTCCCATGTGAGACGCCGCCTCCCCTGCCCCTTTTCCTCCCACCCCCAAGCTTTCAATCTAGCAGAGACAGTGATTTATAGACTATATTGTAAATATATAGCAGAGGATATGAGCTATGGAAAGAAAGTCCAGTGAGGTGGGGAAATCGGGAACAGGAAACAGGAGTTTCCAGAAAGCTACCTGGAGGAAGAGCATTCTAGGAGAAGAGAGTAAGCAATGCAAAGCCCAGAAAAGGAGACTGCCTAGGCACAGAGATGGTTTTCTCCCTCAGCCACCTGCCCCTCACCTAGACTTTGAGAGTTCAGCTCCAGGAAGAAGAAAAGTGTCTCTGAGGCAGAGCTAACAGTGAGGAGTCAAGTCCACACTGCAGTGGCTCTCCTGTGATCTGCAGGAAAATATGCATACTCCTTGGGATGCCCATAGGTATCCTTATGGGGACCTCATTTCTCTCTCTGGTCTCATTTCCCACCCCTTTCTAACTTGCATGGTGCCCTGCAGCTTGTCTTGTGATTTATGATGCTTCAGGCCCTAGCATATGGCATCTCAGAAATGCCATGCACTTTCCTCCCACCTTTGTCCACTGACAAGCCCTGTGAGTTTCCCTTCAACCAGCTCCACGAATGTTCTAGCCCATCCTCTGCTCACACAACAGCTCACACAGACCTTGACTGCCGGGTGTCTGACCACACTGCAGTTATGTGTTGCCTTGCCTTTGGTTCTGTCTCCCTCACCTCTGCATCCTTAGCATGCAGCACCTGCCTGGCACAGAGGAGGTGGTCAGTAAAGGCATGCTGACTGCACAAACAGTGCTTGGATGTTCTGTTCCCCTTCCCAGGCCCCAGTAATGGAGCAATAAGGTATATGTCTCTCATCAGGAAAGCTCTCCTATTTCTCTTCTTTTCCCTCTAGGCTTAATAAACCCTGCTTTTTTACATTCCAAGGAGAAAGAGCGTCACTAAAAGATAACATCAGGATTGCTGACCACCAGATAATGGTGAAAGCAAGCTGGCATCAAACAGAATCACCAGACACTTGTGTCACGAGGATGGACATGCTGATCCATGTCCACTTCCCGCTTCTACTCCCTTTTAAGTCTAGATAAATACTCCTGCATTCTGCCAAAGAGCAGGACAGGTCTCTCAGACAATAGTCTGCTGCCCTCCTCAATCTGTTGATGAATTCAACTACATTCCTTCTTCTCAAACTATCTTTCCTTTTATTGGCCAAGAGAACCAAGACTGGCCAGCATTCCGGTATCACCAGGGGCCTGAGTCAGACAGCCCTGGCCTGCCCTTGGCTGTTTAACAGACTGTATTCACAGCTGTCGACTCCTGGGACACAGATTTCCTGTGGGTGAGGGACTGGTGGGGAGAAAGGCCTTCATTTTAACAGCAGAAAATGGCTGGTTCAAGGGACATTGTTGTTGAGAGAATGGGAGAGGCCACCCCTCTCCCTGACTCCACCCCTGCTGTGGGTGCCAGTCTGTGGCTGGCCACACAACTCCTGGAAACCTTGGGCAGAAACATGTTTCCTCTCCCAGCCCCTGGGGACTCTGAGCACTTCTGGGACTGTGGTGACCCAGTGGCTGGGGCCAGGTCTGACCACCAGCCCCCAAGGTCTGCCCAGCATTTCCTTGAAAGTCTGTGCCCTTTTCTTCCCATTCCTACTTCCCCAATCCTAACCCATGCTTCTGTTCACACTGGGGTGGCATAGACTGTCTCCAGAATGACTACCTCGTCTCTACCCCCTCCTGCAAATGTTAGAATCCTCTGCAGTAACTTCTGGTTTCCAAGCCACCTTCTGCTCAGAAACCTTCAAGGGCCTTTCATCATCAAAGGATAAAGTCTACACACCCAAACTGTGCAGCCTTCCTGAGTCCTATAAAAAGTGGCCCAAAGTCACTTATATGCACTTTCCCTTCCACCTCCCTGTCACCAACCTCCTTCCAACTGTCAGCTTGCTTTCAGTATCATCCCAGCTCTGTGCTTGACCATGCTGCAGAGTTTCCTGTTCCTCTTGACCCATCTCGTCTCAATAAGCCTTTCCCCATACGAAGCCTACCCCGTCAGTCCTGGATCAACCCACCTCTCAGCCCTGTGTCACTTATGATCACTACTTGAACCATCACTTTATAAGCAATTAGACAGTTCACTTTGAAAGAATAAAGTCCCATCAGTCCTGCAGTTCTATTCCAACCATGTGCTTTTACAAATATTTTTCACAAGTTCTCCATGTGTAGAGTAAGAGACTTGGGACCAGACCTTACCAAGTTAGTGTGCATCTTTATGATACAGTAGCACCTGGCATATGGCGATGACTCAGTATGGGTTTATTGATGGAAAAAATAGAGGGCCCCCTTCCCCAGGTGGCGCATCCTCGGTAGATCCCTGCTCTGCTACTATACAGGGGCTGTCACATACATGCCTTCTGGAGGGGAGCTATAGATATGAAGGGACCAGAGGTGTTAATGTGTCTGTCCTGCAAAGGGGATCTGCAATGCAAGAGGTGACTGAAACATCGTTCAGCTCAAATGGTAGTAAGAAGGAAGGGTTGGCATGGAAACCTTTCCTGGAGCTATTCAGTCATGCCCTGTTTTTTCTGCCCCTGTTGCCTGGGTATTCTGCCAGTTTCAGGCTAGGAGGCAGAAAGAGGGGAAAGGAACTAACCATTTACAAGAAAACTCCCCTCTTGCTCCTTTACACTATGCAAACCTTACCCCCCACTGGTGGGTGGCAAACCTGAGAAGAAACCTCAGGTATAGGTTATCTGGGTGGAAGGAAGCAGGTATCATCCCTGTTCCTCCGACCCAGGTCAGCAAGGCTCTTCAGAGCTGCTGTGGCACCTTGCCTGGAAGGGAGCACTATGGGTAGCAGCTAGCTCAGTCCTTTTGGGCCAATACGAGGATTTCTCTCCCACCAGGGAGAAAAATGGTACTTGAGTGAAGGAGAGCAGGACAGGTGGCAAGGGCACTTAGAATTCAAAGTAAGAAGGATGGATTGGGGGGAGAGAGAGAAGTAGTAATGAACTTTATTGAGCTTTGACTGTCTGCCAGGCACTGTACTAGTCACATTCACATCTGCTACCTCATCTAAGCTTCTTGACAGTCTTGCAAGATAATTGTTGTAAGCTGCATTCCCCAATACAGAAGCTTGTTTCCTCTCGCACCCTTTCTCTGTTGTTCTTTTTCCTGTTTATTTTTTCTTTTTACTGGTCAGAAAATAATTAGTGTCTGTAGTAGACATGGCATGAGAGTAATGTAAAAGTACAAGGAAGAAAAGGAAAGTCATCTATAATTTGGCAAACAAGATATAACCATTGTTAGCATTTATCCTATGTACACTCCAGTTTTTAAAGTTCATTTTAAACATATGTGATATAATGTACTCACAATTTTTAAAAAATTGACCTTTATAACAAAATATTTTCATATTAATAAAAACCCTAAAAGAGCATTTATAGTGCCTTTACAGTGCCCCATTATGTGACTATACAATTGGTTTCTTAACTTTTCCTCAACTGCTAGAGATCTGTATTTTTATGTTTTGAAATTACAAATAATGGCCCAATGACATATTTGTTGCAATAGTTTTCTCTGGATTTCTTTTTTGTTTTTAAGATTTATTTATTTATGCATACAAGAGCTGGGGTACAGGCCAGAGGTGTGGGGGAGGGTGAAAGGATTCACCAGAGACAGAGTGGGGAGCAGAACAGGCAGACTGACTGAAATACACTGCTGAGGGGAGCAGTGGGCAAGACAGGAGAGGTCTGCTGCACCATGTGGGTCCCCTCCCTGGCCGGCAGCAGGAATTGAACTCGTGCTGCAGTGGCTCCAGTTTGCTTCATAGTGCATTGCCTAACCCACTGCGCCACCAGGGAGGCCCTTCTCTGGATTTCTGACTATCTTTTTAAGATAGATTTGAAGGAATTACTGGGTCCAACAGTATCATTGTGATTTTAAATAGTATATATTTTTTTAATTTTAAAGGTTACACTTGTTGATTATGAAAAATTTAGAAAATATATAAAAAGAAATCACTTATAAGCTTTCAAATTTGGGGCTATTCATTCTCAGTTTAATGATATATAAATACATATAGCTGCATACATGTAATACATGTATAGCACAGCATTGTATTCTATTCGTTATATCATTATCTATAAAAATATTATTTTAATATATGTGCAATGCCACTTTAAGGGTGCATCATATAAATCAAAGCATTCCTTTACTCATAGTCATTTAGCTCTTTATTTCCAAAATTTCCTATTTATAATTCTATTATGAATATCTGAACATCTGTGAGAATTAATCTTTGACCTTATCTCTGGTTATAGCCTTCAAACAAATTTCTAGAAGTGAACTTACTAAGGTCAAAGTATACAAGTGTTGTCAAAGTTTTGGTACATACTGCCCAATTCTGTTTCAGAAAGCATTCCTAATAACCAAGAAGAGACTGTCCATCTTACAAGAATTCCCTTATCAATACTAACATATATTGTCTAGACTAAAACTATAGTCTAGATTAAAGCTGGAGTCATTTCTCACAAGCAAAATACATTCCAGTTCTTTACATTTCATTTTTATTAATGATATCAAACATGTCTTGAAAAATTTATTAGCTACTTGTAGTACATCTTTGTTTTTATTATCTCTTTATGAACCCATCTACTTACTGTTTTTGTCTTAGTGTATCTTAGATGAACTCTTATATTTTAAGGATACTAACCCTGTGACTATCATAGTCATTCTTGAAGAATTTTCCGAGTAAAGAAGAAGATAGCTTCACTTTTACAGATGGGGAAACTAAGACTCAGTGAAGAAAGTGAATTATCCCAGGTCACCCTGCTGACAAGTGCTCTAGCTGGGGTTTTTTTTTTTTTTCTTTTCTTTTATTAAAATATTTTAAAATTTACATATACTTGACATTAATTGTAATCCCCATGTCTAGCTGGGGTTTTAACGCAGGTCATAGCGCAGGTCTGGAGCCATTTAACTGGCTCCAGAACTCAAGGGTAAAAAAAGCAAAGAAAATGGTAACTGTAACTGTGGAAGCCTGAGTGGTGCAGCTAGGTTTGTCCAGTAGGATGAATGGAAGTCAGTGTCCAGACGCTTGGGAACTCTATGGAGGAGGGGGAGAAGGAGCAACACAGTGCTGAGACGTAGAAGGCAGGGAGGGGCCTGGGCTGGGGCCAGCAGTCATCCTTCCTTCAGATCACTGCTCCCAGCTTAGAAAGTGCTCCTGTTCCTTTAGAACTCTCAGAGCAGCGGTGCTAGCTTCCCGGGGCCCAGGCCTGCCACGCGTGCACCACAGCCTTTGCTCTGTTCTCTCAGTCTGGCTGTTCCCCAGACTCTGCGGCTGCCCTTGTTATCTCTTGCACTATATTTCGGGATGGGAGACCCTGGAGGTGACACCCTCAACAGGGTCCAGAGTGGAGGACTTTGATCACCTTTGACCCAGTCACATCTATTCCAACCCAAAGTTCTACTTCTCCCTGATAACTGGCAGAAAGTGAGGGGGAAGAAGGAAAAGGAGAAAGTGGGGTTGCTGATTTCGTCAGGACGCATGCGTGTGGCCTCCCAACTACTGGGTCAAGCCCCCGATTTGTGTGCAGGCTTTTCTGCCTAGCACAGGGCCTGTGCTGAGGTGGATTCACAAATGCTGTGGGTGGCTGGAGGGGATCCATGCTGCTGCTGGAAGGATTTCTCCTCTTCTTCCCTTCTTCCCTCCCCTCCAGGAAGAAATGGAAGTAAAAATAATAAATCCAGTATTTGCATCTTGCATTCTGGGTCAGACAGATGCACTCTAGAGCGAGGACAGAGCAGGGAAAGGGGAGGTGCCGGGAGAGGAGAGCCCCTTGCTGCCTGCCCTCTCCTTCCTCGTGGCTCCATCGGGGCCTATCCTTAGGGAGTTTGGAAATGCTGAAAATTCTATCTTGGCAGTTAACTGTATTGTGGGAAAAGGATGGAATCAGGTTTTTGCAGCCTTTGTGGAAGTAGGGATGGGAAGAAAGAGAAGTCATGAGGTGGCAAGAGAGGTTTAAAATTCTACAGGTTGAATGAAGGGGAATAACAGCAAATGGAAGCTTCATCTACAGAGAGCACTGAAGAGCATGGAAATTGAAATTTTATGGGTAACTTTAAAAGAATAATCCTTCCATTCTTCATTTCATTGAAACATGATTGTCTAAAGCAACAACAATAGTAATAGTGTATCCTATGTTACTTGCAATAATATACTCGAGGAATAAAATAGGCAAGAACAGTAGAACAAAGGCTAGATAGAGACATGGAAAAGGGAAATTATTGGTTTAAGTTCTTAAATGTGAATTTGGATAGACTAAGATAAGTTAAGGATATATATTATAATTCCTAAATACTATCAAAATAAAATAGAGGTTTAGCTAAAAACCAACAGAGGAGGTAAAATGGAATTCTAAGTAATATATAACAGATCCAAAAGAGCAGAAGAAAATAGACAACAAACCAAGGGAGCAAATACAAAATAAACTTATTAATTATACTATCCATAAAGAGACAAAATTAGATATGTCTAAGGTCTTGCTTTCTTTCAGTGTCTCTGCAGGCTGTACCTCCATGCCAGTTTCCACTGACAACATTCTAAGGACTCCAGTGACTCAGAACAGCTGTTCAGGACCTGAAGCATATTGTTTCCCATCATCAATAACCTCTCTCTCCCAGGACTTTTCTCTCTTATCAATGCAGTATACTATCCATTCATTTTTTTAAAAAAAATAATAATCTTTATTGATGACTTGCAATGTGTCAGGTACTGTTCTAGGTCCACGGGTTAGTCCCTAACCCCACAGAATTGATGTGCTCGTGGGGGAGATGGAAAATAAACAGGGTTCCAGAGGACAAAAACAGGTCAGTGGGACAGAATATCTGAAAGTCTGGGAAGACCCTGGAGTTGATGAGAAGGAGGCAGACCAGTGGGGGAGAAAAGGCAGCCTGAGCAAAGGCCTGGAGATGGGCAGAATGAGGGCAGCACTGCATGAAAGGCAGACAGGAAAGGAGCTTGGAAAAGTAGCAGCCCTGGACCAGGTAAACAGCTGGAGTGTGCACTACCTCAAAGAGAGAGCCCTGGGAGGGGGTAAGCAGAGGGATGTTACGGTCTCATTGAGATTTAAATGATAACTGACTGCTGTTTGGAGAAAAGCCTATAGTGGTGACAAAAGAAAAACAAACAATCAAACAATGGGCTAAGAGATAGGAGCCCTGGATACTGCAATATGTTGTGTGATCTTGGATGCCTCACTTAGCTATTTATGTCATAGAGACGTAATGACCATCAGTGATAGACCAGAGACAAAGCTACTTTTAAAGAACAAAGGATTATACAAAAACAAAGACTGTGGTATCTTCTTGTCCCCTCAGCATATTAGACAATTACTAGACTCCATTGATTAAGTGCAGTCTGTAAAATAACACTTTGAGTTAATTTCCTCCACGAACATGTCTTGAGCCATAACTCTCAAAGGTTAGCTAATTTGGTTCAGTCCAAACCCAACCCCACCACCCCAGATCCTTTCCCTTTGTTCTCAGGCCATGACATGATCATACAGCTTTTAAATGGATGTCACTAAGTACCACCAGCGCCCCCTAAACAGCCCCCTGTGCAAGGGAATGTGAGCAACATCTGGGATTGAAGACTGGAGTTAGAGATGAGTGGCTGGCCAGAATCCAAGGCCTCGTGCACTCTGATCTGCAGGCTTGAGGTCCTAAAGCATCTGATACACCCCTCTGTTGCACTTTGCAGCATTCCAAACATCATGGGGACTACTGAGACCAGAGACCGTTGAAGTCAAGTTCAGACCTCTTGGGGCTGGTCTGTCATTCAATCCATCAAAAGAAAAGAAAAAGCAGCAAATACTAATTAAGGGCCTAGGAGAGAGGTCTGGCAAGGGAGGCAAGAGGTAGGAAGACCCAAGAATAATTCAAGAGCAAGACACAGCAATGGCTATGCCCTGCGGAAGAGCAGTGCTGGTCACTGAGGAGGGAGCTGACCGTGGGCTCGGGGCCAGTGGATATGGTCACGTGGTTGGGGGAAATGCTACTGGACCTTTCTCAAGACCAGAGCAGGGAGGGAGGCAGAGAAACCTGCCCTTACTGACAAGGGGGCCTGCTGCCTGCTGGCTCCCTCCCTCGCTCGACATTATTTTAAAAATATAACCAAAGTTTTAACTTGTCCTCCCCCCACCCTGCTCAGGGAGAAGGGAGGGAGCCCTGAACAGACCTATGCCAGTGGATGGAAAGGGGGAGAAGCCAACCCTCCAGAAATGGCCAATTTAACAATGACAAAGAGCCGGGACAGGATTCTTTCCTGAGACTTAAAACACTTTAGTATACACTCATTTTAAAAGTATCTCAAAACCTAAGTTTTAAAATGTACAGAATTTGTATTTAGTTATTTTAGTCTGTCCCAAGACTATTCTGTGTTGCTAGTGTTCTCCCTTTGGAAATCCATAGCGGACAGAAGAAATGATAGGATATTAATAGCCACATTTGTGTTACAATTTATAAGACGCTCTGGGCATGGCCCTGCATCCCATCCTGCCCCTCATCTGTGAGGTCAGGTGATTAGCATTCCCATCTTGCAGTCAAGCTTCTCAGCAGGTAGGTGGTCACCTGAGAAGAGGAGACCCTACCAGCCTCTAGATGCACTCTGCACCACCAAGTGGGCTCTGCAGTGCCTGCCTATACCTGGACTTTAGGCCCAAAGAAGACAGGGTCACCTTTAAACCACATCACCTCCCATCTCCGCCCGGCCTGGACACCTCGGTGCACACAGCCCCAGTGAATGGATCGGCCCCTAGAGTTATAGAGGCCCTAGCCTTTCCCTTTTGGTGTCTCCTTGACTTCTTCACCCTGTGTGGAAGGCTGGTGTCCTTTAGTTTGAAACAAAAGTCAACTTAGGGACAAATGGGAAACAGTATCTGTCCCCAGTGCCTTTCCTAGACCTCTCTGCCTCATTCCCACGTCTACTCTGGTGTGGCATCCGGGCCTGGCACAGCACTGGGTTCCTCGGCCCCGTCTGCATGACTTCTGGCTACAGAAGCTGGCAGGAACGTGACCTCAGCAGATCTCCCGTCTAGTTCCTCTTATTCCTCCCGTCTGTGAGACCTATCTGCTCCGCAGACTAGTGGACAGGGTCTTCCTAGCTCTGTGATCATCATGGTTGGGAAAAGTCTTGTCATTGAAAATCCCTAAACTCAGTAGAAAGTTCTGAAGTTAAAGAAAATAGATTTCCTTGGAAATTGGAGTGGTGAAAAAGGAAAAAATGGGGAAGAGACAAAAAGAGAAGGAACAGGTACAAAGAGCAGGTGAGGGTGGGAGTGCGCAGAGCAAGGAGTTTAGCAGGAACCTGCATGGCCCAAAGATTCCTGCAAGGTCCCCTCCTCTCAGCCCCAGGGGCCTGCTGCTTGTACCTGAATTGGATTGTGGGAAGAGTTTGCCTTTGACCCTATTCCACATCCTGGATGCTATGAGCTCCACCTGTTTATACTGCCAGGCTCGCACAAAGACCAGTGGCCCCTCTAACTTCAGGATTGTAATCTTCGGTTCCTTGTTTAGGAGAAGGTACACTCAAGAGATTCTAGAACCCACAGGAATTTAACTGTGGTGCTCATGCTGACTGCACAGTTTCAGTTTAAAGAGAACATAAAGGTTTTATTAAAATTGGGCTGAGAAAGAAAGAGAAACTGTTCTTGCAAAAAGACTGGAAGAAGTCACTTGGGACACTAGGCAAAGACCCACCCAGGTTAAGGCCATCCTTAACCTGGTTTGGTTCCACAGATGCTCCTAGAAATTGCAGAGAAATATTCACATTGCACTTTGGTGTCATTACTGCCGTAATGGCCACCCAATTATTTCAAACAGATCCATGGTGGGCAAGCTAGAATGTAGTGGCTCAGAGATAAGGCTCATGGTCCATCTCCTGGAGATGTGTCACTCTTGTCCGCGAAAGGCTCCATCAGGAACTAATTCAGATGTGCTGCATGCTGGGCAAAGCCAGTGTCAGCTGATGGACTCAGATGGGTGATAATAACTAAACCTCCTCAAAGGGTCTTTGTGTTGTTTCTGCATGCCAAGCACTTAGCTTTCAGAGTTGAGAGAGGACTTGGGCCCTCCCCTCCTGCCCAGAATGTTCTTTACTCCCTCTCAGACTAGCAAACTGCTGGTCACCCTTCAGGATCCAGGCCAGATGTCACCTTTTCTTGGAGTTTTCCCTAACATACCCTACCCCCGATGATTCCAGGCAGACAGAATTACTCCCCATTCCATCCAAGCTTCCAGAAAAACAGGGTTTTAACTTCCTACATGTGGTGTTTTATCTGTTTGCAAGTCTGTCTCCAATGGCAGACTGAGCATTAGAGGACAGGACTGTGTTTTATGCATCTTTCTAAACTGCATTTCAGCCACAAGCATGAGTGTGGGCTGCATGCTGAATGCTGTAGAAGAATGAATGAATGAGTTGAACGACATTAGAACACATGTATGGTGGGGGAGTGCTCAAGTACAGTGGGGCATGACGAGGGCTTCTGGAAAGTTGTGTTTTGTAAACACTATCAGTTTACCACTTTTAAAATGCACTTTCTGTTTTTAACAGATAAAGTTAACTTCTAATCATCTGTGGATCTTTCCAGGACTCTAATGATGGCCTTAATTGTGGAACCATGGGCATCTGAGACTCACTTTGTAATACTGTCACGTGGTACACCCGGCCCCACGCCTCGGAGAGATCTACTTAGAGCTTTACCACTGGTAGGTTTTCAGGTTAAAAGGCATCTCTCTGTCATAAATTACTGTCTCATCAGGTTCTATTTTCATTCATCTTCAGATACAAATATTAAGGCTAATTTTCTCTGATATAAAATTAACAATTAAGATAGCACGTGCCAAAATCCATTGTCTGAAAGTTTTGACATGTGTGTTTCTTCCTTCCTCTAAGGTAAGGTCACTGAGCAGAGGGGCAAGACTGGGCTTGTCCGGCATTCATGCACCAGGGAGGACAATCCTCTGCAGGAGACCAGGAGAGAGTCCCTGGAGTTGAAATGTTAAGTATGTACAGGCACATTCTCAGCATTGCAGCCCTGGTTTTCTTCAAAGGCAGAGACAGAGGTATGCCCTACAGAGAAATGAAAGGTGACACTAAAGTTTGTATGGGGACTTATTCTGTGGCTTGGCACCTGGGGAGGTACCTGTGTGTGCATATGTGTGGAAATGCAAATGCATTTGGGAGTGGGGGTGTTTTAACTTGTGTTCTTCCCTCTATCACTGACACTGCAAAGGACCCCATTTCAGATCCCAGATTAATGCAGACAAAAAAGGTCTTTACATTCATTTTACATACAAAAAATTTTCCTCTTTACTTTATATTAATGAAGTTTCCAAATTAAACTCCTGCAATATCCAGATTCCTTAAATGTCATGTGACTCTCTTCAGTTACTTTGGTACAAAGCCTCAGGTGTCTCTTGCTAGCTCTGATTACCCTGAATCTGCAGAGGGCTTGCTGGGGAGATGTGATGACCACTTCCTGAGGTCATGAGGCCCTTTTCTTCCATTTATGTCCCTTTTCACTTCATTTTTTTTTTTAAGATTTATTTATTTATGCATACAAGCACTGGGGTACAGGCCAGAGGTGTGGGGGAGGGTGAAAGGATTCACCACAGACAAAGTGGGGAGCAGAACAGGCAGATCAACAGAAGCACACTGCTGAGGGTAGCAGCGGACACAGCAGGAGAGGTCTGCCGTGCCATGTGGGTCCCCACCCTGGCCAGCAGCAGGGATCGAACTCGTGCTGCAGTGGCTGCAGTTTGCTTCATAGTGCGTTGTTTAACCCACTGAGCCACCAGGGAGGCCCCCATCTTGCTTCTTTTCCTTCCCGCCCATGGTGCTGATCTCAACAGCATTCCCAAGTAAACTTCCCCCATGCTAATCTCCCTGAGTCAGCTTCCAGGGACTCCAACTTGTGATATGCATCATTACCATGACAGGCAAGAAGGACTAACTCCCAAATCTAGTCTTCTACTAGCCTCCTCTAGCTAGCCAGCTGCTCATCTGTGGGTAGTTTCTTTTGTCCCTTGAGACCCAAACAACAAGTATAAAGCTCTCTCCATGCCTCCAGGAGGCCCCAGCTACTGGACCTGATGTTCCCAGCAACATGGAACATCTTCCCTTCCTCCATGGTATGGGCAGAGGAAATTCATGAGATGGACAACTCCACCCTACAGATTCAACTTCCGGTCCTCGTCTTTATCAACCTAAGCATTCCACTGAGGTGTGCTTTGGTTAACA
This sequence comes from Galemys pyrenaicus, assembly GCA_019455555.1. Taxonomy (NCBI): domain Eukaryota; kingdom Metazoa; phylum Chordata; class Mammalia; order Eulipotyphla; family Talpidae; genus Galemys; species Galemys pyrenaicus. The sequence continues at coordinate 11,718,927 of JAGFMF010012281.1, read as the reverse complement.
TTTTGAAAACATTCTTTCTTCATTTCTACATTTTGCAAGAGAAGGTAGTGGGTACCAATTTGGCTTGGGGCCTCTGTTGAAACTGAGTTAGCAAAAGGCCCACTTTCACACTCTGCTATACACTACAGCTGCCCGACGGGAGTGGGGGAGATGTCTCTGATCCACCCTGTGTCTTCATTATCCAGGCCCAGGGCAGTGCTGCTTGGGGCCCAATGTCAACATTTTTAGAGACAGCAGCATCTTCACTTCTGATTGTGCCTTTTCTCCTGTAATGTGGGGCTGGCATGTCTTCCTATTGGCTATTCCTCCCACGTCTTGATTTTACCACCCGGAAAATGGCACCCAGCAGCCTGGCAGTCGGGCCAGTGTGGGCAAGGCTTCTCTGGGTCCTAGCAAGGACATGCTAGGACTCCAGTCTTCTCTGCTCTTTTGCTCGTAGTTAGTCCCACCCTCCCACCACTCCTACCAAAGTCTAACCACACCTATTGTGTTAGATATGATTTTGCTTTCAATAAAAAAGAAATAATTGGGAATATATTAGTATATATTTCTCAATTTAAAAAAGTTTGGGAGAGAAAAAAGGATCACTGCTATATTAAAAGATGCCTACTAATTTCAGGAGCCTTAAAAAGTGAGTAAATGTCTCTTATAACCTGAGAAATGCAGTAGGTCCACAGTTAGGTTGTCACCTCCTGGAGGGAAGGGAAGCAGGAGCTCTCTCCCTCCCAGCTGTCTCCCAGACTGCTGCCTTCTCCCTGAGGTGGCACGGGCACAGCCTGGCAGCAGTGGGCAACCACCCTGTTCCTATTTGAGGACATTATGTTGTCCTTTCTCCTATGCTCTCTCTGGTGTACTGTGACAGAGTGCTACACACATGACATTTTCTGGATTAAAAACTTCACTCCTGCACCTAGTAATGGGAGACAGTGATAGTCCAGACACGAGTGGAGTGGGGGGGTAGGGCACACCATGATTCTTTAAAACTGGATTCTTATCAGTAAGCACTCAGGAATTTAAGTAGAAAAAAACTGGACACTTTCCTCAACAAAAACCACAGAACTCTTAAAGGTGACAAATACTGGATTTGTGGGATTCAAAGTCAACATTTAGCAGTAGCTACAGCATATGTCTATGTAAAATACCCTAAGGCTTTGGCTTGAAGCCAAATACAGAGGGCATAGTTTTCTGTTCCCTGAGTTCTGGAGTCCCTTGGTGGGGAGTGGGAGGAGAGATTTTGTAAAGACACTTTGTTTGCATGCAGCAACATGCAAATGTGCAGGAAGGGGTGACTGAGTAAGGACTTTTCAATAGAGGAGGAGCTATGGCCACAGCCAGACCTTCTTTCTACCTCCATTCTCTAGCCTGCATGCTGCTCTCCCCATGCCAAGAGCAACTAAATGGCCAGAATAGGACCAGGGAGCGTCACAAGATAACATGGATGTAGTGCCGGGAAGGACACAGAGCAAGTTCTGGATTATTCTAGCAGACGGGGTGAAGGAAAGAGAATCTTGGAGCCCTCGATGGCTTTTATGCTTTTTATTGTCAGAGGCGACCAGGTACATGGCAGGCCTCCCCAACCCATGCCCCCCCCCTCCGCACCGGCACATCTCACCCTCTCAGCTGCTTTGCTGCTCTCCTCTCATTCTGCTGGTCTTTCTGCTGCTTGTTGGTCTTGCTGCTCACATTGGCACTGGCATCCTCATGACGCCACCCACATAAGTCTGTGTCCAAACTCAGGTGCGCCCACTTGCACATGCCCTCCTAAGCATGCGTGCAGCAACACAGGTGTCCATCATTATACCAGTGGCAGGAGGGTGGAAAGACCTGGTCGTTTTCTCTGACCCTACAATAGGGCAGGATCAGGACCAATGTAGGAACTGGGTCTTGCTACCATCCCAGGCCAGGTAGGCTCATTATCTTCACTGTCAGTTCTAGCAATTTGAAGGAGAATTTTGGACATCATTTTCACAGGTTTTAATGGTAAGCAGGGAAAACAAGCCAGCAGGGAGACAGCAACTTGAGCCCCCTGCAAATCTCTATTAGCTCTCTTCTCTGGGCTTTCTCTGGCATTCTCTTGTGGTCTCTTCCTCTCTTAGCCATCGCTCATAGTCATTCTGCTACCTCTGCATGATACCACCCTTCTACCCCTGACCTCTAGGCTCAGGTGTGCACACTTGCACATGCGTACACCTCCATGCTCAGGTGTCCATAGTCAGGTATGCATGCCCCACACCCACGCACCCTCTACATTAGCAAGATCAAGCCTGCAGGTGATAGCCACAGAGGCCAATGGTTTAAAAGTCTGACCAGCTGCATTAACCCTACACCCTGGCATTGAGTGCCTCCTTAAATTTTGCATCCAGAGGCCTTCCCCTATTAGCTAACCCAAGCCTTAGACCTGATATGTGACAATTCAGTGAAAAATACTAAATATTAAAGAAACAGCTCCATCTTCCAAGATCTCTTTTCCTGTTACTTTCCGACCATGCCAAGCTAATTTCCAACCACAGCCTGGACCGTATGGGTATTTTGATGGGAATACTGAGGTCCCTTTTCATGCACCTGTCACTGCATCCCAGATGTCTGCTCTCTACCAAGGGTGTAGTTAAGATCTTATCTCTAGCTCATCCTCCTAAGGATATGTTCTACAAAGGCAAGATGAAGCTCTTGTCCCTTGTTAAAAGATGGTGTTGCGCTGCTGGTAGTCTTTGTTGCCAAGCAGTGATGTCTAGAATTGAAGAGAGGTGGGGAGATTTGCTGGGAGATGGGCAACTCCTAATTTAAGCAGCCAGGGAGTTTTGCAGCCTGGTGCCCTCTGCTGCCCTCTGTGGCCAAAACATTAATATCTCTAGAGAGTTTCCTCTAAATTGGGTCCCATCTCTCCTCACCATCACCTGTCAAAGCTTTCTCCTTTCCTTCTCCATGGCCTGAAAAAAAGTAAAATGGGATGCTCTAGCCACATGCCTACATCTGATGTACATTCTCAGCTCCTTCACACAAAGGTTGTGAAATTAAATCCCAGAAATCTTTAGAGATCATTGGATCCCTTTGCTCTGCTCTAAGCAAGGTGGGGTCCAGTCCTTCTGGGAATTATAGTGTTTTTAGTCAATCTCGCAGACATTGCCAAAACCCCAGACTTCTCAAAGTTACTTACCGGGCTGTCTGATTATTTATCTCAGCTTGGGGACTTTCTCTTCGAGGGCAAAATAGAAACAGCTATATTCTGACTAATGTGTTCTAAATTGATCCTTTATCTTTCCTTAAAAAAAAAAGAACTGCTGTAAAGCTCATTTCATAAGCTCAATCCTTCTGAAATGTTCTTTGAGGGTTGGAGGTATTGCTTTTAACCTGCGAGTGTAGCCCAGGATTTAGAAGCTTCTCTTGGTGCTGGTGGTGGGCACCTGGCAGCTGCAAAGGCACCTGTCCTTCCCCCCATGCCCCCCTCACACACACTCCAGTCCCAAGTGAAGCAAATAAGCTTATTGCTGATTAAGAGAAGACTGTGTCTTAGCAATTTGAATTCCTCATTAAATGTGTCTACTAGGATCAGCTGGTTGGAGAAACCCAGTATGAAGTCCTCATTCCTGAAACTCACCAGCTCCAAGAAATGGCTCTACTAAAGAGTAGAGAACTGTACCCTTTGTTTGAACCTCTTGCCTTTCTATTTCAAAACTGATGCACAGTGCTCAGTGCCTCTAAGAAAACAAGAAGATGTGACTGGGTCTCCAGTTCTCTGCAGAGTGCTCCCCACCTCTCCCTACCCTGCTTTCCAATGCCTTCTAAGTGCTCCTGAGAAATAGCTCTGCCCGCCCCCCCTTGCCCTCTTGGCATGATAGGGAAACATGTTTATTTTGTATGTTGGTGGTGCTACAAACCTATACCCCTAGCCAGTTCCACTTATGACTGTGCAACAAGTCTTTAGAATTTTTTTCATCTTGCAAAACAGACTATAATCTCTAAACACTCATTCCCAGTCCCATCCCCTTCTCCTTTTGGCAGTAGTCAAATTCTATGAATAGCTACTTCATGAGTGAAATCACACAGTATTTGTCCTTTTGTAAGTGACTTATTTCATAAGCGTAGGACTAGCATAAAGTCCTGGAGGTTCACTGTGCAGATTAATTTAATAGAAAATGTGGACAAGCTAAAGGTGAGAAGGTATAGCAACGCTTAGGGTCCCGCGGTGGACCAGTTCCACAGCGCTTGTTCTTGTCAACTCACAAAGGTAAGCCAGTGGACCCTTTTCTACCTTCAAGACAAGAAGAATTGTCAGTGGTGAGTACAGCTGCTTTCCAAAAAATGAATTTCACCTGTCCTTTTGGAACATACTTCTTCTCTTGAATAAACTTAAGATAGGTAGGGCAGAAGATCACGGGGCAGATAACCAGGCTGGGACAGATCTGCTGATGGAAGGCGGCATTTTAGCACGGCTGGAAGATCCCTGAGTTCTAAGAGCCTGCCCCTTAGATACCTCATCTCCCCACACCCAACACCTGCTGCCCCAAAGATCCACAGAGCTGGCCTGAAATCCTGTGATTTGAGGACACCCTATCAACGCATACCTCAAGATCACACAGGGAAGCCAGGATGACTTGTCAAATTCTGCACGGCCCCGCACAGTGGTGGCCAGGCATTGGAAGCAGAGTGCCAGGGATGTTCATTTCAGGGCCTCCTGTCTCCGGCATACCCGCCAAAACCACACCCCAGGCCAACCTGCGAGCAACCCAATTGCCAGTGAAGGGAAGGAAGCACGGTCTCGGCCCTGGAGTCAGTTACACTCCACTTTTTCTTTCAGACCCAATCAGGGCAGGTGATCTGACTCCCCGCTTCTCCACCAAAAGGGCACAGCCAGGTGCTTTCTGCTTAAAAGGGCGCATCATCGCCCAGACGCGGGACAGCTGGGGCCCTGGGAATTAACCACCCGAGCCTAGGGGCCACGAGGCGGCGGCACGCGGGACCCGGGCCCGCCGCGCAGCGTTATCGCTCTGCGAGGCGCCGCTGGGCGCGGGACCCACGCACTTGCAGGCTCGCCCTCGTCCCAAGGGCACGACGGGGGTGGTAGGACACCAGCGCCCAGGCGCACCCGCTCCCCGCGGCACCCCCGGAAACTGACTCCTCTACCGTTCAGCCCCACACAAGCTGCGCCTCCCAGGTGCGGTGTCCCACCTTCCCACCGCCACCCCGGCGACCTCAAAAACAACTTCTGGAACCGCCGAGGGAGAAGGCGGGGCAGGCAGGGCGCCGCGAGCCGAGCGCGGGGGCAGGAGGCGGGCCGGGGTCAGGGCAGAGGCCGCGGCCGCGCCTCCCGATTGGCTCGGACGCAGTGGGCTGCCCGGGCGCGCGGCACAGCGCGGCGCGGGCGCGGGCGGGGGCGCGGGCGCGGGCGCGGGCGGGGGCGCGGGCGGGGGCGGGGCCTGCTGGCGTGCGCCCGCCCCCGCCCCTTGAGCCCGCGCCCCTCGTGGCCTCCCCAGCAAAGGCCGCCGGAGTTTTTAAAGTGGGCTGGCAGCCCTCGGAACGGGACATTCGGGAGCGGCCAGCAGCTCAACTCCGGCGCCCGCCGCGCTCCCTCCCCAACTCTCCCGAGGCGGCCGTACAATCCTCGGCAGTGTCCTGAGACTGTATGGTCATCTCAGCGCCTGCCGGGCCACGGACTCTTCCAACTCCCTTGGCTCCAGCCACTTTTTAATTTTTTTTTTTTTAAACCAGAAAAGCGACTTCTCTTCGAAGGAATAAGGAACTCCAGCCTTCTCTCCTTTTGCGTTTGACAGCCTCCTCCCACTCCTTGCCCGACCCCGCCTCCCCGTGCAGGTTTCTTCCCGTCACCTTTCTCCACCCCCAGCCCCCGCGCCTAGCCAGCTGCGCCCAAACTTCCACCTGACTGTGCGGGGCGCTAAGAACCTGCCAGCGCTTAGGGCCTTTTCCACCGGACCTGGCCCCAGGGACTGTGCGAGGAGCGCGGTAAAGACAGCGGCGACAGCCTCCGCCGGCTAGGAGCCCAGGTGTTCGGCGTCTCCGAGGGCCACAGCGACAATGACAGCTGACAAGGAGAAGAAAAGGTAAGCGGGAGTCCGCGCCCGCGAGGGAGCGGGTCCGAGGGCACGACCCGGCTGCGCGAGGTCGGCGCGATCGCGAGCGGTGGTTCGAGTGCGGAGAGGTCTTTGAGGCCCGAGGGTCGGCCTGAGGGTCGGCCTGGCGAGTTTGAGTAGCGAGCGGCAGGTGCCGGGCGTTGAGTGGGGGACGCCGAGCTGCGGCTTCGCGGCGGAGAGTTCTGCGAGCCGAAGTGACCGGGAATTTGTTGGTGCAACAGGGCTTGGAGGCCGGAGAGCTGGCCCTGGATGTCGGAGGTGTGCCGCGGGACCGCTCCAAACCTCTCGGTTCCCTCCTGCCCCTCAAACTCTCAAGGCCAGCAAGTTGAGATGTTTCTTGCTTGCTTTCTTGCTTGATTCGACTGAGGTCAAGATTTTCTCAGGTCTTGGATGCGGGGCAGCATCTACTTTTTTTCCTAAGGACCCCTAGAGTCCTTCCAAGTGTGCTGCTACGCCCTCCGCTGCTCCCCGAGCTGGAGGGGGCCCGAGGCGGAGAGCAGCGCTGGGCTGCGCGCCTGCCAAGGGGTCTGGCTGCAGTGTTAGAACCCTAGTGAGGCTCTCCAGACCCAGCTGAAGCTCGGAGAAATTGGCTTTCCGGTCCCGCACCTTGACTGGGTGGGAGAGTGAGTAGCGGGGCCGAGCTGCCTCGCGGGGGCAGGTGTCTCGGTGCCGAGGACCAGCAGGTCCCTGTGTCGCTGTCTCCCGGGAGAACAGAGAAGGGCAGCCACCCTCGCCAGCCTGCCCTCGCGAGCCACTCGGAACTGGGTGAGAGGCGACTCCAGCCAACTCTCACTGCCCTCCCGCCCCCTCCCGGCCGCTCCCGGCCTGGTCTAGCCCTTTCTCTGCGGGGGGTGGGAGCGCGCTGCGGGGCTGCGCAGAGTGAGGCACAGAGTCGCCTCCCGCAGTCCTTCGGGGCTAGCTGCCTAGCGCCCCACTCCACTAGTGCGCTCCGGGTGAGCTGGGGCTTTCAGTGCTGCGCTAGGCTGCGACTAGGCAGGGCTGAGTGCGTGGAACTGCAGTAAACACGCCGCGGATTGAACGGCCGGAGTCGCGGGAACTGCCCACCCGGGCAGGGGCGGCGTAGGAAGGAGGGGACCAAGCCAATGAGGGAGAGAGGTGACAGGCTTTAAGAGCGTGGTGTCTTCTTTGATTTGCTCTAACGCGAACCTCCAGTGCGAGACAGAAGCCAGAAACCGTGTATCCTCTGGTCTAAGCGGCGTTTCCCACCTCGGGGCACCGATAAGGGTTTGATAAGCCCGAGCGAATCATTCGGGTTCTGGCGGGGCGCCCGGGCCTGGCGCTCCGGGATCGTCGTGGGGGGGGAGGTGTTGAATCGGCTGCCCCCTCACGGCCAAAGCACTCCCTCCTGCTCCACTCTGGCACCCGGAGCTGAGACCCGTGAGGGATCCTTAGCCTGGCTACTCGGGATCCTGAAACCCCCAGGGGACGGCGCACCTGGGGGCCCGTGTCTTTTGAGGGCAACGAAGCAGGGAAGACACTTTAAGATTCGAACCGTTTTTTTGTAAAACCAACATAGCTTGCATCCTAACGCCAGTAATAACGACTTAAGGATCAGAACCCAAAGTTAGTCAGTGCCTCCGCGCGGGCTTTGGGTTTCAGAGCCGGTGAGGGAATTTATTGTTCATTTTACAACTGTGATGCCTGTCGGTGAATTTCGCAATGTGAGGTGGGGCCCGATGGTAATCTTGACAATTGTGTGAAGTGTCAGCTTTTCTCCCGCGCGGCTGGGCTCTGGGTCCTGTGCCATTATGTATACGAATCGTCTCAAAAAACTTGGGAGCGGGAGAAAACTATGTCGACACACCCGGCTAAGGTGTTAGAAGCCTGGCACAGTGATAGAGGGCATGGGGAAATTTTGCATAATCAGACTCAGAGTTATTCCCAAGCGCGGCTGCTTTAAGAACCACTGCCTGTAGAAGGCCCAGGGGCACCTGCGGTGCTGTGCCCTGAGCGGGTGTCTGCCCTCTGTGAGCTAGGTGCCTAAGTTTTGTGCCTCTGACTGAAAAGGTAAACAGCTCGTCCCTCTGCTGGTCTAGAGACCTCAAGGAGTTGTCCGATTCCTGATGGTTCTTCTGGTGCCTAATTTTTTTGCCTGCAGTCTCCTTTTGGCACCAAGGGGTGACCAAAATATGTGAGCCAATGCATGGAAAGTTGGTGTGTCCTCCAAGTGACTGTCTTTAGCTTTTGCAGAGTGCCTCACAAGTGCAGGAGATGCCTGCCAAGAGAGATCTAAGGTGAGGATTCTGTGCACCAGTTCTTAAAAAAAAAAAATGTGTTTCTTCTGATTCAGAGAACACTTCTTTCCCAAATTCAAGATGCACCGACATTTGTCATGTTCCTTCTAACAACAGTGCTTCAGAAGTGAGCCAGGATTATTTTGTTCCAAAATGTTCACGTGTGGATGGATATGTTAATGTTTAATCACAGAGTTTGCTTTCTAAGCCTTGGTTGGCTGGCCTTGATAGAGGGTGCCTGCCTGTGCTCTTTGGTGGTGGTGAACATGTGTGAAACACCAGAGAGGGTCAGAAACCCACCCACACACTTTGCTGTGCCTCTCTCTGGAGTGAAGTGCGTCTCAATAACCAAAGCTCCTGATTTTGTGACGCACTGGAAAGTCAGGATGATTGATAAACAAACTTCTGACTTCATTATTGGGGAGGTCTGAAAGCTTTTAGGTACATGGCAATTGGAGAGTGAGTAGTTCAGGCATATGGAAAAGTGGTAGGAAGAGTCAGGATGACTCACCTGATAAAACAATCTGTGTCCCTCCTCTAAGAGAGAAATGAGTATGAAAGTCCTTAAGTGACTGGAGATTGGAGAGTGGTTCAGGTAAATGGAAATGAGGTTCTTGGAAAATTAGGGATCAAGGTTCAACTTCTGAGCCAGACCAGGTGAGAGCACCTTTTACGTAGGTTTGTACTGCTTAGTGTGGGGCCTGTGGTACAAGAGGAGTTAAAAACATATGGACACAGTTTTCAGACTATCTCCTCTTCTCTCTGCCAGCTAGACTGAATTGTTCCTCTGCTAAAAATAAAAAGTCCATCTTTTTCAATTCTATGTGGAAAAATAGTGCTGGACAGTTTTTCTCAACTTAAGTATATTTCCTCCGTATATTCCTTCAACATTTGACACCTGATTCCAAGAACATAGGGATGATCTGGAATTGATGTAATATAGCTTCAGGTACTTAAAATTCAACTCATACTGCTTTTATGAAGTCCCAAAGAATGATGCGGCTACTGGTGTTTTTGATGGCACTGATGGGGAGTTTAGAATTATTTTACAAGGGGTAGTAGAAATCATTTCTCTTTATGGATCAGAAAACAGGGCCCTGAAAAGTTAAGTGCCTTCTCCAGTCACAAGGGAAGTTAGTGCTGGTAGGAATCATAACCCTGATTCATTACAGCGAGCCTTGAAATGCCTCTAGACCATGAGGATGATTACCAAATGATTAGCGTGCCATCCCCAAACCACTGAACCTTGTATAAAGGAGACTTGTCTTTCTAGGTAATTATAAAAGACACCAGGCTGCAGCATGAGTGATTGTTCGCTTTTTGCAAAAAAGGAAGCAAAGTTGTGCCATTCTGGTGTCTGAAAACTCTGGGGAAGTGTCAATTCATTGTTGTGGTGTTCTCCCTTTATTTCACCTAGAAAAATATTTACTTTTATGTGGACCTCCTTAAATAAAACCCATGCAGGGACTGTTCCCTGGAAGAGCAGAGTACTTTGTGGAGAATTCCCTGTCAGTCCTCTCCCCCCATCCAGATGTTACAGATTGATTCCTGCACTAAATAAGTTGGCTTTTCACTAGGAGCAAAGCCCATAAAACTAAATCTGTTTAATTCGTTTAGATTATCAGGTACCCCCCCCCTTCTTCTTGCATGTTTGTAGGATAATCCTCAACTTTCTATAGGAATGTATTCTATAAAATGTTACAAATATTAGAAGCCAGTTGGATAATTCTTAGTTATCGGGAATATTAGCCCACTACATCTGAAAATATTTATGATACTTAATTATTTTAAGATTAAGGTTTCTTCATTTCTCAGAGAATCCATTTAGCAGTATTTACGTTTTGTATTTTTCCAGCTCTGTTCTACGTATTGTCATGAGTTTATTTTTTTAACCTTAAATGTGTAACTTTTTTTTAGCCTTAAGTCTAATGTCTTCCTTTTTTCTCTTAGCATGATACTCACTGATAGTTCGTAATAAGTAGGATTTTTGAAAATATTGTAAAATCATTAGTGTTTGCTCTCAGGGTCCGTATTACCCTTTACCCCCATACTCCTCATGTTGTCATTCTCGGGATTTGGTCCTCCTTGTCTTCAAGTTGTTTAGTTTGACTGGAAGGTGGGAAGGACGCACAAGGAAGCTTAAATAAAAAAATGAGCAGCTAGCAGTTTACATGCAACCTTTCTGTTAGGATTAAATCTTTTGAAGTTAAAAACCTCATAGCAGTTCAGGAAGCAGTTGCACACACAACACACACACAATTATTGGCTGCATTTTGGGTGGGAGATATTTTCCCCAGAATCACACAAAGTGTTGGCCGTCAACATGAAGACTGATGCCAAGGGAATGTCAAGCGAGGGTTAGACTGGGCTGTAGGAGAGGAAGGACAAATGGAGGGCTCAAGAATATTCTCTGCCGTGTACTTCAGAACATAACAGGCCCCCGAAGTTGGATGTTTACTGTCCTTTACACACCTGCTTTGGGTGCGGGCACAAAGGAAGGCACCTAATGGGGCTCCAGGAGCAGTAAGGGTATATATAGATCCTGATCCCACTGAAGACAGCAGTGGAGACAGCTGTGACCCCGGGAAGGCCTGAAAGACATGGAACTTCTTCCCCTGGGCTTCTTGAGTGGCCTTTCCTGGGTGACCTTTGAAGCTCTAAATTGGGTGCAAGGTACTATGTATATAAGCACTCTTTTTCCTGAGGAAGTCTCTGAAACTCTCAAGAGATTTTCAAAGGTTCTGTGATCTGGAAATAGAATAGATGCTCTTAGATGTCTGATTGGAGGACTGCCTCACATTTCTGCATCTTTCTGTTCAGGTGCTAGGCAGTTCCTCCATTTTACTGTAAGTGTCTCTCTGCCTTGGAGATGGGGGCGGGAGGAAGGTGGTACGTGCAGCTAGTAAAAGATCTGTGGTGGACACGCCTGTATCTGTGCCCAGCTGCCCTGTCTGTGCACCTGCATGTCTTCCCTGAGCAATGGGTGGAAGGGGAGCTGAGAGCCCTGCACAGGGTTCTTGTGTGATTCTTGTGTTAATACTTTATAAAACAGCCATGCAAACTGATGACCACATTTTCCACTGGAGGTCCTTTTGTGTACTACAAAGTATGTGTTCTGAGTAGAAATCACACAGGCAGTAGGCCTAAATAAAAATCCTGTGTACTTAGCTGTTTGTGTCAGCACTGTCCTCAGAACTTTATGTAGAGCAACTCTTAATTCTCATAACTCTGTGATATTAAATCGGCTCTACCGATGGGAAAGCTGAAATGTGGAAAGGTTAACTGCCAAAGGTCAAATAGGCAGTAAGGGTGGAGCTGGCCTTGAAACAGGGCAGAGTGTCCCCAGAGTCTGTCTTCTAACCAGTGGTCCATAATACCTTGCCTTACCCGAGATATAAAGTATTTAATACCATGCCTGGCTTGATAACTGTTTTTGTTGCTATATTTATAGTTATTATAATTACTTTTTTGTGACTCATCCCTGGTATTGGATCTCACACACAGAGAGGGATTGAAGAGCTGAAGGGTGGACTTCGAAGTCCTGGAAGTCCTTACTTTTCATGGGTTTTTCTCAACTCTAACAGGAGGCGGTTCTCTACTGCCCCCAAAAGTTCAAAGCTTTCTACCTCCCACCCTTACTTGGTGGCAAGACTTCAATAATTACTTTAGCCTTCAGACTCCATTGTGCAGAAGAAGCTGTTAGAAGCCCTTCCTCTGTGGCTTCTGAGAGCCATCTCCAAATCAAGATGCACAAGACTTCCTCTGGCTCTTTTGATGTTTTCAAATTGCAAGCACAGGAAGGAAAGAATGGATGGGGGAATAAAGAATAGCTGTGATCGCTGCAGTAATAACATGTTGCGTTTTCATAGAGCCCTTTCTCTGGTGAGCCCCAAGCTTTCACAGTCATCATACCACTGCCTCTGTGGGCCTAGAAGGGCTTCTTGAATTTCTTAGTGCTGTGATTCATAATCACACTGACACATGGCATAGCAGAGAAAGAAGCAAGCCGCGTTCTCAACCACCATCAGCGTGGTAGTGATAAGTGGGCACGTGCCCTCCCCCTCCCCCCCCCAGGCATCTGCGACTCTGAAGCAGAGGTTGGGTGTTGTTTGTTGTCTGATCTCACTGTTGAAAGCCGCAGGACTGATCTGGAAGCGTGAAGTCAAGTGGCAGGGCCCTTGTAGCTCTCTGGCGTCAAGGAGACAGGTGCAGAATGAACAGGAATGTCATCTACTGCTAAGTGACTTTTTGGCCCCCCTAATTTTTCAAGAAATATAAGTTTGCTTAACAGCCTTTGACCGTTTCCAGGGGTCACTGTACAGCAAAACTCCTATGGTACGATTACCAAAAACTTCATGTGTTCCCAGGAGGCACATTTTTTCCTCTTGAAAAAATTCTTCAGTTCTGAAATAACTTTTTTCAGTTTCAGTCTTTCAGTAACTTCAAGATAACAATTCTGGGAAACAATTCCTTTTCTTACTTGGAAAGATAGTTCATGAAAGGTGACTTGTCAGTAAGGAAAATGACCCCATTTAAAAGATGTATTTATTTGCCATGCTCCCATCTGGCATTTTCCCAATTGTGCAAAGTCATGGAAGTAGCTAATTAGAACTGTCTTATGTTTCTCCAATGACTTCTCACATCCCCTTTTGGAGCCTGCACCCCATGCCCCAATTAAACATAAACTTGAGAGGTTAGTGCTGGCATCATAGCAGATGAGAGATTTTAGGGGGTCAGGCTGAGACATAAAACAGCAGACAGTGCTGCCCTCGCAGCTGTGATGCTGGGGGTTAACCCCCACAGCTGTGCTGACAGCCCACAGATGCTGTGGTACAGCCACTATTACAATCCTTTTAGAGGTTGGTCAGCTCTATAGCAACTTGAGTTGATGCTTCTGCTCTCATTTTCAGTGTGGGGTACTCTGCTCTTGACCAATGTCTCCAGGGTGTCACTCGTTTGCTGTGTTCCCCTTAAGGGCACCTGGGCTCCCCCTGAGAGCAAAAAGCATTTTCTAAATCTTTTAAAGTACATCAATTAAAGTGTATGATTATTTTTTGATAATCACTTAAATGACTATGCTGCGTGTCAAGCTAGGTGGTGCTGGGTCTCTTACTCTTGATGTTGGATTTGTATTAGAAATACATGTATTTTACTCTTGGTAAAATTTTTCACTTTTTGAAAACTGTCACCACTTTGTAAAAGATTTGTCCTGACTTCTACTGGGTAGGGGATATTCTAATTTTATATCTAGGGACTCCAACTGTTGAAGGAAGCAAACTACACTATTTACAATGAAATAGAAGAGGACTTTGGGCGGTGGGGGGCTGTGGGGACACCAGGTCCCTAGGGATCCCCTCAGGATACCTTTCAGGATAATGAGCCAGGAGCACAAAGGGGGTGACTCAAACTCCAATAATTACTATTCTCATTACTAATGAGTAATTACAGCAAATATTTACAGGCCTCCTTCCTACCTTTACGACTTCCTGTTGCTGAAGCACTTTGGAGTATTGAGAAAGATTGTCCTGGAAAAATACGTCATACACAGTTGCAGGAAAGAGTGCCTTTAAGCACACACAAAAATCCATTGCTTGACTCAGTATAAATTCCATGTAAAACAGCAGAAAATTATGCTTGTAAAAGACCAAGTTCCATTCTTGGAGCTTTGAAATAAGAAAAAAAATCAATTGTAGAGTATTTGGAGAAATGGAATGCATGATGCTTTACAGGATATTCTAGAAATAATAGGACTTTGCAAGTTAGTAAAATTTTAGTTAAATCACAGGACATTTGATAGACACTTTTTTTATTTTTTAAAGATTTTATTTATTATTTTTTTATTATTATTAGTTATATTTGACATCATTTATAGTCCCCAGGGAGTACCCACCACCATTTCACCCGTGCACCATCACCTCAGTCCCTTGTGCACCCTCTGG
>JAGFMF010012281.1:11676015-11703544 GCA_019455555.1 Galemys pyrenaicus | reverse complement strand
TGCCAGCACCATTTATTGAATAAGCTGTCTTTGTCCCATTGCAGATTCTTTGCTCCTTTGTCAAAGATCAGTTGTCCATAGTTGTGTGGCTTTACTTCTTTGCTTTCTATACAGTTCCATTGGTCTGTGTGTGATAGACACTTTTTAATGAACATATGACATCTAGAATATTTTTCTGAATGAAAGCAGTCATGCTTAGTGGAATAAATCAGGGCATATAAAATAAGCCAAGGCAATTCAGGGAATAAAAGACTAGCATTCACTTCAGAACTATAAAGATTCCCAAATGAATCCTGATGATAATACTCATTTTCTGTGTATTTGGCTTAAAAAAACACTTGGTGCAATTGCTTTCTTTTGTGTCTATAAGCCACCGTACCCTTGTATTTCTCTCCTGTGCTTCCAAGAGTTCTGGGGTGCTATTTTAGAATGGCAGCTTTCGATCCAGCTCTGCTGAGGCTGATGAAGCTAATTTTGGTGCTCAGGGTGAGGGAGAGAGAAGCCATCTGCATAGCCGAAAGGGCTCGCTGGTGCCTGGTTTGGAGCAGTGTGGTGTTACTGGACACACCGCATTTCACCTTTAGAACCTTTATTTGTGTGCTTGCACAACAAGTGTTTACCCAGATATTAAGATAAGAAAAGTATGAAGGTCACATTTTGCTGGTAACAAGGGAGCTTCTATAAATTTAACCATATCACCAAGCAGCAGGAATTTGTCTTTTATTCTATACCAGGGACTTGGGGAATTAATGGTGGGTGAGGCGTGGGAGCCAGAGGCCTCTCTGATCTTTTACTTGTAATAAGTCTGCTTGCCTGGCTCGGCTGTTGTGCCTGTCCTATCGGGTGGGACTCTGAGATGATAAAGAAATCATAGAAACCCTAGTCTGCTGTGTGGCCCCCACACTCTTGAGTCTATGGTCATTCTAGGGAAGTTAGTGCCCATGCATTTCCAGCTCCCTGCCAGCTCCTGCCACCTCCGCTCCTGCCACCTCAGTGGCTTTCCTAGCCTCTTAGAAGAGGTTTGCATGGTGCTGATGTGATCCTATTAGCAACCTGTTTTAGGTAGGTTTTTCATGTCCGCAGAACAGAGTCTTCAGGGTGAGGAAGGGGTTTCTTTTGTGGATTTGAGAGTATTTCTTCCAAAGATCTCCAAGGATTAACTAAACACACTCAGTCTGAATGAAGACTTGGATCATTGGCCTCATTTTCTTTCCCAGGGCAGTCTACATGGCAGTGGGAATTCCTCTCACTAGGGAAAGGGAACCCTACGCCAGCCATCTCACCCCATTCACCACCACCCAGCATGCCTCCTGAGCTTCCAGTATGCAAACCTCCTCCCTCCTGCACAAAGGGGGGTGTGCACCCCACATCACAGGACTCCTGCCTACCCTGTCCCCACTGGAGTCCCACCAACTTGGATGGTCTCCTCTCAAATGTCTCCCACCCACCTGCATGAGCCCAGGCTTCCCAACTCCTAAAGAGCCACTGTAGTAATTCTCATACAGCACTTCCCTTTCCCACTTCTTTCAAGCAATTCCTTGTGTTTGTGAAAAGAGCCCACCAGATTATATTCCTTGTTATCTAATGAAACCTGTTTTCTTTCACAACATTGTATATTGCGCCAGGGCAAGGATGTTGAATTATCTTTTGTGCTCTGTAATACCTTGCCTCTTTGGAATCCCTAAAATCATAGTTAATTAAAAAAAAATAGAATTGCTGTTGCTGTTCCTTGGGTCCCTCGGAAAGCTTACCTCTTGGGCTTTGCATTTCTCATGTATTTTTCACAAACATTTTCATGTATATTTGAGTCCTTTACTCCGTTTCCTTAAAAGAAAAATGGGATCACAGGCAGGTTTAATTGATAATGTGATTTTATGTCAAATGCAAACATCAGACAAGTATTATGTTAATACTTAATAATGCCCTATATAAAGCAAGGCAAGTGCCAGCAAAACAGTTAATCTCAAGTTGAAAAAGCCAGTTGTAAAGTGTTTGCACTTTACAGCCTTCAGCTCATAAATCATCTTCCCTGGGGGAACCTTCCATTAATAGTTTTACATTGGGCACCCCATTATTGAGATGGTCTTCAGACTACATTTTATTATTTGTATGCTGCTTTTACAACTTGACTTTTGAGTGTGTATGTATTGGTCCCTCCTCACCACCTGGTCCCTGGGTAAGCCCAAGAATATGGAACGTGTCCTCTTTTTCTGTCCTTGCTTTCCACAGCACTGAAAACATGCTCTTGGAGGTACCCAGTACTTGTTTGTTGACTAATTCTATTAGGAACTTGGGGAGTTTAGTGCAGAGTTAGAGACACTGACAGAACTGTTTGTTCAAATCAACTTTTCATGCTCATTGTTTCATCCACCATGCATGGGGTGAGGTTTGTGGGGATGCTGGTGTCATCAGTGTGGGTACACCTTCCTTGGTTATCTACCAACGTCTCAGTGAGGCTACGAGGAAGTAATTAGGTGGGCCCCTGCACTCCAGGGGCATGTGGTCTAGTTGGAGAATCAAGGAGTTCTTTGAAAAATTAGCTTAAAACAATACAGGATGACTATGTTAATGGGTGTCCTAGCCCCATCTTTAAGATAATGACTATCTAGTTAGGAAGTCAGAAGTAGCTCAGATAAAACATTGAGCAAACAGAGGAAGATTGATAGTAATTGTGAGTGAATAAGGGTCAATGGCTCTTATATATTGTGAGTAGCTATAAAGGGAGATAATCAGTAGATTAGAGGGAGACTTAATGAAGAAGCATTAAGATCTAGGTCTTGAAGATTAGGCAGAATTTGGATAGGCTGAGGGGTATGGCACATTCCAGTTGTAGGGAGCAGCTTGAGTCAATGAGGAGGAGAAATAAACAGAGTGTGTAGGCCAGGGTTGGTGAACCCCTCCTTCCAGAGTTGAACCTGGAGGTCTGTAGATGGGTGGGAGTTCAGAACCTGGTCTGGGCTGGTGTTGGAAAGTTTTGGGACAGCGCCTCCTGAGTTGTGTTATGATGTCATCTTTGGGTTGCCATGGAACCCCAGGGGCAGTGCATGCTTCTCTTGAGAATTGGTGGGATTTGAAGGGTACCTCCATTATCTTCCACCCAGAACCCTGGCTCTGATCTGAGCACCAGGAGACTGGTTGGAGGAAGCCATGGTTGTCCTCCATGATGACCTTAAAGGCTACAAATGACAAATGCCCTCACACCCCTAAGGAAATCAGTCATCTGCAAATGTGCTCAAATATCTGGGAGATACACACGCACACACTACAGATAAATGCCTTCAGTGTGCTGAGTAGGACCTCTTACTGTATTCTAAAATAGCTTTAAAATAGCTTCTATCAGGCTTAGGAAGTTTGGGGGGGTGGGGGTGGGGAGGAGGCTACAGGGACTCTCATCCCTAAATTCTCATTTAAATGGTAAAACCTTTGTCTCCTTGATAATTTGATGAGGACTTTCCTTCTATCCCTTCTTCTCCTTTTTCATTCCAGATTCTAGGAATTTAATCAAATCATTGTGGAAATGCAGGCAGTCCCAGCAACACTCTTTAAACCCCCGAATGGGGGAGTCAAACCACCCCTTTTTTTGTTGGCCTTTCAAACACTGGAAATCGCTCTCAGTGTGTGGACCACCATTGCCCCACCCAGCTGTTCCTGAGCCTTGTCCTTTCCTGTTAGCTGACTACACTGTTCCCTAAAGCCAGAGCTCCGACATTCTAGGTAAGATGCTGCCAAGAGAAAAAAAAAAAGAAGCCATTTTTCTGGAGTCGCCTGAGGAAGGCAGCTGGGACCTTTCCCACCCCCAGCAGGTGTAACCTTTCCCCTAGAGGTATTTAGAAGCACTTAAGGTCACGGCTGGACATTTGTGAGCAGGGCCTTGGCCAGAGATCCTGAATCACTGGAGTCATTCCCACCCCAGGGACCAGCAAAAGCCAAGCAAGTGACTTTAGCTCGTCCTGTCCAATGGTACTTCGAGGGAGATTGGAGCGCCTGAAAGCTCTGGGCTTGGAATTTAATCTCATGGTGACAACTGCATGTCTCATCTCTGTTTCCTTTTCCATCCCCTCAGTAGTAAGTGGCTGTAGAACTGAGAAACTGCTGGCCAGTCCAGGCAGGGTCAGTTTGTTCAGTAATCATTAAATACCCACTCTGTGCAGGCCACTGAACATTGGTCCTGAGCCCCCTCTGAAGCAGGGAGGGGGGCAGGAACCAGCAGGTGGCAGAGCTTTTGCACCCCTGCAGCCCACACAGACATAGGGGCTGTGGGGGAACTTGGGCTGCTATTGGGAATCTGCCTCAGAGACATCCCAAGAAATTTCATAGACCAGAAAGTGGCATTTACTCAAATCTAACAAGAACTAGAAAGCTGAGTCTACCTTCCACAGCTCCAGGTAGGACTAAGGAAGGACTAATCAAACTATTCTAGAATGGATCTTGAGCCTGTGATCTTGCCATGTCCATTCCTTTGTGTGTGTTTTTTTTCTTCCTTTTCTCTTCTGCTCCATTATAAAAGTTCCTTTTGAAAAATTCCATCTTTGCTCTGCTGAGCTCCTAGCAAACTGCTCCTCCCCTTGGTTCTTGGGGTGCTGGGATCAGGGTGCACTTGGCAGTGGGGTAATGACTACAGCTGTCAGCCTGCTTCAGGCCTTGGGAGATCCTGGCCTGGGTAGGACCAGGTAGAAAAGAGTCTGATCTGACTTATACATGGGTTCCATCTTCCCTCACTGATTTGAGCACGTCTGAAATCATGTTCCATCTTGACATCAGTATAAACTGCATGATTTTGGGCCACCTGTAGCTTCTTGCGGGGATCCAAATATCACAAAGGTGATGATGGCAGCTTAATTCTCCTTGGGTTTGATATTCTGGGCTAAGGGAGAGTGTACACATTTATTCTGGAAAGAGACAAACTTTCACCCACTTGAAATCCTTTGCCTCCAAAATTAGTGTCTGGCGATGACCTCCAGAATTCCATGTTTCTCAGCCTTTGTCTTGCCAAGCTTGTAAATGCTTTCAAGGGCTCGCCTTCTCCTTTCACATGCCTGCCAAAGCCTCCCTCTATGAGAGGTTCAGAGGGTCTCTCTGGTCTTCAGGAGTCAAAAGACTGTCCTAGGTCCTTTGCTGACTGTGACCTAGAACAGGTCATTGAGTCTTTCTGCATGTTTCCCATTTCTAAATGTGGGATAGACATCATAACTGCTTTGGAAGACTAATATTATGAGGCTGAAATTAGAGTTCCAATAAAAAGCATGCATTTTAAAGCATATCACACTTAATCATTTTTGGAGCTATTATCTCAATAGAAAGACCTTTGAAAAGGATAAAGTACAGACATCTGTACTTTAAGGCATCTTTATTAATAAAGATAGCAATATAATTGTTCATCATTACCAGCTGAAGTGATTTGACTGCAGTTGGAAGACTTTCAGGAGAATATAGGAGACCCTTGCTTGCAGCCTTTTAAATCCCCCTCCCCACTGCCCCAGCTGGACTTGTCAAGGTTCTGGACTCTTGCCAATGGTGACTTCAGGGTATGAGTTTTCTTTTTCTCATTCTTTAGAGGTTAGGAAGTCTGGTAACACCAAGACATCAAGGTGTTCACTCTTCCCTGCTCTGTTCTCCTTTCTTGTGTGGAGAAGAGAAGGGTCCATGCCAGTCACCAGCCTGTCACAAGTGGGAATTTGCATTCAATCTAGCACCCCAAATCTCTAGACCCAAAGGGCTGAATCTGCACTGTATCTGTGCAAACCCATTTGCTTGGTGTGTTATGCCCAAGACCTAACTGTGGGCTCTGGAAGGGATTAAGTAAGTGGGACAAGGTCTTTGAAAAGTCAGACAATTTATTGGGAAGTCTAGAAACTAGGGCCATACTGACGCCTAGAGGCTACCTTGGCCTCCTGAGAAGAGGCTTTGGGTGCCAAGAGCCTGGCTCTGCCACATACTGACCGTGAGACTTGGCGAGTCATCCCACTCTGGCCTCAGCTCCTTCGCCCACAGCATCCCTGACACCTCTTGTGCTTGACCTTGCCCTTCGCTCAGCCCCACCTGAGACTAGTCAGCTAACTTGGGCCTAAGATAGAAATTTAAATAGCAACACCCTCGGGAAGCCACCCTCAGTTAATCTCTACCCCCTTCCCTCCTGTTTTGTTTTGTTTTTTTTAACAACGCCTCCCACATGCTGCAATTTGTCAGTTCATTATCTGTAGCCCCCTTTAGTGCTTACCTTCCTCCAGGGCAGGGACTGTGTTGACTTACATACAAGATAGCCTTAGTGTTCAGGGTGGACCCAGGCCCTAAAATGTTCCTTTAAATATTTGTTAAGTGAAATAGTTAAGGGAAGGTGGCTGGGCCTTTGTCTTCAACCCTGCGTTATAATTCATATATGTGTTCAGCATTTAATTTATGTAGGTTGTTGTAGTTGTCATTCTCCTCACACAGATGAAACAATTGAGACGCAAAAATGTGGTCTCAAAGCCAGAGAACTGGAGGCACATTACAGACTCTGGCCTCTGTCCACTGACCAGTGCTCTCTCGGGGTACCTTATTTTTCTGTCCTGGTGATGTTATTGTTTGTCTTATTTGGCAGTGTTTACACCGAAGGAGTAGGGGCCATTGTGTGTTGGTGACGTCTGGAAATACACAGCGGAGTCCCAGGAGGATGCCCCTGTCGTCCTGACCACAATCAGCAATTGTCAGGCCCGGGGCAGTGATTGGGTGGGTGTCATTCCCTATGTGGCTGGTTCTGCGTGTTGAAACACCACTGCTGCATCTGACAGAGGCAAAGAGGAGAAGGGGGTCCCTAGGGCTGCAGCCCGTTTCTGTCTGGCCCAGTCTAACACACCACTCACATTGAGATCCTTTTTCTCAGGAAACATACTGTGTACATTTGTCTAATGGAATCCCCCTGACCTGGGGGAAAGAAGAGAGGCATGCTAACCAGCTGGGTGACCTCTAGGCCTTGGTTTCTTTAAAATAGGCCAGTAGGTGGAAAGCAAGTAAAACAGACTCAGAAATCCCTTCTAAGATTTCAATTCCATTGTTAAGATGAAGCCTAGTGGAGCCTGGTCCTGATTCCTGTTTCCAGGTGCTTCTATAGGGAAGGAAGATGGATAACTAGAGGTGATCAGTGGGTATTTAGAGAAACCCTTCCATTTCCCTCTAATTTATACATCCCTCCCCAGAGAGCAACTTCTCTATAAGTGGAGAGGGACAGAGACGTGGGCATGGCCTGATGCCAGAAGGGGCTGGATCTGCTCTACCTCAGCAATGGGACCAACCTTAATTAAGAAGGATGTGGGTTGAAGTGTGTAGCCCAGTGGTTTCTAGAAACATCAACCACTGTGTTATCAGGAGAGTCGGTCTCACCTCCTAACACCAAGGAAGAAGGAGGTGGGCTGCTGGGGTGAACGAATCCACTTTTAAGGAGACCTGACTCACAGGCCTGACACCATCACACTACATCTCACTGTGGACTCTCTGAGTCTCAGTTTCTGTATCTGTCAGATGGCTGCTGTAATTGCTCTCCTGCCTGTTGAATTGGGGCTTGGAAATTCTAAACTGCAAAAAAGGGACTTGTTATTACTGTGATTCCTATATGTACGTGTATATATTCTTCTGTGTGTGTGTGTTTATAAATGAACATATCTGGGATTTTCAGGGTTAATGATAATGTGAGGTGATTGATGCGATTACTGTGTCCTGTAAGCACAAGCTTCAGGGAGGACAGATATAGATAGCCAGTGACTTTGAGAGGTACAGACTTGAAAATTCCTGAATGGAGTCATGTTTATTAGGGGGAGGGGGAGTGATGTGGGTCGGAGGTGAGTCATGGTGCCTGAGTGTTGGGGAGTCACCTTGAACTTGGGCCAAAAAGGTAGAAATATTGGGACTTGAGTTTATATGTGTACCTCACATCAGGTACATCAAGTTCTGGATGACCGCCCACTGGCCAGAGACATGAAGTAGACGGTTCTCCCTGCTGCCCTGGGAAGGCCTTCTGCTGGCCTCGGCCCTGCTGAGCAAAGTCCGCTTGTTCACTAGAGTTCACACAGACTCCTTGCCAGGCCTGCCCAGAATCCTGTCTCCTCTGACTTCCTGTGCTCTTGCATAATATTTCCTTGCTTCTTGAATGGCTGCCCCCAGCGTGGGGGCAGCTCACTGACGCTGTTGGACGGAGTGCAGGATGTGGAGGGAGGACAGAGATGTGTGATTGTCAGCTGAGGTGCTCTGAGTATCAAGGTCAAGGGCAAGAGAGGCAGGGCTCTCCATGTTGCTTGGCTGGAGATTTTAGTGTAAGGGTACTTATGCCCCCACATACTACACACCCACATACCCCTGTACACGTAAGTTGTCTCTCCTTTAAGGTTTTTAAAATAGCTAGGTTGTTTCTTTCTGATTATAAAAAGTATACATATTCCCTTGGAAGACACCGAGATAAAAATAAAAATCACCAAAATTCCAACCTCTAGAGATAACCACTATTAACACTTTGGTGAATATACTTCTATGGAGTAAATATTGCTATGCTGTTGCAAAACATGCATTTTCTGTACAGCAATATATCAGAATTATCTCTTGCAATCACGGTTCGTAGATTTAATGTTGCTGTATTAAGTTTCACTCACAGATGTGTCACAGTGCAATCCCATGCATGGCATGACCAGGCTCAGGAAACAAGCTATAACCAGCCCAGATTATTCTTAAACCTGAAAAGCAGCATCTCTTCCATCTTCATAATCTGTGTTAGCGCTAGTGTCCCAGAAATAACTACAGATTAAAGGTTTTGCGCCAGTGTAGATCTTTCTCTGGACTTAGAATAATTCACTTGGTTATAGAGAAGAGGCTGTGACACTAAGGCTGTTAGGACTGGGTTGGGGCCCACTTTGGGTAAGATATTGTCCCAGTGTGGCCCTGGTGACTGCTTTGAGCAGGGAACTACTAGCTGGCAGAATGAGTTTTTCTTCAAAGATTACAAATAAGCTCCACTTCAAATTTTAATTGGTTACTACCATCCTGAAATTTCATGACATGATCCATATCTTCCAAAGGTACTCTTTCTTCTTTACACAGCAGTGTTTTCATGATATTGAAAACGTAAACCTATATAAAGTATTATTCAGATGTGTTACAGTTAGAAGATTAAAATAATTTTTTAGCAGAAATAGATGTTGTTAATATGGTATTTCTGTCTCCTCCCTGAAAGCTGTACATCTGTAAGGAGTGTCAGTAGCTTTTTCTCTTCCACTGCTGATGGTGGTGGAGGTGGCAGAGATTTAGTTATCTTCAACCTAAATACGACTCCTATTCATTTGGAAGCCAGGTGTCTGCAGTATTTGCTTGTTTTCTTTGAATCGTTTTAAAACTGGATTGAATATGTCTTTGATTTAATCATGAGTTTTAGTTTGAGACTAGGGGTAATTGCTTGCTTTGCGGTTGGAAATTGCTTGTTAGGTTTACTTCTGAGTCAAGACAAATTGTTTCCTAGAACTCTATTTCAGACTTTTTTTCTAAATCAGAAAGTATGATAATACTAGTCAGGTTAAACACATTTATTTAAAAGTTCTCTAGGGTCCTTTAAAACAAAAATTTGCAACAGAATTTAACACCAATTAAAAATCCAAGTATTTTACCCCATTTTATTTATAGTTGCTCTCCAGGCAAACGATCTAGTATAATAACTTATATAATTACAGTCTCCCTTTTAATTTATTTGCCTACAACTCCTTTTCCTAGAATTACTGGCCAGATTGTTCTTATGTCAAATTCCTTTAACTGCTCTGCAGAATTAGAATGGTGAAAAGAATTAGAGAGGTGATAGTATAATCTTTACCTGCTTGCAAAGTTGTTGGTCCGTGGAAATGTAACAGGTTGACTTTGTAATTGTTCCCTTTCTTGCTCATTATCTGATTTTTAGTGGGGTCCTTGCCATGTGGGCACATATGAGAAGTGAAAAGAGAGGGACAAGACTGAATTGATCTTAGAATTATGAAACAGGACTTTATTAAAATTGATAGTTCAGTACAATGAACACGGAACAGCTGTTGGCATGGCAACCCCTACGTGGAAAATCGCACGCTGCTTGCAGATGACTTTTGCAGTACTCAGTGTTAATCTGATAAATGGCTTTTTTAATAGTAGTTTGTGGGCTAATGGAAAGGTCGGAGCAAACCTTCATTAATGGGAAGAAGGACGGGTTTTTGAAGCCACTAAATAAACACATGGGAGAACCACAGCCAAATCTATTTCTGAGTTCTCTCTTTTTCACAGATTTACTTGGAGCGTGGCAAGCCAAAGTAAATTGGGAATCTGTTTGTCTTGAAAGGGTGAGCTACTATTATCATTGTAGCATGGAGAGATTTTGGAGTCCTTTTTATTCAAGACTTTGTGAGAAAGTTTAGGAGTTTTGCGTTGTGGTGTCTTTTCCTTTGGTGGCCTTGGGAGTGAAGACAGATACCTTTTTAATTGTGGTAAAATAGATATAACACAAAATTTACCATTTGTCATTTGACGGTACAATTTGGTGGCATTAAGCACATTCACATTGCTGTGCAGCTATCACCAACCGGCACCTCCACCCAAAAACTTTTTCCATCATCCCAAGTCGAAGAGTCTGTCCATTAAACAATAACCCCCTCCCCCAAGGCCCCAGTGCCCCTTGTTGTACTTTCTCTGTGAATCTGCCTGAGGTACTCATATAAGTGGAAGTGTGAAATATATTGCCCCTTCTTGTCTGCTTTCTTTCACTTAGCATAATATTTTCAAGTTTTGTCAATGTGTAATCTGTGCCAGAAATTAATTTCTTTTCAAGGATGAGTAGCATTTCATTGTGTGTAGAGACCACATTTTGTTTTATCCTTTCTTCTGCAAATGGCTATGTAGCTTGTTATCCACCTTGTCTATTATGCTTCCGGGAACATGGGTATACAAATTTCTGTTTTGAGTTCAATTTTGTCAATATTTTTGGGTGTATACCCAGAAGAGGAATCGCTGGGTCAAATAGTAATTCTTTAAGTTTTTGGAGGCACCTTCATACTGTCTGCCACAGCAGCAGCACCATTTTGTACTCACTAGCACTGCACTAGGGTTGAGTTTCTCCACATGCTCACTGACACTTTATTTTCCGTTTTATTCACTTTTGTTTCTGCTTTTGATGATGACAGCAGTAGAAGGTATGTGTTGGAGGTGGAGAAAAGTAACCCTGAGAACAGACTAACCCAAGGCAGTCTCTGGACACACCAGGATATAGTTCCAGGGAGCATTTATGTTTATCACCTTGAAGGGCTTCCTCACTTTTGCCTTGTGAATTATTTTGAGGGAAAAGCTCAACCTTCCCTGCACATGCCTAACACCTGTGTTTTTATATGGGCGTGCTTGTAGTAATGCTAATTTGTTGCTAATAAGACCTGTAGGCTAAACTGGCAAAAGGAGGATGAAAAATTCATCAAACTTGTCTGGAGGAAATAAAGTGTTCCAAGATACTACTTGAGTCATGGGGACTGAATATTTCATGCAGACACTTAGCCATTGAAAACCATTGATCGTGAGTGTGCACAGCAAATGAAATAGATCAAAAAGTACAAGTTTTGTCATGGTTGCACACATGACCAGAGAGAAAAAGAGGTTACTTCACGATGTCCCCTGTGCTGCCAGCATGGTATACATGCTTTGAGAACTTTGTCTTGGTGTGGAATAAGCTTGAAGGTGTTGTGTGCAACATCTTGGGATCACAAGAAAAGAAATGACATCATCTCCTTGGCTATGACTGGGTCTGGTTAGGATGAAAAATGGTCACTTTTAGGCAGCTTCTGGATGCCAGGGTTTTTCCACAGTGTGTTTTAAAGTCATGTATTAAAAGCAGCTATGTAAATGGGAAATTGTACCTTACGGGAGACTTACAAAAACTGGAGAGACAGAGTCCTGGCCTGTTTGGTGAAATGTCAAATGAGGGGAACTCCAAAACCAGCTAATGTTTCTTCTGTGTCCCGCAAACGGATTTGCCTGGAGCCTGTCATGTAGACTGCAGTGTTATCTCTGTGCAAACCAGCTTCAGTGCTGGTTGGGAAGTTCCCCATTGACAGAGAGGTTGCTTCATATTTAGGTATGTTATGTAGCTTGTTTAATATTGAGAGAGAGAGAAAAATGAATAAAGGATTGAGCTGGTGCTTAGAGTGGACTGGACCAGGAAGAACCCACTTCCCTAATTAAACACATAAAGAAGACGCTGGACTTGTCTGATCCATTGCTCTCCAGTGGTCAGTTCTGGATGTTCCTGATCAGAATCTTAAAAATTATTATTGTGCATTAAAACATTAATAACCTTTGAAATTTTTCAGATTGCTATTGGGGGTGGGGGTGTTTTGCCCAACCATTGAAAATGAGAAAAGAAAGAGTATAAAGAAAAATTGTGGATGTGGGTGTTTCCTTGGGGCTGAAGGGCTGGGAAGCCACAAAGGATATGATGCTTCCTTCATGGGGAAAGTCCTCATAGTCTCAACACAAGTATGTCCTATAAGCAAGTGATGACTGATAGGATTCATTGTGGTGGTGACCTCCATGTAGTTAGTTCAGAGCAGTGGATGGTAACTTCAGGGCAGCCTGCCAGCCTTTCTGCTGCTCAGTGTGGGGATTCTAGTCTGTGGGTCAGTGGTGTCAGGGAGGCGTTGGAGGAGGAAGCCGTGCCATTTTCTCTGTTCTTGTCATTGGTTCCAGCAAAATGCCATTAGAAGTGCACCTTCGGTATCAGTATGGTTTGTTTACATCTATCAGTGGCTGCCACATGAATTAAAAATTGGTAAAAAAACAAAACTTAAAATTATATAACCATGGCGGTTTTCAGAATTCATCTTGTGCTTTATGATTTTAAAGCAAGAATGCAAAATATAGAAAAAAGAGAAAACAGCTAACTATGAGATTAGTGAAAATCCCTATCTCTAACCCGTTTAAATCTGGAGGGCAAAAAAGCTGAGCTTTAGTGATTACTTTCTGTAAAGAAAACTGTAATTATGTGTCCCGACTAGTTTTCATAAGAGGCAGCCTGGAAATAGCATGGGTACTATTTTGAGTATTTGAGAAAAGCGTGCCATTCAGCATGAAATGGGAAGTATTCAGCACTGCTGGGATCGGGGTGGTTCCTTCCAGGAGATAGGGGAATCCTCAACTCCAGTAGACACTGCTGAGTCTCCCCCTAACAGGGGATCAACATAGGTTCCTTGGAGAAGAGGTGAATCTGCCTTTTCTCACTTTAATTTCTAGTTACAGCTGCCTAACATTAAGGGAAATATGGCTTTTTAGGGTCGCCTAACTTGAGTGAGTGACAGGACGAAGTCTTCTGTTGAGAGTGAAAGAATAAGGGAATAAAATCCATGAATAGGCTGCGCAAAGGAGGGGCTGGATTACCTGCTTGTGGAATGACTCTCCCATGTGATTTCATGGTTGTGCAAGAGTTGGGTAACATTTGGCCAATGAGAAGAGGCCTTGGCAGAGGCATTTGCACTCCTAATAGATTCCTAGCTCCTACATAGGGAAAACAAGCATTAAAAGTTCTACATGGCATTGTAGGACGAAGGAATTAGTGGCCTTATCTAGTGTCCTAGCAAACTGTATTTAGTTTTTATTGGTGTTTTATTCAAGATATGACCACTATAGGAAAGGCACCGGGCAGGACACCCTGAGGATTAAAAGAGAAAGGCACCTTTGCTCCTTCCCATAAGCGCATGTCGAGGCTGAGGGAAGACAAGCATACAGGTGACTACAGTCAAGGCAGCTGATGGTGCAGACCGTGAGAGGGAAAAGGAGATGTGGTCCCAGGGATTGCAAAGAGGAGAAACCAGATACAGTGATGGTAAGAATATAGGCCCTAGGTCCAGACAACCTGCATTCAAGTTCTAGTTTGTGCCTTATTCATGGTGTCATCTTGGATAAGTTACTTAAACACTCTACCTGTTTTCTCAACTGCAAAGTGGGGTCATTATAGGACCTAGGTCAGAGAATCTTTCTTAATGCTCATTAAGTTTGATTTTCAGCTCTGAGATCAGAGAGGAAAGACTATGCTACTCTTGAATTAGTGACCATTGATCTACAGGCCTCAGTTTACCCACATCTTTACATTATAGGGAATGGGCTAGAAAAAGGATAACTTTTATTTATGCTAAGATGCCATGATTCTGTGATGAAGAAGTCCCTACTGTGTGCCAAGTGTGTGCTGGACATGTTAGGTAAGAATGTGTGATTTCTGCTCTCAAGGAGCTACAGGCTAAGGAAGGGGCATTGATGTTTAGAAGCATATTAGAGGACACCAGCAACTTGGCAGTATGGCTAGCAAGAAAATACAAGTAGAGCATGAGCGTGGGCAAGGGTAGTGGGGAGAACTGACAGCAGTCATAAAGCCAATACTATAGAACCACAAGACTGCAGATAGGCACTCAGACTTAGTCACCAAATCCAAGAATTCTGAAGCTGTGGACATTACATTAGTATTGAAGGTAAAGTTGACCTGTATAAAAATGATACTGTTTAGAATGTAGAAGGAACGGGTCTTTAAAATTCCTTGCCTAGAGTAATAGTATGGACTGAAACTATAAAGAGGCACACTTTGGTTTTCCATATATTCATGGATGCTCATTCGAGTAAACAGTATCTGGCATAAAGCAGCACGAAAACAGTTCATCTGTTGAATGACTTGTGGAAAAGCCCAGAGCTCAGCACTCTTCAGCTCTGAGCAGCTCTGGGCGTCCCGGTTGTGTTCTCAGCCCTACCTCTAGGGGGCAGCACGCCGAGACGGCGCTGTGAAACCCTCCAGCTACAATTTTGTTAGAACCTAGTATGTTTTCTTTTTTCCCCTCATATTTCATTGATTTGGCAATCATTTACATAACTAATTTGGCGAGTACACTTCACACCTCTTTAAGAATTGTCTCACCTTTATGAGCTCTCCTTCTGGAAGAAGAGTTCTAATCCCTAAAATTTCCCACCTCCAGGGCTGCAAGTCCGTTTCTCCCAGAAGCCTGTGAATTTAGTTCAGAGAAAGCTTAATAACAGCCTCAAATTTCTCCTGCGCCTTACCTATCCCATGACGCCTGAAGGGAGATATGCAGGTGGGGCCAATCGTGGCCCTTGCCTAGACCAGTGACTAGAAACTTAACAATACTTGGCATTGCTGCATGCCAAAAGAGTGTGTAGACAGCAGGTGAGGTCTCCTTGCCCAGGGCATTGGGGACACATCCTGGAAGGAGGAACTAAGGCCTTGAGTGGGCCTTGAAGAATGGATAGAGGCCAGGTGAGCAGATAACATGAGTGGAGACATCAAGTACTTCCATTATCCCCTACCAGCGCCCCTACAATATTCCTCGCAAGATAAGCAAACCTGGATGGTGTCAGACCAGGTAGAATTGGCACTGTACCCTGCAGGAAGGAAATGAGATGGAAATGACAGATCAGGTACAAGCATGTACTCCCTTACCTCAACCAGCCACTGAAAATTCCCACTCATCACCCAAGCAGTCAGCGATGGCATGGCTTGATATGTCAGTTTGTGACATCCGGGCTTGTGATGCACAGACCACAAACCTCACAGAGCATTGTGCTGAATTTTCTTCACAGCAAAGGACCCAGAAATCCTGGTAATAATGTCAGTCCATCTCATTTATACAGCACGCGCTATGAAGGCATACATACTTATCTTACTTGCCATCGAAGTGTACCTTCACACAAACACCCACAAAGAAGGGAGGACAGATGAGGTCACAGAGGTTCAGGAGGGTGAATGGTGTGGTGACTAATTGTTGATAACCCTATCGAGAAAATAAAAAATTGCAAATGTCCAGAACTCTAATCTGCTTTTCACGCCAATGTTCTAAGCACCTTCATCTCTTCCAGATTATACCCTCATCTCATTCCCCCTCCTTTCGTTTCATAAAAAAGTTACTTTTTTCCCAAATAAGCAAGATGGAATCAAATTTTGCAACTTCCAAATGTACGAAATAAACATTATTCCTAATGAGACTCTGGGAAAGTGCTCACCTTTGAACTTGGCCAAGGATTATGGAGGAAAGAAAAAGTCTTAAGGACCAGATAGAATGTTAGAGCTTCCTGGATTTTTAAAGTCAAGTTGCATATTACATTCCTTTTCCTTAATAAGGGTAGTTCCAGAAATCCTTCCTGGATGATTAGACCATGTCCAAAAACAGAGACCTGTGGTTGGTGGCTGATGCTGGCTTGGGGCTCCTCTTCTCGGTGCTACACAACAACGGTGTAGGGAGCACCATTTCTAGAGTGCTCCTGTTTTCCTAGGACTCAGCCCTTATGCTTGAAGTCCTTGCAAGGTAGGAGAGGAACAAGTATGCTATCCTAGTTTGAGGAAAGGGAGACGTGGGAAGTAACAGGAAGATGCTGAAGGGAAGCTGGCAGCTGAAAATTAAGAGGATGGAGAAAACCTCATTCTGAGACCAGCTTTTGGTTCTGGAGGCCTTGCCTGTTCACTGACCTTTGCTCATTTCTATTCACATTAATAGGAATAATAATATTTCTATTTACACACGTGTTTTATGAAGATAAAATACCACTGGTTGTGTGTGAATCCTCTACCTGCTCCTTGTGGAATATTATATACATTCTAATTTCCCTGCCTATCCCCTCAGTCAACAACTTCACCTATAGGCATCAAGATGAATCATTTACAGAATGACTTAAGTCCAACCAAGAAATTGTAACTGCTGAACATATTCTGATTGAAGTTCCAGAACATTTGTGCTGCCCTATGTTTGTTGTAACACACAGAAGAATCAACAAGATTCTGTTTCCCTTTTCTTGTCACTTTTCTAAGTTTCCATCGTGATGCTTTTATTCACAACAGTGTCAGACAACCTCTGTTTTCCCCTGCCCCTGTGATAGCACCGGGCACCCCCTTCCCCCAGAGACCACAGATGGAAGGCTTTCCAGAAACCAGCCATGCAGCTGACTGCTTCTGAACTGTTACTGCTTCATGCCTGCACACAAGCTAGGAACACTGGGATGTAGTACACAGCCCTGAATTGAAACTGCCCCATACACAGCCTCCCTCCTGCCACTTCTTGTTTCCCACAGCTTATCTCTGAAGATAAGCTATCTTGCAAAAAGCAAGCTCCTTGGTGGCCTTGGGGTTCCACTTGGGTTCTCTGGAATTGGCAACTTAACTGTGATCTCAGAGGTCTTGGCTTTGGTAAGGCAAGATCTTTGCACTAAAACAGGCTCAGTGCCCATGGAGATAATCACCTCTTGTAATATTCACACAATCATCTCATTGTCAAATGAGGAATGCAAAAATAGAAGAAAGGCCACACAGGGTTGCCCCATGGTTTAGCTAGCCCAGGATTCTGCCTCTGGCTGAGGGCACCTTGGGACACCTCAGGCAGGACAGTTCCAGCATTGGTTCTGGGGGTTAGCTCCAGCTGGGGGAGGCTGTGTCTCTCATCAGGCCTCACCGTGCCCCATCTTCTTAGACCCCATTTCTCACCACTTCGCCTGAGCTATGTCCTTAAACTCTCTCTGAGAAAACTCTCTATAAAGCTCCCTTTCTCCTCGGCCAGGGTTCCGCCACCATCTGTGCTCACAGAACCCTCGTTAGTGCTGCCTTCGGCAGTAGCTTCAACAGTACCCAGTGCCTGATGTGTGTCAGGCCCTGTTCTGAGCATGCTGTGTGTGTGTGTGTGTGTGTGTGTGTCAGTTACTCCTCCCTGAGCACTCCAGGAGGTGGAGACTTTTGGAGTAACTATTTTACAAAACACGAGTTTAGAAAAACTTAAGTCACTTGCCTGTGTCTCAGAGGGAGTGTCTGAGCCCCCAAACCAGCTAGTCCGTGTGGCCCCATGCTGATCTGCTTCCCTCCCTAGATTGTCAGCTCATCGAGGGCAGTGATTATCCTCCCTTCTGTCTCCTCAGTGCCTGGCACAGGCTAGATAGTAAATGTTAAATTGCCAAAAGGAAAAGCTCACCAAACATAAATATCAGATGGTAATTAATTCAAAAGGCCACGCTTCTTGCAAAAAAAAAAAGTTAAAATGGAAAGGGAGTGCTTGCTCTTACTGGAACTCTGGTTGTTTCAAAAATTACTTCTAGGGGCCACAGGAGTCTGGCCGACTGTTCTAGGGGTAAGCACACATGGATTTGTCACGGTCTGGAAGGCAAGCAGAAGGCGCCAAGGAACCCAGAGCTACAGTGGCATTTTAAAAATCATTAAGAGAAACGGTTGCGCAGGAAAACAAAGTGCACACCTTAGTTGATTCTGAAGAAATGAACTTTTTCCTTGTTCACACTCCAGACAAACTGAAAGACAACTCTTGAGAGCCACCGGTGTTACGCAACTGCCCTCGGTGCAGGCCTCCCCGCACACGGGCTAATCTTCTAAGTCGTTAAATTGAACGCAGGGCAGCCTCTGAGGCCTCAGGGACTTTGGGGCTGTTGTTTCCCTGGGCTTAAAGGCTTTCTCTGCCGCTGACTCACATGTTAATTATTGCTTTCCACCAGGTAGAATCAATAGTGCCACAGCACTCGTCTGCCCTCGTGTTACACAGCTGTTTTATCTCCCCGTAGAACTGAGCGTGCCCAACTCTGCTGTGCAACCAGCATTCCCTTCTGGAGCAGCCAGGGGGGGCTCCCTGGGAACACGGAGACCAGCCTTTGTTTTAAAGCCTCTGGGGAAAGGCTGCATGCCCAGGAAGCAGGGGGTTAAATGCCTGGTCCACACCAAAATCTCTTAAAAAGAGCAGCCAAAGAGTTTCAGTTCCCTGTCACCTGTCAGCGTTAATGGGCAGAACTGGTGTTTCACAGAAGAAATATCAACTTGTTTGCTCTTGGACTGTTGGGCTGGATAATGAAGTAAAAATGGCATTACCGCTAATAAAAGTGATTTACAGAAATCACTGATAGAATCTCAGTAGCAGAGATTTGCCATTAGCCAGGTTAGCCCGATAAAGGAGCAGCTGGATTGGATTAACCCCTTCCTGGGGGTCAGTGTGTGTGTTAGGGATGGAGATCGCGGTTCCTGGGGACTAGACTTTTAGACACTGAAATCTAGTCTCATGGACAGTGTTATTCTTGAGCTTTACTGGCTGATTTTTAGGATTGTCATTGGGGTTTTCATTTGCTTCTGTTTTGCTCCTTGCGATTTTGTTTAGCAGGTTTTTTTTTTTTTTGGCTTGGCCAGTTTTCTCACCTCCATGTTACATCACTGAAGAGGTGGAACCCTGGCCAAGCCCTGGCATCCTCCCTGCCAGAAACCTGACACAAAGAAGGTTCACATGTGCTGTGAGGGCTTGGGGCCACAGGGGGTGTTGGTAAAGAGGGTTCTGTAACATCTAAGGGGGAGAGGGGAGGGGAAGAGCAGGGGGCTGTCTCTGTCCAGGCTTGTTCAGCAGTGTCGGTGCAAGTGGACAGCGTGTGCTCACTGAGCCCCTGCGATGCAGACACAGGCAGGCATTGCATGAAACATCTGTAGGGCATGGGACCTGCTTCCGGGGGACAGCCAGGAGTCACTGCCCATTAGGTGGCCTAGAGGTGGATGCAGCCACCTTCACTCTTGTCAACCCAGTGTGTGCTGGCAAAGCACGAAAGCATCGTAACTCCACAATGCTAATCCTACAGCTGGGGGGTTGACGCAGGCTTAGCTTTCACTCCAGCTGCCCATACCGTACTGAAAAAGCCAGATGAAGCTGTACTGTTGGGGGTGATGTACAGTGCCATGTTCTGTGAGATGTAGACATTTTGCCTCTGTCCTTGTTATAGACTAGGAATAAGAAGATAATAAAATTCCTTAAGAAATAACAGATGGATGCCCATGCGGTTGAGTTGTGGTGTTCAGTGTGGGGGCTCAGTGTGGTCTGGGTGGGATGGTGGCCTATGTTGCCTGAACGGTTAGTGTACGGAAGGTGGGAAAGGATCACGTTTCGGGTGGATAAGAAGTAACTGGGT
The DNA here is from genome assembly GCA_019455555.1 of Galemys pyrenaicus. Taxonomy (NCBI): domain Eukaryota; kingdom Metazoa; phylum Chordata; class Mammalia; order Eulipotyphla; family Talpidae; genus Galemys; species Galemys pyrenaicus. The sequence goes on along the minus strand of JAGFMF010012281.1, from coordinate 11,683,609 downwards.
GGAGACAGGGGTGCTGACTGGTGGGTTGGCGGTGCAGCAGGTGCTCTGGCTGGAGCACAGCGGGTGCTGCAGGCTGTGGGAAGCAAGACTGGGAAGCAAGGTTGGGGCCAGGAGTTGCAGCGCTTGGACAGTAGGGCGCCATTCCCGTTTCTCCGTCGAGAGTAGCACGCTGGAATGGTTTGAGGGACAGGGAAGTGGGCTGGTCAGCTGTTCCTCGTCCTGAGGTCTGATTGGAGTGGCATTCTTGTCAATCAGCGGTAAAGTTGGTGAGTGGCAAGGGGAAACAGCTAGAAGATGGGGCCTCATGGCTTTGAAAATAAACACTGCTGGAGTCAGGAGGACTGTGTCCTGGGTGAAGTTTGCTTTTGGCCCCATGGGCTCATTTACAGGTTACTGGCTAGAAGAACGCTTGCCGAGGTCTTTGCGGGCTGAGCCCAGGCTCCAGCATGTGGTGGCCCCCAGGTTCCTGCCATATTTAGAGCTTTTAACAAAAGGGCTGGTTTCCCTGGCTTTGCTGCCAAGAAAGAACGTTTTCAGACTTCCTATCCCAGCAGAAGAGGGGTCTGGCTGGGTTCCTGCATTGTCCACTGCCTGGCACCCCAACCATAAGGTGGGGTAGACAGTTATCTGATCATCTGACTTGACTTACGGGTCTTTTTGTTCTTGGAAGCCCTCCTCTGTGTTAGCACTGCACGGCTACCCAGTGTATCTGTTAAACGAAGGCATTCGCCTCGCTCTGACTCGTCCTGGCTGCACCCTGCCCTGCAGTCTCTCTCCTGACCACCGGCACCACCGCTCATCCCCAGGCAGTATCTCTGTCCCCCTCATCCCTCCTACTCTCTCGAGTGCCTCTCCACACCCTGCTTCTCCCTCAAACCCCACCTTCCACCAGATACCGAGCTGTCTTTTCCAGCCTCGTAGAATTTTCCCTCTCAAATTCACACAGCACTGACTACCAGGAAAGGCCTTCGGGGCTTGATTCTTCACTTCTCTGCAAGCTCCTGAGGTCAGGGATGTTTGTCCTGTGCTTCATTCTGTCGTTCACAGGCCCACACAGAGATGGACTCAGTGGAGAGAATAAGCGATTGCTGGAGTACAGAACATAACCCTAGCTCCCAAATTGCTCAGTAGCATCGTTTGAGAGTATGGCAGTCACTTAGGGAAGACTTTCTGGCATTCCCCAAAGCTTTTGATGACTTGTCGGCAAAGGAGTGGAGTAGAGCTTCCTAAATATATGCGGACATCTCATTTCTCCTTGGAGTTTGCTGGGGCAGAATTGTGAGAAAGCAGGGCTTGTGCTGTGGCCGTGAATCCGATCCCCAGCTCTGGACATGTGACCGTGTGAACAGGCTGAGAATCAATCGGGCGCGCCAAAGGAAACCTGGGAGAGAAAGGAACTCTGACATCTCTGTGGCCTCCTTCGCTTTCCTGTCATCTTTTCTTTGCTGTCTCCCTTTTTCTTAAAGAGAGGGGAGAAAGGGTTCTGGAACAGTGGGGGAGAGTGAGAAATCCTGTACTTTTCCCCCCTACCCCTCCTCTTGCTGTTTTGAAATACTTTAAATACCAGGCACCAGAATTCTGGCATCAAATTGGGATTAGTAAGGCAGATCAGAGGGTATTTCACTATTAGCATGTGATCAAGCATCATTCCGCATTAAAAGAATAAGATTATTTTCTTTGAAATAAAAGCATCTCAAATAAAGAATAGAGAAGTAATCCTTTTTTAAAAAAAAATCATATATACTGCACTTGAAAAGAGTTCTCCCTGACAATTGTCTATTCCAGTTTTGGTTTTTCGATTGTTTTCCCCCAGAATGTCTGTGAAACTGTCCCTTCTTCCTGAATGTATCCAGTGCCGGCCCCTGAGGCAGCCCAGTTCTATTTTCTCCTGGGGCACTGATTATTTTTGGCATTGTCCATATTTCCTCTAATGGTGTTACCTTTCCCCAATTCTTGGTTGCCTTTTGAGGAGCAACTGTTTTGGCAACTCGTACAAACCAGGGGGTTAACTTCAATGTGGAGAGGAGGGGGAGCGGGAGGAGGGAGGACTGACTTCTACTTTTGCCTCCTCTGCAGCACCCCAGCCCCCACTGGAGTGCAAACGAAGAGGTCCTCTCTCCCCGAGCATGAAAGAGCTTGCTTTTACTAGGCTCTGTACTGGCCATTCATCCTTTCTGCCTGCAAGGCTTGAGGGGGTATCTCGAGTGACGTGAAGCTGGGGGCTGCACCTCAGGGATGGCATCTTAATGACTTGACTTGGCTGGTGTTAAAACAGCCCCATTCACAGTGCGCTCACTCCCTGTGCAGTTGGCTCCCTCAGCCTCTGTCCATAGATGTTCTCTTGTTCACACTGCATGAGGAAATGGAGATTTCCAAGTGGGAAGCAGCCTTCTGAACACATTAACTCTTCACGAAGGGAAGAGCAGCTGTAGAGAAGGAAATACAATCTAAGCTGGCCCAGCTGCGGCTCCCAGGAGGTGGAGGCTAAGGCAGCTGTGATCACTTTTTTCTTTCCGCCCTGAGAAGGCGAGGAGTAAAGGGCATACTTGAATTGTCCTGACCATCAATTAGCAAATATTTACCCAGTTTGCATGCCCTGGGCCAGGGTGCCATGGAGGTTGCACAGACATAGATGTATCTGTGCCCCTTCTCCTCCCACCTCCCAAGGCACCAGAGTGATTACAGTTCAGTTACAACAGAGGACATTCGCTTTGAAAAGCCAGCAAGACAGGGAGGCCTTTAGTGAGAGCCAGTGAGTAATGTGGGCAGGAAGCGCCTTGGAGAAGGGAGTGAGGGTGACCAAGGAGGTGTCTGGGGGAAGTGGGACTGAGCTGGCCCTGAGGGATGGAGTTTTAAGGAAAGAAAGGGGTAGGATGATAGAAGCGGTAAAGTTGGGGAGGAGAAGCAGGCATCCAATGCAGGGCTTAGGGAACTACAAAAAGCGTAGGATTTTTGCGTAGCAGAGGAGCCCTGGCTTGTTAGACCTTTGGGCGAGGATGCGTCAGGTGGCACCCACTGTCCAGATGCTGGCACCTCCATCGTGTCCTTGGTCTCAAGATCTCTGGAGTCCCTGGGTCTCTTTCTAACTCAAAGTGTGGTATAGACCGGTAGAATCAGCTTCATCTGGGAGGTTGAAATTCCAGCTCAGACCTACTGAATCAGAAACTGCATTGTAATAAGATCCTGGGGTGGCCTGGCCTGTGTGACTCCACATAGCACCAGGCTAGACCCCAGATTTGACTCAGAGAGTTAGGAGAGATACTCTCTCTCTCTCCCACCCACCCCTCTCCCTCTCTCTGCAATGACTCTACCCAGATGAAACCTTTTATTCTAATTACAAATTCGATTAGATTCTTATGAAAAATCTAGAACAGTGAGTGACTGAGGAACTCAAAGGACAGAAATCATTTTCAGTGGCTTGTATCTAATGCCTACAGTTCATACCACTTTATACTACTTATGCCTTAGCGGTCACCAAAGGAACAGGTGCGGGGATCCTTTCTTTAGAGAACGCACCATCTACATAAGGAGATGAAAGTTCCAGAACTGAGACAGTGGACTCCCAGGGCCAGGCTGTGCAAGGGACTCTGGCCATGGATGCGTGAGCCCTTCCTGGGGAAGTGGGTTCATGGGAGCTCCTGAAGGAGGAGTGTGGTTTCGACTGGCTGTGTCAATAGAGCCTGCACTTCCAGAAAGGCGTGGGCAAGGGGAAGGCTGGGTGGGGTCTTAGAGGCCCCAGGGTGGGTGCTTGCTTCATGATGGGGAATCTCTTTTCTATCTCAGGCACTGTTTATGTATCTCTCTGCTGCGCAATTCTTTGTACGTGTCCTTAGCTGAAGGCGGTGTTGTAGGAACAGGATGACTGCAAACACAGGATGGCTTGAGCCAAACCACAGGTTTTGCTGTTGGAAGATTGTGGGATCCTGAGGGAGAGGCTGCTGATGGCTAGAAGCCCTAAGGAAAAACCCTACATCAGATCTGGTAGCAGATTGGCTGTGGGGAAATACTCTCACACCCAGAGACGTGGCTACAAAGAAAGGTCTGATGAGAATAAAACATTTAACCTGTGGCATTATAGACTCTGCTTGCAGAGTAAGAGTTGTTGTTGTTGGCATGTGTGTGTGTGTGTGTTTTAAGGCAGACATTGCAAGTACAGACAAAATATCCCAGTGGGCCCAGTTGTCAGTTAAGGGGTTGACCAAGGGCAAGAGGGTGATCAGGGGTTCCCCTTTGCTGCTTCCCAGATCAAGAGCTCTTCAAGTTAAATATCTTTAGAAGACTTAACTCCCCATATGCCCAGCTCAGCTAAACTTTTGGAATCTGCAAGAGGGGTCTGCTGCTGGAGATTTCTGTGGTAGGTCTGGGTGTGCCTCCTCCTCTGGGTGACTCCAGGCGAGTCACTGGCATTCTTAAGGTCTTTTCCTCGTGTGTAAAGTAGGGATGATATCAAGCTGACCGCAACAGATAGTCTCAGGATGAACTAAAGTGAGGAGGTGTGACAAGAATTCTGTCAACCGGCAAGCATTCCGCGTAGTTCTTTTCTGGCTCTGTAGCCACAGCCATCTCTCCACACATGGTGGCGAATTCCTTCCTTAGCTGGAGTCTGCAGTGTAGGATCAGGAAGAGCAGGCATCAGAGTCACTGGTAGTCTCTTTTTTTCCCTATTAATAAAAGTATTGACATTCACATTTCTGTTTTAGGCTTGCATTATCTATACACGTATAGGCCTTAAAATTCATAAAAACATTTTTTTGAAGTAGGAAACCTCCAAAGCACTTCAAAGAGTTAGAAAATCACAGGTGGACATAAGTTTTAAGGGTCTTCATGAAATGGTCAAGGAGCCTTTGCCCTGGAGAGGAGGGTGTCTGGACAGAGGGTGACCAGCTGTGTGAAGAGCACGGGATGGGGCAGGGCCAGCGTGAGGGAGGCAAGCCAGACAAATCCCCCTGAGGCTGCTTGCTCACTACCCTTGCCTTCGTGCTAATGCCAGAGTCTTCTGTGATGGGAAGGAGGCAGGGTCCATGAAAATTATGCTTTATTTTTACAATGGGGGATGAGATCCTGCACGAGAGTGTCATCCTGACAGAACTGCAGTCTGCAGTTTCACACAGCTGGTCATCTCTTTCCCAGTGTTTTGGCCTGAGGGTAGCATGAGGGAGAGAAGGGTGTGGGAGAGGCAGTGGCAGGGCAGGGAAAGCAGCCGAGACAGTGCGTGTGCACATCCTGATGCATTACCTTTATCTCCATGACGCTTGTTTTAGAAAGGAAATGACCTGCTAAAACAGTCCAGGTTTATGAGATGGTGACACATCATGGAGGTGTCTTTCCAGCTGTGTGGTGTGTCGAGTCCTGGTTGGCAGTAGGATCTCTGGGAATCCCTGATCTCAAGGATTTTATTCAGCTCCACGCATTCCTCTTACCTTTCTGAACTTCGGTTTTCCTCATCTTTAAAATGGGAATGATGGTACCTGCTTTTTCTATTAATATTTTACCAGGGGAGAGTTCACAGGCTTACAGATTTCTGAAGTGCTTTATAAGTGCCGTGAATGGGACACATGTATCACCAATATGTTGACTAGAGAGCTCTGCGTAGCCGTGGGCGTGGAGAAGCTCAACACAGGGACAGTTCGTCACTGTCGCTCTTGTGCCTACATGGCTTTTCCCAGCTGGGCTGGGGACTGCACACGTCCTCAGTTTACGTAAGGAACTGGGTTATCTGGAGCCCCAGATGGGCTTTACCTCTGGGCTGCTCAGTAATTGGATCTGCTGCTCTGTCCTGCTGCCTCTAGCACAGAAAGCCACCAGATAAGCATCTCCAGTGTGCCCCAGGCAGCATGGGCCATTAGAGGGGGCCTGTCAAGTGGGCCCCAGACATTGCTGTCAGCTCTGAATGCAGTCCAGGGCCTCTGCTTCAGGGACACAGGCTCAGCTCAGGGGGAGGGCAGGTTGGGAGGTACAGGTTTGGGATACTTCCAGGATCCTTCCTTCAGGGAAGGGGCCAGTGAAAGCATTTGCTGCCGTGTTAGACACTCCAGCCTCACATACCTCACCTCTGTTATGACCCCTCTTAGGGGACTTTCCATGCGCCAGTCTGCTGTATCGCCTGATTGCCGGTTGCACTGGTCTCTCGCCCCTCACCACAGGTGTGCATCCTGGAGGTTCCTTGTGCCTTTCCCCTTCTCAGGCCGTCTGATCGACTCAGGATATGCTAAGTCCACCTCTTCTATTTTTTACTGATCCAACATTGAAGGTGCTTCCTCCCTGAATAATTGATTCCCCTACGAAACACCCCAGCATTTGGGCAGCTGTCAGAGGAAACCAGGAAGCTGACCACCAGAGCGTGGTCCTCTTCCAGACATTTTTGCCGCTTTTTGGGAATTGCCTTGAGAGCCAAAGACCTTTCTACTGAATATCTTCAGTTGTGGCAAGGCCTTATCTTTGCAGGCATATTCTTTCAAACAATCAAGGTTCATCCACAGTGACTAGAGGGGGTGGGTAAACAGGATAATATTGTTTGTGGGTTAAAATGAAGTGTTTTCTATGATGTATTCTGCCTGATTTTCTTGTTAATTTCTCTGAAATTAACTATAAAAAACTTCCGAAATACTTAGAACAATGGCTATTCACCAGAATAAAGTTTGTGCTGCCTCCCGGCATCAAGTTGAGGGGTTTCCCCTTCGGGTTAACTAATTAATTCCTGTTTCATTGTTTCCATCTCTCCCTTTCTGTCAGCCCCAGCACTTGGTAGTATGACTGAGAAGTCCTAGGTAAAAACAGGTTAGTTTATGATGGTGACTCCAGACTTGTTGGCCATCATGAATATGGACTCAGTGCATGGTAGAGGGAAGGGTTGTGGTCTGGTTTATCAAGTAGATCTGGGCTTCTGTCCTCCAAAGACATGTGATCAAAGACTCACAAACTGTGGTCGAACAAGCCTTCCAGGTGATTGTGCAGCGGCCTAAGTTGAGAACCACTGCTCTGCAGAAGCCAGACCAATACCACTAAATACTTTAAATGAGGGTCATAGGAGATTGTTTATGAAATTCACCAGCCCCAGTGCTGAATTATCAGTTTCCTTTTCCTTCCACCAACAAAATAAAACAGCCCTTTTTTATTTCAGAACTGTTTTCCAATAGTGGTTCCCAGTCCTTCTTGCACACGAAACTCATAAAGGAAACTTTATGCCCTGAAGTCCAGGCTGCACCCCAGACTTATGAAATCAGAATTTCTGGGGGTAGTGGTAGGTCAGGCATCAACTTTTTAAGACTCTGTCAGTGAGCATCCAAGCTTGAGAAGCGTGTGCTATGGTTCTGCTCTGATACGACGGTGAAGCAGTCACCCCAGATGTGGAAGCCAGGTGCTCACCCCTACGGGGGTCCTGAAGCCAGTGTGCCCCGACAGCCAGCAGCCATGGCGCAGCAGCCCTGCAACCTCACTGGGGATCCAAGTGCTCACCGAAGGGTGACCAGAGCCCTTCCGACCACATTTGGTTTTTTTTTTTTTTTTTTCATTTTTTTTATTAAAATATTTTAAAATTTACATATACTTGCCATTAATTGTAATCCCCATGTATTCCCCATCACCATCTCACCAG
>JAGFMF010012281.1:11480767-11676005 GCA_019455555.1 Galemys pyrenaicus | reverse complement strand
CCTCAGTCCCTCGTGCTCCCATCTTCCCTCAACCCTCCCCCTCCCCTCCCCACCAGGTGTCCCCAGTCTGTCCTTGACTCCTCATTTTTGGTTTCTGTGCTTCCGACCACATTTGATCTTCATTTCCTCTACTCACAACTTTCTACAAAATGGCAGCAGCTTAGATTTTTCACCACCAACTTATAGACTGATCCCCTCCATTTTATCACTCCGTCTCTCACCCTGACCTGCTGAAATCCATTGTGCTTCTAATCCATCTAATTTTATAGGATAACAAGCATATTGTTTTGATACGATTATGAGCCACAGGAATTTCAGAAACTAACCAACCCCAGGGGTGCAGCTGAAGACGTCTTAGGGACCTCAGGCCAGCTGTGTCAGTCTGGAAGTCAGAAACCGTGCTCATCTTGACCAAGAGCAGATAATGGCCTGATTACAGAGCTCTAAGCCAGGTTTGGAACAATAATCCCAAAGTTAGGAGACGTTTTTTAAGATAATGAAGCTCTAGACGAAGGTTTTTCTGGTTGAGCTGTAACCTACGCCTTCTGATGCTTTAGGACAGTCCACAATGCTTCTTTTTAGTTTTTGACTGGCTGCCTGGTCCATAAATGAGGTAAATGTTTCAGAATTTGAGTTCCAACTTGGGGAGAATAAGTATAAATTTGTATTTTTGAACTTTAAAAGCAAAAATTACAGAAAGTGGTTGCTCTCTGCCTGTGGCAGGGCTGGGCCTGCAGCTTTATGGGGCTCTATAGATTCCTGTGTGGGAGTCACACCCCAGCCCTGCAACAAGGAGGATCCTCCTGCCAAGGCCGGCAGCACCCATTCCCCTTCTTCCTGCTCACACCCCATTTGAACTCAGATACTGGCTCCTAGTCTTCTGACACCTAAGATTCCAGGGCCTTTCCCAAAGTGAGTGGGTACCCACTTAAGGGCAGAATCTCCCCAACCTCTACCCCCCCAGTTTTTATGTCACAGTGTCTCTTTTCCAAGTCTTCCCCCCTCCTCTTCCCATCCTGCCCTGAGCATCCAGGTGGTGCACAGGCACTGACCGCACTGTGCGTGTTGGACACGCAGCCAGTAGTTTCCTGGCTGCCCAAGACCTTTGATCTTGGACCCAGGAGAAGTAGGTTTGAGATGATTTCTTTTAGCAAGCTACTTCATCTCTGTAAAATCCACGCCTTTCCTCTACTAAATGGGGGTATAACATTTTCTATCTTTCAGGGTCATTGTGAGAATCAAATGAGTTAACACTTGTGGAAAGGTGCTTTCTGAACCTCTCAAGCCCTGTAAGAGACTATTTTTGTCCTAGGATCACCTGACATTCTACAGGCATGAAAGCTTCTCTTACCCCTTCGAGTATGTATTGCCTGAACTTAAAGGTCTTCCTCCACTTGCACTGGGTTACATCCAGAAAAACCCGTCATGTGTTGAAAATGTATCGAATTCATCTAACCTGCTGAACACCACCGGCTCAGCCCAGCCTACCTTAAATGTGCTCAGCACACCTACTTTAGGCTGCGGTGTAGACGTGATGTGGGACGACACAAAACAGCATCCAAAAACTGCTGGCAACATAGCACTCTGTGGGTATCACTTGTTTACCCTGTGACCATGTGGCTGACTGTGGTTTGCAGCTGCTGCCCAGCACAAGCAAGCGTGTCCTGTGTATGTCGCTAGCCTGGGGAAAGACCGAAATCCAAAGAACGTCTGCTGAATGTGTATCACCTTCGGCCCACTGTAAAAAAGCTGAAAAAATCATCATGTCAGGGACCTTGTCTTTCTGTGGTTAATGGCGGTGCTTCAAGAGGCTGGCTCTACACCTGGGCTGCAGACTGCTGAGAACTAGGAATGTGCGCTCTCTCCATGATACATTCCCACAGGCTTCAGCACAGAACTCAGTAAGCACTTCTGGGGTGCTGGGAGGCCACAGGTCTGTGTTGCATGCTCCACATCACACATTATGGGGGCCACCCCACCACACATTATGTAGGGCTTCACGAGCACCACCAAGACAGGTAGGAGCAGGAACTCTACAAAAAGTAATTTAGAGTAAGAAAAAAATTCTAGGTCTTATTTGGAAATTTTAGGATAAAATGTCTTTTTCTGCAAAACCAGAACATGGCACGTCCATAGTTGTCATTAAAAAAAACAAACAAAAACTGTCCTATTGTAGTTAATTGTAGAATCCACCTACAGAGAGAAAATGAAGTTCGGCGTTTTAAGAAATGAATCTTTGTTGATTTCGGGTGGTTCAGCAACGGGACACAAAGAATGAGATCAATCTTACCGGCAAGTAATACCTCCGGCCTAAGACAGTGTTGATTCAGTGACAAAGAACAGCTGGAATGGCCAAAGTCTGAATGTGACTAATGTTCGATTAGCCAGATAATGGGGTCATTATGATCTGCTATGAGGGCTTTCACTTGTGGAGAGCTTTCTAGGACTTTCAACCCTCCTACACTGGCTCTTTTGATCCTGATGGAGACATGAGATTTCTCTTATTTTACAAATGAGAGTATTACGGTACAGAGAATGTATATTCTTGTCCAAAATCAGAGAGCTAGGTCGTCTCACAGCCAAAATATTAAAACACCCGTCCTCATACCCTCCAGCCCTGTATTCTCTTTGCGAAGCCCCAACCTGTAACAAACAGTGAGCAAGTACATCAACTGTGCTAGGGGAGGGGGCCCTACCGTCTGACTTAGTGTTGATTATTCTTGTTCTTCAGTGTCACTAATTAAATGATGTCAGTGTTACAGATTTTTGTCAGTTCTTCTAAGAATCAACATTAGACAGATCTCTCTGGGCTGTGTCAAGGTTAGTGAGATAATGTCATTAAAGGTAGGCTAGTCCGCATGCAACTGTAAAAGTGGGGGGGGGGGCAGAAATGTTGCTCGTGAGTTTTAAACTGAGAGGCTATGAGATTCTTAATCTTTTTTTCCCCCTAAATGTTAAGAAATTGCTTTACTTCTTTGTTTCTTGCTATAGTTAAATGGTGAAGTCTAGGAAGAAATGTGTTCTAGCCCTTACTCTCCACTGATTAGTTGGATTGCCCTAACTAGGAACTAAACTTGACTGGGCCTCAGTTTCCAGATCTGTTAAATGGGGCAGTGGTATCTTTCCCATAGCACATGCAGGTTGTGAGGATGAAACTAGAAAGGGGGCACCCGTGTTTCTCAGGACTTCTAAGTGTCTTTTTTCTCACCGTACACACTCCAAGGGCCTATGCTGACATCTGCTTTGTGACCTTGGACAAGTTACATATTATGCCTGAGCCTCAGTTTCTGCTTGTGTAAACTGTGCTCATGATACCTACCATTTCGTATTGTTAGAATTATAACGAGGTCATGTATATGAGGTTCTGAGTTCCAGCTACAAAATAGGTTTTATTGGTGTGGTTGAGGGAATAAAGTAGGACCCAAAACTCAAAAGCTATCACCAGATAGAGAACCAGCCCCCTACTGCCTTTCCCTCACCTTCCTCTCCACCTCCCCTGCTCTTCCACTGTAAAGAAGGGGCAGAGACAAAGGGAAATGGTGCATGCAGACTTTGGCGTCCATATTACAGCCTGTGCTGGGGATCTCTGTCACCCCAGGATGGCTTCTCTAGATGTCCCGGATGACTGGGTCAGTTGTAGACAGTGCTTTGTCGGGGAACACAGCAGTTGGTGCCAAAGAATGGAATTGGCTGTCCTTCTCCTGGCCCTCATTACGTGCAGACATGTGTGTGCTTGTCTGCTTCCCAACCTCTTTTCCTGTGCTGAGGGTTTGCAAACCTTGAACAGCATTTTAGTCCACCATTAGAGGTTAGGGTCAAAATGCATTATACAAAGTGCCACCAAGTGTCTGGGGCAAATGCAAAAACATGAGGTTCTGAGTGGGTGACGGTGGTGGGATACAGGGATGACAGTTCTAAGGTTGGAAGTCACGTGATGGAGAAAGGCCCCATAAAAGAGAAATAGAGAAAACAATTTTACCCATCTCAGACTCCCTGAAGATTCTTTCTGACTGTCAACAGCAATTGTATAACCCAGCCTGAAGTCTGAATATCTGATAGTTAATCTTTCCAGAAGTTACATGTTCTGTTTTTTAAAGTGAAACAAGTTGTAAATTCAAAACACTGCCTTCTATCCCAAAATCTTGAGGGGTTTGAAAGACATGCTGACACCCCAAATACTGATTTTTCTGTGCAGGTAATAGGTTGCAAAGTCAAATAAAGGAAGAAGTGGCCACTGCTTTTAGAACCTCCGGACAGAGGTAGGATAGAGTGAATTGGAACTGGTGAGAGGAGGCCTTGAGAGCCAGGAAATGCACTGGACACTTTTTCAAAAATAAAAAATAAACAGGCTTATTACGTAAACAATATATGTTATTTATAGAAACTTAAGAAAATACAGATAAGCACTAAAAACGAAGAGCCCCGGTATCTTACTGACTTGAAACTGCCAACCCACTGGTGAGCGTGGAGAGGACAGTTGCCGATGGCTGGGGCCTGGATGCTGGGCCCACCTACCTGGTGCAAAGCCCCCTTTCCATTTACCTGCTGCAGCTCAGGTGAAACACTTAGCCTTTGTGGACCCTTTATCTGTAAACTATGGACAATGATAATAATGCCTACTCCAGGGATAGGTGTGGCTATCAAAGAAGTTTATCTAATAGTGTTTAAAACACTGCCTGGGATAAAAAAAGCACTGTGTTTGTGATAGCAGTGACACAATGTTTTACTGGTGTTTCTAGACTTTTTCCCATATAGTATGTGAGTAGTAGTATATATGATACGTTCATTTCTGTGAAAATGAGGATTGTACAGTACTGTTTCATGACTTTTGTTCTCTCAACCCCTTTCGATGGATCAATGTGCTGTCACTACTGTTAGCTGCCGTCGATCACTTACACCTGGGGTAGGCCGGGTGCTAAAGATTTTGTATAAATGATCATATTACGTGTTCACAGTAACTCTTTGGGGTAAGTACTGTTACCGTTTTACCGACAAGAGAACGGAGGCTAACAACTTACATGATGTTAAGTGTACAGAGCTTGCAAATGGAGAAGTGTGTCCATTAGGCTTTTAAACTTAACGTGAGTGTTATAAGGAGATCTCGGATCTCTTTAGGACTTCTGACAAAAGGCAGGCTTAGTGGTGCCATCCTTCCTTCTGTCTATGCTGGCAGAATTTGGAGAAAAAACAGATTTGTGCTCACTCCTTTCTAACCTTTGGTAGGTTAGAAGTCAAAGGTTACACACCTTGGAACACCAGACTGAGGAGTGTCTGGCTGGCTGTTCTTGGACTATAATGGCATTTTCAATTTGTATTGTGAAAATCACTCTCTGAAGTGAAATGATATCTAAGGTCCAGTACTGGGCTTAATTTTTTTTCTTTTTAAAGATTTACTTATGTGTACAAGAGCTGGGGTACGGGCCAGAAGTGTGGGGGTGAGAGGATCCACCAGAGACAGAGTGAGGAACAGAACAGGCAGACTGACTGAAATACACTGCTGAGGGGAGCAGCTGGAGAGACAGGAGAGGTCTGCTGTGCCATGTGGGTCAGCTCCCTGGCCAGGGATTGAACTCTTGCTTCAGTGGCTGTGGATGCTTCATAGTGCTGTGACTTAACCCCTTGAGCCACCAGGGAGGCCCTTGGGCTTAATTTTTTCTTAGTGCATTTTATCCAAAAAGAGAAACTTGAAATTGTTTTTCACCTATTCTCCAGAGCCATGTGGTTCATGGGCCACAGCTCTCCAGTACTTCACTCTCCATCCCTTGACATCCACCCCTGCCCTCACATAACCCAGGCTGGGTCCAAGGTATTGTCAGCTGATTAATCAGCAAATCCCACTCGCGGGAAGCCCTGTTCCAAACACCAAGGGACTACAGGGGAGGCAGGTGTTGAGAAGGCATAAATACATGCGACAGCCGAACTGGTCATAGGAAGCGGTTCATGCTGGCCCAAACCAGTGTCAGTCAGCTTGTGTTCAGTAGAGATCTGGACTCATACCTTGGGTAGGGGACCTGGGAAGGTCTTGGCCAAGGTTGTAAAAGGGTGACAGTGACATTTTAGGAACTAACCCTTTCTCTCTTGATTCAGGAGTAGCTCAGAGAGGAGGAAGGAGAAGTCCCGAGATGCTGCCAGGTGCCGGCGAAGCAAGGAGACGGAGGTCTTCTATGAGCTGGCCCACGAGCTGCCCCTGCCTCACAGCGTGAGCTCACACCTGGACAAAGCCTCCATCATGCGCCTGGCCATCAGCTTCCTGCGTACACACAAGCTCCTGTCCTCAGGTGAGGCTGGTGCGGCAGCAGGTCCCTGAACACAGGAGGTGCCATCCTGCAGATCTGGGAGACCTTCCCACCAGGAACTCCCACCACAAAACTTGTCCCCTGCCCAGACATGTCACCACTCTGCTTTATTCCTCCATGCTAAGCATCTTCCTCAGCCTTCCTCCCCCTTCCCCACTTCTTTATTTCTAACTGAGGTAATATTTGGATACCCCATCAGGTATTACCACTGCGGTGCACCCACCACCACAGTCCATTGTGCGTCCTTCCCACTATGCTCTTGCCCCTTCCCCACTCCCGCTTCCCTCTTCAGTTTTGTAGTCAGCTTTCAAATGTCAGTTTATAAGCTTGTCTTTATCAGACTCTTAGTGTACTTTATATTCTACATATTAGAGATACCATTCAGTATTTATATTTCTCCTTCTGACTTATTTTACTGACTATTATCCCTTCCAGTTCCATCCATGGTGCCACAGATGGCATGGGTCTATCTTCTTTACTCTGGAGTGGTATTCTGTCAATAATACGTACCACACCGTCTTGATCCACTCATCTGTTTGGGGGCATTCAGGTTAATTCCATATTTTGGCTATTGTAAATAGCCCCAGCAATGACCTTTTTAATGAATACGGCCAACAGTGAAATGCAAGGACAGGAACCAGGAAGCATGTGGGCCCCTAGACGCTGAGGAGGAGAGAGGGCCAGGGGACCAAGGGCAGCTCTAGCTGGCTTCCTGGTTGCTTTAATCCGGCCGTGAGAGACCCAAAACAGAATCCTTGCGAAGCATCTTAATGCACACCTTGCAGCTGCCTGCTCCAGAAGGGCAGAGGTGTGCCCTTAGGAGCCAGTGTGCCTGGAAGATCATTCGATGTCTTTACTCAGTGGCTTCCCATCAGTAAAAAGCAGTTAAAAATGATTTTTGCAAAGGGTGTCTGTAAGAGTCACCGAGAAGGTCTCTACAAGTACCTGGCCCAGCTACACCCATTCACACTGGGCAGTGCTGGACTGACCACAGCCTCCCCACAGAACCAACTGTGGTGTTCAGTTCTCACTCTCCTTGTTATCTCTGTAAGTTTCCAGTTCACAGACCAATTTTTTTCCTCAGAGTTCATATGTTTCACATAAACATTTCCTGTTAGTTTTGACCTGAAAGAAGTGACCTGAGGAGTTTTCCAGTTTCAGATGGTATGTGGCCATCTCATCTAGTCTGATGGTTTCCTTGGGAAACTGGCAGTGGGTGGTGCTCCCCCCTCCCCGCTTGTGGCACTGCAGGTGTGCTGTGTCCAGTTGGGGCACACGAGCGAGGCAAGCTGTGAGGAGAAGGTTCTTCTATGGTGGCTTTTCAGTTTTCCTGAGTGCGCCCGGTGCGTTAGAGCCAGACTGATTCTGCCATCCTGTTATGGAGTGGCTATTCTGGGAAAGAAATCCTGAGCAGAGGGAATCCAGTGTAAGGCTGGGGGATGAGACCAGCATGCGCTATTCTGGGCTCTGGACCACAGGAAGGATATGGGGGAAAGACTTCCAGAAAATAGGATGACAGCTCAGTGGGTTGGACCCACTGACGGTCTAACCTTGTACTGTAAGTCTAAAGAGCCTCGGGAAAGCGCAGGCAGGAGGGGGACTTGGCTATAAATACTTGCGAGGAAACAATGTGAGGCAATGGCAGGCACTCCAGAGAGAAGGAACAATGGACTGAAGTGGCCAAGGGCCTGGAGGTACCATCACAGGACACACATGGATCTCTTTCTTTAAAGAGGCTCGGCTTCTTGGACAGGTGAGGGCAGTGTCTGGTGCTGCTAGAATCACCTGTCCCTATAAACAGAGGAGGCAGAGAAGGCAATGGAGGATTTCATGTCTAGTCAACCCCTTCCCAGCAACCAGAAATATCTTCTCAACTTCCTGTTCAGGTCCTTGAAGTTCTACTCTTAGACATTAATTCCTTTGGGTTAATCATTGTTTCTTTCCTCCTCCAACCCCATTCCTCACCCAATAGGGAGCCCTGGAAGAGTAGTGCATTAACCCTGAAACCCTTCTCTGATTTGAACTTGGAGGCCATCTCTCATTGATTCACAGCTGATGAGAAGTGAGGCACAGAAAAGCTAAGGTCACTTGTCCCACAATTAACACCTGGCAAACCTGCTCTGGAGTTCAAGTCCTTTTGCATCTTGGCCCATGGGAAAAACAAATATGGGCAGACAGGAACATCTTGTAAACCTAGTCAGGCAAAGACACTGACAAGAATTGGGAGAGGGGCAGAGGAGGGGAATGGCAGGGGACCCAGAGTTAAACAGCTGCCTCGGGACTAGCCCTGTGTGTGGGCATGGGAGAGGGGTGGGAGGAGGCCTCACACCTGCAGTGAGTCCTTTCCCTCCTTTCTCTTGGTGCAAGGCTTGTTTCTGCGCCCTCACACAGCCAGGCCACCTTCTCAGGGGTACAGAAGTTGGTTCAGGAAGAACACGGGCCAGAGCCTGGGCCCTCCAAGCACACCTGCCTGCACATGTGCTGGTGTCACCCCTGTGTGCCAGTGTCACCCCTGTGTGCCATGCCCAGGGAGATGGACAGGAGCACGGTGGCCACGGTCAGACACAACCCAGCCCGCTCAGCAGCTGTTGCGAGTTGTGGACACAAACTGCCTGGCTGGGCTCAGCCCCAGGCCCACCAAAGCCTCAGCAGGTCTGCTCTGGAACTCTCTGTCCTGAGGAAAGAAATGATGGAAAGGATAAAATGTGTCTACGTTGGGCCATCTGGGGCTGCGTCCTTGAAGCAGCAGTTCTCACAAAACTCGCATTGCCCAGGGGAGAGAGATGCTTTTCACATCTTTTCCACCCTCATTTCCAGCCTCTGCCACACATTCTCTAGGTCAGTTGTTGAAATTGTTTTCAGCAACAATGGGAAACAGGGTCTTTTTTTTTTTTTTATCATTTTTTGCTTTTTCAACGCAGACAGTACGATGAAAAGAAGTACAGGATCTCTGAGCAGATAGACCTCCTGGAGCCTCAGTGTGGATGCTTCCTTCTCTGTAACCTTATGAAAACCTCTCCGCTCTCTTTGGGCTTCACTTATGGGCACACAGGAGATACTAGTACTTTCCCTCTGTGCTGCTGGAGTGTTGAGATGATGGATAGAAAAGCCCCGATGCTCTTGCCTGCCATATTTTTAGGCCCTCCATGAATGATAGCTTGGAAATCAAAATTTTAGAGGACAAAAAAGTTGATTTATAGACGTGTGGGCTTCTGGAGAAATGATGTCAAAGAAAACCCAGCACTGTGAAACCCTTACCATCCTCTTACCCATCTTTTGGGCAATTGTTTTCAAAAGGCAGAATTGCCAGGCCCATCCCCATCAAGGCAGCGTTCAGCCTCATTATGGAAGCGTGTCTGATGAAGGTGAGCACCAGTGTTGGCTCAGCTTTATAGTAGGAAATAGCTGGTTGAATACTTCAGAGTTCAAAAGCTGAAAAAAGACCAGGTTTTGCTTTAGAAAGGTTTCTTCTTTACTTAGTAACATACTTCCCTTTGATTTTCACAGTAGGCTGTTCTGTGTGGGAATACTGGAGAGGAAACCTCAGCGTTGAGAAATTCAGGCTGGGAGTCTGGGCTGCCGATTGAGATTTGTATCACAGGAAGCAAACTAAAACAATAGCTTTATGATATTAACTTCCACGCTGGGCCGAGAACAGAACACACTCTGACGGGAACATCAGTGGAAATACCATTTGATTGTCTTAAATCCTCTTTCAAGATGAACCCCATAAACTGCGATCAAATCAGGGTCACCCCTGCATTTGGAGGGCATGAAACAGCAGTAAATATGCAAAAGTGGGGTTTCACTATAAAAGCTGTGTTTGGCTTCCCCACACTTAACGTGGTAGAGTCTAGTTCATGTCTACGCCAGCTGGAGGTCAGCGTGAAGCGAGGCTTCCACAGGAAACGTTGGGTTCATCATTGGTTGGTTGGCATATGCTCAGTGAAGGCATCAGTCTTAACAGGAGACAATCACTAGACTAAGGGGAAGACATTAATAGGTGAGACAAGCAGTTTTAAAATTCCCACCTTGACTTTTTCATGCAGGAAAAATGGGATCAAAAGGGAACATCGTGGAGGCAGATATGGTTTCTGAGGTCTCATGACCTACTTTCAGGTTTCTTTTCCCAGACTTTCATACCTTTTTTACTGCCCCACCCCTTGCTCTACCCACCCTCCAGACCAAGATTTTTTTCTGTCCTATTTGGAGAAGGACCAATAAGCTGATTCATGCTAGGGTGTTAATGGCTGAGAACAGCTAGCGTATAATCTCTTCTAAAGATACTGACCTTGTTCAGATCATTTCTTTAACTTAAAAGTCTGATCAATCAGCAGGTAATTGCTGACCCTAGCCCTATGCTATATCTCATAAAAGGTGATACAGAAAGGTAAGACAGGCTAATAAGTATTGTAAAGGACAAAAAAATGAATCTCTAATCGTGAACCTTCAAGACCATCTGGGAGACCGGCAAGATTTGGCACAATAAATGCAGTGCCTTCTGCCGAGATGTGGGAGTGGCCCAAGCACAGTACCTGCTAGTGGGGTCTAAAGGTACGATACAGTAAGTGACCCAAAAATAATCTCTTTGACTGGGGCTGTTTGCATTCAGCACAGCTGGGCTGGGGGTGGTGATAGGTCTGTGCCCTGGGGAGAGCTGGAAGCAGGGAGCCCTTTAGGGCAAAGCCATTGAAAGGAAAGCCCCTGCTGTGTGAACAAGGGGTGACTGCCTGCCAAGCACAGCTGAACAGGGAGACTACAGCAGAATGATTTTAAGAACATCAGAGCAGCCCTGAAACGAGGAGGAAAGACGCCCCCTGGCCAGCCGCATCTCAGGAGGGCCTGGTCTCAGAGGTCTGGTGACAGAGCCTGGCTGCCTCCAGGCTGCTCACCCCAGACGCCCAGCCCTGCTGCCCATAGGGGTCCACCCCACGGGGTGGTGCTGCCTGAAGGAAATGAGCGGTGCTCCGGAAAAAGTGCTCCGAAACCTCAGCCCGCGCATATCCTGGCTGTGGGGAGTCATCAAAGCCTGTTTACTGAGGCTATTTTTAGCATTAAAGAATCTTGTCTATTCCCTGGCTGGCCTGAGCACTGGTCACAGCACTGCCTGCAATCTGGACACCCTGCTCCTTGTGGGGGTTGGAAGACCTTGTTGATGGCTCTTTGTGCTCCTCACCTTGACAGTAAGGGCTTCTGGCTGTAGGGTGGCCTCAAGCGGTGTCTCTTGGTCTTCCCCACTGTCTGTGGGTGCCGTGAGGGAAATGGGTTGCTCTTACAGCTCCTGGGATCCTGGTTGTCCCTAAGATGGGATTAAGAATTTAGTAAGTGACGCTTGTTGACAGATGGCCTAACTGACTTCCTGCCTTGTGTCCAGCACAGGGCAGGCGCCTGTCCTGGTAGGAGTGTACAGACCCGGTCGGGACTGAGTGCATCTTCCACGTGCCTAACCCCAACAGGGGTGACGTTCACATGGAAGGGCAGGAAAAAGGCAGAATAGTCTCCCGCAGGGAGTGCTGTGCTGAGCCCCTGCCCCTCAGCAAAGGTCTGCCTTCCAGCCCCATCGTTTGGCCCTGGGATCCAAGGTGATCGTGAGTTGGCTGGATTCCTTCGAAGCCCCCAGGAGGATAAGCAGGTGCTGCTGCTAACAAAGAAACCCACCCTCACAGTCCCGGGGGCCTGCTGGCTTCCTGGTCCTCCAGCCACTGTGACTCAGTTCCAAGATGCACTGTTCCCACTCCCACCTGAGTGCCCCTCTCCTCCTCCCCACGCCTACTGGCCAGCTGCTGTAGCCGATTTCGCCACCTCCTGGAAGCAAGTGTACTGGACATGGATGGGAGCTGGATTGGTTGTGTTGGAACTGTTAAAAACAGGAAATTTTAAGCACAACTATTTCCTCTGGGTCTAGTTAACCCAAATGGTGTGGTTTGGGGATTACTCCAGATTATAAAGTCAGCGTTGTCACTGAGATCAGAGGCGTTAAAGAGAAGATCTTCTCAACAAGCCAGAAGTCCCCGGGCTGGCCTCTGCTGTCCGGAGAAAGTGCCATCTATCTGGTGTGATCTAAGGGGTCCTGAGAATGTCTCATCACCCAACCCCCAAATAAGTCACCACCTACGAACAGGGCTGGTTTTCCGAGCACTGAGGTTGCTCGCAGAGCTCTGATCTCAGTGATTCTTGCTGTGGGTCTAGAGACTGCTGCGTTGACATCACCTGGAAGCCTGTTGGAGAAACAGATTCTCCACTGCCACCTGAGACCCACTGGATCTGGAGTTCAGGAGGTGGGACCCTCTAGGGCTGGCTTCCAGAGCATGTGGTATGTGCAAGCCCACAGACTCCATACTTGGAAGGGTGTGGCTTAATTTTTCAATGAAGTCTTTTTTTACTTTGCACTGGGCCCCACATATAGCACACCTGGGCCCAGAAATCCTTATTTTAGCAAGTCCCCCAGATGATTCTGGTGCATGCTCCAATTTGATGGCACTGAATTAAGTCACTGTCTCTCCTAAAACCTGTTTAAATGTAGGTGTTAACCTAGACCCTTCGCACTGGTGTGGCATCACCACACCTGCATATTTGGCTCATTATCATCAGTTTGGCGGACTCGTTAGTTGGCAAAGACTTCAGCAGGCATCAAGTGTGCAATATAAGGCCTCCCCCGATGGTCTCTTATAGCTAGCCACCTGAGCCGGGGTGTGAAGAGGAAAGACTTTCCCTGTTTCTGTTCCACCATTTTAGCAAACTAGAAGATTCCACTCTGCACAGCCCAGCTCTAGGGTCTGCAGGGTGGCCTGCCGTTGAGCTTCCTGTTCTGCTCCTTGGCAGAAATAACAGCAGATGTGACTTGAGTGCACTTGCTGATCCTGTGTCCTGAAGTTAGTTGGTTCCCAGTGGTGCCAGCAAAGCCCAGTAGGGTTTCAATGTAGGAACATGTCCTAGTTGGGATTTGTTATTCTCAAGGACTAAAGGAATAAGGGCATATAACTGAGCTTAAATGTAGGAAATAAAGGGAAGAGTGAACCACATTAATCTGGTGCACTTGCAGAAAGCCCTTAAACCTCAGTTCATGGCCTCCACATGTCCCTTGCCAAGTGACCCAAAAATCGAATTGCATTTGACATTCGATAGAATGGTCACGTTTAAAAGATTCCTTTTAGTTATGTGAATATGAACTTAGTATTTGTCTTATATTAACTTTAAGTGACAAATTATCCCCCGATCCTCTTATTCTATAAATTAAACATTACACTTTTGACTCAATGTTTGTATGAGATGAACACGGTTGTTTTTTAAGTAAATGCATGCTTGGAGTTAAATAATGAGCTAGAAAAAAGCATGACTGAATTGTGCCTGTAGTCTCAGGAGATGGCCAGAACTAGAGCTTTGCTGGTCTGGGGCAGAAGTTGAGTCTTGACATCTTGCAGATGGAAGAGGTAGACATAATAGGTCAGAGCTACTGCAAGTGGTTGGATTGGGGGGTGGGTCCTTTTCCAGGTTGCCCCTAGCAACCTCTTTGCAGTAACTTCAGTGCAGTAATCTCACAGGGTTTCACACCTTGGGTCTTTACAGTCTCCAGCCATTCCTCAGCCATTGCCAGATGACGCTCCACAAAGCAGTGCTCTGCGGTGCCACTCCTCCGGGCACAGCCCGCCTCATCAGTGCCATCGCTGAGACTGGGAAATGGACCCTCCTCTTTAGCCCCAGGACTCTTATTGATCCTCAGGAGGGAGCTTGCTCTTGGCTCGCCCACCTCCATGTTTTCCAGGGTCTTCTCACAGTGAGCCCCTAGATCCCTGAGACTCTTCAGCTTCCCTTCTTTGCAACACTTGTCTCTGACTGTCCCAAAGTGACCTCTTCCTCCAAACCCTAGTACTTACCAGCTACATGCCCCCTTGGGCGCCCAACTCGGTGACACTGGCATTTTTATCTAGAGTGCATCTCTGTATGCTCCACATTCCCCATCTAGACAGTGATTTGCAGGCAGTGACATTTTCCTTAAGGGAGCAGAAGGGGGAAGGGAATTCATAAGGACCTGTAATATTTAAGGCATTTTTCATATTTAATCCAACTCAAAGAGATGGAAATTATTATCCCCATTTAACTGGTGAGAACTGATATTTAAAGAGGCCATTACTCAAAATCATAGCCTAGTAGAAACCTGAGCTTGGAATAGAATCTGGGTTTGACTCTGGAGCCTAAAATGGTTAGGAGTACAGCTTTTGGATTCCATTGCCTGGATTCACTAGCTCCAATATGAATAACCTCAAATGACTTACCCTCTCTAAAGCCTCATCTGGGAGATAAGACAACAGTCCTACCTCACAGGTGTTGTAAAGGCCACATTGAGTGCTTGATGCCGTGCTTGGTATCTGGTCATTGCTCAGTACACCCAGCAGTGGAAACAGGGCTCCTGCCCCTGCTGTGGCTGTTATGACATAGGCTGACTGTGCCACCGTTCCCAGAAGTGCTCCTGCCAGCAGGGCTTTCTGCCAAGCCTCTGTTGGGTGTCCTTGTCAAATGTCCGCTGTGTGGGAATTTAAGCAGATATCTAGATGGTTGGCTGGGGTGTTTCCAGAAAAGTCCACTTGCTGCCTTTGAGCCATGAATATCCACTCATGCCAGTCATGTCTGTTTTAACCCCACATTCATGCAAACCATCTGACCCCTTCTCTTTCCAGTTTGCTCTGAAAATGAGTCTGAAGCTGAGGCTGACCAGCAGATGGACAGCTTGTACCTGAAAGCCTTGGAGGGCTTCATTGCTGTGGTGACCCAAGACGGAGACATGATCTTTCTGTCAGAAAACATCAGCAAGTTCATGGGACTCACCCAGGTGAGGCCCTCCTCGGGCTCTTTCATGAAGGGGAAACACTTCCATTTGGGACAGAAATGAGTGGGAGGTCTGGGTCACAGCCCATGCTGTGACCTCCCATGCCCATGCTGCCCTTCTCAGGGTTCAGGCCTCCAGCCTCAGGAACACACCCCTCCCTGGGCTCAGGCCTGTCTGGCATTGGCAGTGGCCATCCTGGTGGACGGTCATCTCCTGACTAGATTAACCTCCATCTTTCTGTGAACCTAACTCTGGGCTGGGAAAAGAGAGGACCTGATTCAGTGTCCTCCATATCTCCAAATCTGGAAGGTGGTTTGGCTTCCTCTCAGAATCTTCTCCCTCAATGTTGGAAATAAAGAAACCCCACCTTGTTTTGGAAACAGGTGGAGCTAACAGGACACAGTATCTTTGACTTCACTCATCCCTGTGACCACGAGGAGATCCGTGAGAACCTGAGTCTCAAAAATGGTACAGTATTATTCATTGTATTTCTGTCCTTCCTGCCTGGCTTGGGAAGGGATATGCATTTGTTCTGTATGATGGCAGGAGAGACTGATCAAGAACCAGGAAAAAGCTGACATCCATAAAAGAGCCAGCAGATTCTGTACAACAAGATTGAGGGGACTGACAGAAACTGGTACCCAGAATGTCTCCTGCTAGCCCTGCACGGTGCTTGATATCACACTCTTAGGGTGCGCCTTTGGGTTGGGACACTGTCTCTGGGAGTTTTCATCCCTGGAGAGTCCCACATCTCTGCCAAATGACACCACCCAAGCCAGTCAACTCGTAAGTGTTAGTGTTCACGGGAACTCCTGCAATTGCCCCTTGCCGTGTGACAAACCAAAACATTGCGGCTTAGCCAGTCATTTTATCGTTATTCTGTGGGCTGAGTGGGCAGTTCTTCTGCGGCAGGCACTGTCAGCTGGGCTTCTGTTGTCGGGCACTGGAGTAGGTGGGATCACCCAGGTGCTTCGCTCTGGATGTGGTGCCCGGGGGCTTGAGGCTGAGACTCCAGGGACATGCTTGCACCTCTGACCCTCTCTCACTCCAGGGTGTCTCAGAGCCTTTCCCTTTCCACATGGTGTCTCCACATGGGCCAGACTTCTTACATGGCAGCTCAGAGCTCCCAGAAGTGCTGAAGTGAGAACTGCCAGGTCTTCCAAAGACTTAGCCCTGCAGTTGGCACCACTTCACTCAGTGCCTTTGTTTGTTAGAGTGAGTTACAGGTCAGCCCCAAAGCTACCCAAGGCCGTGAATAGAGGAGGCGGGTGGGCTCATGGAAGCACTTTTGGAGGGTAACTACCTTAGGAGCCCAGAAATGAATGCGGCCCCTTGGCCATGAGCCTTCGGTAGGTTTTCATGGAGAAGAGAGTAAAAGGTATAGTGTACTGAACCCTACTTGTGGGGGCATCCAGCAGATGCCAGTGAATGGACGGTCCAAATAAGGAGCAAGCACTTTGCAATGACAATTAGAGTTGCCGCTTTGTTTCCTGCACCTGTGATGTTTAAACAAAGACATGAATGGGGATGGTGCCCAGAAGACGGAAGCAAAAATGGGTCTCAATGACTTTCAAGCTCCCCTCTGAGCCTGAGATTCAGTCATTGTCTGGGCAGTTTCTTCCCATGTCTAAACATTCCCTTTAACATCTTTCACCTGCATTGCCATGAACTTGAATAACAAAGCAGTGGTACCAAGGTTTGGGTATTGTTACCACACATGCAGCCAAAGCAGATGCTTCATTGGCCCACTTGCATCTTGTTACAGGCTGGGTATTACAGAATTACAGCCACCTCTCACCTCTTCTCACCCAGCTCCTCTGCTCTCCTGCTTCAAGGTCTGAGCCAACTGACTCCTAGAGAACATGGTTTGGAGAGCACTTTTTGGGGCTTTGTGTATCTACTGAGAAAATCCTGTTCAGTTTTAAGGGGAAGGTGCCTCAAATTTTCTGAATCCCCTTCCAAAGTAGGTGATTAAAGCCTAAGAAAACCAAAGTGTCTTATGTCTCTACTATTTGACCCTTGGGTTCTCTGTCATAGTTCAACCACAGATTTTAGTCTCAGTGAATCTGTGTGCCCCTAACCAATTTGCCTCATTGCTCTGTCCCTTGGTTACTTCCTTTTCCAGTTGAACGGTATTAGACTAGGCAAAGTCTAGCACCATCCAGCTCTCAGGAGCCATGATTCACAGCCAAAGAAGCTGTATTTACCTGAATGGAACTTGAGATCACTCTCTTGGTCCATGTATTGAGGAAAGGGATCAGTCAAACTCAATGAATCAGCAAGTCCTCATTGAAGGTGCCGGCCTTTGAGTGACTCACAATCTGGAAGCAAAAGGTTAGTGTGAGGTCCTAGAGGAAGATAAGGCCATGAGACAGATTGTGGAAGGCTTTGAAGGCCACGTAGAGGGCCTTGAACTTTATCCTGTAGACAGAGGGGATCTATTGAAAGTTCTTGAACAGGGGTGGGGGGAATCTGATTAGAGCATGTTTAGAAAGATTAATCAAGTGGTAGAATAGCGAGAATCCAGAGGTTAACAGGTTAGAAGGCCACAGCGGTAACCAAACCAATAGCCAAAGGAAAATGCCTGTAGCCTGCTCATCCCCAATACCTGCTGACCTCAAGATACAGAAATACCCCACGATATACAGATTCCAGCTATGAAAATTAAAATCAAAAGAAACATAATTAGGTATGGGAAAGATGGTTTTATAATTATGAGAGAAGAATATTCTCTCTTTAAAAAAACAAAAGTTTCATCATTTGTTTTCTCAGGAGATGTCTTCAGGGATGTTTAACATAGATTCAAAGGTGCCACAATTCACTTGACATATTGCTCTTTGGGGACTCGAATAAATCAGTGTCCTCTAGAGGTTTTGGTGCAGAGGCTGGTGAAACGGATTCTGCTATTTTCTGTGATGTTGGGCGGGAGTACCTGGCAAGGTGCAGGATAGAGATGGTGTTTGGTAGGCAGAATTTAGGCATTTTCTGTATTCATTATTTTGTTTTTAATAAAGTGGGGGAAAATTAAATGGGCAGGTTAGTTGGACATTAGACGGAAGTGATGTTGTTTGTCTTGGTGATCTCTTTACTTCTGGCTGAGAAATGACTATGATCCACGTTGCGTTAACCCCCAAAGTAGACTTGTTGGCCAAATCCTAGAAGGTTTTGGACCAGAATTTCTTACTTGTCTCTGACTGTTCCAAAGTAACCTCTTCCTCCAAACCCTAGTACTTACCAGCTACATGCCCTGTTGGGCTCCCAGCTCTGTGACACTGGCATTTTTATCTAGATTGCATCTCTATGCTCCACATTCCCCATCTAGACTCAGCGATTTGCAGGCAACCTCTCACTTTAGGGAGAAAGCTGGTGGTTCTGTATCCCGAATGCAACCACTGTAGACAGAAAAGAGGGTACAGAGGACTCAAATTTCTGTGGGGCAGAAATGAAGGAAAGACTGGAGTAGCTGAGGGATACTTCTGACCTGGGAGGTTTATTGTCTTGGACTCACTGTCCCTTGGAAGTCCAAGTAGAGAGTCTGGGCTGCCCCAGGAAAGGTTTGCTGAGGTCAGGGCTAATAGTCACTCACTGTCTTGTCACTCTGAAGTTAGCACTGACCATTTGCTGGGAGTAACGCCAAAGAAA
This sequence comes from Galemys pyrenaicus, assembly GCA_019455555.1. Lineage (NCBI taxonomy): Eukaryota > Metazoa > Chordata > Mammalia > Eulipotyphla > Talpidae > Galemys > Galemys pyrenaicus. The sequence goes on along the minus strand of JAGFMF010012281.1, from coordinate 11,657,243 downwards.
ATAGGGGAGCAGTTCCCACCCTTCAGGAGCTTACCCTCCACTTAGGAAGAGGAGCTGGACATGAGAAGCTCTTGTGCACAGGCCAACATGGTACTCAGAATTCATGGCAGGTTTTGGGTGCTGAGAGGCCAGACTCTTGGGAAATGCAAAGAATAGGTTACCCAGAGAAATGGCAACTGGGTCCCCTCTTCTGTGTCTGAACATGCAACTAAATTCAACTGGTTCCCTCCCCTTTTCCCCATTCAGGCTCTGGTTTTGGGAAAAAAAGCAAAGACATGTCCACAGAGCGGGACTTCTTCATGAGGATGAAGTGCACGGTCACCAACAGAGGCCGAACTGTCAACCTCAAGTCAGCCACCTGGAAGGTAGGATGGCCTTGGGCCTGGGGTGGAGTCCCAGGTGTGCCCATCCTCGCCCCTGCCCAATGCCCTTGGCGCCACAGCTGACCCTCCTGGGCTGGTCTCCAGGTCTTACACTGCACTGGCCAGGTGAAGGTGTACAGCAGCTGCCCACCTCACAGTAGCCTCTGTGGCTACAAGGAGCCGTTGCTCTCCTGCCTCATCATCATGTGCGAGCCCATCCAGCACCCGTCCCATATGGACATCCCCCTGGACAGTAAGACCTTCCTGAGCCGCCACAGCATGGACATGAAGTTTACCTACTGTGATGACAGGTGGGAGCCTGGAGTGTTTGCGTGCATGCATGCATGCGTGTGTGTGTGTGTGTGTGTGTACGCACCTGTGCCTATGGTAATGGCATGGGTCTGCAGCATGGTGTTGCTGGGTGCAAGTCTGTAGGCCTGTGTCACTGTTTCATCCCATCAGTGCAGCTGAGGGGTTCCTAAATCCATATTTAATGGTGTCAGTCCCCCACAGACGCAGCACAGCAAGGCCTGTCTGCAGAGCTACTTTCATGTGTGACACTGCTGTCATTGTTGATTGCTGTGGTGTATGCAGGCTCCCCCGGGTACACATGAGTCTTCTCCGGGAGACAGCAATCTAGAGATTTCCATCAGCATTGCTATTCTTGACACCTGCTGTGAGCTTCAGGGTCTGCCTTGGCTGCATGGTTTCTGTTTGTTCTCTCCTGTCATTGAACTCTTCCTTCAGCCTTTGTTCTTCCTCTGGCCACTCTATTCTGGCCACTGTCCTGCTGAGTGTTGAAGGCTTAGTGATGAGCCAGATGCTAACCCTCAAAGGCAGGCCCAGCTAGAATCCTCTCATGGACAATGTAGTGGTTAAGAGCATTGACTCCAGGATGAGACAGCCTAGGTTCGCATCTGATGGAAACGTTCAGTGTCAGCTCTTATCCTCGCCCTGAACAGATTCTTTATTAACACCTTTGAAAGGGCGCCTAAGACCACACATGTAAGTCACATCATCTCTAATTCTTAGCTCGAGGTGAAGACCAAAGCAGGTGGGGAATAGGCTTGGGTTGCCTTGGGAGGGGGCATCAAACCCACCCCAGCTCCTTGCTTCTGTGCCTTGGCATTGAGAAGGGCTGATTTGGAGGTGGAGGGAGAAAGATGGGACGGCATCAGGGAGTGGAGGGAAAGCCAGGCGGAGGACCCGTGACTCAAGTGAACGCCACCGTGGCCTGTGGACTGTCCTGTGCCTGGAAGTGCCCTGCAGGGTGGGCCTCTCCCAGCCTGATCTCAGTTTTCTGCACATCCAGCGTCTCCCCCAGCCCCAAGTCACAGTTCTTGTGTCACAGTTCTCTGCCACTCCAACCTCTCCCCTTCACCTTCTAGGGTTTTTCCTCAGGAAACCCTGAGACCTCAGCTTCCCCTTCCCTAAAATGGAGATGATTTCTTTCTCAACCTGTTTTGCAGGATTGTTATAAAGTGAGATAATGGCTATGAAAGCACTGCGGTTGCTCATGTGAGACTTTTTGTTACTGTATATTTATCTTACGGCCTATTCATGCCCTCTCCCAAAGCATAGCTCCCCACCAACCTCGAGGGACCAGAGTCACTCTGTAGTGGGTGGGGCCCTGGAACAGGAGAGACCGTTAGCAGAAAGTTCCCGGCCTTCCCAACCAGCAGGAAGCCACCAGACCCCAGGAGGAGCCTGTCTGCCTGCTTGACCTTTCTCAGGCCCGCTCACCTTTCTCTCATCGCACATTCCCTGGGATCTGGCTTTCTACCTAGGTGGGATGCTATTCTCCAGGCGAGGCTGTTTCTCCTCCTTATTCTAGACAGACTTAGTGTGGGATGGTGGCCCTCCACTCCAGAAACGACTTAAAAACTTTTGTGACTGCATCCTTGGATCATTCTCTTCCCAGTTCTGACCAGCACAGTGTCAGAGCTCAAGGATCTTGGAGGTGGGGGGTCATTACATAATAGAAGGAAGTGCTCTAACCTCATGGGAGAATAAGTGACATAGGAAGACTTTGTCCTGGAACTGACAGCCCTTCTTGTAGCTGTCAGCATTGTCATTGTTATGACAATGACAGTGATGATGGTGATTAGCAGCAGAGGCAGCCCCATAGAAATCCGTGTTGTGGGTGAGGATATTTATTGTATGCACTTCTGTATTCAAAAGAACGTGGCTGGCAGAAGACACAGTTCTGTCATGTGCTCCCCTCTGTAATCTTCCAAGATGTCATGGGGCATCCTGGTGCCCGCACGCCTCTGGCTTCCCAGAACGGTGATCCTAAGTGCCTTCGCCAGAAGCCTGGGAACAGCTGTGTGCCGTGGAGCAGGGGCTGGAACACATCCAGAAACAACCCCAAAAGCACTGGAAAAACCCTACTGCCTAGAAGGTGACTCGTCTTCTCTGGAAGAGTAGAAAAGGGATTTTCTTTTATAAAAGTTTTAAGACTTCTGTCAAAAGCCTTTGGAAAGGGTAAAGTTATGTTTCCTTCACTATGTTGTTTTGAATGCGTTCCAGGTCATTTCCTGAAAGCAACTAATCTTTGGGTAAAAGGGAAGAGGGGGAAAGTGGTCAGAGACATGGGCACAGAGAAGGAAGAGACCCTGTGTGGCTCCTGTCTGCTTCGGGGCTGTAGGCAGTGGTACTGGCTTGCAGGAACCTGTGACTCAGGGCTTTGCGACTCAGTGTGGAGGGAGGTGATGCTGTAAGCTCTGCTGGACGCGCTGCGTATTCAGCAAAACCTCGTCTTTCAAGAAACCTATTACATGGCCCAAACTGAATTCAGTGGCACTGGAGAGATGAATGCAGAGGCCTTAACGACAGGGGACACCGCCACACAGAAGTTGTGTTTAACCGATTAGCAGATTAGTTAACAAGGGCACAGGCGTGGCTTAAACAGTTTATAAAGTGACTATTTTAAATTCTTAATCCCTACGTGCTATTTCTCAATTGTTTTGATAAAGACTGGGATTTTTTGGTTTGGATAGCTTGTCTTGTTTTTACTCTTGTGTTGGGGTGGGAAAAGGCATGTTCTCTTTCTCCCCCACACTTCTCCTTTCCCCCTTCCCCCGATTTCTCCTTAAAACCTTTCTGAAATAAGTGCCTCAAAAGCCAACACTTACATATAATTGAGAGAATGCTTTCCATTTTATTCAGGCAATTCACTAGATACCTGACACACAGGAGCGGAGCCATGATTTCCCACAAGAGGGATTATTTTCCTATAAACAGAGAATTAGTAAAATATAATGAAAATGTAAAACGCTCCACAAAGTCACTTTTGAGGCAGTTTGATATACCTTTTTTTTTTTTAAACATCCTGAAACCACAGACATAATCATATATAAAGAAGAGTTATGGAGAAAAAGAAAAGGAGAACAGAAGAGAGAGAAGAGAAAGAAAACAGAGAGAGAAAAGAACTCCAAAGTTGTGTTTAACAGTAAAGTTTCCAAAATCAGTTGAAACTGAAACAACCTATTTTGAAATATCTGAAACTGAATAAAGAAATGCAGGTAGTTCAAAATGCATTTATCCTGTTCCTCTTATGAATGGTCAGAGGACCATATCAAGTGCTATTTTAATTGTCTGAAACATGGTAAATGTTTTTCAAAAAGCATTCTATAACACTTTGTCAGTCACACAAAATAGAGCAGTGAGGTTAAAGAAGTTTGGCCTGATTGTCAGCACAGCTGATGATCTTGTCTTCATTTTGACTCATTATGATTCGGAAATGTGATTCTCTGGTTTCTAAAATATGAGTGACCCATTAAACTATGATTGACTTGGCAACGGCTGTATTTTTAACCCTGGGCCAGAAAATATCTTATCAAAAAAATGAAAGAAACAATTTCTAATATTCAAGAGTTTAGAGTTTAAGACATAACCAACTTAATGAAACCACAGTGAATGCAATAAAACGTATCATTACATTCACCCAAAAGAAAGACAAAGGTTGTCCCCAAGTAGTTTAACTTTAAAACGGATTGGTTCTTAAATTCGCGAGGTGCTGCCATCTAGTGGTAGAAAAAAGCAAAAGGAACCAATCAAAATGCCTGAATTATCAATGGTAATGAAGTCAAAGAAATAAATGGACTGAATTTTGGGCAAATTAATAATGAGATTATATACTGTCATTGCATGTGGAGATACATTTATTTTTTTAATTTTTTTGGAGAATAGATCGCATCTTTAAATTCAGGGTGGTCTATCAGATTAAGACATTAAATGTAGTTTTTAGTTTTACATATAGTCAGGATACCTCTGCAGCCATACACATTAGCCTTTTTCTACACATCTCTTTTAAATCTCTGACTCAGAGGAAATTTTTTAAATGCTCTACTTAAGCATCTTCTGTAAAGGACAGTGTTCTGAAATCAGTATTAGAATTTGAGCATATACATGAGAAGTGTTTATTATCCCATCTAATCTGGTCAGCTTGAAATACTCCCTGTTTTACAGGGCAGGGAGAGGAGCACCCCAGAACCCCCAAGCCTGTCCTCTTTGAATGGGTTTTGCTATCTGCCGCATTAAGATAAATACATAAAACCTTTAATGGAAAGGAACTTTAATACAACTAGGGTACAATAAAGAAAGAACAAAGAATATAGTTACTAAGTTAAGCATCCAAAGTTACCCATCTCCTTGAGGGTAAAGGTCCAGCCAAATAGGATTGGCCCAAAGCAAGGCCCAAAAACCTGGCACACATCTAAAGGACCTTTCAGTAGAGACCTATAGAAAAGGGTCAGAAAGAGTCAGACAAATCCAGGAGGAAAAGAGCAAAATCAAAATCAAGATGAAAGCTACTATTGTTAACCTCCCCACGGGTCTCTCACCCACATCTGTTCCAACCAGTCCAAGACCAAAAAGCAAGCGCAGTTTCTTCACATGTCCCTCTGCTCCACGTGCCTCCTCCAGGTCTCCTTGCTGTTCTCCATCTTCCTTCCTTCCTTTTTCCTTCTCTGCAGAAATCTCCTTTTCCTCCTCAGCTCCACCTACTTAGGGCAGAACCAGGATTTTGGAACTTCCCCTTTTCCTGGGACCACCCTGTTACACCTGGAGGAGTCAAATTCTAGGAATTTGCAAGTTCTCTTTGGAATTCATTTCAACACAAAGCCTCATAATTCAAAAATTACTCTGTCTACGACACCTGTTCTCTTGCAAATTTCTTTTTTTTTTTTTGCAAATTTCTTCTTAATGCTTGTGGGCCTCGAGGTGTGACAGGCAGCAATGGCATTTGGTGGCTCTCAGAGCAGGGCTGGTCCAGGACTGGGCCAGCACTACCTTCCTATGTATAAATTAACCCCATCAGCAACACATCACACCCAGGATTGAAATAGATGACCCTTTAACCACAGAGCAGGGTGTCCAGATTTCATATAACCATGCAATATTTGAGGGAAATGGCAAGCAAAATTATCACTTAAACAAACAAAATCTGGATTAAAAAAATAAAACATTGAAATCTGAGTGAAAAGTCTGGAAACGATAAAGAAATTTATAATTATATGGAAATTCAACTTTAGACCTTCCAGTCACATGTAGAAACCAAAATGAGGTGAATCAGGTGTTTCCTATGAGAGTCCTGAAGACTGAGCAGAAAAAAGCAGATTTTGATAACTGTATGGTTTAGTAGCAAATGCATTCTTTGGAAAACAAGTTAGGAAGTACTTAAAAAACTCTTATCTTCTTAAGTACTTTAAATGCCCTCTACCCATCTTGTTTACATGATTGGTTTACTTAGCAAATCCTTTCTTTGTGTAGGCACAGACAAGGGGTAAAAACTACAGTCAGACCTCATTTGACTGCAGGCCATGGTATCTGAAATCAAGGTGCTTGCTGCTGGGTCCTGTTCAGAGGGGTGTGTGGTGGCTTCACTGGCATCGGGAATGAGCCCTCATAGGCATCCCTGGAATTCTGGCTTTTGAGACCATGGCACTGACACTGTAGCCAAGAAAACTATCTTCTTCCTAGCACTCAGTCGCAAGCTATGTGGAAAGAGCCTCTGAACATCTTTAAGGATAAAGCACTGTTGATGAGGCATGAGTAACTCATTTCACATTGTGAAGGCATATCTAAAATCTGAAATCTAACGCCAGGGGTCTGGCCCACATATTTACTTGGGGTAACACAAACTCCAAATTTTTACCACCTTTCTTTCCTATTTTTTTTTTCTTTCTTCATTCTCCCTCGCTCTCCCATAGATACCTGTCTTTATCTCCATTACTCTCGCTTCACCTCATCTTTGATCTGTGTTTTTCTCTATTATTAAAGAATGACCCCTATCCCTCTCATTTCTAAAATCTGGTGAGTTAAATCATTTTTTCATTTCCCTCTTCTCCTTCTCTCAAAACAGGACAGCCCTACTGAGTTGACTATTAGTTTTATGGGTGACCCCAAGCTGAGTCAGGGACCCTTAATTAGAAAAAAAAAGTGTTGTCCTCTCCTTGCTGGGGAGAGCAGATGAAATTGTGTTATCACAGCCCAGCTTCAGAGGCTTCTCTGGGACCTGGGGAATTAGCCGGGGAGACCCTTCTGGGCTGTGGCATCTGACCCTATAAACAAGTCAGTTCATTAACCTCCCCACTGGCGTCTACGTGCCTGCAGATGGAGGCGAATGACCATGATCTTCAAGTTGGGGCTTCCTGCTTTGTGAAGTTTAACAACACGAATGTTCTTCAATTGTGTTTGCAGTATGTGTATTTTCCAGTTTTTATAGTAGTCTGTTTAAAGGAATGAAGGAGGAGACATTAAATATTTATTTTAGTGGACAAGATAAATGAAGGCTGCTACTGGGAAGATAGCTGGCCATTCTGAAGTCTCGGTCTGTTTGTCCACTTCAGAACATGCCCATTGTGCGCCTTTGAATGGATGGTACGTTAATTAGATGAAAAATGTTATGAGGTTGATTAGAGTAAATATTTACTTTGAACATTTTGAAGATTCTAATCTTGAAGGAAAATTTAAATTCTTTAGGGCATAGAATCAGATCTTTCCCAGAATCACCCGCGCTGGATAGAAAATTCTGGACATCTTTGCAGTTTATCTGGCAAATCAGTGGACCTGTAAATGGCCAGCCCGTTGTCAGTAGATTCCCAGGCTAAACTTGAAACGCATTAGACCCAACCAAAAAACTCTTTGTTACAGGAAAAGAAATACACTGTCCAGCCGCCTCCTTGTTCTGTCCCAATCTCCACCTCCACTAAGGTGCTGTGAATGCTGGCCCCGGGGTCAAGTTGCCAGGGCTGATGAATTCAGACACCTCTCTGCTTTGGGACAGGTTCTTCTGGTTGGAGACAAGCTACCTGGTCCAAGTGACATACTGGAGAAATCTCCCGGGGCCGAATCAGCAGAGGCCTGTGCTTAGCCCTGTTGTACTGGCCCTTGTTTGATAGAGGCTTTAACAACACCCAAGTCTCACCCAGACAGTCTATCTAGACACCCCAGACAGAATGAAGACGAGGAACTGATACCACGAGGGGTCTGCTGAGGCTGTGTGTGAGCACCAGCACACACTGAGGCCGTGCATAGTTCCAGAAGAAAAGTGGCTCCTGGTGCCCAGGTTCCTCAGCACTGCTGAGATAGTCAGGGCTCTGGTTTTACCTTAGGCCCAAAGAGAAAATCAACTGGTCAGTCAGCTACTCAGGTATTTACTGGGCACCTACTAGGGCAGGTCAAAGGAGAAAGTCTTGACGGTCCAGGATGTGGAGCGATGAATACACAGTCCTCTGTGACATCCTGTACGCCCACCGACTTCAGGAGAAGGAGGAATTGGAGAGTCCATGGTGAAGGTGAGGCCTTGAGCTCACCACACTGTAGTCAGGTGTGAAGAAGCATGGAGAAGGGAAGCATCAAGGGCAGCAGTAAGAATGACTCTGCAGTTGTGGGGCCTGTGAGGAGAGGGGTTTGCCCTGCCTCAGGGACCGCAACATGCTGCAGGTTTATTGAAAATCAAACTGCTTGGAAGGTGGGAACTAGATGCTGGGGGAACTTGGAAGTTAAGAAGACTTTAGTTACGCCTGATATGGTCAGCAATAGGGAATGCTAATATAGGGAGCAACAGGATAGAAACAACTTAGGATGATTTAGTCTAAAGAAACTGCAAGACCCACTTGGAGGGGAGAGACAGTAGACAGGAAACCAAGGATTCGCTGCTTCTGCTTTCTGTTTCTGCTCTCTGTGTTGTTCGCCTCCAACATGGACAGATGAAAGAGTCACACCCAAAAGTCACGCATTTCAGAGCTGGTAGGGACGAGAATACAGCATCGCTCTAACTTGTGATAAGCCAAGTAAATAACACAATGAGCCCATTAGAAAAAGAGTGTGAGATAATAGAGATGACAATCATGTTCAGGTATGACATGGGAGAGTGGCTTGTCTGCTGGTTCTTGGACCAGGCTCTACTGATTCAGTGATTCAGGTGGAGAGCAGAAGACCCTGAGAGTGTTGTCATTCTTCATGGTTCTCCACATTTGCCTTTCCTGTGTCCACTTCCCATCAAAACCAGATACTTGATAGGATGAAGAAAAGGCCATTTGGGACAGCCAAGCCCTATTATTTCAGAGTTGCCCGTTTTCAGAGACTGTAAAGAAGGGGCACGTTGCTCCAACGGTGATTCTGTATTTCTTCCTCTTCCTCTCAGTACCTCTTGCCCTCCCCTTTCATTGACATAAGGAGGGGCAAGTGGAAGAATCCATGCAAGGCTAGCCTGATGTCCCAAAAGCATCTGAGGTTGCTGGGGAGAAGCAGCAGGGAAATGCAGACTTAATGCAATGGGGTTCTCCCTACCCAGAGTTCCTCCTCATTCTGTGGTTAACACATAGACACAGGCTATATACGTCCTTCCCCCACCCCTACCCCCACCTTGGGGCCACATAATTTTCACTTTTCATTTTTATCATCCTCTACTAGAACAACAAACCACTAGCCTTCCCTGAATCTCTTCCCTTCTGTGCAAAAGCTGCTGGTGGTGGGGCCACAGGGAGTGGGGCAGGGAGACCCCTTTCCAGCTTTTCTTGGACAGCAGTCCTGCATGTATAGAGGATGGAGAGAGCAGAGAGCCTCCTGAACTGATGCTTTTCTTCCTCCCTAAATGTGTTTTCAGGAAGCGGGGAAGAGTAGTGCTTGAGGGGCTCATAGTCACAGGCTTTTCTGCTTGAGTGAGTGGTGCCACCAGGACGTCTGAAGTGTGATCAGTGAATGTAATTAACTTACCTTCTGAATTTGGCTCCTTGGGTCCCTAACCACTTTATATGGTTCTTTCCCCATGGGTCTTTTTTTTTCTTTACAATTCAGAATCACAGAACTGGTTGGTTACCATCCCGAAGAGCTGCTTGGCCGCTCAGCCTACGAGTTCTACCATGCTCTGGACTCAGAGAACATGACTAAAAGTCATCAGAACTGTAAGTTCCAGGAATGCCCCACGTGGCTTCCTTGTGTCCATGGAGTCTGGCCTTGAGTGGGGTGTCCCTGGTGAGAGATCCTCACAGAGCCGCCATCAGCATGACAGACAAGGCTCACGAGCAGGCTGCCACCAGCAGCTTCATGCAGATCAGGGGGAGCCGCCTTCCTCTAGGGTGCACAGGGTGGAAGGAAGGTGGGCGGAATCTCAGTCTCCACATACCACCTCCCCTGAACACCACAGCGCAGCGCAGTCAGCAGTCTGCACACGCCTGTAGCCCTGGAGACAGTACTACGGGGTGGTAGGGGGATGCGCCAGAGAAGCAGGTACCTGCATTTGCAGACAACTGGGAGGTTCAGAAAGGAAAGAACAGGCACTTGAATTGGACCTTGAAAGATGGGGAGGATAGTGCTTAAGAAAGGGGAGGGTAGTGTGGCAGCAACTTAACAGGCACTTGAGGTTGGTCGTGGTTCTCACAGGGCTTACTTGCTAGACCAAGAGGACCTAGCTGGAGGAGGCTGCCCAGGCAACCCACTGATGGTGTACCGGAAACCGGGCTTGCCGCTTGAAAGAAAACCTGTTAAGGAAGGATTCTAGAACAGGGCTGCTTGATAGACTCTGTTTCTGCAGTGGGAATGTTCCGCATGTACAGTCTGCATGTGACCTGAGCAGTGCTTGAAATATGTCTAATGCAACTCAAGAACTGAATTTTTAATTTTAATTCAAATAGCCACGCTTGGCTATAATGGCTACCATGTGGACAGCAGTTCTAATGCATTCAACTTGGCCATCTTCCTGATGGGTCTATATAGCCCATCAACATGCAAGCTGAGTCTAAGGGACAGAAAATAGGATTGATCCATCCCGAGGGATCTCTCATTTCTGACAGAGGAGGAGGGCTGTGGGAGCTGTGGAGCAAGCTGACTCTTATCTTTCGTCCCAGTATCTGGTACAGTGTTAGGTAAAGTACAGGCACTAAATAAATGATAAATGCAAGGTATAAAATAGCTGGAAAAGGATGGTTTTAAATAAGTACCCATAGTGGTTATAGATGGAGAGGCTGAGGAGGTTACAGAAAGATTAAAAATTAGGTGACCTGAGAGTCCCAGTGGCCCTGCTGGTCTTGGGGTCTCAAGATGAGGTGTGGCTTGGAGTGGCAATGAAACTGGAAGTGTAGCTACCTGTCCATTGTTCCTAAATCCTTAGGATAGGTGACATTCTGAACAGCTAACAGCACTTCAATGCTGGAACTTACCTGTAACTCCACAGGCTGTGCGAGAGCATGTTAATAGTCTCTTATCGAGCTAGCGCTCATTGTTCTCGTGGGTTCCTCTGCTTCCTGCCCATAGCTTTTGGGTTTGATCTAACATCACACAGGGACCCTTATGGTATCCCAGAGAAGATTCTTACTGTGTTTTCTGGGGGGAAAAATGATTATGAACTATCTAGGAGATTCAACCCTGTTCAGGGACTCAGGGATGGTTGGAAGTACTTTGTGCCCAGGAGGTCACACATCCCAAGCCTGCCCAAACTCTGAAATTGTAGGATGTGACTTCAGCCTTCACTGTGGGATTCCCCCTGTTTTTCTGGTCCCTGATGAGTTCTGTTCCCAGCGTCCTCCTGCCACTGGAACTCAGGACCTGGGCTCACACCCAGCCAGCCTTATGATCCCCACCCTCCTCCAGATGTAAAAGTGGGAGCAAGTCCAGCCTTTGTTTTCAGCAAAGGGGGGCAGCAGTAAAAAGTTCTGGAAATTCTTGGAGGACTGTATTGTACTGCAATAATTGGAGTAGAAAAGTAGAGTAAAATACTGTTAAAAGGAACAAAATTGATAAGGACTTTTTTCCTCCTTAGGAAATCTTTGATCCATTAAAAAAAAGAACTGGGATGAAAATTTATACTACCAGTTTTCTGCTGACTTCAGGAAAAATAATGGTGCTTTTTAATGAATCCATGTTTTTCAGTGTTCGGTAGACTTAAAGGTTATTCACAGCCAAATAGAAATCAATCTCCCTTCCTCCCCTCATGGAGCCAAGTCAAGCTGCTCTGAGCTCAGCGTACTGAGTCAGCAAGCCCAAATCAGCACAGGGAAAGCTGTATGGGTTGGAAAGTGGGTTAATGCCACCTAAAACATAAGCATCAATTTCTCTGTCTCTCTCGCTCAACTCTCTTATTCATATTCATTTCCCATTCATATTCTCTTCTCATTTCATTGTGTTTGTGCAAATAAATGTGCATCACAGATTCACCCTCATGCTGTCGAGTAACTGGAGGCTTAACTTTGAGGCTGGTTCAGGTTTGTACAGCAGCTTCCCAAACTTAGGCATAATTGTGTTTCTGAGTCTGTGAAGGTTTAAGGTTGAATTACTGTCCTCAAACCAGATTTAGATAATTGAAAACCATCATTTCCAAATGGATTAGTCATTTATACATTGTTACTTTCCTAGAGTAGAGGTTGGGGAGGGGAGTTAGCTTTTCTTTGTTGTGTGAGGACATTATGTGCTCTTAGGAAAACAAGATTAAAGGCCATAAAAAGCCTATCTACCAAGTAGCAGGCTCCTCACCAAGGCTGGCATTAATAAGCAGAAGATTAGAAAAGCAGGCATAATTATATTCTATATAGAGCAGACCCTTAGCAACTGATAGAAATGCAGTTAAAACCTCTCCTCACTGAATTGTTTAATCAAAAAAGTAAGAACCCTTAATTTTGTCTGCATTAAGAACCATCTAAATAAGTTAACTCCAGGTACTTGAAATTGTGCAAGAATCATTTCACTGCAGCAAGGGGGCCTCAACAGGATAGAAAAAGGGGGTCAGGGAGAACAGCTGACTCTTTGAGTGTGACATTCTTGATAGTTTAGGACAGCAGCAAAAGCAAATGTAGCTTAGTGAATTACGGCTCCAGATATTGTAGAAAGAGAGTATTATACTAGGAACCCCAATACTGTCATCTAGCCCAGTCTGTGTTATGTCCTGTGATGTTAAACAAGTCACAATCCCTATGGCCTTAGTTTCCCTCAAGTTAAAAGATGTGATCTAGCCTCTCTATGTCACAGAATTTTGTTTAAAAAATTAGACTAGAATAATACAACTCCTCTCGGAAAATAATTTAGCAGTTTTCTTATAAAGTGAGACTATACTTAGCATATGAACCAACTATTGAGCCACTAGCTGCACCCACAATTAAGGTCCATTTGTACACAAAGACTTGTGTGCAAATGTTTGTACCAATTTAATACCCCAAAACTGAAAGCAGCACAAATATCCATTGACAGATGAATGGATAAACTCACTATGGTACATCTGTACAATGGAATATTACTCAGCAGTGAAAATGAACAGATCTTTAATACTTGAAACAACATGAGGAATCTGGAGAACATGCTGAGTTAAAATAAGCCAGACACCAAAAAGTACATATTCTTGTATTGTTCCACTTACACAGCATGAAAAAATCAGGGAGAAGGAGGAAAATGCAGAACATATTTCAATATAGGTGACAGAAAGCATCAGTGGTTGCCTAGGACAGGGGGTGAAAATGGCAGTTGTCCGGAGGCATGAGGAATTTGGGGCTAAGGAATGATGGAAAAGTCCTCCGCCTTTTGACTGAGGTGACAGTTACATGGCTGTATATATTTGTCAAAACCCACTGAGCTATATGCTTAAAGTGGTGCATTTTTATTGAACATAAAATAAACCCAAACAAAGTTGATTTTTAAAAATGAAAACCAAACCAAAAAAAGCTTAGAAGTTTTTATTACTGACTTTAACCTGTCTATCATTTCCACTGAGGGAACTCTTCAGCAACTCAATAATTCTGCCCTGGTTTCTTCAGATGTTAAGGGAGAATTATAGATAACTCGTGGTAGTAGTGTGTGCAATGTGATGATGATACTAATCCTTACTGGTACTTTTTGTGCCTGGCATTATGCTTATTGCTTAGCAAAACCACATTTATTTTATGAGACAGTTTTAAACACTGCAAAAGCACTATAGATGTAAGATACAGGATTTCTTGTGCCTTGGGGGTACTTAAGAGGGTAAAAAGTGCCAAGGAAAACGTGAATATAAAGATTTTAAGCAGCATTAGTATGAACCAGACTGCATTCCTCCACCACACAGGGCAGGTGGGTGGTGAATAGGAGGTGGCCCATGAGCCAATCAGGAGAAAGGAGAAGCTGTGCTTGTAGAGTGTGGATTTCTCCCAAGGGCCCCTCACAATGTTAACTAAGACATGTACTGTAGAGCTGACGGAGTAAGCACTGGTGGTCGGTCTGCTCTGAGCACTGCCCTGAGGACTTCCTCCACGATGCTCATGAGGACCCTGCCAGCTGGAGGCTTTGACAAGGGAGGTGCTCCTTTCCTCACCCAGGTGCCCCTTTGGATCTGGCCGGCACCCAAGGAGGGCTCCGTCTCACTGAACCCTGGAGGAAAGGAGGGCAGGCGGTAGTCTTGGTTCTGCTGCCCACTGCCTGGCCAGTGAGCCTGTCTGTCGAGACAGGCCACCTCGGCCCACCTCCCCAGCCAAACAGCTCGGGGCATCATTGAACCCCTCAGAACCTCCCTTTCCTCTGCTTAAGATGAATCATTGTGTGAGATGATCTCTGAGCTCACTCTGCCCACCCTCACTGTCCAGGGACTGAGTCCTGTCATTTTCCCAAAGACTGTGAGATCTGACTCCCACACCCCACTGACCTCGCACCCCATTTCTCCTCCTAGTATGCACCAAGGGTCAGGTGGTGAGCAGCCAGTACCGGATGCTTGCGAAACACGGGGGCTATGTGTGGCTGGAGACCCAGGGGACCGTCATCTACAACCCTCGCAACCTGCAGCCCCAGTGTATCATGTGTGTGAACTATGTCCTGAGGTGAGTGTGTGGGGACCAGTGGGGGCCAGGGATTTGGGGCATCCAGGGAACACCAAGTGTCTCAGAACCTGGGTGCCACATCCTTTCAAGCTCTTTGCAATGCTAATTCTTAGGACCCAGCAGACTTGGGTGGGTATCTTGGGAAAGGGGAAACACTTGGAATTTCCCCTTCATGGTGTTTTGTTCCCCCCAACTCACCTTGTCTGTCATCTGTGCTATGCCTCTGACCCGAATGAGGCAGAACCCTTAAGTAGGTATTTTCTGAGGGGGGAAAAGGAATAGGGCATTGCTCACACTGTCTGGGAGCTGTAACACCGCCACTGTAGACCCTGGGCAGAAAGCTGGAGGAAGTCCTCGACAGAGTGAAGCAGACCAAAGAGGAGCCTTCGAGCCTGGTGCATGTGCATCAGTCCATGCTCAGTAGCACAGCGTCCAGAGAGACACGTGCAGGCAGCACCGCACCACAGCCACTCCAGTCTTCTGGCGAGTGATTCTGCACAAAAGCTCAGGCCAGACCGAGGTTTTTGGATGAGAGACTTAGCTGTCAGGGTTCCTGTGTGTCTGGGGGAACAAAGGATTTTTCTAGAAGTTCTGAAGCACCCTCTTGTCCCATCAGTGAGATTGAGAAGAATGATGTGGTGTTCTCCATGGACCAGACGGAGTCGCTGTTCAAGCCCCACCTGATGGCCATGAATAGCATCTTCGATGACAATGGCGAGGTGTCAGTGTCAGAAAAGAGTAACTTCCTGTTTACCAAGCTGAAGGAGGAGCCAGAGGAGCTGGCCCAGCTGGCGCCCACTCCAGGAGATGCCATCATTTCTCTGGATTTCGGTGGGTGCCGATGGAGGCTGCTTGGGTTGGAAGGAGGTTCTCGCAGTACCAGGCCTCCTTGGCTACAGCTTTCCCTTAACCAGAGCCCACCCACCTACCAGCAAGGCCTTCCCTGAGTCTTGCTAATTATCTGATAGGGGCCAAACTCTGCTGGGCATGAAAGAACACTACATAGACCTGCCCCTCAGTAAGACCGTCCTATTGCTGACCTCTTAGGTGCTAAACCAGGTGGGATATGGAGGACACCCTCCTGAAGGACTGATTCTCTGCCACAGGCAGCAGGTGTCTGAGAAGGGGGCGGTGGGTAGGGAACAGCAAGAGTTCTGCTCACAGGCCACAGACTTTTACAGAGAAGGGGAAATCTGGCCTTGAAGGACTGAATGTTTAAGTAGAGGGTCATGCAGACATGTTAGGAAAAGTAACTCCAGTAGCATGAATTGAGGCAAGCTCAGGCCCAGATTGAGTCCTCATACGTGCTACTACTTTGAAAGGCCCACCTTTCCCACGGGGATGGGAATGCTGTGGCCACAGGCAGTGCCCACTGCCAGGCTGGAAGCAGCCTTGCTGAGCACTGGGGACACCCTTGCCCCCAGAGGTGACTTGCCATCCTTCCCAGCATGGCTACACCTCCGATGATGGCTCTGAGCCGTCTCAGGCCCTGGAAATGTGTTCTTGCAATGGTGTGCAAGAACCCTGTCTTCAGGGATTCATAAAGGAGTCTTGTGGCAAAAGTGTTTTGAGGCAAATTACCTGATTGTCCCCTCATAACTACCGCATCTACATGGTGGATTGCTCTTTGAGGAAGAGCGACTCCTAAGAAGTTTGGTCTCAGCAAATTAAATGTTCCGAGAGGGTGTTTGTTCCGTTTAAAGGGTGGTGGTTCATTGAGTCATAGCCCCAGTTAAATCCCCTTTGTGCCAACTAAGCCTCAGGGCACTGAGGGCCTTGTCTCAGACAAGCTTTCAGACCCTCTTCAGTTCTGCACAGTCTTCAGGCGGCTTCTGCCCTGGGGTGAGTGTGGTGGTTGTGGGTGTTAACCAAGCCAGGCTCTTGTCTCCACAGGCAACCAGAGCTTTGAGGAATCCTCAGCCTATGGCAAGACCATCCTGCCTTCAAGTCAGCCATGGGCTGGAGAGTTGAGGAGCCAAAGTGCCCAGAACGAGACTGGGAGCCTGCCAGCCTTCACTGTGCCCCAGGCAGCCACCCCGGGGAGCACCACCCCTAGTACCACCAGCAGCAGCAGCTGCTCCACGGTGAGCCCCCACCCCTTTTGGGTAAGGCCATGGAGAGGGTGGGCTCCTCCTGCTGGCTGCCGCCACATGACTGGGTAGACAGAAGTAACTGCCTCCCAGCTCTCAAGTTATCCTGGAGCCCCCTCCGTGGCCATGACACTTCTGACAGGTATGTGTTAGTGTCCACCCCAACTAAATCACTTCCCAAAAAGATGAAGACTGGGTGCAGGCAGCTGTGAGCCCCCGACTCCGTCCCTGTACAGGCTGGTATCCTGCTGGGGCACAGAGCTGTCATTTCCAGAGTCCTGCCTTTCCCTCAACACAAGCACATTTATGAGATTCAAAGAGGTTGGGAGTTGACCTAATTCCAGCTCGTAGGGAACGGTCCCCCTGCAAACATTTGTTGGGTGGTGAAACTGAGGTTAAGTCTAAGGGTCCAGGAATGCATTTCTCCTTCCACCTTAAACTGCTCGGTCACTCTTCTTCCTGGTCCGCAGCCCAGCAGCCCTGGAGATTATTACACATCTCTGGATGATGACCTGAAGATTGAAGTGATCGAGAAGCTCTTTGCCATGGACACAGAGGGAAAGGACCAATGCAGCACGCAGGTAAGTGGCCAAGGAGACTGGGCTGGTGTGGTTCTTGCAGCCACCTCCCTGTTGCGAAAACCAATAGGGACGCTCGGCCAGGGCCCTGGTCCCACGTCACATCCAGCTGCTCTTTTTCAACCCTACCTCCTAATTACTGGGGTCACTCTTCATATACATCAAACCAAAACTACCTTAGTTTTCACAACACACTCATCTTAAGATTCTTTGAAATAGCTAATTTTATTGCAGATGTGTTTACATGGATTGTTTCAAAAACACATTATAGAAGGCCAAACGTTCTTGTGAAGGCTACGTTAACAGGGCGAGGCGTGTACATGTTTTACAGAAGTCCCCCATTCATCTTAGTCTGGGTTATTCAGACTTCTGCATTGTTCCTCAGCATCCATTTTTATCTGTCCTGACACTAGTTCTAGCTATTCTGCAAACTTTCCTTATTCTATTTCTCCCTCTCACCTCTGAACCTCCGTAGCACCATGATGATGTGCTTCTGGCCTTTCCACACCAAGCTGTATCAACAATCTCGGTCATCAGCAAGCTGCATGCCCCACTGGGGGATCGTTCCCTGCTGGCAGACTGTTTTTGTCTCTGCTTGTGATTATTCCTTATGGTGCCCACCAGGATCCTGGGAAGCTGAAGAGGAGAGCCCCTCAACCACGGGGCTCCAGGGGTTACTCTAGAAGCAGTCACAGAGCCTCTTCCTGGGCACTGACTGCATGTGCGGGCACACACTGGAGCACAGGAGGGAGGTGAGGGCAAAGCTGACCTTGGCTTCCAAGAGGCACTGTGCACCAGGATGCTTTTATGGACGAGGTGGGGTGTAGACTGTATACCGGAGGGAGGAGAGAATTTCAGGTTGATGTTTGGTGGGGAGGGTGGTGCCACCAGTGTGGTACATAGAAATTGGTGGCACAGGCTGAAGAGGAGACGGGACGCGTGGAGAGGCGACTTACCACGGAAGACCCTGCACACCAGACAGATGAGTCTGACCTCTGGTGGCCAGAGGGAGCCAAAAGAGGTGTTAGAGCAGAGGGGCAATGCTGTCAACTGTCCCTGAGAGAAATGATGCAGCAGGGAGGGTTGAAGGGCTAAGTAGAAAGGGTACCCATGAGGCAGCACCCACCACTCATTTGCCTTTTCACTGTCTCTCCTCAGACCGATTTTAATGAGCTAGACTTGGAGACACTGGCTCCCTACATCCCCATGGACGGGGAAGATTTCCAGCTCAGTCCCATCTGCCCTGAGGAGAAGCTCGTGCCAGAAACTCCCCAGTCCACCCCGCAACAATGCTTCAGCACCATGACCAACATCTTCCAGCCACTGGCCCCTCACAGCCCCTTCCTCCTGGACAAGTACCAGCAGCAGCAGCTGGAAAGCAAGAAGACAGAGCCCGAGCACCGGCCCATGTCCTCCATCTTCTTCGATGGTGGGAGCAAGGCAGCCCTGCCACCGTGCTGTGGCCAGGCCAGCACCCCTCTCTCTTCTATGGGAGGCAGATCCAACACACAGTGGCCTCCTGATCCACCATTACATTTTGGACCCACGAAGTGGCCTGCTGGAGATCAACACTCTGAGTCCTTGGGGACATCACAGTTGGGGCCCTCCATCACCCCACCCCATCTCTCCATGTTCAAGAAGAGGTAAGTGAAGGAGACCCTCGGCTCCTGCAGCGAAGGCCATGGTGAACCGGGTAAGGGGGGGAGCAGACAGGCACCCACTGTGGGGTGGGAGAGGCTGGACCCATCACCACCTCCTACTTCACACGGGTTTGAAATGACATTCTTGCCTTCTCTGAACTCTAAGAACTTGGCTTCGGGGGCATTGCCCTTAGGTGAGGAGGCCTGCGCTGGACACATTTCTACCTCTCAGGACCAGGGGAGACCAGGAAGGGACTGAGGACAGGAAAAGGGAGAGAAGTGGCTTGCCCAGAAGTGACAGACACCACTGTCTCTCCCTTCAAACCACCCTTTACAGCACCTTTCTTATCCAGACTAGCCGCAGAACACAAAAAATCTAGTGACTTGGCTCAGTTCTCTCAAGGAACCCTGGTTAATAAAGGTGAAAAGACACCATGCCGTGTCCTTCCCAGGAACCCCACCACATGGCCTCTCCAGGTAGTGCCCAGACCCAGCACCGCCTTCCCTCTGGTCCTGCCTTCTCTGGACTCCTTTAATCTCCCACCAAGCCCCATCTCACCAGCAAGAGCTGGCTGCACTAAGTCACAGTGTTGGGTGGATTACTTCTAGCTCCCAGGGCCCACAGATTGTGTGTCCCTGAGTCACTTACTACTCTGAAAGCACGCAGGTAGACGGCCACAGTACCCATGGGAGATGTTCAGGCAAGGCAGACTAGAACCATCAGCGTCTCTCTAGGCAGAAGACGAAGGAAGAGAGGCCCACAGCATTAGTTCTGGAAGGGTCTTCTGAGGCCCAGTGGAAGCACTGGGTAGCATAGGGCTCTGGACTCCCTCACAGCCCACTCTCTTGGGCTTGACAGGTCTGCAAAGGACTTTGGGGCTCGGGGCCCGGACCTGATGAGCCCAGCCATGATAGCGCTCTCCAACAAGCTGAAGCTGAAGCGACAGCTGGAGTTTGAGGAGCAAGCCTTCCAAGACATGAATGTGGTGAGCCGTCTCCTGACTGACACCACCTTGGGTTCCCTCCACAGCCCTGGGGCGGGCTGGGCTGGCTGGAGTCAGGCCTGGGAGCAGAGATCCAGGGCACCTGCTGCGGCCAGCAGGAAGGGGAAGGTGGCTTTTCACTCCAGGCACAGCTCTATGCCTGCCACACCCAACTCAGAGGAGCTGACTTTCTGGCCCTGTCCCTTCCCACACTCAGGGGGACCCACCAGGCAGCAGTGCTCCACACTTGATGTGGAAAAGGATGAAGAGCCTCAGAGGCGGGGGGAACTGCCCTTTGATGCCCAGTAAACCGCTGAATCCAAACGTCCCCAATGGTGAGCCTCCTGCAGTTCTGGGGGAGGGCTTTTGTGGATGGAGGGGCTGCCTCTACCTGTCTCTGTACCCCCTTTCCACACTGGCTCAGATGGTGCTGTCAGAAATCTCTGGACTTTGGGGGGCTGGCTCTTATTCTGATGACTAAGCATTTTTGTGAAGGAAGAGGGGGGCTGGTGGTTTCACAGTCCCTCCCCTTCCTTTCCTTGGGCCTGGGCGCTGCCCTCACTCTCCAGCATTCTTCTTTCAGATGAATTCACCCAAAATCCCATGAGGGGCCTGGGCCAGCCCCTCAGACACCTGCCACCACCACAGCCACCATCTACCATGAATCCTGGGGACAACACCAAGGCCGGGTTCCCCCCGCAGTGTTACGGCCCCCAGTACCAGGACTACACTCTGCCATCAGCTCGCAAGGCATCAGGTGGGTGTGTTCAGCCGCTGGAAACCAGGTGCGATGTGTGTGGGAGGGGCGAGGCCAGGAGACGGGCAGGGCTCCTGTCTCGGCTCAGTGCCATGGAAAGGTGGCTGGAGGGGTGGGCCTCCTGCCCTGGAAGTGCTGCAGCAGCAGGACTGAAGGCCCTGTCCCCGGGCCTTCTACAGGAACCCTCCCGGGATCAGGTGACATGCCCAAGCCTTGCAGCCAGTCTCTTGCCCTGTATTGTGGTTGCTGCACTGACGTGCTGCTCTGCTTCAAGAGCTCGGCTGGAGCTGTGCGCAGGCACAGAGAACGGGGGGCTGGGTCCGCCTGGGGCCTGTCTTCTGCCCTGGGCAGCCTCAGTCTGCCACCAGCCTTGGCACATGCGATTGTGATATGGTTATTTGGCATGAACATGATTGATGGTTTTAGGGAAACACACCAGACCTCTGTCCTAAAAAGGGGGCAGGCTCCTCAGAATATGGTTGGGGCTAACTGCTTCGGAGTCCAGGCTTTAGAGCCACCAGGCAGCCCTGGGCTCGCATACTGGTGCTGCTGTGTCCCAGCTGGAACACCAAGCACACCCGCACACGGAAGCACTAAGGACTGAGTTGGGGCGAGTGCCCGTGTCCAGCATGCCATGCTTGCTGCAGTGCACGCGCGCCCTTGACTGGGATCTTCCCCATGACTTCTGCCGTTCGACTCAGGTCATTTGTGACCTTGAGTTAAAAAATGGGGAATAGAACAAAAGCTGGTGAACGTGAGTCCATGCAGAGAGCCTTGGGGTCCACCAAAAAGGCAGCATGTTGGGGAAGCAGGTGTGGACCCTAATAAGGGTCTGAGTTCACAAGGGAGAGGACCCAGGCTGAGGTGCTGCAGAAAGCAGGCAGCTCATCTCAGGGGCGTTCCAGGCTGTTCCCTGGCAGAGGCCTTCCCTCCTGGGACGCAGCCAGTGTGGGTGCTGGAGTTTCTCCTTGGCACCTGCCCTTGCCCACCTTCTCAATGGGAGAATGGCCAGGGGCCAGG
Source organism: Galemys pyrenaicus (assembly GCA_019455555.1). Lineage (NCBI taxonomy): Eukaryota > Metazoa > Chordata > Mammalia > Eulipotyphla > Talpidae > Galemys > Galemys pyrenaicus. The sequence goes on along the minus strand of JAGFMF010012281.1, from coordinate 11,635,537 downwards.
AGGAGGGGCTCCTGAGGGGTGGCGGCCTCACCTCTCAGACAACTCCTGTGTGTGCGCACACATGCAGTAGGTACCCTGCGGGTCAGCAGGCATGTGCGCGGCTGCACCCTCCACCACCCCTGAACCCACGTCTGCACCATGCACCTCTCCTCCTCGGGTCCAAGCACCCCAGCTAGTGAGAGGGGTCGGGAGACAGCCACCTCTCTGTTGGCCCATCTTCTGAGCCCAGAGGAGGTCCCTCAGGGAAGGTGACTGTGAAGAAACCATGAAATGAGAGCTGCTCTGCCCACACCTCCAATTCAGGAAAACGAAGTGCTTGAGGCCCACACGCTTCCAAACGGACAGGAGAGAGGAGAAGGGAGAGTCTCCCAAGTGTTTGAGCTCTGGTTTCTAAAATGCGGCACCAACCTCTGTTCCAGGCCTGGCAAGCCGACTGCTCGGGTCTTCATTTGAGCCTTACCTGCTGCCCGAGTTGACCAGATATGACTGTGAGGTGAATGTTCCTGTGCCAGGCAGTTCCACGCTCCTGCAGGGAAGGGACCTCCTCAGGGCCCTGGACCAGGCCACCTGAGCCAGGGCCCCCGCCGGGCAGGCACCCCCACCACGCCAGCCCACCAGCTTCACGCTCTACGTCTACTTTGCAACTAGGTATTTCTAACATCACACTTTTTATGAGATGTACTTACCTGGCCGATGTGCCCAGGTCACCAAGTAGTGGCCTTTTTCTGAAGATGCTCACTTTATCCACATTTTTAAACTATACGATTGTTTTTACCTGCTAAGTTTTGCTGTTAATGAAAATATTTTTAAATTTTGTAAGATTTTTCTGTCCCCAGCTTCAATTACCTCTAATTTATATTATTCATAGGTCTCTCACTCGCGTACACAACATCCACATTAACAAGTTTGGTATATCTTTGTTCTCCCGTAGGGAAAACTTTGGCTTCATTTCACTAAAAAGATTTTGTTGTCATTGCCAAAGAGAAAAATAACTTCGCTTCCCGAGCTTGTTGTGGCTTCCTCTTCTCAAAGCCCCTCTCCTTCCTTTTTTACAACAAATCACCATATTGTAAATCTGTCTCTTTTTTTTAAGTTGACTCTGCTCTAATTTTGATATTACTTTGGAAAAAAAAATGTGAAGGGAGAACTCCAGTGTATGTGGTTTTCTATGAGCGTTGCAGTGTGGCTTTTCCTTAACTGGTGTCCCCCAGCCCTGCCCCCCCATTCAGTGGATTTTTTATTGTTATCCAAAAGCATAAGTTTTTTAAAAAGAAAATTTATAACTGGGTCAAGTGTTTATCATATATATGGGTACTTGTAAAATCTAAAAACTTAGCAGTGGCATCCTGCTCACAAAATCACTTAAAGACCTTTTGGAAGCTGTTTATTTTCTTCTTCCTCCCTGTGTGGCAGACACCGCGCTCTTGTACGGTTCTCCCCGGCCTGTACTAACACTGCTCGAGGTTTCTCTGTTGGCTCTTTGCTTTGGGGAGATGCCTTAGGTGTGACAGACAATCCAAGGAGTTGGAATCCCGAAGTGGAAGCATGGCGAGCTGTCTCCTCCTCATGTTCTATATGTATTATGTATGTATGTATGTATTATTATTGCTGCCAAGAGGGTCTGATGGCAAGTCAGGGGGTGGGGGTGGGGGGAGGGTGCTAGGGGAGGGAACTGCTTTAACTTTTCTTCAGGTTTTGTTGCTAGCCCTTCAAGTGCACTGAGCTATGTGACTCTATTGGTCTTTTCACGTGGCACATCTGGGTATTTCCAGAATTACCATGAGATGGTTAAAATGGGAATCCATGGAAGAAAGTAAGGGTTCAGAAATGGTGAGGTGACCCAGACCTCGTCCTCCCAGCTAGCCACATTGGAGCTGGACAGAGAGGGTGCAGAAAGGAGGGAGCGAGCTGCTTAGGATCAGCCCTGTCCCCGTCCCCTTATCCGGCCTGCCATCGGATGGCCCTGCAAGGCCAGGGTGCTGTGTCCCTCGCTGGTGACAGCAGGCAGACCTCCGGGGATAACGCCACACCTCAGGCCCTCCCCAAGGTCGTCTTTCACTTGAAGTGACTTGTATAGGTAGGAAGCACTGAAAACAGTGTTCTCAGAGCACTTTGTCACTCACTAGGTAAGAGGGACACTTCTAGGTAAGAAGTTCTATCACATGGAACTTCTTTGTCATGGGTACATTGAAGAAGGTTCTAGAAATACACACAACATGCATCAGGCCAAAAAGCTTGATAAGCCCTGATGGAGTGATCACCAAAAACAAAAAATGTAAGTTATATGAGAAAAGTTGGTCACTGTGTTGCCTGAATCATACTAGCACCACAGCATTGCCCCACACGTGGCAGCAGAACTTGAAGGGTTACTGACATGTAAACCACTGGTGTTTGATTTTCTGTGTGTTGCCTCAGCATTAAGGGCATTTTACCATTGCAGTTTTACTAAAACACTCTGAAAAATATTCCAAGCTTCATATTAACCTTACCTGTCAACGTAACAATTTCATGAACATTATTGTTGAATTCCTACTGACAACATTATAACTATATGGGAGCTTAACTTTATAAGGAAATGTATTTTGACACTGATATCTTATTAAAGTATTCTGATCCTACTACTGCCGGTGCCTTTTGTTTCCTGTAGATATGATTCTGAGTGTGTCAACCTAAAGTGAAGTACAATGGTCTCCAGCTGAGGATGGAGCAAAAGTGATCCACACTCAGTGGGAACCACATAGTCCAATGCCATCCAGGTCCAATAGGGGTTCAGAAGAGGCCAGGAGAGTCAGCATGGGACTCAGGAGTAGAGAAATTCTACCAGAGCTGGAAGGAAAAGGACAGGAGAGCTGGAACAGAGGCAGGAGACCTCAGGGGGGCAGGACAGAAAGCTGGGTGGAGGGAGAGCCTGTCTGCTCATAGTTCAGGCCTGGAGTCAGACAAAGCTGTCGTCAAATCCTATTTCTGTTGCTTTGAGCTATGGCACTTGAGCACGCCCCTTAAGTGTCTGAGAGCCTGTGTCTACTTTCCTCTGAAAGGAGGGTGATAATAGTTCCTGCCTCAACTTTTTAAGGCTGAGAATACAAATTTGTGAATCAACAGTAGGTGAGATGTACTGTAATTCCTGAGACTATATGATCTATACCTAGAAGAGCCTAGACCAAGAGTATGGGTCCTAAGATAAAGCCCCAGGCCACGGAATTGCTGGTAGAAGCTGGAACAGAAGCCAGCAGAGGACGAATGGGAACAGCAATGAGTACGGGGATACCACCCAGGCGTGTGGTATCCCAAAAGCCAAAAGGAGAGGGTGTTTCAGGAAGTATGAAGAGTGACTGAGTCGCATACCAGACTGAGAAGCCAGGTAAGGAGAAAAAAAATTAACTCTGGGATTTGATAACATGGAGGTCGTGCTTGACAAGAGCAGAGCTGGGTTGGAGGGGACTGAGGAATGAGTTGGCTAGGGTGGGGCACAGAGACACCACAGCAATAAACAGCTCTTTTAAGAAGCTTTCCTGTGGAGGGAAGTGGTGAGATGGAGTGGAACTAGAGGGTCAGGTGAAGGTTTTCTTAACATTTAAAAAAAAACCTTATTTTTGAATAATTTAACATGTACAGAAGTTTATAAAAATAATAGAGAGTTCACTGAAACCAGGACTCTTAACATTACTGTGGTTCATATGTCACAACCAATGAACCAATAATGGTAAGTCTGTACCAGATGCTCATATTTCCTTAGTTTTTACCTAGTATCTTTTCTTTCTGTTCCAGGATTCCATCCAAGGTATCAGATTACATATAATCATGTTTCCTTAGCCTCTAGACTGACAGGTTCTTTGACTTTTTGGGGATTTGACAACCTTGAATGTTTTGAGGAGTACTGGTCAGATATTCCTATAGAACATCCTTCAGTTTGAATTAGCCTGATGATTTTCTCATGATTAGAGGGCTTGGGGTTGGACGATCCAGAGATAAAGTGCTATTCTCCACATCATACCAAGGGCACGTACCAACCTCACTTTAGTGCTATGCTAGTAACCATCATCTGGCTGAGGAAGGATCTATCAGGTTTCTGCACTCTGAAGGTACAGATGATGATTGTAGATGAAGTTATTTTTGAAGCTGAGCAATAGTAAGCAGTGCTCTATGCTGATGGCATAGGGAGTGGATGAAATCGGGAAAGAGGGAATTACAGGAGTAATATCACTGGAAAAGGTGGGGTAGGCATAGATGGTTCAGTGCACTGTGGTGAAGCTGACCATAGGTAGAGGCGAGGGAAGACCCAAAACGAGGAAGGACAATGTGTCAGGTGGAATTGGTGATGGGAAGTTGATGAGCAACCTCCAATCTAATCACTTCTTCCTCACTGATGCTAGACTACACCATTAGCTGAGAGAAGTATGGAATGGTCATTTTAGTAGGTCAGACTGAGAGCTATTATTGAATTGTCAAATGAGATTGGTGGCCAAAAATTGACCCATGGAGAAATAAACATAACTGTATCCAACTACAATTTTTTTTTAACCTCCATGAAGCAAAATGGGTGGAGTTGGGTTTACAGCTTAGTGTTAAGTCAGGAGGAAATGTCAGAAGCAATTAGTATTATTGACTATTATGAAGGACCATGGAAATAAGTCCTGTGATATGGAAAGATAAAAGATGACAAGGTGGATGGTTAATGAAAAACTGTAAAGGTAGTGAATTGCAGGTCAAAGAGTATTCAGAGTGAAGCATCAGAGAAAGGGAGGTGTGCAGGTACAGTGAAGAGGAATTAACTTGGAGATTTCCCATATAAGAACATGTGGCCCAGTAGTACCACTTCCAGGTATTTATCTTCAAGAAGTGAAAGTTTTAAATTCACACAAAATCTGTGCATAAATGTTTACAGCATAACTCAATCATCAAGAACAGGAAACAACCCAAATGTCCTTCAACAGTAGTCTGTGATAAAACAAAAACAACCACATAATTCATCCCTACAATCAAATACCACTCAGCAAAGTCAACACTGTGACTCCAGAAACAATAAGGATGAACTGCAAAGATATTCTGTTGAATGAAGGGAGCCTGCAACAAAAGGTACATCTTGATCATTCTATCTATATATTCTAGAAAAGATAAGAGATACAGAAACAAAACAGGCCATTGATGAGGGTGGCCCCTTAGAGCGCTATGATCACTGTCCAGTACTTGGACTGGATCTGGTCCAGGTCTTGTCATCATAGTTCTGAGGAGCTATGCATGTCTCCAAACACCATAGAATTGTACATCAAAAAAAAAATTTTACTCTATGTAAACTTAAAACTTGTAAAAGCAGATTTTGAGATGTTAAGGGTACCTGCAATAAAAGGGAGAAGAAAGTCTGAGGAAGTGAGAAAGACTTCTCAGCATTGAGTGGGTGAGCATTAAGGCACCAAGTGCTGAGGGCGAAGAGAGGAGGGCTGGGAACTGAAATCATTGGGGAAGGAGTGACTGCGTGCCATGGACAAAGCCATGAAGAGAAATGAGAGTCCCATGGTGGGAGTGGGGAGGGAGAAGTGGTTTAGAAGCAGCTTAGTGGACTTCCCTCCACCTCAGACCCCACCTGCTACTTGTCTGTACGGTGAGAGAATGGTCTCCTTGCCTCCCCTCAGGGCTGCAGAAAGTTGGCCCTCAGCAGCAAACTGGCTCCTTCAGAGAAGGAGTGGCCTAAGAGGTGGCTAGTGTCAGAGTTCCAGAGAGCGGGGTGGCAGATGGGAGAGGATGAGCAGATGTGCAGGATCCTCTGGGGACAAGAGAGTGACAGATAATTGTGGATTCCTACTGGTGACTGAGGTAAAGAATTAGAGAATTAGGAGAAATGATAATATCATTCTGAGATTTTCTCAGAGGTTAGAGCTAGATAGTGGGGGATGATGAAGTGGGGGACTGATGTAGCCTGCAGCCTCTAGGGGTATGGAGGGACAGGGAAGTATAAAAACCTTCTGAACATGACTGTGGAAATTTCTAGTTGGGATTACTACTTTCTGAGGCAGGTGAGTGGGTGGCCAGGGGCCACAACCTGTCTAACTTGCAGGAACAAAAGAAGACTGTTACAGTTGGAGGACCCAATGGCCTGAAAGGAAGGGATGTTTTCAGTCCTTATTAGCTGGCTTGAGGGAAGGCAAGCTGAGCATGAACTTTGATATCAGCTGGGGGACCAAAGCAAGGCTCCAACTAAAGATTCCAACATGAGTCATTTATGTGAAGGAAGAACAATAATAACATTGTGACCCTAAACTGCATTAATAGAGGAAAAAGGAAGTACTAGTTCCACGACAGCCCCCATACATCCCCTATGTCAATGTCCACTGGCTGAGGACCACAGGGAAGTCCTGTCTTTACTCTGCCACAGAAAGCTGTTGAGAAGAGCATGCCATCTAAGGCTATCTAGCAAAGATCGTAGAATTGTAGGGTGAACAGGGGATAAAGGGCTGCCTTTTAAGTATTCTCTTCTATCTGGGAGGAAGAAGCCATGCAAACTATGCTGAATTTAGATTTTTTAAATCTTATTTTTTAATATAGATGGACACTGCATGGTCTCTCAGAAACACTGTTTCTCATCTAAAATCGGTGTGCAGCAAAACTGCTTGAGTCTAAATTCCCCCTGGCAGCCCCTAGGGAAGGTGTGACTGTACTGGAAGCCAACACCCCACTCTCAGTCAGCCCAGCACAGCCAGTTTTTCCTCCAGCATTGGAACAACTGTGGTTTCTTTGGAGGAACACCAGGTGCAATGGTTGGCTTATATCTAGGCACTTGTAAAGTCACCTCCACTCAGCAAGCCGGAAGTCAGAGCCTGAGAGGGTGTGGTGACCGACTCCCTGAGGAAACATCCGACACACAACTCCTTTCTTGACCATTCTCAGGAACATGTGCTCATTTCCCAGAGTGGCCAATGAGTATGGTTCCCCCCGCCCCGGATCAGGGATAGATTCAGCTTTTGAGGGGCCTATTAATTGCATTATCCTTAACAGGAAGTGACAAAAGTGATACTTTTGTGATTATCCCTTTCCCAAACCTCGAACATCATTCTAATCACTGGAAAACACACAGCCAGATCCCCACTGGGGGACACTCTGCAAAATACCTCATCAGAGTTGCTTAAAACTGTCAAGATCATCAAAACAAGTGAACTTTAGAAACTATCCCAGCCAAGAGGAGCCTAAAAGGACATGATGATTATATATAATGTGGTTCCTTGGATGGAGGGAAAAAAAATAGGTAAAAGGCCTCGCTGGTGGCACAGGGGTTTAAGTCTCAGTGCTGTCCAGCTATACCACTGCAGCATGAGTTCAACCCCTGGCCAGGGAGAGGACCTACATGGCGCATCAGACCTCTCCTGTCTCACCTGCTGCTCCCCTCAGCAGTGTATTTCAGTAGATCTGCCTGTTCTGCTCCCCACTCTCTCTGGTGAATCCTTTCACCACCACCACCACCCCAGTCTACACCTCTGGCCTACACCCCAGTTTTGTATTCATAAATAAATCTTATAGAACAGGTAAAAATTAAGGAAATTTGAATAAAATGTTTAGTGAACAATGATGTATCAATATTGGGTCACTATTCTGAGAAAGTACTATACTAGAGTAAGATGTTATTAGGGGAAACTGGATGCAGTATAAATGATAATTTTCTGTAATATCTTTGTAATTTTTGTAAGTCTAAAACTATTCTTAAAAATTAAATAGATGTCAGACAAAAACAATGAACTACAGAAGGAAATTAAGAGTAAAGGAAAAGTTGGTAAAAGAAAGCTAAATGTTATGTTAAAATAAGTTGTCTGGTTTAAAAAATGTGTTATTAATGTGCATGAAAACAATAATACAAAAGTTAAGAAGGGGTAAGTGAAAGTAACACCTTAGTCTCTGCATTGTCTAGGAAGTGGTAAATATATCAATTTACATTAGACTTCACTAAATCACGATGTATAGATTAGTGATCTATTTTAGGTAGATAACTAAAATAATTGTAAATGTATTACAAACTAAGAGCAGGGAAATAGAATCTTTAAGAAATGTATAATTATTTCAGAAGAAGTCAAAAGAGGAAAAATGTGCACATGTGGTACAAATAGAAAACAAATATGGAGATATTAGGTTTAAACCTAAAAATGAGTGATTACATAAAATGTAAGTGGGTTAACTGTTTCAACTAAATGAAAAATGCAGGTTGAGTTAAAAAAGTAAGAATACAGATGAGAGAAAGGACAAAAAATGAAACACAGACTCAACATCAAAAAGAAAAGAAGTCTGCTAGTTCATGCTAATGTCAAATAGGTAAGTTTTTAAGGATAAAGCATTACTAAATAAGTAGGGACATTTCATAGTATTAAAAGGTATCAATGCAACAGGAAGATATTACAATTTATTTGTATGTGCCTAATAAGCCTCAGAAGTTGATACTATTGGAAGGAAAAATAGAAAATCTGTAACCATGGAAGAAATTTGAAGACATCTCTCTCAGTGACTCCAAACAAGCAGGAAAAAGTAAATAAGAAACTGAAAAGACCCACAAAATAGGAGAAAATATTTACAAATTATGTTTCTGGTAAAGGACTCATGTTAAATAGATAAGACACTTACTCGCAACTCACCAATTAGAAGGAAAATGACCCAATTTAAAGAAATAGCTAAAATCTTTGCCCTTTTAAAGACATACAAATGACCAATGAGCATATAAAAGGAGGCTCACTCAAGGTACTTAGTCATTAGGGAAACGCAAATCAAAACTACAATGAAACACCACCTCACACTCCACTAGGAAATTAAATTCTAAAAGATAAATGGTAACAACTCTTGGTGAGGATGTGGAGAAATTGTAACCCTCACACATTTCTGTTGAGAATGTAAAATGGTACAGCGTTTGGGAAACAGTCTGGCAGTTCCTTGAAAAGTTAGACATAGATTTACTGTATGATCCTGCAATTCCTCTCCTAATCATATACCCAAGAGAAAATGAAAATACATGCATGCAAAAACACAAAAATGTTTATAGCAGTATTATTCATAATAGGCAAAAAGTGGAAGCAACCTCAATGCCCAAATGATTAATGCATAAGCAAGCTATGATCTTTATCATGCAATGAAAGATACCAGATACAAAAGGTCACCTATAATTCCACTTCATGAAATATTCAGAATACTTAAATCAATAGATTAAGTAAGCTTGTAGTTGCCAAGGGCTGGAGGAAGAGGGAATAAGGTGATGAAATATTCTAGAATTAGATAATAGTGACGGTTGCACAACTTTGTTAATATACTAAAAAACCCTCAAGTATATACTTTAAAAGAGTATTATGATGTGAATTAAATCTCAATAAAAAATAAGGGTATAACAAATTGAAATACATAATTAAGAAATAAGACCCAATTGGCATATATAAAAACTGTACCCAACAATCACAAAACAGATATGATTTAGGTGCACATAAGGAAGTTACTAAAACTGCCTGGGTATTAAGCCATAGTATTAGTAGTAAGCAAGTCTCAGCACATTTCAAAGATTTAAAATGACTCAGAGTATATTCCCTGACCATAGTGAAGTTTAAACTTATATTTGGTTACTGATTTCTACTTTAAGATTCATAGATAGTTGGATTTAAGCAATACATTTCAAATTACCCATGGGTCAAAAAGATCACATCGGAAATTAAAGCTTAATTTCATATTAATGAAAATATAGTTTCAAAGCTTCCGGGATCTATTCCAAGCATTGAGTAAAGGATAGCACAATGGAATATTCTGGAAAGGAAGACGTTAAAAAGCAAACAGCAAATTACTTGTTATTAGTGAATTTAGCAAATTATTGAATTCAAAGATAAAAACTCAACTGCATTTTTATATCAACAAATAACTGGAAACTTACATTTTAAACTAATATGTCTATCAATAAAAATTAAGAATAGATCTAAAAAATGTGTAAGAGTATTAAATATAAAAGTCAAAGAAATATTGAGAAATTTTTTTAAAATAAATGAAGGACTATCTTATGTTTGTGAGTTGGAAAAGGTACATTTAAGATGACAATTGTCCTCACGATTAGCTATATATTACATGCAACATCAGCCAGAATACTTGAGTTCAGTGTGTGTATATGTGCTTGTAGTCTGAAAAACATGCTCTAAAACTTATGTGGAAACGCTAAGAGCACACAGAACATATTTTTTTTTAAAATTGGAGAACTTACACTGTTGGATAACAAACTTATTTTTTTGAAGTTACAAAATGTCTGATGGTGTAGTAGTATACAAGGATAAACAAATACAACAGTAAAACAGAAAAGTCGGTCCAGTAATTGACCTGCTCGTTTGTGGGTCCTTACTCTATAGCAAAGGTAACACCAGAGAGTGGTGAGGAAAGGATGGTCTTTTCCATAAATATACAGAATCTAACCACATGGTAAAAAGGTTAACTCCCTCTTCACACCAAACAACATTTCCCAGTGGACAAGAGATCTCAATATGAAAGGAAGCTTCTGGAAGATAACCAAATCATCTACAATGCCTACCTCAAAGTAGGCAAGAGTTTGACCATGATAAGGTAATCCATAGGATGGAAAATGATACTTGCACTTTTTACATCTGGCAAGAAATTCATGTGCAGAATATATAAAGAACTTGAATAAATGTTTAAAAATAGAAAAAAGAAGACTTGAAACACTTCCCAAAAGATTTTACAGCCAACAAATAGAAAATGGGGCTCAAAGTCTGTCACCTGAAGAATGGAAATTCAAACTATGATGAGAAACTGCTTACACACCCACCAGAATCACTAAAGATAAAAAATACTGTCAATACGAATCTTGGAGAGGGTATGGAGCAGCTGGGGCTCTTGTACAGTTCTAAAGAAAGTGTCATTGGTACAACCAGCTTAGGGGAGCTGAACATAATCATATCCCCCTTACCTGGATATTCAACTCATAGATATACCAAAGATGCATTTGTTCTATAAGACAGGTGTAAGAACACACATTTCCATTGGTCCCAAACTGAAAATAACTCAAATACCCATCACTGGTAGAATGGACAAATTGTGGCATAATCAAAAAAAACAGAATATGCTACAACAGTGAAAATGAATTAATTAAAAGAATGGACTATTGCCACTTGCAAGAACACAAATGAATTCCATAAATGCTGAGTGCTGGACACCAAAACAATAGATTGCAAGCTATAGGATTTCCCATAGTCATTTAGTGCAGACGAAACTAACAGACGGTTCCGATGGTTCCCAGCTTTTCCCCATTAGTATAATAGATCAGTCTAGTTTTCTGAAAGTAGTATGTTATTTGGCGTATTGGCATATGTAGAGGTGCCATAATTATTTAACCTTTTTCTTATTGGTAGACATTTAGGTTGCAGACTATTGAGTAAGTTACAGAATATAATCCTAATTTATTTACACACATATACTTACACTTTGATAGATATGTTAAGATGTAAATATGCAATCCATCTCTGCCAACTCCCACCCAATAATCCCTTCCCACGACTAAGTAGGGTTTTAATTTGTTTTCTCAGAGCAAGAATCTTTGCAGTGACATTTAGAGATAACAGGTAGAGATTCTAACTTACAGAAAGGCAAAATTCAAAAAACCATGAAAGAGGGAGATATCTTGGTGACTCTGAGGAATAAAACTGTTTAAAGAAGACTTGTTGAAAATTTAGACATGTGTGCACGTTAACCTGAATGTTACTTCCCATTCCCACTCTCTGGTCAAAAGGTTTTAATTAAAGTGTCATTTGGTTGGTGTGGGATGACTGGATCTTCGGTAGATGTCCAGGTCCTTTTTCCTGAAGAAAAAGACATCAGTATCTCCATGTCCCAGAAGCCCCCACCTGTACTTTGTCAGTCCCCACTGATCTGGCCAAAGGTGGTCAGTATCTTTTTTATTGAGGACATTCCCCTGGAATGTCCCTTGGGTGCATGAGGAGTCCGCAGCAGTGCGGTCTCTCTGAGTGGACGCTGGCAGAGAGGACTCTAGAGAGAACAGCAAGCTGCCCGGCTGCAGCTAACCATGTCAGGTTAACTCATTAATCCAAACAAACCCGGACCTGGCCTTACAGTGGCATCCAGAAGTGACAGTGCCATAGGATGCCAGAGAAGGGCTGGGTTTCAGAGGCTGTCAACCCCTCATTATGCAGATGAAGAGACTGAGGCACCCACAGTCTGCATTCTTGCAGAATGGAAAACACACCATCTGCAGGTAAACACACCCAGGCACCAGCCACACTCCACCTGAGTGCAGATGAAGCTGTGAGATAGAGCCAAGGCCCCAGGAAACCTGTACAGGAAAAGCAGGTTTTCTGGGGGAGGCCACGGGTACCCAGCGGGGAGAGGAGGAAACCCAGGGGTCCTGCCTGATGCCCTGGGCCAACAGAGGTAGGGGAACACAGAGTTGACACACAAGAGCTGGTTACCAATCCAGCTGCTTCTCTTAACTGAAATCTTAGTTTTGACATCCATCCATCCGCATTCCTATCTGATCACTCTTTTCACATGCTAACTAGGCAGCAGACTGTGGGATAGGCATGAGGAACAGACGCATGCAGGGTTGTAGGGCTGCGTGGTTACAGCACATGCTGGCCCTGCTCACAGCGCTGATGAGCTGTCTATGAACAGACTACTCAAAACGCGTTCTGCTGTAGTTTAACCAAGTGTGAGTGTAGCATGAAAACTTATTTTCAGCCTTTGCATTCATTTAAAATAGGTCTTTCATTTTCTCCCCAAATTTATTGTGGGGTGATTTAAGTACAACAAACTGCATGTATTTAAAGTTTACAAATTGATCCATTTGACATATACCGAGGAGACCATCATGATGCACAATCAAAACAGCAAACATTTCCACCACCCCCCAGAAGTCTCCCCACGCCCTCTATAATTCCACCCACATACCGTCCCTATTCCCAGGCAACCACTGAAGAGAAAGCCTTTTGGAAATAAGAGTCTGTATTACTTTGCTATGTTTCCAAGTCAATCCTTTTAGGACAAGGATGAGGGAGGATGAAGAAATACCGGGAAATGTGGGTGAGTATAGAAATCGGCCAAAGGAACTATGAGAATTGAAGGGCAAATAGCTTTAGCAATGCAGTAGTACTTAACCCTCACAGCAAACGAGGGGTCCCTTTATGCATGAGGACATGAGCACAACGGCAAGGTTAAGGAGCTGGTCCAAGGTCACCCAGGTCATAAGTGACAAAGCTGCTGCTCAATGGACCAGGGTTCAAAACCTGCCTACACTAGGCTAAGTGCTTTCCCTCCAGGCCCTAGATGCAGGCAGCGTGGACTGAACTCACCGGGTGCTAACCCACCTCTTTGTCCTGTGGGGTTCTTAGCACCCCTTTCACCATCCAGAAGAAAACCAGCAGGGCTAAGAACATTGATTTCCCAGCCAATCTATGGTTCTACGCCATCTGAGGTTGTGATCAGGGAACCCCACTGCTGCAGTGGCATCTCCCAGGGGAATGCCCACTCTGGAAGGGGGCATGCTGAGGACATTTTATCGCCACTTACAACTACCACAATACCACACACACTAAACTTACTTTTGGAAATGTACAAAGGAATGTGCAAATTCTTTACTCTCCCCCGCTTCCACCTGGTCATCTGAATGTCAAGCATCATCTGAGGGATGGTGAGGAAGTCAGAGGTACTGTGGGTAGGGGTGGGGGACAGGGAGATAGGAGGTGGGATGACATGACTAAGAAGGCCTGGACATATTATTTGTCTGGAAAAGGAAAAAAATAACCATCATTTTCTGTTTAAATGGGGTTATATTGCCACATCCACACAAAAATGACTAGGTGTCTGAGAGAATGTTCCAGAATGAACCTCTCTGAGGTTCAGCTTTCATAGAAGTCTGGCACAGAGACTACAGGAAGCATCTAGAACAAAATATTTTAAAGAGGAAGAACGGCCCACAGTGCAGGCTCACAGACCTGGGCTCCTTCGGAACGTGGAACACAGAGACTGCACATCACACATGCTGGGACAGGAAACTAAAGGGGGAGATGAGGCTCGAGCCCCCAGTGACAGGCATCAGGGCTTCCAGACCTCCTCGGGACAGACTCCTGGGTGTGGGCAAATCAATTCCTGACTCAGTTTCCTGCTCTGACAACGAGCATCGTGCCCCAGCTCCCAGAGTTTCAGCCAGTGCCCAGCCAGCGCCTGGCACATGGGAGGAGCTTGTGCAGCTGTGGGGTCTGTGGTCCCCCTGCCACACCCGGAACACAGTCTGTTAGACGAAGGTGAGCCCACGGGTGCTGTGGGAAGCGTGCCTTGACCTCAAGGTGCCCTGTGTGACCTCTGACTCATAGTTTCTGTTTCGGAATGAGTGCTTTCCGAGAAAGACATTTCCTTTATTCTGCATGTGGATTCCTTGATTACAGCCGTGTGCAGGCAGGACAGCCCCTAGTTCTGCATTTGGACGGCTTGTTGCACTTTTAGTCATCTGGAATTGGGGAAGGCACGGCGTGGTGGCTTGTCTTCTGCCCTCAGCCCCGCTCCCTTCTCTGTCCTCTCCCTCCTGCTGGCTAAGATCTGATTCAAGTTCACCCAGCCTCCTCTCGCAAAGCAAAAAGAACCAGAGCTTTCCCCACATCTTTGGGTTCCATGTAGCCCCTCTGCCATCAGCCAACCTGACCTGGAGCCGATCACACACATGGCTCCTGCAAGGGAGAGGGCGCATCAATCACAAGAAGAGAACGAAGGTGGGAGGCTACATGGAGGTGGCAGGTGCCAGATAGGTCTTGGAAATGGAGGGTCAAAAGTTGGTGGGAATAAGAGGGCATCCTACCGAAGTCCTATAGATGACCCCACCGGTATAGTTTTATTGAATAACTATGGAGATTGCACCCCAGCAGCCAGCCGCTGTGCACAGCGTGCATATGGAGGTATGCAGAGTGGGGTGCTTGCCCTCCAGAGGCTCCTCAAAGTACCATGACAAATCAGCAGTCATCAGCAGAGAAGGGGGAGCACCAGCTGGGCTTGGAGGGGCCAGGGGCTTCTGTGGGAGGACAATGCCCAGTAGATCTAGAATTATAGCATAGTGGTTGGGTGCAGGTCAAGAACTTGCTGCATGGGTTTGCACCTAAGCTCTGCCACTCAGTCAACAGAGCACCCTCTCGGTGCCTCAGTTTCCTCTTTCTGTAAATAGTACCTGTTTCATAAGTTTGTGGAAAAGAGTAAATGAATTAATACATATAAGGCATATTTAGTGCCAGCTATTAGGCTCTGTAAACATATTTGCTAGTATTATCTTGCAGGAAAAGCAGGCATGCAGCCAAAGAGGATCATCTCTATAGGGAAGGAGGAACCCCAAAGGAGGAACCACAGCAGCAAAGGCAGGGAGGTGGGAGCATGGACTGTGGCCAGGCAAGGCTGCTCAATGGGAGTGTGTGGTGAAATGAAGCCAGAAAGACAGAAAGGTGGGAAAAGGCCAGATATCACCAGGCTGTAGACCCCATGGACTTGGTCCTGCAGTTGGCGGAGAGCAAGGAAAGAACTTTTGTAACAACCAGGTTTGGTGGTTCTATCATGAGGCAGCTGGAGGGGAAGAAGTGAGAGCAGGTGTCTAGTTGAGAACCTGATGTCAGGTTCTGGGGCTGGGGGTAGGCTAACATGGTGCAGCAGGAATGGAGAGGAGATGAGTCACCAGGGCAGGAGAGACAACAGAGTCCAGGCTGACTTGTGTCACCACTGAGCCATTAACAGGACAAGGAAGACTGGCGCAGGAGATTTGGAGGAGGGGAAGAAGAAAAGAAATAATTTTAAAAATAGGTGCTAGATGCCTATGACTTTCTATGACTTAGTTCATCGAAGCTCTCACCGAGCCTTTGAAAAGGTACTATTATCATCTCCATTTACAGATAAAAAAACCAAGGTCCAGAGTGATTGGAATCTTGGTCAGAGCCACGAGGTGGTTTCCAGAGTTTCTGCTCCTTGTTGACCTTGAGACACTGGCTGTGTGTCTACTGCTCAGAGAGGCCTGGACTAAGATCAAGGTGTATTAGGATTGTGGAGGGAGAAGCTTCTCCAAGAGTGTGTGAGTTGAGAAAGATGAACCAGGACTGTGTGTGGAAGAGGGACTCTGGCAGTTGGGGGTCCTGGGTGAAGAGAAAGAGTCAGGAAGCTCCCCAGAGGTGTGTGTGGGAGGTGCCAGGCTAACTCCTCTACCTACTCTCCGGCATACAGGGAGAGTCTAGCCCTAGGACTGGGCCCCTTGCCCTGCCCATCCTTATCCTCGAAGCAGTTAACAAAGAACATAGGCAGGCCTAGCCCTCTCCTGGTGCCTGGAGCTAGTTGCATAACCTCACTGAGCCTGGTGAGGCAAGGATAGCATTACCTTTCTAGCCTGGAGGCCTGGGACGTGAGGGCTGAAAGGATTAAGATCAGCTTTTGGAAACAAAACTAAATACTCTAAGCGGAAATACTCCAATCCTCCTTGCTGGGCTATTGTGAGGCCCAATTATGTCTCCCAGTCCACTTGCAGATAGGGCTTAGATTCTGTTGACAAAGGTATCTTGAGGTGTTTGCCTCACCCCAATATCCCTGCTCTGGCTCAGGTGTTTGGGTGTGTCTTCAGTGAGGGGACACACACACACCCTGCCCTCCCTAGGAACCAACTCCCTGAGTCACCCCAATCCTAGCCAAATTCACCTGGAGCACCTGGCATCTTTCTTGACACCCTAACAGATTATCTAGCCAAGAGCTGTCAGTCAAGAGCCCAGCCTGGTTCAATAATTCACATAATGAGCCTCATAAATTACTGGGGAGTGTTCCAGGTTCTGAGATTTCTGCGGCACTTTCACCTTGGAGGAATGGAGAGGAAGGAGAATAAGTGCCAAAAGAAGGGAGAAATTACTGCCCCCAACCCCCGCTGCCACCTCATTCCCTGCTCCCCACTGTTTCTAATCACATAGAGCACATTGCCCCCCCCCCCACCAAATGGTGAATAAGAAAAAAAACAGAGAAGTGGGAACACCATAGAACATAGAAGGTGTGCCCTCAAAGGGACCTTATAGATCACTCATTAACCTCCCATTTACTGAGGAGGAAACTATTTGTCCAAAGACAAGCTAGGGACAAAATTCAGGGCCTTCCATGTCCACTCAGTGCTCTTACCCCACGTCACACAGACTTCAGAAAAGAAGGAACTGGAAGGCCTAGGTGCCCAGGAATTTAGCCCTCAGTCTGTCCCTTAAAAAAGCCCAGGTATACACATGTACCTTATGTATAAAAGCACAGGCCCCACCTCATCCTCAGGGCTCTCCTTTGTCTCCTAGGGTTAGGGCAGCTGCCAACCCCCGCCCCCCCATCACCAGCCAGCATCTGCCACCAGAGAACCAGAAAGATGCGGACAGACTGAAAACTGACAATGAGACAATGAGAAATGACAATGAGAACTGACTCAGGGTGCACACACCTTCCTGTCCCCTCAGATACTCTGGAGCCCCTACCGGTGTCCCCAGGGCACCTGCTTTGTGTCCAGCCCAGGCAGTATGAGACTTTACACATTTGGAAGTTCATTTTTTCAACTTTCTTTTCTGTCACATTCAGAAACGAACAGTCCAAAAAGGGCAGGAAGAAATAAAGTCAAATTTGTCATGCTTCTCATTTAAATTATAAAAATAAAAGAAATATCCCCACTGTGCAAATAATAAACTAATCCTTATTACCCAGCCAAATATTTTCTTTCGGTTTGGAGCCAAAATATCCATGCTTAGATAGAGAGAGACTTGTGGTTGATGACCAAAAGCTGCTTCAAGTCATAGACAGCCATTAAAATTATGACTTTCCAACAAAAGTTACAGATTTAGAATGAACTTCCAAGCCCAAAAGTTACTTTGACATTTCGTAAATAAATCACTAGACCAACACATCACTTTGATAAGAGTGTCCAAAATAGTTTTACTATTTTTAGCACATTTTAATTGATTCATTATTATGTAACTTATGTATAACTTATAACTAAATAATATTTAACAATAATTATTTGTCTTTATATTTGGAATTTTTGAACAGCTAATAGAAGTGGGTAAGATTGAACCAGTTACAGGCATGTATATGACAGCTTATATGTAAGGAATATACTTTGAATTCTCCTTAAGCAGCAAAATAAAAGATAATGCAGCAAATAACCCACAGCTTTAAAGTTGTCAACTTAATTCAGATGGCATCTTTCTTCAATCATAGCCAGACACTCAACCCAATACTGTGACTGATTTCACTCCAGAAGCAAATTCCAAAGACCCTATTTTTTTAATACTCTTACTTGATGTGCCCCAAGATGCAGCAATGCTGGAAGGACTGTGTCTAGAGTCTGCCTGCGCCTCTTATAAGACATTGGACCAATAAGCACCAGCTTATAATTCACTGCACAAAACCAGAACAGCAACAGTCAGCTCAAGGGGTGAGCTGAAGGGGTGAAGTTGAAATTTCAAAACAGGACATTCTAACACCAGATAGGACTGTTTATAAAGATGATAAAAGTGACATCATATTTGCTAGCAAGGAAATAGAGGTCAATTTAAAGAATGGTCTGAATGCTGGCTAGGCCAGACTCTGGAACAGGCCGTAGAATTTGAATCTCAGCTCTTCACTCTTCCAACTGTGCCATCCTGAACATATAATTTACCTCTCCTTTTCTTGTAAGGTGGGCATGACATGGTACCTACCATATAAAGTTTTTTAAGGATAGAACAAACTTATACATGTATAAAAGACCTAGGTAGAATGTGGCACATTGTAATCACTCAAAATACACATGGTCAAATCACTCACAAGAATGTAAATTCCAAAATGACAAGCATTCTCATATGATATGGTCACTGTTGCATTTTCAATACCTAGAAAAGGGCCTACTACATAGTAGGCAATCACTCGACATTCAATGAGCAAATAGCATATGAATTCATAGAAGCAGTGAGAATTTTAAGGTAAGATTTAGCTTGGGTTAATCTATTCTGTTCAGGATATTGGGGAAACTTTAGAACGGTTCATTTTAGGAAGTAAAAGGCAATGTCCGTTGAGTTCAAAAGGAAGTGGTTAGTGGTGGGGGGGGGACAAAAATCTGGTTGAACTTCTGTTTCTGGTGAAGATACAAATTAGATTTACTCTCCCAACTTACAACAACAAAAACCAAGGAGAAATAAAAGAAAACAAAGTTTTAGGATGGTGGATAATGAGCAGTGTCAGACAGGGATCCTTAAGAGATGGGAAACAAAGTGAGTCTTCCTACTGCCCTGGTTCGTTGCCTAGAGAACACTGCGGGTACAGTCCAAGTAAGGAGGCAGACAGCCTGGCAGTCTCTCCCGACTAAGGACACAGAGCAGGTCTAGGGACTCGACAGCTAGAGTTCACAGTAGCAGAGGTGAGAGCTGCAGAGGGGGTGGAGGGAGGAACCAAAGACCTGCAGAGACCCTTTGAGTCCTCAGCTGGGAACTGATTTGTGTGAGGAAATTACCTGAAGTTGAGGAAAGGGCCATTCAAAAAGAAAAAAAAAAATCACAATCACAGGAGCTCACTCAGCTCCAGTAGTTTGTATCCCCATAGCCAAGACAAGAAATCCCCTAATTTTGATATATTAGGGAGAAGATTCAGAGAGGCATTGTTTTAATGGTGTGGAGAAATTTAGTCATAGACTAAATATTTTGATGTTCCCACCTAACTTAAGAACAATCCTCATTAGTATGAAACTGTTTGCCAATAACTCAAGAAGAAATTCAAGAATATTTTTTGGAATATCCACTACTCTGAGAGACAAAATTTATATTGTTTGGTATCAAATAAACAGCTAGTGAGCATGTAAGAAAATAGAAAAGTATAAATATGAGAGAGAAAAATCAATCAGTAGAAACATAAAAATTACATAAATAATAAATTTAATAAAGAAATAAAATAGTTAATATAACTAATCATATTCCATATATTCAAGAAGATAGACTATGTTAAATGAGATATAGAAAATGTAAAAAGGAGTCAAATCAAATTCTAAAAATGAAAACATGAATGTCTGATATAAACACACTGCATAGTATTGGGCCGCCCTGGTGGCACAGTGAGTTAAGCAACACACTATGAAGTAAACTGTAGCTCCCCTCAGCAGTGTGTTTCAGTCAGTTTGCCTATTCTGCTCCCCACTCTGTCTCTGGGGAATCCTCTCATCTCCCCGCACAACTCTGGTCTGTACCCCAGTGCTTGTATGCAGAAATAAATAAACACTGCATAGTATTAACAAGAAATTAGACACCGCCAAAGAAAAAGTTATGAACTTTTAGACATGGTAACATAGAGTATCCAAAATGCAATAGAAAGATTGAAGGGAGGGGGCACAGCCATCAGTGAATTGAGTAAATAAAATATATGCAACTGTAGAGAGAATACAATACAGAAATGGAAGAAATAATGGCCAAAATGTTCCCAAAATGATGCAAAACGTAAGTCCAGAGATACAAATTACTCATTAAATTCCAAGCAAAAGAAACATGAACACTACACCAAAGAACATGAAAATGAAATTATTTAAAGCCAGTAATAAAGAGAAAAATCATAAAATCAAGCACAGAAAAAAATACACTTATATAAGTACAACAAAATAAGAAGTGTGTTACCAATTTCCATTGGAAACAATGCTAATGAGAAATTAGTGGAAATTTTTTCAATACTAAAGAAAAAGCCAAACAACCTAGTAACCTAGGACCAGTGAAAGTAGCTTTCAAAAACAAGATACTTTTTCTAGCAGAAAAAAAATACTGAAAAAAAATCTTAAGCAGCAGATATGCATTAAAAAAATATATTAAAGTATGTATTCTAGACAGAAGAAAAATGATACCAGATAAAGAATGGTTAATATGTGAGTAAATATTTAGAAGTTCATTTTCTTATGCTTAGAGTGCTTTCAGACACAATTTCTTATGCTTTCAGACACAATTAACCACTTAAAACAAAAATAACAATGTGTTCTGAAGTTTTTTACACACAACTAAAATGTGTAACAATAGCACAAAGACCAGTAGAACAGAAATGCCATTATTCAAATTCTACGCTATCCATGAAGCTCTATAATAAAACTGAAAGGCAAACAAATTTATATTTATACACCTTAAAACAATCACTTTAAACCAACAAAAGAAATTAGAATAAAAATAGGCAATAAATCCAAAATAAGAGGAAACGAATATTAAACAAATGGAATGATAAGAAAACAACAAAAAATAAGGTGGTCAAACCATATTATTAATAACATTAAATGTAAACAGTGTAAATACCCCCTACTGAATAATGAAGAATATCATACTAGATAAAGAGACAACACTTTACTACAAGCTGCCTGCAAAAAATACACTTTATATCTAAAGACAAAAATGGGTTAAAAGTGAACAGATGCGGGCCTCCCCTGGCGGCGCAGTGGGTTAAGCAACGCACTACAAAGCAAACAGCAGCCACTGCAGCACGAGTTCGATCCCTGCTGCTGGCCAGGGAGGGGACCCACATGGCACAGCAGACCTCTCCTGCTGTGCCCGCTGCTCCCCTCAGCAGTGTACTTCCATTGATCTGCCTGTTCTGCTCCCCGCTCTCTGTGGTGAATCCTCTCACCCCCCCACACCTCTGGCCTGTACCCCAGCGCTTGTATGCTCTGTGGTGAATCCTCTCACCCCCCCACACCTCTGGCCTGTACCCCAGCGCTTGTATGCATAAATAAATAAATCTTTAAAAAAAAAAAAAGTGAACAGATGCATATACCATGCTGACACTGATCAGGGCAAAGAATATTACCAAGAATAGGAATTTTTTTTATAATAAACAAGTAAATTCATCAATATGACATAACCCTAAATGTATATGAATCTAATAGAGTTTTGAAATAAAGAAAAAATTTATAAAATATTGAAATCCAAATTATAGTCAGAAATGTCTATACCCATTCTCAGTAACTTATAGGACAAGTAGATAGAAAAAGAACACAAACTTTTTGAACAATAATTTCAATCAACTTGATGCAATTGATACTTAAAGCAATTCCTTCAAAAACTACAAGATACATATTATTGTAATGTACACATGCAATATTAACAAAGATAGACTTTATTATGGGCTAAAAGATCAGTATATTAGAAAGCTTCAGATTATATAAAGTATGTTCTCTAACCCCAATGCAATTATGTTAGAAAACAGTAACAGAAAATATTTGAAATATTCTCAATATTCAGAAACAGGATTTAGAGAAAAAATTAGAAACCATTTTTAATTAAAAGGAAATGAACCCCCTAAAAAAACTCATGAAAATATTGACATACAGTAAAAGCAATGCTTTAAGTGAAAGTACTTTTATTCTAGAGAAAAGGAAATGTTTCAACTCAAAGATCTTAAAAATTAGAAAATTAAACCAAAGTATGTAGACTGAAAAAAAGGTATGTAGACTAAAAGAAATAAGAGCATAAATCATTGAAATAAGAAAAAAGGAAAACAATAGATTAAGGATCAACAAAACAAAGAGTTTAACAGTTTTATATATTTTATATTTTTTTTAAAAAGCTCTATGCAAATTGTAATAGCAGAGAATTTTTTAAGGGAAGATGAATCTTTGATGAATATTGATAAATCTTAGATGACAAGAAAGGAAAGAAAGACGGGTTGCCAATATGATGAATGAGAGAGATGACATCAGTACAGATTCTACAGATATTTATAGGATAAGTGTATAATAATTTTATGCCAGTCAGTTCAGAAACTTAAATGAAATGAACAAATTCCTTGAAAGACATGAAATGCCAAATCTTACTCAAGAAGAAATAACCTGAATAATTTTTATATCTTTTAAAAGTTTTATACATTTAAAACTCCAGTTTCCAATGGCTACATTGATAAATTCTCCAAATACTTAAAAAATAAATATCAATTCTACACAAACTCTTCCAAAAACTCAAGAGAAGAAAACATTTCCCATTTCATTACTTGAATCCAGCATTATCTTTGTACCAAAGCCAGATAGACACTCAAGTAAACAAAATCATAGATCAGTATCCCTCATAAATACAGGTGCAAAAACTTTTTAAAACTATCAACAAATTGAATCCAATGTTGTAAAGGATAAAACATGCTAAGTTATGTTTATCTTACGGATGCAAGATTCCTTTTAAGCAATCAATGTAATTAATCATTTTAACATACTGAAAAAGAAGGCCATACAATCATAAAAAAAAGTGTTTAGTAAAATTAAACAACCATTCCTAATTTTTAAAAAAAGCTCTATGCAAACTGTAATGAGAATTTTTTTAATTAATGAAAGGGATCTCCACAAAACCCACAGCTAACATCTTTCTTAATGGCAAAAGATTAATGTTTTTCTCCTAAGATTAAAAATGACGCAATGATGACTGCTTTCACCACCTCTAATCAACATTGTACTAGAGGTCTTAGCCATTGTAAAAAGAAAACACAAAGAAATTAAAGGCGTGCAGATTGCAAAGGAAGAAGTAAAACTATCTTTACTCTGAAATGACACAATTATCTATGTAGAAAATCTTACATGGTCTAATAGAAAAGATATTAGTACTAATAAATCATTTTTCAAGACTGGAATACAAGGTCAACATAGGAAAAATCAGTTATAGTTTTATATACTAGTCGTGAACAATAATAACAATGTTTAAATATCACTTTAATACATCAAAAAGTTTAAATTCTTAAGGTGCTAATAACCTACACATTAAAACCTAATTAATGTGCTGACATGGTAAAAAAAAAAAAACTTAAAATCTAAATAAAGAGAAATATGTTTAGGAAGGATTTAAGGAACAAATGCATGTAGGAAAAAGAAAAAATCAATTCTCCAAACTGATCTACAGATTCAATGCATTTGTAAAGAAAATTTCAGCCTGCTTTCTTTTAAAAATTGACAAGTTGATTCTAAAATTCAAATGGTAATGCAAACAAACCTGAAAACCAGGAACAAAGTTGGAATACTTACACAACCTGATTTCAAGAACTGTTAAACTATAGTAATAAAGACTTTGTAAGAAAAAATATTACTAATAAATCTAGAAATAGAAAAGTATGTCAGTGGAACAAAATGGAGTCCATAAATGGACCCACAAATATAGTAATTTCATTTTTTACAAGAATGCAAAGCTAATTCAATGGATGAAGCATAGTCTTCTCAACAAATAGTGCTGAAACAATTGGCTATTCATAAGCAGAAAGAGTGTATCTCCATCTGTACTTTGTAACCCATCCAAACACACACACCATACATACACTGAAGAACGTTGAGCAACTCTGTCACTTAGAATCTGACACCAAC
Organism: Galemys pyrenaicus; assembly: GCA_019455555.1. NCBI lineage: Eukaryota > Metazoa > Chordata > Mammalia > Eulipotyphla > Talpidae > Galemys > Galemys pyrenaicus. The sequence continues at coordinate 11,611,218 of JAGFMF010012281.1, read as the reverse complement.
TCAGTCCATAATCTAAATATCCACTGTCACAATTAACACCATTCAGGTTCCCAGAGGAACTCTTCCACCCATCAGATGACCTGGAAGATGGAAAGCTTTTGCACTGTCAAGAGCAGAGAGTAATACTTCTTTACAGGGCAGGGAACATTTAAGCAACAGAAGCATGTAGGCAAATGAAAAATTAATCTACTTGTAAAATCCTAACTCCCAACATGAACTCAGCAGACTCAAGTGAATATAAAAAAAAAAATCCTGTATCTATTTTCTTGCTTTAATATTCCAATGGTCTGTGCTGGAGGTACTTGAATTACTATACATTTAACAATAGTTGCTCGTAATGGCTGGGAACATTTGGCAATACTAAGCCATCCATATTATTCTTCAGTGCATACATATGTGGGGCTAGATGCACTATGAATGAAACATAATTATGATTCTTCATCTGGGCAACTACATAGATATTAAGTTGTAGAATTGTGAAGTTTTTAAAATAAAAATATTTAATAGTAAAAATATTTAAATGGTGAAAAGTATATACTCACTTAAATTTTATTTAAAATGTGAACCAATTAATTTTGCCTTTTAAATAATTTAGCATAGTTTAGAAGAAACAACTTTGAAACATAAACAGAAGACAATTTTAATGTTTAATTTTTTATATTAACTTTAGTGAAAATATGTCCAAATTTTATATATTTTAACACTTGCATTTCAAGTACATTTTAATTTTTAATGCTTTAAAATCTCTGAGAATGTTCAAAACTAAACATTATGCTAAAAATAAAAATAGTAAAGTAGAATGAGGTAAAGAAAACAGTTGAAAAGAAATAAGAGAAAGAAAATGGGGCACTCCACCTATAAAAATGAGAAGACAGAAAGAAAAGGCAGGTGTAAATACAGATTGGTCTGTGGATTCATCTGGCACAGCAATGTGAGAGAGTCCCCAGTGAGCAACTTCGATATTCTTAGCAATGTGGGATGCTCAGGAATGAAATGGAAGTTTGTGAAAGCAAAGCAAGTTATCCTTGTGGAACGTGAGGAAATGAGTTGACAAGAGAAATGTGGTGCACTGGCTGACCAGTCCGGAGAGTCTACTTGAGATTTTAAAGCATCAGTGTACAGACACAGCTGGCCACTGAGCGTGATGTGGGGCGGGATTTTAGGATATTAACAAGAGTGACCCTGCGGCAACAGATGACAGCGTCCACGCTGGGGCAGGAGGGACTCAGGAGTGGAGGTACTCAGGCTTGGGACATGGCGAAGGGGTCCAGGGAAAGCACAGCGCCAAGGAAAATCTCTCAAGTAATTTTGTGCCTTTCTATAGCTCATCTCAGGCCACAGGGACCTTGAGTAAATGATAAAGTCTTCCAGAGACACCGCCTGGAGGGGAAATGTCACCTCGCAGCACTAGTCCTATCAGTTGGGATATCTTCAAGCTACAAACAACAGGAAACCTTGACTAAAAATGCCCTAAGATAAGAAGACCCAAACATAGAAACAGCAGGTCTGGCTTACTCAGAGATCTTGATGCCACTGAGGACCCATCCTTTCTGTATCTCTATCTTGCTTCTTGTTCTCAGAAGACATCCCTTCGTGGTACAAAGTGACCATGATTTGGTCAACTCTGAGGTCCCAATGCCTGACATACAGAAGGTTCTCCCACTATCCTTGTAGAATGAGTTGACCTCTTTGTATTTCAGAGTTCTAGAATAGACGCACAAGCATCTGAGAAAGTAAGGCTATTAATACAAGACTTAGCTCATAGACTCAAGGAAGCCCTGCAGACTAGGATGACCAACCTCTTTGAGAACTGTTTGAATCCAGGCAAAACCCTGGGCCTGTGCTCCAGGTCCCAGTGAGGCTTGGAAAGGTGCCACATTTGTTCTTTTAGTAAATCTCCTCTCTTCTTTTAGTAAATCTCTCCCCCTCCTTTTAGTAAATCTCCTTAGGGTCAGGTCAAGCCTCCTTCCCTTAAGAGTCCACCTTCAGCACCAGCACCAGGCCCTCAGGGCCCGGGATCACCCCTTGTCTCACGTCCTGGAGTATTTATCAATATATCGTTTATGTTCAGAGCTGTTCATCCTTATCTGCCACCTATCTTGTAGGTGTCCTGAGCTCAGGGGCTACAGCCTGTAAATCACTTCATACTTTACACAATGTATTAACCTCTGCATCTGCATTTGGGTTCAGCATTCACTTCCCTGGGGACCTTCCACAAAGCCACTGTAGCCTTTCAGGGTCAAGTCTCCTACTAGAACATAGTCCCTACAGTGCTGTCTCACTCTCACAACTCTGGTCATTTGGAATAGCTTTTGTGGCTCTCAGAAAAGATAAAATGAGGGGAAATTGTGTGTTTGCCAAATAGCATAGTATTAATTGTTGATGGGGTGGTGGAGGAGGGAAGTACTACCTAGATAAAAGCAAAATGTTAAGAACAAAGATGGACAGATGGTGAGGAGGAAGGAAGACCAGTCAGGATGTTACAGGTCTTTGGCCTGGCAACTCAATGGGATGTTGTCTGCAGCCACAGCAAACCTGCGAGGTTCACCAAAACCTCCTGAAACTGAAGCTATGCGTGGGGGCAGGGGGGCTGGAGGGAATGCACCCCTGACAACGATGCTCTTTCAACGCCTGGGCTTCCCACTAGAAATTCAATGCAGCCCACATGAATTTTAGTTTTTCTAAATAACCACATCACAAAAAGTGAAAACAGGTAAGATTAATGGTTATATTTTAGTTAACCCAGTGTATCAAAAAATGCTATCATTTCACCCTGTAATACATTTTTGAAGCTGCTAACCAAGCTTAATTTTTATACAAAGTATTTGATTTTGATGTGAATTTACACTTAAAGCACATCTCCATTAGGACCAGCCACATTGCAAGTGATCCAGTGATAACAGACAGTTCAGATCTAAAGGATGTGGAAAGTGGAATGCAAGAGTTGAGTCATATTTTAAATGTCAGACATTGTTCTAGGCTCTAGGGATGAAGTGTGAAGAAAGCAAGCAAGGTCTCTTTTCCCGGGGAACTGGCATTCTTATTGAGACATAGGATAAGAATAGATTTCTTTTTAACATTAGGCAATGACAAGTACTATAAAAGGGGAAAACAGGATGAAAACTGAGGCGAAATGGTGGAAACAACTTTAGAGAAAAATGGTCAAAGGGTCAGAAAGATTATCTGAGAAGGTCAATTTTGAGGACTAAAACTTCCAGGTCTGGGAAATGATGGCCTTGATGGTCTTGACTCCCATCAAGTAAAGAGATGAGGGTGAGGTTTTCCAGGCAAAGAGAAGTTAGAGCAAAGGCCCTGGGATCAGGAGCAGTGAGACAACCAATGTAGCAGGAGTGTGGAGGCAAAGGGGACAGTGAAAACAGAATTCAGAGAGGCAGGCAGCTAACAGCCCACGAAGGGAAGTAGCTCTCAACCTTGGCTGCAGTACAGAATCAGCTGTGCAACTTCTAGAAAATACTATGTCCAGCTCCCCACATCCTCACCCTGAGATTCTAACATAATTCATCTGTGGGAAACCCAGAACCCAGACAGTAGTATTTTTAAAAAGCATTCCAGGTGATTCTAAAGTGTAGACAGTTAAAAGTCAGTGAAGCAAGTCACTGAAGACACTTTAAGAGAGTTTCCTTAATTCTAAATTCAGTGAGAGAGGCACTGAGAGGTTTAGGGAAAGGTGTGACAGGATCTGATCTATCTTTTAAGGGCCAGTGCTTTGTGGGACAAGTATCCAATTTTCTGACTGTGATGAGATAGCAGCAGACGCAAGGGCACTAGTTAGGAGCCTGTGGGGAGAGAAAGAAAGGGTGCTAGGATACAGGTTGGCATAGGGCTGCTAATGGAGGAGGTGAATCCTTGGATTCCAAGAATCTTTAGGAGCGCAGGCATGTACTCAGCACCTGCTGTGTGCAAAACTGGCCCCATCAATAGCAGGAACCAAGCTACCTCCACAAATCTGACTCTCTGCAGAAGGTTCACTTGTCCCAACAACTGGGGTGAGGGGGGTGCTCCTTAGAAGATGACATTATTAATATTCACATTAGACTTGCAAGGTGGACTTACTTGGATGAGCTCTTTTTAGTCTCCCTTGGAATAGGCTTGGAGTTAACCTCAACCTAGCACTGTCAGCTCCATCTGCTGTCCCGTCCCCTGAGGGCTCTGTGACCCTACCCCCATGGCATTTGAATGGCACGGGGGTAAGCAGCTGGTCCTCACTGGAGGGTCATGCTGTCATCTAGAGAGATGGCAAGGCCACCTTGCTCAGTGTACTTGATGCTCTCTTGCCACAATGCTTCCACGAGGAGTGAAAGCATAGCAAAGACACACAAAAAAGGAAGAAAAGGAAGACTCCTGCCTTTGAATCTCTGCCTCACAGCTGTTTTGGAGGACCAGCCATAAGCCTGTCCTTCCTCGATGAGGTGAAATTCACATAATATAAAATTAACAACATTACAGGGTACAATTATTAACAAAGAAATAAAAGTCTTAAATGAGTTATTAGATCAGATGGATTGACTGGACATTTACAGTTTCCCATACTAAAATCATTGAACACACTTGTCAAGTGCTCACAGAACATTTTTTTTAAATGAATTTATTTTCATTTTTTTTTAAGCACTTTTTATTTATGCAACAAGAGCAGGGGTACAGGTCAGAGTAGCGGGAGTTGAGAGGATTTACCAGAGACAGAGTGGGGAGCAGAACAGGAAGATTGACCGAAATACACTGCTGAGGGGAGCAGCAGGTGAGGCAGGAGAGGTCTGTTATGCCATGTGGGTCCCCTCCCTGGCTGGGGATTGAACATGCTCCTGTGCTGCGGATGCTTCACAGTGTGGCACTCAACCTGCTGCGCCACCAGAGAGGACCTGCTGACAGAACACTTTCAATGATAAATTATATACTAGAATGTAAAACAAGTCTCAGAAAATATAGGAAAACAGAAATTATATCCAGCATCTTCACAAAACACAATGCCATAAAACTAAAAATTAACCACAAAGAAGGCCTAAGAAATATGTGGAGATTGAACAAAACATTTTTGAACAACTCTTGGGTCAATGAAGAAATCAAAGAAGAGATTTTTGAAAATCTAGAGACTAATGAAAATGGACAGATATGCTTTAAAAACAGTACTACACTGGAAGTTCATAGCAACACAGGCCTCATTTTAAAAAAAAAAGTAAGCTCTCACTCTCAATTTAACAATCTAATTCTGCAGTCAAAGAAACTAGAAAAAGAACCAGAAAACACCACCAATAATAAACACGAGAGCAAAAAATAAATGTAGTAGAAGACAAAAAGACAATCCAAAAGATTTGTTAAACCAAGAGCTGGATCTTTGAAAATATAAACAAAATTGACAAGCCATTAACCAGGCTCACAAAGGAAAAACCTCAAATTCATAGAATCAGAAATGAAGGAGGTGAAATGACAACCGATACTACAGAAATACACACATAGGATAAGAACCTATTATCAAAGTTTCTATGTAAACAAATTGACAACCTAGAATAAATGAGCCAGGACAAAATAGGTGTCCAATCACAAGTGCTGATATTGAAAGAGTAGTAAAAAGCTTGTCCAAGAGTAAATGCCCAGGGGCCTCCCTGGTGGTGCAATGCGTTAAGCAACACACTATGAAGCAAACCGCAGCCACTGACTGCACCATCAGTTTGATCCCTGCCACAGGCCAGGGAGGGGACCCACAGGCACAGCAGACCTCTCCTGCCTCACCCGCTGCTCCCCTCAGCAGTGTGTTTCAGTCAGTCTGCCTATTCTGCTCCCCACTCTGTCTCTGGTGAATCCTCTCACCTCCCCGCGACTCTGGCCTGTACCCCAGTGCTTGTAGGCATCAATAAATAAATCTTTTTTTAAAAAATCCTTATAAAAAAAAAAAGAATAAATGCCCAGGGCCAGATGTCTTCATCAGTGAGTTTTACCATACCTATAAAGAAGATCTAATACCTATCGTACTCACCTTCTTAAAAATAAATAAATAAAAATAAAGAACAAGGAAATCTCTACATTACATTCTAGGGGGCCAACATTATCCATCCCAACATCAAACAAAGATAGTACAAAAAAAAATTATAGATCGGTGTCTCTGGTGAATGGTGACTGTAGATGCAAAAATTCTCAACAAAATCACAGCAAACCAAGTACATAAATATATCAAGAGAATCATCCACCAAGATCAAGTAGACTTCAACCCAGTGATACAAGCTTGGTTCAACATACATCAACCAATGTCATCCATCAGATCAACAAAAAGGAAGACAAAAACCACATTATCTCAATAGATACTGAAAAAACATTCAACAAAATCCAACATCTATTTATAATTTAAAAAAAACTTCCAAAAATAGTAATAAGTTGAACCTACTTAAATATTATAAAAGCCATATATCACAAACCCATAACCAATATCATACTTAAATGTGAAAAACTGAAAGCAATTCCACTAACATCAGGAACAAGACAAGGAAGCCCATAATCGCCACTGTTATTCAGAGTAGTCCTGGAAGTCTAGCTGAAGCAGTTAGGCAAGAAGACATGAAAGGAATCCAGATTGGAAAAGAAGTGAAAGTGTCACTATTTGCAGATGACATAATAATATACTTAGAGAAACGGAAAAATTTTACAATAACTTCTAGAAATAAATGAATACAGTAAGGTGGCAGGATACAAAAATTCATACACAAAAATCAGTGGCATTTCTATACACAAACAGTATATCAGAAAAAATAAGGAATATCGTGCCATTTATAATTATGCTAAAAAGGGAAATACCCGGGAATAAACTTAGTGAAGGAGGTGAAGGGCCTATACAATGATAACTATAAAACTTTATTTAAAAAAAAAATAAGACACAGAGAAATGGAAAGATACTCTGTGCTCACAGGTAGGAAGAATTAATATCATTAATGTGACCACACTATCCAAGCAATTTACAGATTTAACACAATACTATCAATGAGTCTTTTTTAAGGAACTAGTGAATTTACATAGAACCACAAAAGGCCTGAATAGCCAAGACAATGTTGAGAGAAAAGGAAAATAGAAGCAGCACACTTCCTGACTTCAAACAATATTACACAACAATAATAATCAAAACATACGGTACTGGAACAAAAACAGAAACTCAGACTGATAGAACAGATTGAAAGCCCAGAGATCAATTCATATAAATATGCACAGCTAATTTTTTTTTTTTTGCACAGCTAATTTTTGACAGAGAAATTAAGGTCATGCAGTGGAGAAAATAAAGCCTTTTTAATAAATGGTGCTGGGAAACATAGATAGCCATGTGCGAAAAAAACCCAACCAAACAAAAATAAATCAAGACCCACATTTAACACCGTACGCAAAAATTCACTCAGTATCAGTTAAAGATTTGTACATAAGAAGCAAAATCATACATCTATTATAAATGATGTACTTGGGAATACAACCCCAGAAACAAGGAGGGGGGCAAAGCAAGAACAAGAGGGACTACATCAAACAAAGTTTTTGTACCTCAAAAGAAACCATCACAGAAACAAAAAGGGAACATACAGGAGAAAATATCTGCATACCATACATCTGATAAGGGATTAATCTCCAAAATTTACTACGTACTTATATAATCCAACAACAAAGAAACAAAGAATTCAATTTTAAAATGGGCAAGGGCCTCAATAGACCCTTCTCTAAAGAAGGCAGATGGCGTACAGACATATTAAAAAATGTCCATCACTTATTATAGAAAAATACAGATTAAAACCACCTTGAGCTTTCACCTCATTCCTGTGAGAACGGCCCACACAAGAAAGAATGCAATGAACAAATGCTGGCAAGGGGAGGGGGTGAAAAGGGAACTCTCATCCACTATTGGTGGAAATGCGAGCTGGTATGGCCCTGTGAAAAATAATATGAAGATGTCTCAAGAAAATAAAAATTGAAATCATGTTGTGTCCAGCAATACCACTGTTAGATATTTATCCAACCACATGAAAAATTTAATACGAAAATATCTATCTACATCTATGTACATGATAGTACTGTTTCCAACCCATGTGCCCTTTAACAGATGACTGGATAGGGGAACCATGGAGCATATAGTCAACAGAATATAACACAGCTGAGAAGAAAGCTGAAATGGTGGTATTTGGGACATAATGATGGCCCTTGAGGCAATTTTGTTCAGTGAAATCAGTCAAAAAGTAAGACAGATTTTGGATGGTTTCACAAATCTGCAGAAATACCCAAGACACAATTACATGCAAACTATAGAAGAAATAAAAATGTGAACTTGGCAAAAAAGATGATGATGGTTACCAGAGGGAATGGAGTAAAGGGTGGAGGGAATATGGGTATGGGGTATGGGCACAGGTGGTTTGGTGGAGCCTAAACAAAGGTCATAATGTACTTTCACAAAATTCTTTCTTAGGCATTTGCTATCTGCTTTGTATTGTGTGAGCCAGCAAGAACAAAACCAACACCCATGTGTACATATTAAAAAATAAATTACTCTAGCAATAAAAAATAAAGTGTACAATTTAGTGACTTTAGCACATTCACAATATTCTACAACCACCACTCCTACCTAATGCCAAATCACTTCCCTTATCCTGAAAGAAACCCCCATACCCATTAAGCAGTCACTCCCTTCCCCTCCTTACTAAACCCAAATACCCACTAATCTACTTTCCATTTCTATGGCTTTGCCCCTCCTGGACATTTTATATAAATGAAATCATGGAACACATGACTTGCCTCTGGTTTCCTTCACTCAACATAATATCTTCAAGACTCTTCCACATAGCAGGTATTAGAATTTCTTTCCTTTTTGTGACAGAAGAGTAGTATTCCATTACATGGACACAGTCATACTTAACCACATTTCAGTCACAATAGGCCCTGGGTAGGACAGTGGTCCCAATCGGCTATACCACATAGTCCAGGTGGGCAGTGTCTAGGCCAGGTGTGTGTAGTTACACCCTGTGACGTTTGCACAGAGAAATTGCCTGACAATGCAGTCTCAGAAAGCATCCTCATCACTACGTGATGCATGGCTACACTGTATGTCTCCTTTTTTTGTCCATTTGTCCACTGATGGAGATTTACATGGTTTCTACCTACCTTTTGGCTATTGTGAGTAACGCTGTCATGAACGTGAATGTAACAAGTTTTCATTTGAGCCTCCATTTCCATTCCTCTGAGATATGGGGAATAGAATAGCTAGAATTGTTTGAGGAACCACAAATGATAGTATTTTCTTCTGGCTTAAGTTATACACGTTGGATTTCTTCCTTTTCATTGAGAAGAGCCCTGTCATTATGGGCTCAAATCATTTTATCAGTTCATTCAACAACCCAATTTCTTTCTCAATATCTGGTCCAAAACACCCTCACAGGAGCAGTAGGACCAAAGGCAGGGCCAGTCCCCTCACCTTGTCCTGACTCCACTGGCTTCCTTCACCCCTCACTTCTGCTCCCCTAGGGCTCCTTCAGGCACCTCACTCTTTGGCTTTTCCCTGTCCCCATTATCTGACAGATGCCGTGACCACACCTCGTCATCCTCTCTCCTACTAGACAGTGCTCACCTGTGGATCTCCCAACTCCCCACAAAGCCTCCCTCCTAGCCCCACATTCCCTAGTACTCCCATTCTCTTTGGCCACCCACAGCCCTTATTACAGGTTTCCACTTCCTTCAGCCCTCAGCTTTGTTGGGTCAGCCGATTGCTCCTGTAATTTCAGGTGTCAGATGCTAATCTCTGCCAACTCTTTCTCTAAAGGGCCCCAGTGGCCTCCAGCAGGCCAGGCACTGGGACAGCCCATACAGATGACCAGATGTAGCAACAAGATGCTGATGCAATCAACCTTTCCCTCGTGGGGATCACAGTATCCTACATGGTCAGAGGAAATTCTTTCCCTCTCCAGTGCTCGAGAGAGCTGTGAAGGGTGCACAGCAAAGGGCGCAGAGCACGAGGAGAAACATCTATGGGGAGGGGCCATGCCCAAGAAGGGCATTATCAGCTCAGAGTCTGTGACTTCTGGGGGTCTTTGGCAGAACTGTGCAGCTCTCATAGCCGCCCCCCACCCACTGTCCTTTTGTTGGGTGAATGAAAGGTCATCAAAGACCCACAAATGTGCAGAGGCACAGACAGCATGGGATTCTGGAAGCTCTTTCACACAGAGGGTGGGAGAGTGATCAGAGCAGCTATGGCCCAACCCTCCCCAGGTGAGGCAGATTAGGTTTGGGGAGTTTCACAAAGGGCTGTTGGACTTTGGTTATGACCTTAATCATTCATCCAGGGTGACTGGATTTCTGGTCAATGGGCCCAAACTTTCACTTCTGAAACTTCTCCATGATTTCCTAAGAAAACTGAAGCTTGTGGCCTTAGTGTATTGCAAGCAGCCAGTAAGCAAAGAGAGTTTTGCCGAACTGAGATGCAGACAGTTGCTGACCATTGTTCTCTAAGGAGAATACCTCCCCTTTGCTCTTTCCTCTGGAAATTTTCCATATGCCATTCTGAGCTTCATCACGGGAGAGAACTTTACAAATTTAGACTTGGCCTGACCTGCTTGTAAAGGGATTTGTGCAGTTACAAATATTCATACAGTACCATTAAAGTTTTTTCTCAATGAGTCAATTAGGCAGAAGGAAAAATAAGATGAAAATACGATAATATACGAGGCAGAGAGAGAACCACAGATTTGGCAGTATGTTTCCCAGGGTAAGTACACACAGGGTAAGATCAGTTACAAGATTCATGGTTTTGAAGAGGCAAAAATAGGTGCTGGTACTGAAGCCAGGAAGAATTTTGTACTGTCCCAATGCAGTGTGTTGAAATGAATTCCCCCTTCAGTATTAACCCACAAAGAATCCAACAGCAAGTTTCAAGGGGGCTATTTTCAATGGAGCAGCTCAAAGTTGAATGTGTCCAAGGCAATTCTTTGACAGCCTAAGACAGCGCAGTTCAAGTCTGCAGATGTCTGATGGTCTCCTTTGACCCAAGGATAATGTTTAGGATAGAGAGAAACAGATGAATGTCTCATCCTTCAAGTAATACTCCACGAACATTATTTCTTAAAAATGAGCTTCTGATACGAATGGAGTTGCTGCAGATTTGAAGCTATATCAGACAAAAGCTTGAGGTCCAGATAACCTATTGTCCTTGTTAAGTGAAGACTGGATATGCTTTGGCCATAAGCCAAGTGGAGGGTGAGGACACGGTCCTCATTTGCCAAGTTAAGAAGCCTAATAAGGATTCTGAGCCAGCATGAAAATTCACTGAACCTCCACCCAGAAGGGGACCAAGAAGACCAGCAAAATTTCCCACAGGAATTAGTTCTGCATCTATTCCAACCTGTGGCAAAATCCCAAAAGCCGTTATGTCCTACAGATCAGTCACTGCCATGTTAGCCTAAAAAATGCTCAAAGCTTCCCATCAAGAACATAAAACATTTTATAAAATGTCCAGAACATTCAGAATCTTAATACTAGTTCACAGATTAAAACAAAACAATATAACACTGCATAGTCTAGCCAAAATGAACTACACACAGTTATCTTCACAAGTCATAAAATGAGAATGCTAGCGTGAGAAAGAAGGGGGAAGAGTGCACCAATGTTTAAATAATCAGAAAAAAAGGTTTGGATATCACTATGAAGTATTGTCTTTGAAAATAGATACTTGTCCCCACAAAGTCTTTTGCTGACATGAAAAGAAAGTTCTAAGGAATTCTCAACTGTTTTTCCCCCTCTTGCTTCAGTGTCCACAGCTCACTCAGCTCACCCAATAAACCCTGAGTGTCTGTTTCACTTTTTCCTTCCCACACAACCATCACCCTGAAATCTGGCCTTTCCAAGCCACCACTGACAACTTCACTGAACTAACTGATTGTATATCAATTAGTCTATGACATTATTCCCACCGGAAGTCGCAGCCCAGATCTACCAAGCTGGACTCGTCCTATAGACAAGTGAAAAAACTATTCTCGTTCATCTGGAACAATGAATCTGAAACCCAATTCAAATTAGCATTAAGAGGAAGGAGTGAGTTTACACACTTCTGATTTCCTAGGATACCTGGTTGAGTGTTGTATTCTCTGTAGGTGTTCAGTAACAGCTGTCACTTGGTAAATAGGTAAATACACATTTTATTCTAGGTACTATTGAAACTATATTATTTCATGTATGCATTTTGTCATTCATTCTAACAATTTTCCTAAAAAGGTATTATTGTTATTCCCATTTCAGAGATGAGCAAACAGAGACTGGCAATCCATTAATCCATCCAAGACAGTGCAGCTAGCAATGCGTAGAGTATACAGTGACCCCAAAATACCCAATTACTGAGCTTAAACTCTGTCTGCTCCACCATTCCATCTCCCCAGGGATGACCAGTAACTGGAGTGATAGGGGACAAACCTTGGCTGAATGTCACATAAACCTTCTAACAGTCACAAAGTCCAGTGAGCAAACAGACCACAGGGAGTGAGTGCTTCATCACAGAAAGAGTTTTCTATCTGAAATAGTACAGAGGTCATCACTATTTTGATTGAAAAGCTGGACTAAATTATCTCAGTATCTGAAATCTAAAAACAAAGACTGAAAGTCTGCTTGTAAGAAATGAGGCCAAAGTTGAACTCTAGGTTCTTTTCATAAACACTATATAGGATATTGTATTGCAGAAGATATGGAGATTAAAAAGACACAATTCCCAATATGAGGGTTAGAATTTAAGGTGGGCATAAAGAATAACAGGATTTCACAAAATGAGAGTGGAAAAGAGTTGAGTATTATTCCTACTACCACATGAAGGGAACAGGATATTTAAATACAAGTGATAAGCACATATAGAAAATGTTTTAGGGAAATTAAGGGTGCATCACAGAAAATAGTGGTTAGAGAAACACAGGAAGGTAATATGATGCCAGAATATATAGTTTTAAGTGACTGGATTTACAGGGATCTGGATTTCAGCTTATCATACTTGGAAGCCATTAAGGCCTCTGAACAAGAGTGATTTATTCACGACTGCAGCTTCAGTAGATCAGCCTGAACCCTTCATAAAATATTCACAAAGAGAATATACTATATAATTATATATCATGACCTAGTGGAATTTATTCCAGGTATGCAAGGCAATTCAAAATTCAAATGTCAAACAATGCAATCTATCACATCAATAGGATACAGAAGAAAAACATGATAATTAAATGATACTGATTTAGAAAAAGCATCTGACAAAGTCCAACACCCGACCATGGTTGAAAATACACAACCTAGGAACAGAGGAGCACCCCCGTCCACTTGATAAACACACCTTTACACACCTGAGCTAGCATCATATTTAATGAGGAGAAACTGATGGGCTTCCCTAAGTTCAAGAACAAGAAAACACTGTCCAATCTCAGTGTGCCCTTCACAATAACACTGGAAGTCCCAGTTTCTGCAGAAATCCAACAAGGAAACAAAAGGTAAACAGATGGGAAAGGAAGAACCGAAACTACCTTTATTCACACGCGACACCAATGTCTACATAAACAGATTAACCTGGCACCCAGTAGAGAAGAGACCAATTTGTTAGCACAATTTTGAACCAAGAAAATGGAACTAATTCCTTAAGTTCATGCTAGAGACCTGTCAGAACCCACTAATAAAAAGAAAAACCAAAAGGTAAACAAAGCCAATCTCCCAGTTTAAATATCAAACTTGACAAGGACGCTAAGGCATTTAGAAGAAAAAGGCAGAATTCACTAGATGTCAGGTATCAAGTCATCTGTTCAGTTTCTGCCAACTCAGTAGCTCTGTCCTTCTCCATCTCACCCCAGTCGATCTCTGCCCTAGAGGGGAGAGCATCGCGTGATAGCTGTGTGCTAATAAGCTGCTTTATCATGGCAATGTATTTATTTCATCTTCTCCTTCGCCTTTCACCAGACTCAGTCTAGCAATTAAGCTAATACTAGAAACAAAAATAGCCACAATACAGCTCGACATATCCTTCTACAAACTATCAAACTAGGGCTGAAAATGTTCACGACAATTCAATCAGTGAGAACTGAGTATTGACAAGGTGTAAGACTCGACAGAGAATAAAAGGAAGTCTAAGACAGTGTGGTAAAAGATAAAAAGTAGATGTAGAGTTAGATCGACCTAGCTGTATTCAGTCTTGCAGCATTACCTACAGTCATGTGACAAGCAATTTTCTTAATCCCTCTGAGCCCTCAACTTTCTCACTTTTGCAAAGAGAATAATCCCTACAGATTTTTGTGAAAATACACAGGAACATGTATGACTGCAAGTGGCTAAACAAATGTTCAGAGCATGTATCCAGTTGGAAAGGAGAAGCTTCTCCATGAGAGCACTAAGTGTCCATTGGGGATGAGGGTTGCAAGGAAAAGAGCAGAGGGATGATTTTGTGGAGTCAGGTGGACATGACCATATGGAGTCATAACAAAGTCATCACAGGGATGTGGGATTCCAGTGGAATCTTAAAGGGCTCATAGCATAATTCAGATAGGGTAGGGAAGATTAGAAAGGTATTGGCATGAATGAGGAATCTTAAAGGGCTCATAGCATAATTCAGATAGGGTAGGGAAGATTAGAAAGGTATTGGCATGAATGAGGCACTCAAATATAATTATTGAAAGAGTGAGTCAATGAAAAACACAGTCACAAAAGAACAAATTGGAGTATCAAGGTACATTCTAGAGGCAGTGATTATAATTAAAGATGGCCCTGGACTCTACAGAATTTCATTTCAATGAGTTTTCTCCTTCTTAGTACCCATATGAATACTCAGGTATTTTTCGAGAGCATTTCTAGAGATGGGCATTTCTGTTCCCCTGGTCTTAGGGAAGCCACATGGCTATGGAAACCGCACTGTGGCTGGTGTGACCCTGGTACTGTGCTATCTCTCTGACCTATCTGTGACCTGAGTATTTGGGTGCATACATTTCCTGTAGCCCCAGTGGGACAAGACGGCTTTTGCACCTGCTGACATATTTAGACATATACATGATCTCAACGGCCACTGTTCTCTCTTGATAACCACCACGTCACCTAGATTGCTAAAGTCAGCTTCCTTCACAAACCACAGTGCAAAAGATTCTCATGGGAAAAAAAAAAAGGTGCCAAGGCATCCTCTGACATCGTTACTTATGTTTTCAAAATGAAGCTTTCAGGTAAAAATGATGGTCAGAAGGGCAAAGACGATATGAGGGCCCTGGGGGGAGGGACTTGGAAGAAACAGCAATTGGAAAACCCTAGAAAATTGGGCTCTGGTTTAGGGATTGACCGTAAATCTCTCTGTGACCTTAGGAAGGTCACTTACTCTCTGTGGGCATCCAGTTTGCCGTATGAACATCAGGAGGTTAACAAAAGTGGCCTCTGAGAATCTTGCAGCCCTTCTTCCCTAAGACTGCAAATGACATTTTCCATGCTAGACAGAGGCAGCTCAATGCAATTCTCCTTCCATTTTCTCCCACATCCTCTAATGAATCAGAGGCTCTATCACCAGAGCGTGAAGAACTAAAGTTGAGTGGAATCTGTAGGTCTATTTTTTGTTACTCTCATTCACCCACAAAGAAAAAAGTCACTACAGAGAGCTGCCATCTTCCCATTGAGATTTTAAGTGGCTCCTAGTTCCAGAAATGTCATTATAGGCACAGTACTTTTATTAAACATAAACAGACTCACCTTGTCCGGAGGAGACTGGCCAGATGGTAGGATTGTCTGGAGAGATGAGGGCATTAGCCAAGACAGGCGCAGACTTGAGAGAGCATGAAATGGCCACAGGCAGCTGAAAGATGGACAGAGGGAGGTTTGTTTGGTGTTGTCACCAGGGGAAGTTCCAGGGAGGCAGATTAATGCTGGCAAAAGAGGTTGCTCATAATTAGAGAATCTAAGGTTCACTGATCAGGTAGTGACCTCCCCCCTAGGAGTCCTGACCCAAACATCAGAGAGCACATGCTCATCAGAGTCTAAGTAAGTGGTCAAGGGTCCTTTCTTTGCAGGTGAGATTCTAGGATTCCACCACAGCGTTGGCTCTGAACCTCAGCAAATGTTCACCCTGCTCTGTTGTTGCAAATGGAGTCCTGTGATGTGATTGTGTTTCTCTTTTCCATCAACCTTTTTTGCCCAACCAGGTCAGGGACTCCAAGACTTTGGGTTCAAAGTCCCCCTAATTTCCACCTCCTTCCCCCAATTAGAAGTTCTACCAATAAGATCAGTGATGAAAACTGTCAGATGCAATAGAGCTCATCAACTAAAGCTAAGTTTTTCTTTGCAAAGTGCGAAATGTTGCGAGTTTGGATATTTCTGATCAGGTTTGCTGTACAGAGAAGAATAAAATAGAGTTACTTTCACACAGCTGCCCAGGGGCCGTCAACAGGGTAGCAGCCAGGATCCAGGACAACTGACTACAGTCCCCTCTGTACTGGATTCAAGATTTCTGAGCACCTTTGGGGTCCCTGACTTAGCTTTCCTTTCTTCATGTGTCCTTAGTTGGCACCCAAAACAATGCTCTTCAATTTTTTTTGCAGTCATTCCATGTTACACAGTAATAACGGTTCATAAACAGAAACCACCTAGCTCTTCGATGTACCAGGAACAGTTCCTTAGACTGTAGAACTGCCTGTGCATTGCAGGGTTCGGCAGCCCAAGGTAAGTACCACTGAAAGTCTAGTAAGCAGTGTGTGGAGATGCCGAGGCAAAGGTGGGAAGGGAGGGAGAGAGTATTAAAGAGCCATGACCTTACTAAATACTCATGCACACCAACAGTGATGTAAGAGAAAAAGCATTTAAGACAAACAGTTGAAATGACCTCAGGGGAGACTTCTCTGAAGGGAAGATCCCCCCTCTCCCAGAATCCCTCCCCCAGCTCCCATCCCCCCACAGCCCCCACTAGAGTTATCTTTAAAACTGTCTGCAAGTTATATGTTAGCAAATGACCATTTGAGCATTGCCTTTTTTTCTCCAGTACTACTTTGTGAATGCAGTTTCCTCCCCACTAGACACACTCACGTCTAGACTAGGGTTGGTTTGGTTAATCTAACTTTTATTTGAAGTTGCCACAGCCTGTTCACTCTGAGGCTTACATGCATGGGAGAAACCTCTTAAGAAAATGGTAATAAGCCTCATGTTCCATTTTCTTAACCAAGAAAGATTCTAAACCCTTCACAACAGGAAGAGGCTGCTAGCCAGGGCATGTAGACCAACACTGATATCCACCCCAAAATGCTGGAGCCCCATCGTCTCAGTGCTGAGTTCAGTCTTCCTTTGAGAATAGTGGGGGCCTTGTTTTTCATTTCAAGTTTAACACCCTTCAGGCCATGCACCTGAGGGGTGGACCCAAATGGGCCCCTGGACTTAACTGAGTCTCCCAGCTAGAAAGTCAAGTTCTCCGGACACCATGCCTAACTCTGGTGTCCACAGTTGTTGCAAATGAGTACACAGCCATAGAAGAACTTCAAAATAAGACCCACTCATAATGTTCTTGAACATATACCACACTAACATTCCCCACAACC
Source organism: Galemys pyrenaicus (assembly GCA_019455555.1). Classification (NCBI taxonomy): domain Eukaryota; kingdom Metazoa; phylum Chordata; class Mammalia; order Eulipotyphla; family Talpidae; genus Galemys; species Galemys pyrenaicus. The sequence goes on along the minus strand of JAGFMF010012281.1, from coordinate 11,593,687 downwards.
TGACATTCGGGGAGAAACCCGCCCCTCCAACCCTGCACCTTTGAGAAAAGCTGGAGGATCCTTTTGAATGAAATCAATATCACAGATGAAGGCTGAAACGCCTTTCCTCCACCTCCTTGGGGTAAGTAGTGCCTAGAAACATTAGTCCAAAATGGCCCCCTCTATACAACAATTCCAAAGGCTCTTTCCAGATAGAGAAATAGATGCCTTTCTGTCCCCTTGGATCCTAAATCCCTAGACAGTGAATTTTTATAAATCGGGATGAATTGTAAAACAATAATTTTTGCAGTATTGTTGGACATTTCCTAACATGGGGAAAGTCACCCTGTTTTGGAATAATAGACCATCCAGCCAATATCTGTCCTTTTATATCTATTCCAGCTCCACTCAGCTTAAAAATGGGTGCCTTCCCACAGCCCAGCCTACACACTCCTGCTGCTGCCTGTGCCGAGTGCTTTCCCCATGGTGCAGACCTGAAGGTCAGTCATGTCTTTCTCTTATTCTCCTCTCATCAGTCCTGTGTCTTTTGTTGGATTAAGAGCTGTTGGGAAGGTCTGGCCCACCATTGAAGGAATCCAGCCCTTGAGGGGGGCACAAAGAATGCACTCCCTAGGGACTTTAACTGAAACAGAGGCACTCCCAAATATCTAGTAGCCTTTAGTAATCAATCCAATAGGAATGTCATCGTGCACTTATCTGTAACACTCAAATCAAGTAATTTGTCACACAAATTCTCCCAGGTAGTAGCTTCTGGAATGTGACCAGTAGGTATATTTCCCTTTGCCAGGTCTTCTATGAATATCTGAAGTATGTGAGTCCTCTCACCACAGAGGGATGTTAAAAGTTTCAGTGACAGAACACACCACACAACACAAGTCTGGGAACTCACTACCGCAGTATTGCTCTGCCTCTCCCCTCTCTTCCTCGCTGGCCTGCTTCCTGGGCACCAACTATATAGCTGAGCCCACACAGTCCCAAAGGCCCACCCCTCCTGAAACCCACTCATGTCTCCCCACCTCACCCAGTGTCTCCAGGTCGCTACCTCCCTAGCAGTCAGTGCCCTTCGAGTCTCCCTTTGGGACTTTCCAACCATGACCCTATTTTCTTATTTACACATTTCTCTGGTGATAGAGGTGACAACTCATCCCAGCCTCCTTCTAATTTTCAGTCAGTGATCCTCTGCAGGTGAGGAAGAACATAAGATTATTTAACCCTGGTTAAAACGGAATAGATGAAGTTATCCCAAATTCAGCTTGTTTCAAGATACTGGGAAAACCGCCCTATGTACTTCTCGCTAGAGCCCCATGCTCAGCTCTGAAAGCCCTTCCAGGGGCAGAAGAGACCCAGGAAGCATGAGGTCTCTAAGTCACTGTGTCACTCAGCCCCTCCCACATGCCTTGGAGGACCCTTCACAGCTTGAGCTCTAGGACTTTCCACAGCTGAGGTCTCAGGACAGCACCCACCCTTAATCCCTGCTAACACCTGAGAAGCACCTGATTTTAAACATAAAGAAAACCTGATGGTCTAGGATTTGATTTCCAATCCTTGCAAGCCTTCTGAATGCACTTCAAAAAGAGAGACCTTTCCCTTCAAACACTCACATTTATGGAAAGGAAGTTTCCTTTTCATAAAACTTGAAACTTATTTTAAATTACAGAAATGTGCAAAATATCTCATGTGTATAAGCCAGTGCACATGAACACAGAAGCATGAACAAAAAACATGAACATTCCCTTGAAAAACTGGAAAGAAACACAGTCTAGTGGAAATCAGAATAAAGAAACATAATTCTAACATAACTCAGGCATATGCAAATTCAATTGAATATTCGGGTTATTCATTTCTTTTTGAGTGAAAAAAAATAGTTTGTATCAAAGTATAAATTGTCAAACTTACTAACATATACTAGGAAAGTTGTACATAACATTCTCTATCCCGTTCATGGTGATATCACCTCTTTCACTCCTGATATTAGTCATCTATGTTTTCTTTCTTTTTCCTGATAAGTCTGACAAGGAGTTTATCATTTTTCTTGATCTTCTCACTAAACCAGGTGTTTTTTTTTTAATTATCTCTACTTATTGTGTCTTAGAATATTTTCTTTTTTTCACTGATTTATTCTCTGGTCTTTATAATTTCCTTCTTCTGCTTACCATGTTCCATTTTCTCTTCTTACTCTATTTTAAGATAAAAGTTGAGGTCATTAATTGAAGACCTTTTTTACTTAATGTAGGCATTCTAATGCTATGATTTCCCCCTTAGTACTGCTTTAGCTGCACCCCATAAGTTTTTAAATCCTGAGTTTTTATTTTCATTCAGTTTAAAGTACTTTCAAATAGCTCTATTTCTTCAACCATTGTGCTACTTAGAAGTGTCACATAGTTTCCAAATGTTGGGGGATTTTGTAGCTTTACTGGTTTCTAATTTAATTTCATTGCGGTCAGGCTTTATATGACTTGAATCCTCTTAAATACTCTGTAAGCCAGAGTATGTTCTCTCTTGGTAAATTTTCTGAGTACAATTGACAAAAATTTGACAGAAATGTGTGTTCTGCTGTTAGGTGGAATGTTCTATAATGTACCCATTAGGTCATGTTGGTTGGTAATGGTATTCCAGTTCCTATATAATCTTACTGGTTTTCTACTTGTTCTATCAATTATTGGGGACAGTACTGAAACCATCAACTATAATTGTAAATTTTTTCTGCTCCTCAGTTCTATCAATTTTTGCTTCATATATTTTGAAGCTCTAATTAGATGCAAAAATTTTTAGGATTGTTTATCTTCTTAATGAATCAATTCCTCTATCATGAAGTGATTCTCTTGATGCCTGATAATACTCATTGTTCTATTCTGTTGATTCATCTACAGTTAGTATATCTTTTCTATCCTTTTACTTTGAATATTTTTATATCCTTACAACTAAAATCTTTGTATTTCAAATGGGTTTCTTGTAGGCAGCATGTAGTGGAGCCTTGCTTTTTTATCCAGTTTGACAAGTCTTTGAATGTGGGTACTTACACCATTTCCACTTAATGTGATTACTGATATGCTTGGTTAGATTTACTATCTTGGTGGACTATGGGTGCTGTGGTGGTAGGTGTGGTGCAGTAACAACACCTGAAGGGGAAAAAAATACTACACCTCTAAAACACAAGCAATGCTGTAAACCAATACTAGCTCAAAATATATATGAAACTGAAGCTAAGAGGAAAATAAATTTGTAATCTTGATATTTGTTTTCTGCTTGTCTCATTTAATTTTGTTTCCCTTTTCTCTTTTTCTATGTCTGGGATTAACTGGTTATTTATAATGAATTGGGTTCATTTTGTTTCTTCAGTTTAGTTTTTATCAAATTTGGATATCACCCAGCTGTACTTTTCTTTTTTTTAAGATTTTTTTCCTGTCACTTTCTCTCTCTGCTCATTTGGCATGTCAACTGCATATATAATTGACTACCTGAAATAAACCCACAGTTACTAATATACTCTGTCCATTTTTTCAGTATTTTTGATTGTTTCATTTTAAATAACTTCCATTACTTTGGCTCAAATTCCTTATTTTTCTACAATTCAAAACCTTCCATCAATTTCAGCTACTACACGTTTTACCTCAGACATAGTTTTCACCTCTAATAGTTCAATTTAAGTCTTTTTAATGTATTGCCTAAGTCTCCACTTTTTATGTTCACTCTTTTCTCTAGTTTTTTGGACATATGGAATACAGTTACAATTATTATTTTAATTTTTGCTTACTAATTCTATCATCTATCCCAATTCTTGATCACTTTCAATTGGTTGACCTTTTTCCTTATTATCAGTTATGTTGTTTGTTTTCTTTGCATGCCTGGGAATTTTTATTGGAGGCCAGACTTTGTGAATTTTATCTCATTGAGTGCTGAGTATTTTTGTATTCTTGTAAATATTTTGAATTTGGTTCTAGGCTGCAGTTATTTAAAAATGATACTTTCGGGCCTTTCTTTTATGTATCAGAACAACATTTTGTCTAAGGTTCATTTTCCCACTTTTCAAGGAAAGGTCCTTCTTATTTCAACCAACATCCTTACGTTATGAGGTTTCTGGTCTGGCCCTTGGACTAAGCTCTATTCTCACTACGTGTGCATTCTGGTGAGTGTTCCTCATGCTTTCACGTGGTTCTTTCCCAAGCCTCACAGTGCTCTCACATGCACACACTGATTAGCATTTAGAAGACTTCAGGACCATCCTCTCTAGATCTTTTATTATTCTCTGTGCAGTTCTCTCCTCTCCCATTTTCTGTTTTGCAAAGTCTATATATGCTGACTTCCCAGTTATCCTAGTCAGCTCCTTAACTCAGGGAAACTGGGATAGTTTCTGGGTTCCCCTCCCTAATCCAAGGCCTGAGTTTTTTTCTCCAGGCAGTAAGCCAAGACATTGCAGGACTCACTTTGCCCTTTGTCATTTAGGGATAACTGTCCTCTGTTGCCTGATCTCGAAGGTCATTATTTCATTTAACTTTCTGGGGGTTTTTTAGGTGTTTCAGGTAGGAGAGTAAATACAGTTCCTTTTATACGATATCAGACAGAAGTGTAAGCCTGGACTGGGAATGTCACTTTAACATCTACAACAGTAGGAGCCATCCCAAAATGAAAAATTACGGTGAGGGATAAAAAGAATTTATTGGTTTCCAAGTCAGATAATGAAATTTAAAGACAGAATAAAATTATTTTTCAAGAATATAAATATCCAGAAGCAGAATATATTTAAATACCTCAAGAAAATCAAATAAACATACACTCTAACTGCAGTGGCAGAGTTAGTTAATGAGGTAATGGGTTATCAAAAATTAGCCAACAAGTAACTTGATATTCAGTATCAAGGAATGGGTGCACAGTGTCCATTCAAAGGTCAGAATCTGAGGCCTGCTCTACTGTCATGGGTAAGAACCAAATCCTGTGGCCTAGCCAAGGTTTTCTCTGGTCAATCAGAAACTCAGAAATGGTGTCAGAAACCCCAAGTCACTCAAGTTGAAGTGGCACAACTGTTGGCTAAGTGTTATTTTCATCCTAGGAAATTTAAGTAGAAAGAATATTAAATCAAATCTGTACTAAAGGTAGGATGCCAAATTTAGGAAACAATCTATGTAACACTGCAGACCGTATCATATTTAATGTGCTTTGCATGTTAGAGTATCTAACAAATTAGACTTGTGATTTTAATTTAAAGTAATCTACTTTAAGTTGAAAATTCTAAAATGTTTTTAGTTGATACAGAATGTTGGAAGCTACAAAACTTTATTTTTGAAAATTACATGAAGATTTTAGAAAATATTTTGACTAGACAACTGGAGCACTTAAAAATAGAATATGTTGACATTTAAAGACAGTTTGAAAATTTTAGAGAAACTTCTGATTGGTTCCCCTTAATGTGGTTCTAATCACTTGCTCTGCTGACAAATAGAATTCAAAATTTGCAGGTTAAGTTTATAAGCTTAGGGGGAAACTACGTGTTTAAATAGTTTATACATTTTAAATCAAAAGTAGACCCTGAATAAGCTTTTCTGTGTCAATGTTCCCTCCTTCCCTAGAATACTAAAAAGCTCACGCTGACACAGCAAACCACAGCACCCCGAAGCACAGTGTGACCTGCGAGCAGTCACTGAAGGGCTTTCATCCGGCTAACGATAGCTACCCCGACTGAAGCTAACTCTATACCGGGCATTGTTCTTTACGGAGTCGTTCACTGATTCTCACAATAGGCCTCTGAAGCAGGAATTATTTTTAGTCCTAGTTTTACCATTGAGACAACTGGTTCACAGCCAGGATGTGGTAGAGCTGGGGCTCACACCCCGGCCTCTTAATCCAGAGCTCTCAAGCATGGTGCCATGTGCAAGGTGATCCCATTTTCTGTTTTGCTCTGTTTGCTTTTGCTTTAAAAAAGCATTCCAGCAACAACATAGAGGATGGGGGGTGGGGGAGAAGATAGGGCGGCCCACCAGGAAATAGCTGCCCCCCTCACAGGGATGGGTAGCAAGGCATGAGGTAGGCCTGTATTCTTGGAGTTGGAGAGGACAGATTTTAGCGGAAGCTAGAGAAGAACTGTTTGGAAAGTAACTACTAGGTTAGCTAAGAAAAAAAAAGTGACTCCAGGTCACTGTGAGGAGTGGGGTGAAGACTCAGGTGAAGATAGAGGGTGACAACATGGAGAGAAGGACTAAATCTGGAGTGTCTGCTGGGCACAAAGATAGGAGTTGAAAACATGGAGGCCTATTGTCTATGAGCATGCATTTTCTGTGTACGTAGAAAGAATATTACTGATCCAACTGAACACATAACTAGCTTTTGACTGAAACTGTGGTTTGTTTTGGTTATTGATTGCTCATTTTTACAGATCTGTGTCCCCAAGGGCTCACATGGAATCAATGTGTGAACTAAAGCTGCCTTGTACAATCACCCCAAAGAGAAGTCTCTGAGGCCAATTCTATCAAAACCAAATCCAGCCAAGTTCTCCTTATTCAAGGGAACAAAACAGCATTCTCCACACCAGCTATGGGCAATGCCTGAGGCCCTTGCAGAAGGTTACCAAAAAGTGTTAAACATAGCACCTGCTTTGAGGGGGCTCCCAACACCCTCTATCCCTGCATTCAAATATCTGCTCTTCACCAACAGGCTAAATGGGTCATCCACTACGTATTAATGAGCCTTGAAGTATCTTTCATAATTTAAGATCTGGTCTTGCCTTGAAGTTGCCAGGTTCTAGAAACTTTGTTATTTCTTCCTTTATTCACTTGGATCAAAGGGATAAAACACATAATCATTTTTCCATTGTTGAAGCAGAACCTATTATTGTTATTGAGAAGTGTAATTGAGTTTATCAAATATAATTAGCTCCACTCAACCCACCTCCTCTTCAGTTTGTCTTTCTCAGAAGAACGAACCCCACCTTTCACAAAGGACACTTGCATATTTGAATGGCTTCCCAGGAGTCTCTGAGTGGCATATAATTACACTTAATTTAATATTTTTGTCATTAGTTCCCAAGACTTTGATCCAAATTCTGTATTATCCTGATGTAAGAAAAATAAAACTCCACCTCAAATTAAATATTTGTTGTAGCGCATGGTTTGCTGTTCATTGTATAACTGACCTGCTCTTCAGACTTCGGTTCCCAGCAGCTACTGCTGGGTTTGGCATCCTTTCCAGTTCTGTGTATTTCCCCGTCGTTTGTTGGGTCACCAGGAGCCTGAGCAAACGCGGGGTGGGGGGGGGGGGTTCAGGGACATGTCCAGATCCCAAGGTACCTGGAGGTGACACACATGCGAATCTAATTCTCTCATGTTTTCTACNGGGGGGGGGGGGGGGGGGGGGGGGGGGTTCAGGGACATGTCCAGATCCCAAGGTACCTGGAGGTGACACACATGCGAATCTAATTCTCTCATGTTTTCTACATGAGGCCAACCACCTCAGACTTTGAATCTGGGGGAACGAATTCCCACTGAAGGTAGAAATGGATGGGAAAAATAATGCTCTCACATAATTTGCTGCAGATAATACACCCAGGGAGTTACAATCTGGCCAGCTCTCTACTTTTAATCTAACTGAAATTAAGTACTTCCAGCGGGACAGTTCTACCTGTCCCCAAGGGCATGAAAGTATGGTTTTAAAAAAGAAGAAAAAGACAAATGAAATACAGGCTGTTATAGAGATATAAGTAGTATACAGAGGAACTTGAGAAAAAGGATCAAATTTATCAGGCCATTCCTTTTCAGCTTTTGGGTAAATTTCCTCCCTCCTCAGTGATTAAGTCAAACATCTCATTGTCTGCCCTCCACTCCCTATCACAACTCTTCAGGGGCTGCCTGGTTTTTGGTAGCCCCGACTTAGATTGAGGACTTCATCATCCAGACCTACTCCCTTCCTTTTCAACCCAACTCCTTTGTATGTATGCATACAAAACTCAGAAGAGTTTTGCTTCCATGTAAAGAATATCTAATATCTCCGTTTCCAGGTCCTCAGCATTGCCAGTTCCAGGAACCTCCACCTCTTTTCCATGTTGAGCTGCCTAGTCATCTAACACCACATTCTACATGACAACAGCCTGAAACTACTTTTTCATCTTTGGAGTCTCTAGAGTCAAAACTCCACTCCCAGATCACTCAGCGTTCCAGCTCTCACTCAGGTCCTTCCCACTGTATCTGCACTGTGACCTCACCTTGTCCACTGAACCTCGACTCTACTTGGTTCCATCAGCCTCTGCTGACTTCAGTTCCTTCCCTATCTGAAGGACTTCAAGACTCCATAGAATTTCACTTCAGTGATCTTCCTGCCAACCACTATCAGCCACTTGTCGATCACATCTCCCTGATAAACTCTTAATCCTGGATTAATCTAAATCTTCATCTCCTACACTAGGGTTCCTTTTAGGACTGTAACCACAAAGAATGGTATCCACAAATTTACAGCATCAGCTACACCCTCATCACTCTTAATTTCTCCGTGGCTTCCCCCATTCTTCCCAGGAACCCTTCTAAATCTTCATGTTGCTAATTTTCATAAGTATTTATTGCAGTAATAGTAGTTAATAACATAACTTTCAAGTGTGCATCACTGTAATTTTACATCTGTAAACACTACATTATGGGCACCACCAAAAGTCTAGTTTCTATCCATCACCATACATTTGACCCCTTTAGCAATACCAACAATCATTAAATTTTGGGGGGGGACCTCCCTGGTGGCATAAGGGGTTAAGTCACAGCACTATGAAGCTATCTGCAGCCACGGCAGCATGAGTTCCATCCCCAGCCAAGGAGGTGACCCACATGGAGCAGAAGACCTTTCCTGCCTCGCCTGCTGCTCCCCTCAGCAGTGTGTTTCTGCCAGTCTGCCTGTTTTGTTTCCCACTTTGTCTCTAGTGAATCCTCTCACTCCCCTTCCGCACCTTTGGCCTTTACCCCAGTTCTTGTATGCATAAACAAATCTTTTTAAAAAAATTGTTTTTCCTCAAGTTCCTAACTCAACTCCCTTCTCTCTTTGCTGATACTAATTCTTAGTTTACAGAAATATAAATGAGAATTTCTCAACTTCCTGCCCATCTATGACCACTACCTAGAAATTTATCCACATCTGCTCTCAGCCTTACCCCTTTTCAGAGGAAAAGGCATGCTGGATGTTCAGAGTCATCCATTATCATTGATATCCTCAAATAGTTCCATTTTCCCAGGAGAAATCAGGAACTATTTTTTTCCTAAAATATTTATTTATTTATGCATACAAGAGCTGGGATAAAGGCCAGAGTCCAGGTTGGTGAGAGGATTCACCAGAGACAGAGTGGGGAACAGAACAGGCAGATTGACTGAAACATACTGCTAAGGGCAGCAGCAGGCTCGAGGCAGGAGAGGTCTGCTGCGCCATGTGGGTCCCCTCCCTGGCTGGAGATCGAACTTGCACTGCATCATAGTGCATGTTGCTTAACCCACTGCGCCACAAGGGAGGCCCCAGAAACTATTTCTTTTCTATGACCATCAACTTCTATATATATGTATATATATATAGAAGTAATATATATATTACTTCTTCTTGTAAACAAGCTCATGCTGGTTTGTATGTATTTAATTCCCTTCAACCCCTGACCGCTCTCATTCTCACCAGTTTATCTTTCTTCCACAATGTTGGACATGTAGTCCAATTTCAGTCTCCACTCTTACTTCTAGTCCACTCCCTAATACTTACAGTCTGGCTTCTTCCCTGAATACTACTGAAAATGCCAGCCAACATCTACATTTGGATATCTAATGGAATGTTCTAATTTAACATGCCCAACAAGAAATTTCTGATCTTTGAGCCCAAATCTTGACCCATAATCTCCACTATTCTCAGTTGAGAGTCAAGTCATCCTCTCAAGCTAACAAAATTGAAGGAATCCTTTTCTTCTTTCTCTCATACCCTACAGCCCAATCCATCAGAAATTGTTGACTCTACCTTCAAAATACATCTAGATTTAACACTTCTGACACTTCTGACCTCCTCCAGTGCCATCACCTGATTCAAGATGCCATCATATCTTGCCTGGATTACAATAACAACTGTCCCTGCTGACATTTGACCAGCCTCCCTCCAGTTAATTAGCAATATAGTAGCCAGAATAATCTTACATCATTCTTTGGCCCAAAGCTGTCCAGGGCTTCCCCAAGGTCAAAGTCCTTCCAATGGTCTATCAGTCCCTAAGAGATCTGCCTCCATCCTGTCCCCAAAGATTTCTGACTTCATTTCCTACTACTCTCCCTCCCACAGTCACAGTGATTTCCTTGTTGTTTCTAGAACATTCCAGGGACATCTCACCTTTTCACTGGTAATGTCTTTTCCAAGTTGCTTTTTCCCCCATATATTCACATGGACAACTTGTCACCACTTTCAAGTCTTTGCTGACATATGATTTTAAACATAAAGGTCAAAAAGTCACATTTATTTATATACATCTAGATTTGGCCCAAGACTCTCTAAGGGTTCCCCACAATCAAAGTCCTTCTAATTAGGCCTTTGAATCCTTTAGAGATCTGCCTCCATCCTGGCCCCAAACCTTCTTGACTTTATTTCCTATTATTCTCCCTCCCTTCCTCACCTCCGATCAAATCTAGATGCATATAAATTTTAAAAATTGCAACCCTTCCCCAACATTCCTTGCTTGACATTTTTCCATAACTGTAGTATTTACCACCTTCTAGCAAGTTATAAATATACTCATTTGTTAATGTTTATTATTTATTAGCTGTTTCTTCCTCACCAGAATTGTTTTACTGATATATCCCAAGCTCTAAACACAGTACCTGACTTAACAGGCATCTACTAGAAATAAATTGAATTACAAAGGTCACCAGTGGCCTTCTGCCAGATCCAAAGGAAGCTTTCCTGTCCTTAGCTTGTTGGATCTCCCTGCATTTCTGGCATAATTGGTCACTGGCTTTTCAGCCTCACTGTTCTGATTCACCCCTTCAGACCACCCTCCACATTGTCTCAATGTGTTCACTTAGGTTGTTTCCTTGCCTTTATGCCATCTACAGGGAAAAATCTAAGCTTTCCTGGGGCAAACATGCCTGCCTCCCCTTCTCAGGAGTCCAGTCCTGAATTCACACTCAAAATTCCCCTGCACACACTCATGCATGCTTTCCCCTCTGCTGGTAAAGCCTTAGGTCTGTCTGCCTGTAAACACCTAATTTCTCCAAAGCTCATGTACCACGTCCTCTTAAAGTCGTGTTCTAATTTCCCCAAGCAACCCAAAGCATTCCATCCACATTTCGTCTGTTTGTTGCACATATACATAATTGCCATGCTGGCCTCATTGTCCTTTAACTCTAACAAGTGTTCCCTGGTGACCTCACGTGTGGTTATGAGAAGCTTCTTACATGGGGCATTCCACAGTAGACACTGTGTGATGCTTCTGGCAGAGTCTTAGATGGAAGCAACATAACTGATATTAGAAGGACCATCCATGCCTTGGTTCTTATAGCGACTTTTGGTCAGAAGCAAAGGCTTAAAGTGGACATGGATTCAGGGACCTCACTTGCCCACACAGCTGCCATTAGATCACCTGACCCTTGGAGGGCCTCTTTCAACCAATGCTCCTCAGGAGATTGGGGGCAGGGCTTCTGTGAAGGAGACTCTGGGGCTCTCTGACTTGAGCAGGCAGTTTTATCTGTCTTATTTCAAATCTACATTTAAAGATTCCCCTTGAAACACAAAAATATTAATTCATAAGGAAATCTGCACTCCTATATTTATTGCAATACTATTTACAATAGTTAGGACCTGGAAACAACCCAAATGCCCAAAAACAGATGACTGGATCAAGAAGAGTAAGTACAGATACACAATGGAAAACTATTCAGCAATCAAAAATGATAAACTCATGCTATTCACAGCAATATGCGTGGAACTAGAAGTGAATATGCTCAGTGACATAAGTCAAAAGGAAAAAGAAAAATATCAGATGGTTTCACTTATAGGAGGAATATAAGGAACCCAAAAAAGGGCCGAGAAAAAAAAAAAGACAAAACTTGCAGGCAAATTATAGATCTGAGGCTTGGAGGGTGGTTCAAAATAGGGGAGAAAAGCGCACAAGGGGCTATGGTGAGGTTTGTGGGTGATATGGGGATGGGAGATTTATGGGGACTACACTTGAGTAGAGAAATCAAATATTGTACAAAAATAAAGAAAATTTTAAAGTTTAATAAAATTTCCTTTGAAAGAAGGGTCTAATTGCTTTTTTAAATGTTTTCAAAAAGGTTTTTAACTGCATTCAACAGTGATCACAGCCTAACTTTCAAACATCTCTTGTAAAAGTTATTTCTTGCAACCAGCTTTTGACCGGAGACAAACTGGACAATGTGAGGTTAGACACTGAACCACAGACTAGACTTCTATCAGCTGACCAGGACTCAGGCAGAAGCTTTGAGATACCCAAGGTGGCCAACACAGAAGTGGCTTTTTCCAGATGGCAGAGTCTGTATTCTCCACTGATGCCCACAGAACCTGGTTCAGGGCTGGGACCGTCGCATAAAATAAATCACACGCTATCAGGGTACAAAAGGAGCTTGAAGGTGCTCCAGGCCAATGTCTTTAGTTTACAGGTGACAGAACTGAAGTCTGAAGGAGGAAGGCACTGGTCAGCCGCACGACTGGCCCTTTCCTCCCTGACCCAACTCCTTCTCGTGGGTCCCCAAACCTATCTTCTGCCAGGTCTATATTTGGTCAATATCTTGCCTGCATCTCTAGCGCTCTTAGGATTAAAACACACAGCTCACACTACCAGCAGTGTTCTCTTCGTGGTGCTAGGTGCTTGTTAGAGATCAGTGATTTCAAGGAAATAGCAGCAAAGAAACGTCTCCATCAACCAAATGAACAGTTTTCTGAAAGGGCCTTGGCCGGATGCGTGAAATATCTTGCCTTTTCGGAAAATGATCTACCATCTTTGTTTCTCCTTCTTAGGTAGAAACCTGATGTGTATTCCCCAGCGCAAGCATACCAGTGTGGCTAAGCTTTCTGCCTCTCCAGCAAAAAAAGCTGAGCTGTGGCTTTGCAGAGAGAGGAACACCAGTCACCGGTGAAGTGAAACCTAGCCACAGTCTTCCCAGCTAAGCTAAGCTCTGACATGCAGAGAACCTGGCCTGCTTTCTTACACTGGCTGGGAGCTAGAGGCTGGGTCAAGCCCAGGCTCCAGGTGAACCAGAGCATGCTGTAAAGGAACAAGGAGCCAGAGTGGTGAGGAGCCGGTGGGAGTCCTGTCAGCCGTGGGCTGCTGCTCTGCTTCCACTGGTTACCGCTCATATTTGGTCGAGTGCTCCCAGTCACCCCCCAGTGGGATCCCTTAAAACAACATTCTGCATCTCCAGCTCGCTTCTTCTAGGTGTGTCCTCTAGGGCACCACCACCCTCGAAGTCTCTGAAACCCAAACTCAATCAAGGCCTGTGGATTCTTCCTGCATAACGATTTTTGTATCTGACCCTTGGGTACCAGCTTGGTCCCACACACCATTCCCAATGGCTAGAATTTACCAGGGCTTCCAAAATGGGTCCTCCTTTTGGTCTTGCCAATCCTCTCAGACACAAACAGCCACACTGCTCTTCCTCCCACTACTTTGCACCAGCCCTTGCTCACACACTCATGATGTTCCCCAAAGTAAACAGCTGGGACTTCCAGGTCCTCTATGATTGAATGTCATACCAAGTTTCCAGACTCATTTACCCAGCATGGGGACAAGCGTGCACACACAGTGAAACCAGAATGCCACCCCCACTGTCCCTGGGACATGGGACAGATTCCATGCATTCCTGTCTTCTTGCGGTTGCTCCCCCTCCGGCCCACCTGGCACACCCTCCCCTGTAATGTGTATGGGTCTAAATCTAGTCTATTAACCTTCCCTCTTCCTTCCAGTCCATCTGAATGCACACACCATTTGTCACCAGCACTACGAAGGTGGCCTCCAGACAACCAGCAAGTCACGCAGAGTTTACATTTGCCCCATTTTGCAGGAGCAGAAAAAGGCCAGTCTCCAGCCCAGCCGCATCCTCTTCCACTGGCTCCCATGTGGCCAGAGGCAGAAGCCAGGGTACTGGGAGGAGAAGGAGGAGGTGGGGGAGGGCAGAACAGCCACCATGGGGGACGGGGCTGGCACTCATGCTCCAAAGACTCTGGGGCCTGAGGATAAGTAATAGTTGGCTCCCCAGTCGGCCAGAAAAAAATAGGACAAGTTCTCGGCTGAGAAAGCATCCAGCACGGCGCCCTCCACGTGACTAGCCAGACCTGGGCAGAGACCCTGTGCTTCCTGTAAACAAGCCTGCCGCCATGCGCCGGGAACAGGGGAGGGCAGCGTTTCTGGCGGCCTGGACGGAGCGGAGCGAGGCAACTGCCCTCCTCGCATAGTTCTGTTATCGCGTTGGCTTGGGGGAGTTCGACAGCGTTTGTCAGACCTTGTAAGACAGCGAAGCAGCCCGGCCTTCCGAACAGGGCGCCTTTGTCCGCAGCGGACACCCTGGCCCTGAGCCTGCCTCAGCTCCAGGGGAGGATTTTTTTTAGGTCAGAAGGATAGTGGGGGTGGGGGTGGGGAGCTGCAGCCTTAAAATCTGTTTTAGCACAAAATTAGGAAGATGTGTTCCCTCTTTCCACAGTCACATCCACGCTCTGGGTGCAGGGGGCACCTCTAATTACTTAGAGGCGAAAATACAGGCGGGCCAAAACACGCTATTTTGCAAACTGGCGTCCCGCTGGAACTTCCCCAGGCCATTTCGTTAGACTGCTCTCCCTCTCCAGGCTACCCCAATCGGAAAACCTTGACTTACCTTTTCTGGGCGCGCCGAGGGATGCGACATTGAGAGAAGCCTCCATTTAATGGGGACGTGGCCAGCGAACTGGGAGTGAGGTCCGAAGCAACTGAGCTTCAAAAAGCCAAAGGGATGTTTTCCCGAGTCATTAAGAGTTCGAGTGTTGTGTCTGCCTTATATTAAGTTCATTTTCCACAGCATTACTCAAAAGGGGATTATGAGAAGCCCCTTGGAAACTGCTATTACATTTTTCCTTTAAAAGCCCTTTCCGAAGAGCTCCTTTCCACAGGAATCAGCCGGAAAAACTACCTCGCGGGCCAGTCCGTATGCGCATTTATAGGGTTGGCAAAATTAGCTTCAGGTGTCCTCATCTTTCTTGAAAGGGATCACCTGCGCAGGCAGCCTGTGGCCTGCTGCCCCTCACGTACTTTCTGTGGGCCTCGCGCGCCATCTTCTGGACGGAGGCGGTACTGCTGCCAGGGGGCGGATGCTCCTTGCAGCCAGGCTTCTAGAGCACCGTGTAAAGCAGCCATGGGCGGGCAATGAAAAAGATTACTTTCCAATACGAAAAAGCATTAATCAGTTTCATCTTCTAGGACAAAGGTGCATTTAATAATATGCTTCTTTCTTGTTTTCCAGTCATCTCCTCACTCATCACTCAATTGGCATGTAGTTAACTACCTACTATGTGTTAGATGCCATGCTATGGACTGGGGGAGAGATGAATCAGTCATCCTTTGTTCTAAAAAAAATCTTTTTCTGTAAACCTAAAATTTCTTTAAAAAATTAAAAAGCCTGGAGGACCGGAAGCTTCAGGGCCAATAGCAACACTGCAGTGTGAGCAGTGTGTGTGTGTACCACATGTTGCAAAACCCCAGGCAAAAAAAAGTCTTCTTGGGGAAAAAAGGAGAATGTTCCAAAGGGGCCAGAGAGTGTGTCTTTTGACTGATGGCAGACAGCAAAAAGAGGGCAGAGAAGGTGCAAGTATGCCTTGCAAAGTCAGAATCTCCCACCACTTCTCTCTCCACAGAGGTCAGCAACACTTAGGAAAACTGGTCACTGGGCATCTGCAGGAAGGGGAGAAGCACAGGCGCCAGGGGTCTCTCTGAGGATGATTTGTGGCAGTTGTGGGGCCAGTGGCTCTGTCCACAGCTGTGGGACAGAAGTGCTGTGGTTAAGAGAAAGTAAAACACCAGCCTTTGGAGAAGAAGAAGAAGCTGAGGTCTGGGTCTTGATTTTGCTGCTGGGTTAAGGCCAATCACTTTACCTCTCTGAGCTGCAATTTCTCCACACATTAACAGCGGTGGCAATAACAACTCCTCCTGTGGGGAGTTACTTGGGGCTACGGGTGTGACCCCAGCCTAGCCCACACGGTCCCTCACAGAGGACTGGCTTTGGTGGTGTCTGGGTGTGAGCTGAGGCCCCCCCTGCAGCTCTCTAGAGCTGTGTCCAGAGCTCTCACCCTGCAGGCATTTTGCACATGGGGTCACACGGTGCATGGGACATGCTTATGCCACTTCCCATCCCACTCCGGGGTGTGACCCACTGTAGCCAACGGAGAGAATGGAAGTAGTCCAGGGCTGCAGCAGCCCTTGGAAGCTGCAGGGATCCCAGGCCAAACAAGCTGCAGTTTCAGCAGCTTGTTTTGATCCACCCTCTAATGATGAAGCCCGTGCCACACACACGGGTTCCCTGTGAGTTCTGTAGAAAACCACTCTAAGGAGGAAAGGGAACCCAAAGAGGGAAGCAAGTCTAGAGCAGGGCAAATGCATTTGGGAAATGGCATTAAGCGAAAGTACAGCAGTTCCTCCTCGGCTGGACATCTCAGACCTTTAGTATGAATGTGGTTTGGGAGAGGTAGGGTGTGGGCAGCTCTTCCCAATCTTCTCTGGTTAAAAAGTATGACCTACAGGTGCCTCTCAAGACTGGCTTAATTCTGCTGCTGCTGCTGCTGCTGCTGCTGCTATTGCTCTAAGGCAAGCAAAATGTAGTCCTGGAGTCCTATAAACTACAGGAAAGACATAGCTGCTGACAGTGTCCATTAAAGTGAACCATTTTTGCTCCTGCTAGGGACCAAAGCAGTCTCTCAACCAGCAGAAAGGCAGCAGGAGCCCTGCCCCACAGGTGGGCTTTTAAGGACCCACTCACTGTCAGTGCTTGGCTTTTTAAGCTGATAAAGAGGGGAGGGGGTTCTTCAACTTGTGGTGCAATGAGGGGTTTTGGGAAGCCTTCCCCAAACTCCCAGACATGTCGCCCATTATTCTGCTTCTGCATCTAACATTCCATCATTTGGATTTAAAGGCCTGGTAACTAGTTCAAAGGTCCATAGACTCAGGAAGAGCGGCTGTGGCGCCAGCAGGAGTCACCCCCACTCCTACTCAGGTGGGGTGACTCAGGGGAGCAGCTCCAGTGGCAGCTTTGTTTTCCTGGTAGGGAAGTTTCTCTAAGGCCAGAGCAGATGCACACACTGAGGGGAAGAGGGGAGGCGCAGGGGAGCGGGCCCCACCAGCTCTGGCAGGGAGGAAACAGAGCTCAGTTCTTGCCAGCCTCAGGTCTCATAAAAACTGGCGTGCAGGCCTGAAATGACAGCACCTCACATACAAGAGACATGTAATCTTGTCCCTTAGTTTGTTCCCCTCTGCAGCCTCCATCCCCCACTGGATTAAATAGCCTTCCTGGCACAGGTGGGACTCACGGCCAGGCCTGCTGGATCTCCATCCCGATTCTGGTAACCGCGCCTACCTGCTTCATGAGCTCTGCGCCCTAAACGCCCACTCTTGTCCTCCACCTTCCTAAGCTCAGAACCTGATTCCCTTCAGATCCTTCCCCCTCTGCATTTAGGCCTCCCAGATCTGTGGCCCTACTCTCCTTCAAGGACTTGGGCCTAGCCCAAGTGCCAGAACAAACCCCTCTGGCTGCCAGGGCCCTCCAAGGCCTACTGCTGGAGGGAGCCTCAAGTGGCTGTGTTCCACCTGCTCACCAGGACAGCTGCCCACTGCATCCTGCTGGGCACGCCAAGGACTGACTCCCCATCGCTCCTTCCACGGTTGCTCTCATTCCTGCTGCTCTGTCTGGGCTCAGCTCCCGGCACGGGGGAAGAGGGGTTCTACTGATGACACCTTTCCCCGCTCCTGACTGTCCTCCCTGGAACACAGGCCTCCCCAAAGTCAGTTTGCAGATTGTCATTGCTATCATACATTCTCTGGAGCTGGAGTCCCTTGCCAAGGTCTTGAGGGTTCAGCTTTTCTGGATAACCTACTGGTAATTCTGCAAATGGACAGCAGGATTCTCTGAGAAAACTCCTGGGTCAAAAGCTTCCCAGTAAGGACAAGCTTGGCCACTAGGGGGAAGTGTTAGCTAACGCTCACTTTACAGAGTTGCGGTCACCCTTCCAGTTAGGGAGGTGCAGGATGGAAGCCAGTAAGAGTAATGCAAAGATGCTGAAAGATTATTTACAGGAATAAGTTTATTTTATGTTAACTTGCATTAAGTGAAGAAACAGGTTGTCAAATGAAACATTCAAGTGTGATTTTTTGAGGACGATTTCTAGGATGTCATAGAGGACACCTTCCATGACCTCATTCCTCTGAGCCTAACCTGACCACTAGAAAGTGCACTCCACAAGGTTGTTGGGGGCACGCCAGTAAGAAGATGCACAACTGAACCCCAAGCTTACCTCTTGTAAGGTAGAGAACGGTAACAGGCCCCCAGTGTTTACATACAGAGAAGCTGCACCCCTATATAGTTCAATGATTTAAATTTTAACTAAATTCAGAATAGGGATCAGAACCCCAGGACTCTTCCTGGTGCAGAATGCCTCCACTGCACCGCACTGAACCCCAAATGAATTAATCAGAAGTTGTTACCGAGAAGAGTCACTGGGACCCAGGCAGGAGGGTCTCTCCCCTCTTCCGGGTCTGAACAATGCAAGACTAGAATTTCAGGCCAATTCACTGAAATATTTCTCCTCCCAGGAGCTCCCACATGGTTGCGCACCAGGACCCCTACTCAGGCTTCACAGCTGTCAGAAAGAAGTGGGCCTTACTTTAGAAAATTCAAGGTATGAATAGTCACTAGATTGGCATAGGGGATAGACTGAGGGAAAGCAGCTTTGTGAAATCACACACAACATTCCCTTAAATAGAAAAGTTCCCATGTCCGGCACCCCACCTCCCATGCATTTAAAGTAGAATTTGGCTTACAGGATTTTGATTTACATTCAGTTTTGGAGAAATTCATCTACTGCTAGCTAATTCACCACATCAAGTTTGAAGCATAAAACAAGGTAAGAACTTAGGAAGCTTGGGCCCTCCCTGGTGGCGCAGTGGGTTAAGCAATACACTATGAAGCAAACCACAGCCACTGCAGCACGAGTTCGATCTCTGCCTCCGGCTGGGGAAGTGACCCACATGGCGCAGGCAGACCTCTCCTGCCTGGCCCGCTACTCTCCTCAGCAGTGTGTTTCAGTCCATCTGCCTGTTCTGCCCCCTGCTCTGTCTGGTGGATTCTCGCACCTCTGGCCTGTACCCCAGTGCTTGTATGCATAAATAAATAAATCTTTTTTAAAAAAAAAGAACTTAGGAAGCAGAGTCTTGTTCTGCTTGGGGTATGTAAGACAAAAAGAAGTGGTTACTTCTCAACCTTCTGGTCTGCCTGCCTGTGTCATACTCACTGGCCAGAGGGAGCCCCAGCCTGGCCAGGGCCCTATGCTGGCACCCACTTTGATCAAGGGAGTAAGTTCAGTGCTCATCCAGCCTCCAATCTAGAGATGAAAAGAGCACGAGGTCACTTTCACACAAAGCATCAGACACATGAGACAGTTTCACAGGTTGTAGTAGCTGGAATGACCCCAGAGTCTGGAGGGGCCTTTCATAAGTAGACCAACCAAGGAAACCGCCAGCAAAATCGGGAAAGCCGGCAGGCACAGGTGTATTTAGGGACCACCAAGAACCGTTCTTTCACTCTAGCTAGGTTATGTAGTGCACAGGGTAAGAACTGCATAGGATGATGCTAGGTATTCCCTACAGTCCTAGCACAAGGTCATGAACCTGTAAGGGGCTTGCGCATATTGTTTAGCAGGAGCTTCTCAAAAAGCAGGCCATTCCTCCAGGGCAAGGAAGCAGTTGTGTTAAAAATGGAATTCCTGCCTTGGCTTGTACACACCCTGTGCCAACAATCTCTTCATTGCCCGTCAGCGGCAAATCCACTCTTCTTTGCCCGGCTGAGACTGAAGCTGAACCCTATAAAATTCTCTTGCCGGAGCAAGATGTGAAGTTTTGTTTCTAGAGGACACCGCAAGAAGCAGGGATTTCTCTCCCCAGCGTTGGTGCACATTGTTTTTTTTCTTATTCCTGCAAAGCTACAGTGTGTGGCCAGCACCTCGTGGCCCCTTGGAGGAAGTTTCCCCAAAGCTTTCAGAGCTGAGGTTCTTTATAATGGCTTCCTGGCGATTTTGTTGATACATCAGTGGCCAGTTTCCTTCTTGCCAGCCTTGACCTACTTGAACGTGGCCTCGGCCTAATTCTACCCTATCCAGTGGCCCCTGCCATACCCTCGCCAATGAGAGGTGAGTGGCAGGCCTACAGAGATACCTGTCCTAGATGTATTCCTTCCTGGGTTTCGTGGAGTTTTCTTTACCCCCTAAGTATTCATGTCCCTGTGGTGAGTTAATAATTCTTCACAGGCCACCTTCCCTCTTGGACTTACTGCGTAGTTTCAGTCTCCAGAATGGGGCCGCACGGACACAGCACTCCTACTCTGTAGTCACGTAATTCCTGCACAACCCCAGGAGGACCCTCCTCAAGCTGCTCCTGTCTCCTCCTAGGTCAGATTTCCCCAACAAATCCTCTGAGCATCCTGGGTCACCTCCTCCTCCTGAATACCCACTGGATCAGGAAAACAGAAACCACTCCCAGAATTCCAAGCAGGCTGGACTTTAACACAAGGACTTTGGGGCTTACATCTGGGCCTCACCTGTTCTTAACTTGCCACTGTGAGCAGGTGACTTGGCATCTCTGAAACTCAGTTATCACGTCTATAGAGATAATAACACTTTACTCATATGGTTGCTTTGAAAAATTATGCAAAATAATCTGTGACAAAGTCCCCTGCAGGACATGGCACATGGTTAGTGCTCACTAGATGGAAGCTGTTATTAGTGTTACTTTTACAACCTTCTGGATGCTCCAGCACACCTAAACTAAGAGTCTCCAAGCCACGACCATCTGTGACTGAGACAGCAGCAGGGGAAGAGGACAGTTCAGCTAGAAGCTGTCCAGCCCCATTTGAAGTCCTAGACTGGGGACGAGGTGCCAGAGCTGGGGGATACAGGTTGAATACGACCCAGATGCCTGCCTGTCTTCAATTAGAGCAAGTTACGGCTTTCTAGACTTCCTTCAGCCAGTTCTTTTGTTTATTAAAGATTTATTTATTTGCTTATTTGTTTATGCATAAAAGAGCTGGGATGTAGGCCAGAGATGCAGGCAGGTTGGGAGGGAGAACAGAACAGAGCTCTCACTTCCAGACACCTTTTAAACATTTTAATTTAAAATGTAATGGATACATATTATTTCTATGTTTGTACTGATTCATCTACCTTAATCTTTTTTTTTCTATAATCTTATTCTCTTTAAAATCTGCCTGGAACCCTTGATGTGGCTACAGCACAAATTTAACCAGATCCTCTGCCAGCCATTCGGCACTTTTCCAGTCCCTCCCGGTCTTCAGCTGTGGTGATGAATGTTGTTGTACATACTGCTCTTTTTGAGGTAGAAAATCATCTTACCTCTCAAAGCGGGAGGCCCAGAGGCCACTTGTGGTCATGTGTGAAAACACTGAGAAAGGAGCCAGGGACCCGCATTCCAGTCCCGCCTCAACCACTGACGGCCGTCACTTCGTCGGTCTGTGCAATTCATGTTCCTCACTTGTCCGACAGTGATCACAGGACTGACTTTACATTGCTTTCCAAAGGCATCAAGAGGCAAAGAGAATGTTCCACACAGGTGTGTGAGTGCAGTACTGACCCACGTCTCCCAAGTCTCTACCGTGGTTATTTGCTGATGCCACAGCTGCTCAGTGACTGGGCCAGTCAATCTTCAACATGACTCCTGCCACACTCAGTGCCCATTGTAAGGGAAATTGACTACACACACATACATACACACACACACACAGCTCTTGCTTGTGGGCCTCCTGGGCTGCTGGGCACTCTCCTGGATGTCCGTACCTTCCCCTTCTCCACCACTGACTGAGCTGGACTGGGCACAGACTTCCCAGCAGACAGCCTCATGGCTAGAATGGAAAGTTCTACCCAGAGACAAAGCAGGTTGTCTCATTCCTGCTCCTGGGAAGATCTGCCAGGAACTCATGTGTGACCAAGATCGGACAAGCACAGAATGCATGGAGAGAGACTGCAGGAAAGGCCATTAGAAGTTGAAGTTATAAATTAGCCAAAATTGGAAGCAGAACCTCATATCGACTAATGTTACAAAATAGGAAAGAAGGTGAGGAAGGGTGTTGGTGAGAAGCGAGATACACAGGGAGCAGAGACACCAGAACCAGCTGAGTTCTGACAACACGTGAAGGTGCGCCAGCTATGGCCGCTGAATCCAGCACAGTCCCCAGGAGACCTAGTCCCCCCACATCCCCACCATGTCTGTGCTGTTCTCTTACGGAGCCTTGCTGATGGAGGTGAAGAGCAGGAACTTTGGAAAGGAAGCACCACAGGAGCAGAAACCTGGCTCACGCAAGGCTAAAAGCTGGAGGAGGGGTTTGGAAGTGATTAACCCAGCCTTTAAACCAGCTAGAGAAATGAAAAATCCTTACTGTTATCAGACTCCTAGTGGAAGTATCCAAAGACACAGACAAGAGGTGGGAGACTGAGGGCCATTCTAGAGAGTCGATGGTCCTTAAAAATCAACCTAGTCACACCCTGGAAGTAATTAGGTTAGCAAAAATTAAAAACTCCACAAAGGAATGAGCCCCTCCCAAAGAAAAGAAGACTATCAGTGCAATTTCTGCACGGGCAAGGGGCAGTGCCCGCCTGGGCCAATCAGGTGCTCCTGGTTGCCAACCTTCTCCCTTTGCAAAGCAGCACAGGCAGCTCCCCGTCCAAGGCTGCCCTGTGACCATGCAGGCTTCCCCATTGACAAGCCTGAGCCTTTGGGAGCAGCTCTTCCTGCCCTCGCCTGTTTATGCAAGTGTCCTTGTTCACAGTAAACTTTCCCATTCAGCTATAACTTCCACCTCTGTCTTGTAGGGAAACTCGCCTGGGAAACTCGCCGGTGCTGCTGAACGAGGAGCTCTGGTGCTCTTCTCTCTGCCCACTCAAGAATGTGGAAGCATTCTTCCCCTTTCCTCCCTTTCACGATAAATTTGCCCTTTGGGATATAGATATAGATATGAATATAGGTATAGATATAGCCCTAGTTAAATTTGAATTTCAGATAAACAAGGATTCATTTTGTTAATATAAATACATTCCCTGCCATTTATTTATACTCAAAGTTATTTATCCAAAATCCTGATGTTTCTGGGCACCCTGTGTTTAGCGGGCAACCCTGTGCCCCGTGCTGGAGGCAGGATCAACATCTGCAGCGCTGTGGGAGAGGCCTGTGGTCTCCATCGTAATCCGGGAGAGGAAACCAGCATTCAGTTAAAAGATCTGCGATGCGGATCTAAAGCATCTCCTCTCCGCACTGACAAGCCCACCTATGATAATGAACACGATGGATGGTTACAATTCACTTAGCCGCTATATGAGCAGATAGTGGGAAAACACACATTCTTATTTTCACATTAGTGCTGCAATGTAAGGAAGTGGCTCATTTCTTATCCCCATTTACAAATGAGACTCTGACAACTTTCTGAAATAAAAATAAAATTAAATTTCTGAAATAGCTTTCTTCTGGACACACAGCTAGGGCAAGTACATAGCTAGAATTCAAACACACTCCTTTCCCTTTTCCTAATGTAACCCTGCCTCCAACTGCTAAAAACAGTTCTTGTCATTTTCACAGATCTAAAGGTGGCAAAGCATATCCTCAGCCTTCCAATCTCTTGGTTAGTCCCCCTCAACAATGGGGGTTGTAGCAGTTCAGTAGGACTGCTGTAAAAAAAATTCCACTAAGTGACTTAAGCAACAAAAATGTATTGTCTCACAGTGTGGAGATCGGAAGTCTGAGCTCAAGGTGTCACAGGCTTGGTTCCTTCTTAAGGCCATGGAGGCAGGAGCGGTGCCAGGCCCATGATGGTTACTGTCGCGTATCAAGCTGACTAGACCATAGGTGCCCTCAGATCTAGTTAAACACGGTTTCTGGGTGAATCTGCAAGGGCACTTCCACAAGAGGCTAGCGTTTGATTTGGTGACTGGTTAAAGCAGACTGGCCTTCTCCATGTAGGTGGGTAGCATTCAGTCCGTGAGGATCTGTGAACAGAAAGGCAGAGGAAGATTGAATTGATCTGAGCTGATGTCCCATTTGGCCTTGGACTGAACTTATAAAATGGCATAACCTGGTTCGCAGACCTTCTGAATCCAGACTTTATACCAACAGCTTTCCTGGGTCTGCTGCTTGCAGGTGGCAGATCATGCCACTTCTCAGCGTCCATGATCACGTAGCCAGTTCCTTAGAATAAATCTGATAGTATATGATCTACTGGTTCTGTTTCTCTGGAGGAGCTGACTCACACTAGGCCTCTCTCTTTGCTTTACAGAAGTCCATCTTCATGTCATCTTCCTTCTGTGCATGTCTCGTCCAAATTCCCTCTTCTGTGAAGGATGTCAGTCACATTGAATTAGGAGTTACCCTAATGGCCTCATTTTGACTTAGTCACCTCTGTAAAGATGCTATATCTAAATAAGGTTGTATTCTGAGATATTAGGGGTTATAACATCAACAAAAGGCAGGGGGAGGACAATATACTCCACAGTAGCATTTGTAGGGATAGTTGGTTCATTCCAAGACAGTCTGCCTCTAAAGGAGCCCAAAGGAATGGGACATAGATATTTCCTTAGGGATATTCAGAAAGAATGGCTATAGATATATCCCTATTCCATCAGATGATGGAATTTTGGGTTTCACGTGGCAGAATTCTAGTTTTGAAATTTTAAGAACAGTGGGGAGCGAGCTCCAAGCCAGTGGGTGGTGCTCCCGTAGCCAACTCAATGGTAGAAGTGGAGCCTTTCAAATCCCACCCCCTGAGTGGGGAAGGGGGCTAATAGGGTAAAGAGCTAAACTGAGGCTTTTGGCAGTTAAAACTCTGATGGGCCTTTGGCAGGCAAAATCTGCTGGGGTTTGGCAGTTAAGCTTACTGGTAAGGTGCAGCATCTAAGGAGAAACCACCAGTTTGGCTTCAGTATGGACCTTGGTTTTCACTCAGTGGATGTTATCTACATGGGACAAACGGCATCTGACGATATGCCAGACTGTAAGTACTCTCAGTTTCTCTCTCTCTCTCTCCCCTCCTCTCCCCCCCCCCCTTCCTACACATATAAATCTTGTTGTTTCAAGAGTATCTGCTTTTCATCATATCCTGACTTGTAAGCATTCAGGTGAGGACCAACCAACCAATCGGGTCAAGCCAGTTCCCCAGGCTGTCCTGTTTCAAAAGCAGACCCCAGGTGTCAAAGGCCTACCCTAAAGTTCTTAATAACACCTCAGACATGTCACAACCTCTAGCATGGGGCCCTGGCAACTGATAGAATGTGGATTATTATGAGGACCAGGTATTGTGATGGTAGCCAGGCTGTGGAATCTGGTGAGGCTAAATATTACTGCCTCAAAAGATGTCCTTTGATCCCAATTGGCAGCATTGTGGTTTTCTAAATGGCAACAGAGGACATGGAGATGATAGAAGCCCGGGGGGCGGGGGAAAGCTGCCCGCCCTTTCCCAAGATTGTGCCTGACAACCCCATGTCTGAAGGGAAGTCCAGGGCTTCTTTGGTAAGGGGGATGCCTGGTCTCGCTGGCCCGGGCTGTGCCGTAGGGGAGTGGGAGGAGTACTCTGGGGACAGAATCAGAGCTGAGCGCTATGACATTTCAGACAGCTGCCAAGAGGAGCAGATGACGAGTGCCCCATCCCCACAGCTGGCACACAGCTGTAACCAGGGACCCATGGCCCTGTATAGGATTGTGAAGTCACTTGAAGCTGGCTTTGAACCCTCCTGTCTACCTCCCCATTTAGGGCCTCTTTCTCCCTATGTGGATGGGTCCCGGCTTCCCCCACAACCCTTTTGTTGGTTGGGGTATGTTTAGGTCCTCTTAAGGAAAGTCAGGGTTTCTTGCCCCCATAGAGTTGGGTATCTAGCTGGTCTGAACGTTAGATAAAGTGGGAACTTGAAAATCACAGGAAGTCAGACTTCTACCTCCACTCCCCAGCGCCTCCCTCACACCTTCAGGCGCCATTCCTCTGTCAGCCGGGCCTCTGCCTCACACACCGGTCCTGATCTCTCTCTGGGGGTGCATTCCTCATAAGAACGCTGCCTAGATCTTTACAATTCCTAACACTTTCAAACACTTGTCCTCAGGAATCCGGGGCCACAGGAGAACGTCAGGGAGGGCAGTGGTAGGGGCAGCACCGTAGTGACTCCTCAGCATCCTCTCTCCCCCTTCCCACCTCAGGACGCAGAGCCCCTGAAGCCGGACTCCTCCTACGACTACCTAGAGGAGATGGAAACTTGTGAGGACAGAGGCTGCCCAGGGCCGCCAAAGTCACTATCCCCTAAGGCCGGCTCCACCACCAAGGGCCAGGCGGGTGATGGACCCCAACTCACCCTCACCGAAACGCCTGCAGCCCCTGAGGCCCCAGGGAACCCGCAGACCGAGCGCAGTGCTGAGATGGAGCTGGAGAAGGTGCGAATGGAGTTCGAGCTCACGCGGCTCAAATACGTACATGAGGAGAATGAGCGCCAGAGGCAGCATGAGGAGGTGATGGAGCAGCTGCAGCAGCAGGCGACACCCCGCCTGGTAGGTGTCTGGAAGTTTGGAGGGTGGGGGGGTCAAGAGGTGCCAGGTCCAGCCCTGGAAGGAGGTCTGGGGCCGACACAGGGGGCTGGAGAGGCTGCCCCTGACTTGTCCCAGGAGTCCACTTTATCCTTCCCACTGCGTGCTGTCCTGGCTCCAGAGACGAGCTACTCAGGGCTCTAGTGCACCCACGCAAAGCTGAGAACCAACCGTTTAAAGAAAGTTGACCCCAGGAGAGACAGGGGACCACCTTGTTCATCCACCATTATCCTCATTGTGGGTGGTGGGGGGAGGGCCCACAACATTTCTCTGTGACTGGATTTCCATCACTCTCCATTCCTCTCTGTATGTCTTAAAATATGATGCCAGAGAACCCCCACCTGCAGTCTGACCAGCGGATTTTGCTAGAACTATTACCAACCCTGACCAGGGCTACGTGTGTTCTGTGGGGTCACACACCTGCTGTCAATCAAAACCAAGACATCTCTTGGCAGGAAATGAGTTACTCGCCCTAATTCTATACTAAATGGGGTGAGAATGCCTACTTGCTATTAAATGGGACGGTAAGTGCTTAGCACTGTGGCCGGCAGCATAAGCATAAATAATGAAAGATGTTATTGTGTAAAGTAGTGCTGTCTGGGCTCCCACATCAGACAGCTCTGGGTTTAACTCCTGAATCTCCTACATAGAAACTCTGTGCCTCAGTTACTGGTCCTTTCTGAACCTGGGCTTGCTCATCAGTAGGGTAGCACCTACCTCGTGGGGTCATTGTGAGGATGAAATGAGAACACCAGTGCGATCCAATGCAATGAGGCTGGCACATTAGTAAGTGCTCAATAAATGTTAGCGTTTCCCATCTTTATGTATTCATGCAGTTCACTTCTTGACCCAAATGCAACAGCTTACATTCATCACTTTTCGATTTTATTGGAATATAATGTATTAGCTATGCTTCCCAGCTCTGAGTCATTCTCAGTTCTGAGAAATTTGCCTTCTGCCTTTGTCCAAGTCATTGCAGTAATTGCTGAGGAGGATATGACCTAAAGTAAACACCACTCAGTGCTCTGCCTGCAGGTTAGCAGTGCTGCATTAGTCAGCATCCCAGAGTTACATTTAATCCCCGCACATGTCTCTAGCTTGTCCAAAAAAACTACCCTGAGACACCCTGTCAAAAAAACGCTGAATTAAATCTTACAACACCAGTAGCAATAGCATTTCCCCAGGTTACTGGTGATTTTTTTTTTTTTAAAGAAAATGAGGTTAGTTTTGCATGATTTGTCCTCAATGAACACATGCTGGCTTAACAATTATCATTCTTTCCTTTTTTTTTTTTTTTTTTTTTTTTTTTTTTNAACAATTATCATTCTTTCCTTTTTTTTTTTTTTTTTTTTTTTTTGCTGAGCCACATCAGGCTCAGAGAACTGGGACTTTCAGAATCCACTTTTTCTCCCTCTTTAAAATTTTAGGAAATGTCTGTAAGATTCTGGCACATTTACTGATAGTTTTGAATTCTCAGAAAAAGTTTTTGTTTTCAAACTTCTGGGCTTTTTCGTAGTATGCTGGGATAATATATGCCACGAGTTGGAGCCTGAAGCTGTTTAAAGCAGATATGGTACAGGCCCACACCGTCGGCCCCTGCCTCTCCCTAGCCATATTTATTTCCCCTTTTTTAGTTTGAAAATCTTTGTCCTTGCTGGGGGAGTTGGAAGCCTTGGCATATATTCCTATCTGTTCTGTCTTCTGCTCAAAAGACAGGCCATTGGCAGTGCTTTGAAAAGACTAAGGGATTCACAAATGCATGTGTTTTGGTTTTTTTTTTTTTTCCTCAAAATCACAATTATCCCCCATCAGCATTTCAGACAGAAAACACATGCAGACTGAAAATGGGTCAGCCAGAGCCCGGCTTCCTCCCGTCTTCAGCCTTTCCTGCTGCTCATTTTAGAGGTGGCATATCGGGGTCATTTTCTGTCCCCCCTTGGTTTTATCTAGTTGTTCTCACATTTTATGTGGCTGTTTTAACAATGGTAAGCCCCAAACCCTAGTTTACAAGTAGTTTAAGTTTACAAAATAGTTTACAAAAGTGCTTTAATGTTTGGGCATTTACTAGACAAGGAGGTAGAGGGCTTAAAAATCAGCTGATTTTAAGCTCTCCACCTCTCCTTCTGGATGGATGGGGGGATAGATTTCATTGTACTGACACACACCTCTGTGAGTGTATCTCTGGCTAGTTTAGGGCAACACATTTCCTGCCACCTGGCTGCTTTTAAAACATGTGGCATGGTTTTTTAAAACTATTTTAAAGAATATACTATGGGCGATGCCTTCTTAATGACAGATCAAAATAGTTTATCAGTCCTGCCTGACTTATAAATGGATGCTTTCCACAGTTAAAATGGGGGGGGGGGGGGGTGGCCCTCAATTATGTGAAGGCCAGNTGCTTTCCACAGTTAAAATGGGGGGGGGGGGGAGTGGCCCTCAATTATGTGAAGGCCAGAAAAGAGCACTACAGAAGCAGAACCAGGCAGACACACTAGCTGTGAAGACACCCATCTCTCTGAAGGCTCCGGGAGGCCCCCTCACCCATCTCGCCCCACCGGTCCCCAGGGAAGACCAAACCCTGGGCTGCAGAATCAGAACTGACTCCATGTGCCAAGATATGTCAGGACCCAGAGAATGAGCAGTCATTTTGCCCGACTTTCCCTCTCACTGTTCGAATATTTAGAAAATCAGGTTGACTCCCCACATGTGACCCAGATGAGCCATGTGGGATGCAGAGGCAGGAAAGTGCTGGCTGAGTCAAGAGGGCCAAGAGCAGTCTCAAGAAGGAAAACATAGAATCCCCTCTATGTGCCAGTTTACTTTGCTAGGAATTTTTCAGTTGGTGCCTCATTCTTCCACCTCCTCCATGTGTGAGGTAGGCAGGGAGACCCTCCCCTGCAGGGAGGAACACAGCCTCCCCTAGGCTATGTTCAGGAAGGTATGAGAGCAGGTGGAAACCTGTCCTGGGGTCTAAGCCCTGGTTTTGCCAGCACCCTGTCTTCTTTCCCCCACAGTTCTCAGGAGGCCTCCAGGACCTCCTGCTACCCCAGAACCAGTTTGCCATGTTCCTGTACTGCTTCATCTTTATACACATAATCTATGTCACCAAGGAGACGATCTTCTTTCTCTTCTCCAAGCACTACCTGTTCTGCATCGCGGCCATTTTGCTCTGTTTGATTAAAGCTTTGTGGTCCTACTTTCAAGTGCCTTGCTCTCTCCATCACTGGGAATCTCTGCACTACAGGCGCCTTAGGACCTGATCCAAGCTCGCCCCAGCCCCATTCCACTCACCCCAGCAACCCCTTCCCTCCCAGTGCACCCCTGCATCAGAACACACTCTCAGGGAAGAAAAGGCTCTGCTCTCAGCCATTTACCCTCGTGTGAAGAGACGGGTTCAGGCCTTGCACTGGGCCTGACTTCTCAGTGGGGATAAAGATGCTTTACCTCTGAGAGGAGGATTCCAGAAGTTGCCCCGTTAGGGAGGTATCTGCAGGGGGAAGTTTAGAAAGTCTTTCCAGAATCACAGAAATCACCTCTTGACCAGGCTGGTTTGGGATCCACCACATCTACTCACTTTTGTAGCTCTTATCTGAGATGTAGGGAGCTGTGTTAGGCTTCAGGGTAAGCCACCACCTCCCTCCCCCTACCAAGATGTTCCGTCCCAAACTATAGAAACTGTGAATTGCTTACAGAGCAAAAGAGATTTGCAGATGCTATTAAATGAGGGATCTTAATTAATCTTGGATTGTCTAGGTGGGTCCAATGTAATCATAAGGGCCCCTATAAAGGGGGGAGGGGCTAAGAATCAGAGATGAGGTGCCATGAAGCAGGGGCTGGAGTGATTGATGCAGGGGCATAAGCCAACGAAGCCAGAAACTAGAAAAGGCAAGAAAGAGGATATTCTCCTAGAGCTTCCAGAAAGAATGCAGCCCATTTTAGACTTCTGACCTCCGAGAACTGGAGGAGAATAAATATGAGTTGCTTTAAGCCACTGTTGTGGTCATTTGTTACAGCAGGAACAGGAACACAATACCAGCGCCAAGACTCCTGGAGCCTGACAAATCTGGCAGGCTGCTGGCCTCAGCAGGGTGCAGCTTGGAGCCTGCCCGCAGGCAACGTGGTTCAGAAAGAGATACTGAAGCTCCAGGGGACCTAGAACGAGCCCACAGGACCTGATGGGCAAAAGTGTCTGTTCCTCTAAGCATGCATGCTTGGGTGAGGCAAGACAGGATTGGCAAGATCTGGACCTTGTCCCAGAGACGCTGGGAAGGATGTCTTTAGACTTTAGACTCCTGATGGGACTGAAAGCAAGTTAACAATGCTGCTGCTGGTGGGGGGTGTGGAGGGAGCTGCCAGTGGGGCTGTTTTTAGCTTCCCACTTTCTGCAGCTGTCTACAATTGAGATGTACCTGACTCTCCAAACAGACAGCCACAACCAAAAAGACCAGATTAGGGGGCTCATAACAGGCACGAAGGGAAGTTTCTGTGTGTGTGTATGTGTGTGTGAGAGACAAGAAAACTCACACGCATGCATAGGGAGTGGCCAGTCCCTCTGGGCCCAACAGCCCCAACCAGGAATGATGGCCTACGACACAGGAGACTTTAGAAAAAATGTGGCGAATGGGATGAGGCAGACACAGATGTGCACGCCATCAAGTCTTTCCTAACCCCTCCTCTTCCCAGGCACAGGGCTCTGCTGCAAGAGGGCCAAAAGAATAAGCTTCTGTTTCACTGGGCTCTCTGGATGAGGATACTTGAGTGAACGGAGAGCACGCTGGGACTCGGATCAGTGGGTAGATGAGGCTGCTGAAACCCTCATGTACCGCTCATTCAGAGCATCCACCCCCATTTACGGCTTCGCATGTGCCCCATGCACGCCTTCTGCATTAACAACATCAAGGCCACAGGTGGCAGCCACAGAGGCTAGTGGCATAAAAAAGTCTTATTAATTCATTTACCCTACAGGCAGGTAAGAAGACAGGTGAGAAGCTAGCTGTATTCAAGAAAAAAGAGGGTCACCCTTGCTCCAGTGAACCATGTCGAGCATAACAACCTGAAAGCTGTTTTGGGGCAAATGGTATGGTCTTGATTATCAGTCTGAATGTGAACTTAATTCTTCAGCTAGTATGGAATGCCTGAAGATTATAAAGTGAGATAGTGACTACCCCGCCCCCGCCAAAAAAAGGGAGGACAAGTATCCATTCTACATTTCTCCTGGGGACCGTGATATCTGCTTCCCCTTTCCAACCCAGGACCTTCCTTTCAGGTCCTGAGTGTGAGGTTTGCATTTAGCTGTCCAGCCACAGCTGACGGCCCAACCGAGGTTAATACAAGCCGCAGGTGAGGCAGGACTGCTGGAACTGCCCTAGGAAGTCATTCTCAGGACCCCAGCTTCTCGTGGCTCGTCCTCAGCACACGCATTTTGTCTTCACACCCTGGTTTTGAGCCTCATGACCCTAAGAGAGCTGCTGCAATTCCAGATATCAGGCGTACAACTCCAGGTCAGAAAAGGGGGGAAGATAAAGGCCACCTTTGAAAAGCTTTCCAGAAACACCTGGAGACTTCAGCTTACCTCTCATCAGTCAGGTGGGGTCATGTGGCTGCTGCTAGTACAGAGGATCTGGGGTGTCAGTTTTTGCCCCAGGAGCTATTGGATCCTTGAAAAAAAATGAGGTGTAAGGTAAATGAAGGTTATCAGATTTTTCCACCCTCCTGCCATTAATGTCAATGGTAAACCCCTATGCCTGGTGGGCACTTGGAGTAGGGTGTGGGCATATGTAGGTGGGCGCGCTAGCACCAAGACTGGGCTTATGAGGGGGACGTCAGCAGGAGGAGTAAGCAGCAGGAGTGGCAGGAGAAGAGCCCAGAGAGTAAAGGTTCACCGGGACTAGGAGGTCTGCCAGCCTCCTGGGCCCCAGGCTTCCCTGCCTGCCATGTGCCTGGTCACCTCTGATGCAGAGAGATTAATAAAAGCCTGGAAAAGGCACCGAGGACTCTAGGATTCCTCCTTCATCCATCTGCATGGATCATAGAGAACCTGCCCCGTTCTCTTCCTGCCTCTACATGAGGATTCTGATAATATGGGTGGGAGAGATGGATGTTGAGTCTCAGACCCCACAGAACTGAGTCCGGTGCCTCCCCCAGCTCTGTGTCGGCTGCCGTGTGATGAGCTGCTTAAGACTAACGTGTAATGAATCCTACACATTGACTCAGCTTTAGCCTCTAGCACTAATAATAGTTATCAAGGACTAACAGTAAGTACTCGGGTAGCTTAGGGAGAGGATGCAGGCATCTTTCTGCTCCCGAGCCCAAGGATGAGAAGAACATCCTGGAGAAAGCTGAAATCTGCAGGACAGGGAGGAGCTTGAGACCAAAGGCTGCTGCCCTGCCATATCTGTTTTTTTTTAAGATTTATCTATACATACAAGAACTGTTTCTAATCCCACTTCAGCAGGTGACTGAAAGCAAGTTGGCTAAGCTTTCTAGGCTGTGTTTGGGCAACCTGTAAATTATCTAAACTCAGTGTCAAAAAAAAAAAAATAACCAAAGCCCAATTTCAGAAGTCTGGCTTGATCTGAGATGATGTCCAGTTGGCTGCAAGATGACCACATATTGAAACTTCAGTCCTCACTTAGACTATCAGCATCTTGCAGCCCCCACCCACTCCCCCTACACACATGCACACACACAAAAAGTTCAGATGCATTTTGCTAGTGTCCCTGATGACTCATGCCTGAGAAGTCTGAGAAGCGCAGCTCTGGGTGATGTGACTCAATCCAGTCCACCCTCAGCTGTGAAGACAATTTTCCTGGAGGGCCTTCTGGGGGTAGGGAGTGGAGGGACGCAGAGGCAAGGTAGAGAATAGCAAGAAAATTGAGCGTGTGGTCCCAGAAGTGCCTGAGAGTCTTCATCAACATCTGTTGTGACCCTTCAAGGGTGCCTCTGCCCTCCTGCCACTTGCTCCAGGCTTCTGAGGAACCAGTGGCTTTCACCCTGCACTCTTGGATTCACCAGAAGGTTCCGGAACCCCTCCGGCCTGTCTGCCTCTGTGCCTGTTTTGATCTGACTCCCAAGTGCGTGGCTTGGGGAAAATCTTACTAATATACACTCATTCATTATTTAAAGGTTGTCACTGTTCCTTCAGGAAGGTTAAGCATGATTAAAAGATGGGGTTTTTCCACAGGGCACAACAGAAAAGCCAGGGCTCCGGATTTTTTAGCTGTTTTGGCCAAGCCATGTTACATAATTTAAAGTCTGTGACTTATTTAGATTTAATTAGCCAGAGGAGCAGCAGCTGCAGGTTCATTAGTCAGTATTTATTAAGCGCCCTCAGAGGGCTTGGTGGGCTCTTAAGAGCAAAGTGGAGGATCAGCTTAGGCCTTGCAAATTTTCTGCACTTAAAAGGGGGTATTCCAGGCAGGGTCAGGAGCCACACATTTTCATTTATTAAGGATGGCAAAGGGATGGCATCAAAAGGCCGGGAGCCCTGGAACAAATCTCTACCTATGACTTTCCCCTTGGCTGCAATTGGATGATGTTAGCCACCATACGCAACTACAGTGACACCCCTGTGGTGTGGTGCACAGAGCAAGTTCTGGATGATTCTAGCAGAAGGGGTAGAGGAAGGAATCTTGGAGCCCTCGGTGGCCTTTATGCTTTTATTTAGAGATGACACCCTTCTCTCAGAGGCAACCAGGTACTTGGCAGGCAGGGGTGCCAGGGTGGGGGCCAGGAGGCTGGCAGGTCTCCCAGCCCCCGGCGCTTCTCACTCTTGGCTGCTTCTCTCTGCTTCTACTGCTGCTTTCATTCTGCACTTGTTGCTACTGCTGCTGGCGTCCTCATGACGCCGCCCTTATATGCCCGTGTCCAAACCCAGGTGCACCCACCTGCGCATGCCACCTATGCATGTGTGCAGCACCACAGGTGTCCATCATCATACCAATGGCCGGAAAAATCTGATAGTGTGTTGCCCTCCTGATTTCAAGAACTGGAAGTGGAGAGGATGGACACCAGAATTTGTGATCCAGATCCAGTACAAAAAGACAACACAGAGTCCCCAAAACTAGTAAGAATTCAAAAACTCTTAAGAATTTTAAGGCAGCAATAGCAGAGCCTTAAAACCAAGAGTGGCCCCTGCCTCCCCCATCTCTCTTCTCCCTCCTAAGCACAGGGTCAAGGGCCTCCATCCTGGTGAAATCCCACGAGGTTGACCCTAGAGGTAAATGAGAGAGATCGTCTGGGGTGAGGCTTTCGCAGTACCCCACAAGTCCCACTCTGAAAGAGATTGGCTGGTTCATCACCGGAGAGAAGGGTGAGCAGACTGTAGCTTGAAAGGGAGTGGGGACCCCCGGAGCAGGCCAAGGAGTGGAGGATGCTATGCCTGATGGTCCAGGGGAGAGAAAGGGACACCTCGCCAATAAAATGGGCCCCTTATGTCTCTGCAGCTCTAGAGGCAGAGTCTGGCTGAGCAGGAGGCGCCTCTTAGCATGCAGGGCACGCTCCAGGCTTGCAGCTGCTAGTCACTGGGTTAACAGGAGCCTCAAGTCCTCCAACTCAGCGACAGCTCCCTCCTGGCTTCCGCCCTCCGCCCCCTTCAGCAGATCACTGTTCTCTAGGCTAGAAAATCTCCTAATAGGAGAATACAGCTACTTTTTACCCCCATGAGCCTCATTTGTATCAAATGACACAGTTACTTTGCCTCAAAGGTTTCATCAAAGGAGCCATTGTAAGGTCCTGGGGCAGAAAGCAGGCCTTGGATGAGGGCCACCGGGGAGCCTCGCAGAAAGTGCTGAGCAGGGAGCCTTGAGCAGAAGAGGCAGGGTTGGGGGTGTCTCCACAGCTTCCCTCCTCACCACAAAGGGCCGGAGCCCCAGGCCCCCTCAAGGAAACAAGCGCTTTCCTCCTCCTGACACCTAGCTCTGAGCAGCTGAATGTTGCTGGGGGAGACCCTGTCCCCCAATGCCAGGAAGCAGTGGGGAGCTCAGGCAGTGCTTGAGGAACAAATGAATGAACAATGAACAAAAGGATGTGAGAGACAACCTGAGGCAGGCTCTGAGGGAAGGGTTTCTGTGAGGGCTCCCCGGGAGGAGACAGGCAAATTTGCCCAATACCTGTGTGTGCTCTGCCTGCCCCATCATCTCTCATCACCCCGATGAGGATCATCACCAGCCCCACTTTGCAGATGAGAAACCGGCTCAGAGGCTCAGGATGGCCTGAGCTTCCTCAGCGAGGAGGAATAAGAGACCAGGAGGAGAGAGCAGTCCTCACTGAACTGAAAGATGATTCAAAGCACTGTCTCGTCTACTTGGGTTTGTGGGTGAAGATTCAAAGCTGCTCGACAGCACGAGAGCACTGCCCCTGTACTTCAAACGGTGCTGTGTGCTCCTGTGTGTGCATACAGCCAGCGGCAACAGCTTCAAAGTTACTTAAAAGTCATTTTATTCTGTCCATTCTCTCATTTCCTTCCACCAAAGGCTGTGGAGGGAGTATCTTTAAGAGAGGACAGGGGTATAAACCTCATTCGCTGGCTGACCTGTTCCACGCACTTGCCATTTTCTTGAGTCACAGGTAGGAGATGCAACTCTAAGTCTGGATAGTTTTACTGGACCCCACCAAACAGCCTCCAGTGGGTCCTCAAATCAGGCAAGTGGGTCTGGACTGGCAGCTTAAGGTCTTCCCTTTTGAAGCAGCCATGCCTGGCTCTCTTTCTAAAGAACTGGTTGCTACCATGAGAATATGAAAAATGAAGCAGCTAGTTGGTCTCAGAGAAATCTTACCACTCACTCTCCCTGATCTCAGTTCCCAGTGACTTATGTATCCTCACCCAAAGCCCCTGGTATCAGAGCTGGCGCTAGTGGGTTCCTAGAAAACAATGGAAGATTCTGGAAGCAAAGTAAAGTGCAGAAAGCTCATGTGCTGTTGCTAACAGAAAACTTCAGAGGAATCCAGATGACTGCCCTGAGCAGGTAGCAGGGCAGCTCTAATTCTCCAGGCAGATCAGTTAGGGCAGAGGCCAGAAACTGGGCTGGCAGGAGGGCCCATTTTCACCTGGTGACAATACAGACCTCGTGTCCAGTTGTTCAGTAGCCAGAAATTCACTCTGGGTAGGTGACACCTACTAGTTTTTAACCGTGAGTGCCATTTTTTGAGCTATGGCCAGTGGGTCCACTGGCGCACAGTCTCTGAACTTGAGATGTTATTTCCTTGACGATAGAGTCTCAGTTTCACTCAGATACGCTGGGGGATTTCTTTAAACAGAAAGCACTCCAAGTATAAAAATAGAATGTGATTCACTCCTGCACAGTGTTGAAGTACAGAAGTAGCAGCAAAGGATGCTTCTTCCTCCACAAATTACCTCACCTTGAGGTGTTTCAAAAGAGATCTCTTAATGCATTTCAAATCAAGTTAGAGTGACAAAAATCTAATTTTCATACAACTTCTTCAAGGAAGATGAGGATTTGGCTCAAGCCCGAATCAGGATCCCAGAAGAATCAAGGTAGGGTCCTGGAAGCAGGGAGATGAGGTGGGAGAACATATCAGGGTAGAGAACAAACAGGATGGAGGAGGAACAAACAGAGGAGCTCAGGTTGAGTGGTGTGGGGAGAGGCTGGCAACAGCCTGTTGTAAAGTTGATCAGTTAGAGTGGTGGGGCCTGGGGACC
This sequence comes from Galemys pyrenaicus, assembly GCA_019455555.1. Classification (NCBI taxonomy): domain Eukaryota; kingdom Metazoa; phylum Chordata; class Mammalia; order Eulipotyphla; family Talpidae; genus Galemys; species Galemys pyrenaicus. The sequence continues at coordinate 11,556,236 of JAGFMF010012281.1, read as the reverse complement.
AGAGTGAGCCAGAGGGAAGAGGAGGAGAGAGCATCACTAGTCGCCATGGCAACAAAGGAATAAGAAAAGGGGGAGAGTGTGAGGAGGATGTTAGAGAAGAGCGATGTTTTTGTCTCTGCCTACCAACAGCGCTCTGCTCTCCAAGCAAGCATCTTGTCTGCCCCTCTCTGGTTCCTCTGAACCCAGCCCGCCTGACTGCTCCTCCCTTGCACGGATGAATCACTATGAAATCACGTCATGGACATTTGGATCCTAAACATGAGTGGGATGCATGAGTTCCTACTGATTATGCCCCAGGGCCCTTAGAGGCCTCTTGAAGATCTTTCTCTACTGCCAAAAAGTCTGTTATTCCACTGTTAGGGCAAAATTTCTTTGATTTAGGATTTAAACTTTTGGACTAAGGATTTGTTCAATTACAAACCTCACTATAAAGGGTACTCCCTTGGGTGTTAATATATAGAATCTCACAAGGAATTTATGACATGTGCAGGGATCTCAGAGTCAGCCTCGGAATGCCCACAGGTCATGTTACTGCATATCTGCACATGGGCAGTAACTGAGAGAGCAGATCCCAGACAGTTCAGTTCACGGGATGGTTCCAGTGACAGGCGCTATGTATGTCTAGCATTCATTTCCCCTTAATTTTTTGTTGGAGAACAACCTTTTCCTCAATCCTTGTCCTTGAAGTTCATGTGCACTGACTCAGTTAAAGGTGGACCCAGGACCCAGACCTGGCCAATCTGAACATTCCATCTTCTAGCCAAAATGATTAGCTGCCCCAAGCTGACCAGTGAGTCTCCAGCCTAGGAGTTTTGCTGGAGTTCTTGGGGGAAGATAAATTCTCTTTCCACTAGAAACTAAAGTAGAATATAGGCCCAGAATTTCTGGTGGCCATTGTGCCTTTGAAGAAAGCCTGCCTGAAAATAAAGCCCATAGAAAGAAAAGCAGAGCCAAGAAGAGATGAGGAAAAACAGACAGGAAGAGGGAGAGAGGGAGGAAAAGGAGAAAGAATGAAGCCCTGTTGGCTTGATTTGAGCTCTTGGATCCACCTTAGAGAAGAGCTATCACTAAGCTTTCAGCTGCTGTAAACTTTGCGAGGGCTTTCCCATCTAGCCAAAGGAGAGAAGTTTCTGTAAGTTGGAACCTGGGCTCATCAATAGTTAATGGGAGATATTGTGTCGCCTGTTCCCAGCCTGTCCTTGGAGAAAGATGGCACCTACACAAGGGAGTTGGAGGCACCTGGGTAAAGTGGGGCTACCGGGTTACATGTGAGGGCCACCGAGTGGAAAGGGAGCCATTTATCCACTTCTCAAAGGAAAAATTGCCACACTAGCGCTGTGAGGGGTGGAGTCCTTGATGATAATGCCAGAAGACGGGCAGGTGGAGCTGGGACAGATGCCCGGGGAAGCGCCACAGACAGCTGCGGCACCGCCAGCATGGAGAGCACAGTGCTTGCAAGAAGGCCCATGAAAAGCCCAGGAGAGGTCAGAAGCCCAAAACCAAAATGGTGGTCTCAGGAAGGGAGATGGGAGGCCAGTAAAATGGGCAAAGGGCTCCACTGCTTGGTAGTAGATAAAAACTAGACTTTGGTGGCATTCATGCATATCAAACTATATGCTCTACACCTAAAATTTATATAGTGTTCTAAATCAATGTTACTTCAATAAAGATTTCTTTTACATTAGGGTAGTGAATCACTCGACCCTGTTTTAAGTATGAATAATGCCTATTTTAGGGATGAATGAATAATTTTTTTCTTTTAATAGAACTGTAGGAGCATCCCTACCATGCATCAAGTGATGGGTAGAGAAATAAAATGTGGGGTATCCATACCTTTGAATATATCCGACCATCAAAAGGAATGAAGAATTGGGCCTCCCTGGTGGTGCAAGGGATTAAGTGGAAGCACTATGAAGCTGCCTGCAGCCACTGCAGCACAAGTTGGATCCCCAGCAGGGAGGGGACCCACATAGCACAGCAGACCTCTCCTGCCTTGCCCGCTGCTCCCCTCAGTGTTGGGGGTCACCTAGCAGTGGATTTCAGTCCATTTGCCTGTTCTGTTCCCCATTCTGTGTCTGGCAAATACTCTCAACCCTTTCCCCAGCACCTAGGGCCTATACCAACTCTTGTATGCATAAATAAATGAATCTTTAAAAAAAAAAAAAAGGAATGAAGAATTGATACCTGCTACAACACAACTGAATCTTGAACACATTGTGTTGAGTGCAAGAAGCCAATCACAAAGGATCACTTAAATGGAACCTGTATTCGCATGAAATGTACAGAATTGGCAAAGCTCAAGTGACAGTGGATTAATGGTTACCTAAGGCTGGAAGAAGAGAGAGATTGGGGATGATAACTAAGGGTACAGGGTGGTGAGATGTTCTAAAGTTGACAGTGGTGATGGTTGCACAGTGCCAAATATTCTAAGGCATTGACTTGTATAATTTAAGTGGATGGATCATATGCTATATGAATCATATCTCAACAAAGCTTTACCATCAAAAGACTCGGGTTTCTGCATGTACTGGGGGCAAGAGTGGGCCTCCAGGGGCCAAGGCCACACGGTGCAGCTGCTGCTTCTCTGGGAGTCTATGCTGTCCTTGCACCTGACAGCCTGTTCCAGCCTCATCATGCCCCTTGGGGACAAGTAGATGTGACCACAGGCCTTCTTCCTAGTCTACACTGTGAGTATACAGAACCTGAACTCCTTGCCCAGATTGCTCTGAATCTGTTTCTGGAGCCTGCAGGCCTTTTCCCCAGGGCAGACTGAATTGGTGGTGAGCCTACAAGAGCTGTGATGGGAGGTGGTGGCTATATAAGCTGCAATACTCACATCAGGGCCCTCAGGCCAGGGCAGAGCAGGCCATGGGCCCCTTTTGAGTGCAGGGTGGGGGAGACCTGGAGTTAGCTCTCCCCACAACCTCCATGTTCCAACATGGTGAACTTTATAAAGAGTATGAGGGTTCTCAATTTAAACTTGCCCTTCCAGTTATACTGAAGTTATATTTGTCAAGATTAGCAGTTAGAATATTTCATTGTTAACTTGCTTGATAACTGTAAGATGGTTTGGGGAGCTCCATTTGATCTCTTGCTCTGGGTGCCCCCAAATGCTAGGATCTGACCTGTTGGGAGATGGCTACACTTAAGAAAATGATTTTTTTTTAAAGATTTATTTATACATACAAGAGCTGGGGTACAGGCCAGAGTCCAGGGTGGTGAGAGAATTCACCAGAGACAGAGTAGGGAGCAGAACAGCCAGACTGACTGAAACACACTGCTAAGGGGAGCAGCGGGCGAGGCAGGAGAGGTCTGCTGCGCTATGTGGGTCCCCTCCCTGGCCAGCAGCAGGGATCGAACTCGTGCTGCAGTGGCTGCGGTTTGCTTCATAGTGCATTGCTTAACCCACTGCACCACCAGGAAGGCCCTAAGAAAAAGATTTATCAGAGCTTTTCTTTCTGGTGGAGGGGTTTCCTGGGCTGCATTTACTGCATTTAAAGATTCTTTGCCCCATGCTACAGAGAGGGTTGACACGTGTCTGCCTACACCTTGAAGTTTGAGATCGAAACCACTCTCAATTATGTCTTCTCAGCTGAGCCCACAGATCAGGCATGAAAGGAAGTGCAGCTGGAGTCTGGGGTGGTTCTATGAGCCAAAGTAAAAAATTGTTTTTGTCTGGCTCTCTTGTTTTTTAAGACATAATGAAATAGAGCCTAATTGGGAAGGAATTCTACTAGAGACACAAGAGAAACATCTGAGAGCTGAGCTGGGAGCAGACCCAGAGTATTTGTTCATCCTTCATCTATCCTGAGGGCCAGAAACCCTGGGGACCCTGTGCTAATGTCTTTGGGGTAGAAACCTGCCAGACACATGGTCTCTGTCCTTCAAGAAGTCTTCTGGTTGAGGAAACAACAATGACTCTGAAGACTTTAAAACAATGTAAAATAACATAATTTAGGTGTGACATAAAATGTTCTCAAGACTAGACCACCAGGTTCAGAGTTTTTCTATTTCAGCAGTGTTGACATTTGGGTGGATAATTTTTGCTGGGCTAGGGTGGGGGACAGTGCGGGGAATGCGACCCTGTGTACCACAGAATGTTTATCAGCACTGTTGACCTCTACCCCCTAGATTGCCAGTGCCAGTTTCCCTGTCCCTGTTGTGATAACTGTCCCAGACACTGCCAAATGTCCCCAGGTTGAGGACCTCATGTCTTGGGCCTCAAGCTGAAGCCAAATGTTTCTCTTCACTGCTAAATAGCCCCCAGTTGAGAACCACCGAGCTAGTGTCCTCCCATGATCTCCAGTGTGATTCACGCCTATAGTCCCACAGTACTGTGAGAGGGCAGCCGAAGACGGGGGATGATTATGGCTGGAAGAGCCTGGATTCTTGGAGGAGGAAGCAACACCTGAACTGGGCCTGAGCCTCAGAGGCTGATGGGCTGTAGCAAATTTAGTCAGAAGACAGGGGAATTTAGCACTGCAGGCCAGGAAAACATCATAGGCAGAAAGGCTAGAAGAAGAACAGTACCCTGCTGGTTTGGGCATTGCTTGAAGGTGCCCAGCCAAGGGGACAAGTGGGTGCTGAAATGAGTCCCCCTTCCCCTGGCCAAGTCATGCCCCTTGGCACTGGGCTGTGTCAATCTGGGGAAAGAGCCTTTGTCTTAGTTCACAGGTGTCTTGTGCTCCACACCCTGTGGGCTCTGGTGCTACATCTGCCCAGAAAGGGCCTTTTTCTGATGACAAGATATGACAGAGGCCAGCCAAAGCCCCACAAAGGAGCACTCCCTGGAATGGAGAGCAGAGGCCAATCAGCAAAGGAGCCAGCACTCTGCCTGTTGAGTCTGAAGGGGACTCTGGCTTTCTGTAGCCCCGTTGGCTCCACTCTGCTCCTCTCCACCCTGCCCTGCGGAGGCCCTACATAGAAGAATAAGAAAGTCTTCCAAGAGCTCAATGCAGTTTGAATCAAAAGGATAAGGCTAGACCTAGGAGAAGGTTCTGCATCAGGAGACAGCATGAACCTGGGAAACCTTCACCTCATCACCCCTCCCTCCCTTTTTTCATTGACTCAGCAATCTTAGACGTGTGTGCTCTTTGGGATACATGGAGAAGACTGCCTGGGGTACAGATTTCGATGTGAGTCATTTTAGGATCCTCCCACGAGTTCTCTGCTTCCACCAGTGAGGTTTCATACAGGGATCTGTGCAAACATGTGGACAAGAGATGGCACTAGTTCTCCTTCCTACTTCCCCTTTCACAGTCACCCACTCCCACTTCTCAAAAGAAAGGTACATATTTTACCCTTCCAAGATTTTACCATAGTGCATTGGCTAGGGGGTGGGGGTATGTTACCCTACAACAAAGGAGCAACAGAAATCCTAGGATCCCTGTTGAGAAAAGCTGTGACTAACTGGGCAAATCAACCAGCTTTCGATTATATCTTCTTTCATTCAAAGTAAAGGAGAATCTATTCTTTTTGTCAGCTGATAGATTTTTTCATGACCTACCCATATGACCTTTGGCATGTAATTCAAGAGGGGTTTATAAAATAAAGTGACATTGCTGTAATAAAAGTTCTGCTATTCCTTTGTGTGTGGAAATGTTTCTGAGCTATCTCTTGCATCTAGTTGGAAAAAAATAAAAAGAAGCAGAATTAATGCTGACCCTTGACCCCATCCAGCAAAAAGAATATTTATCCATGGATATATGAACTAATTGAGGTGGGGGAGAAAAGCTTCATCTCATTAGTAGATGCATTTCCAACTCAACCTCATTCTTGATGGTTTTTTAGTATCTATTAAAATTTCTAATAACATTTGTTTTGATTAATTTTGTTTTAGTCATCATAGTACAAATGTCCAGACAAAATATCCTCTACAGTCAAAGTCTATGGTTACAGGAAATTTTAAAAATACATTCATTTTACATACATAGCTTTGGTGGAGAGATGTATGATAGGATGATTCATAAGACATTCAATTATAAAAATATATAAGGGAATATATATAAGGGAAAATATATGTAGGGAAGTAGAATAGCAATATAAATTCAAGGAGAAAAAAAGAAATGAAATTTTTCCAACTGTTAGGAAGAACTATTTTCTAAAACGATGATGGCTGGGTATCCAATCACTATAGTATTTCATTTAGAAACATTTTTCAGAGTACTGTAACAGTTTTATTTTAAAATGTCAATATTTGCATACACCAGAATGTATACCCTATGTAACTGTTTAAACTCTGGCAACATTTTGAATGTTCCTCCTAAAAATGTGCAAGGGGATACATAGATCTTCAAAATTTTTCTAAGAATTGCAAGAAAGGGGAACACCAGGGCCATGGAGCCTTCCCAGGAAGGAGGGCACCTATAACCAGTGCTAACGGACAGGTCTGGATATTCTCCTGAGTCTTGGGAGTGCTGAGGGCACCCTCAAAGGAGTCCAAAGGTTCTGGGTTGGTGAGATATGGGCCAGGAAGCACCCCTTCGTTCCATTAATTCTTTCATGGGATTTTTTTCCTTTTCCCGCTTCTTTTATTTTAATCATTCCTCTAAAATCCTCTTTTTCCCCAGTTAAGAGCCCTGTGAGGTCATTGTGAGTTCTGTTCTGCACTCGTCCTCCCTGTCTCAACCACTCCTTCCTTCCTGTGCCCCCACTCTTTCTGGCTGGCGGCTCCCACTGCTTCTTACAGTTTCTGTTGCTTCGGTTAAGTCCAACCTCGCTCCCTCTCCCCTTCCGGCTGTTAGTTTTTTCATCTGGGTCTCCAAGTCTCTTTCCTCAGCAATAAGCTGTGGATGGTAAGAATTAGGCGGGATGAAATTTGTGCAGAGCCTGGCACCGCCTGCAGCCAACCGAGCACCGGGTTGCGTTCAGCCGGTATTTGCTCTTTGCACAGTTACATGTTCTCACTAGCCAGTGATTACAGTAGTCAGGCTTCCTGGCTTCTCCCTTCTGCTTCCCCTAGAGAACCAAGGTGAGTTCCCAAATCCCAGACCTCCTTTAGGTAACTTCCTACAGAGAAAGATGCAAACGTTCTCCTCCCCGCCCCCACGCCCTCCCCCCCTTTGCCACTGGGGTGGGCTCGGTGGCTGGAGCCAGACTGGGGGAGCCGGGAGCTATGAGGTCATGCTTGAGTCACGTGACCTCAATCGCAGCTGTCAACCACCGTACAATTAGTAAGACTGTACCGGGCTGGCGGACTTGTGACATTCAAACCAGTTCTGCTTCCTCCTCCCTCTCCAGTGCGCTGGCCCCTTTCACTCCAAGGGACCGTCTAAAAAGTCTAGGACCCTGAAGGTATGCGTTCTCAATGTTGGCAAAGAGAAGAGAAGAAGTTCAAGACTATTTGTCACAGTTCCAGTTTGGAAACCATGCTCAAACCCAGTTCAGTTCTTTAAATTCTTTTCTGCCAAAGCAATTTGGTTTATGTATTAAGTAGGATTTTTTTTTTTCTTAATCGTCATACTCTTTAACCCACAATTCCAATTCTGGGATACTTGCCTTTGGAAATAATCCAAACTGGGGCAAAGGTGTAGGTACATACAATTCACTGTCTTCTTATTGAAATTAACAAAATATATGATAAAGTTGAGTAAATCATGGTATAAAAGAACAACGTGTTAAAGCGGTAATTAAAAATAATGACTTCTAAGAATTTTCTATGATGTAGAAAATACGCAAAAGATGACAATGGTATTTATTGTTGACAACAGAATTTGTCGGGCACTTACTATGTCCTGGACATCCTCGCTAATGTTTTATAGGGAGACATACTATTCTCATCCTTCTAAAAACTGTACCTAGAGAAGGAACTGACACAAAGTTGACCAGCTAATCAAGTGTGAAAATTAAGACTTAAGAGCAGCAGAGTCAGTTGGCCTGTTTTGCTCTCCACTCTGGCTCTGGTGAACCCTCTCATCTCCCATGACTCTTACCTGTACCCCCATTTGTATGCATAATCTTTAAAAAAAAACTTGTCTAAAGTGTGTGTGCATTAATTTAACAAGGAGACAAAAATGTTAAATACAGATGGATCCCACTAAATTACAGCATATTTATTATAATGAAAACTTGAAACTAGTTCGAATGTCAATTTAAGTAGTTTTGGAACATCTATAATTTATAGTCTTCTATTACTTGTCTAATAACAAAAATATTTTCATGGAGCTAAGATTCAGTATCAAAATTAACATGTAACACATAGGAAGTCTTTCTGTTTTATCTCATTTCATTGCTACAGCTCCCTGATGAAATAAGTATTTGCTGTCCCATTTTGTCAACAGGAAAGTTAAGGAATCATGCAAAGATGAAAGAGTTACTTATAATAAACTTGCAAACGGATGGCAACTCAGACCAGAACTTAGGCCTCCAATCCCTTACCTCAGGGCTTTCTCCTATAAAGCACACTGATTCCTTTATGTAAAAGGCTCATGGCACTGCCTGCAGAACACAAACTACTATCTATTATTAAGACCCAAGCCCTGAGTTCAAAGTGTGGATTCTCTCCAATGGGAGAGGATCCACAAGGCAGTAAGTATGCCCTATTTTTGTTCTTTGTCTTCAGAGTGGGAATGCCCTAAGGCCCATCATCCACCAAACCCCTCCACCATGTCCAAACACAAGTCACCCTTGTCCCCAAATGCAGGCTCTCTGGGAACATGCCTTGCCCTCTGATGGAGGAGAGACCAATAGACTTACAATTTTATTCTTCCTCAAACCCCCATTCACTTTAGGATACACGCCTACCCGCAGCCTCCATTGAAGGAACAGGGATCCCAGGCCAGTATGTCTCTAAGGCCAGCTGCAAACCAGGTAGGCACCGGTGAAGCAAGCCTGGAAAGAAATCAGAAGAGGCCAAGGTCATGGATAGTAGATGAAACCAGCAATAAGGAGCTGGGGTGGGGGTTGCTGAGCCACCCCAGGGAACTTAAGCCCCTGTCTCTCACTACAGATGGCGGTGTCACTTACTAGGGTCACACAACAGCCAAAGATAGTAGGAATGAGCCCATAGCGAAGCCCAAAGGAACCAGCCAAAGGTGAGCCATGACTCCTTCAAAATATACCCAGTGCCATCCCGCTTACCAGACCTTTCTGTTCTATGGGGCCAGAGCCAATACTCTAGCTCCAATTCCACCCCCCTTGGGTACCAGGTGATTCCCACCACTCAGAAAAGGAAAAATCTTGGAAGTCACAGGCCAGAAGGCAATTAGCTATGCAGGGAAATAAACCCAAACTCCAAGGACATGAACCAAGAGTTCTGGGGCATGTCCAAGTCCAAAGATTTCTCCCAGTGGGAGAAAGGTTCCAGAAGAGGGGAACAGTCAGGGCCTGAGTGCCCTGAAAAGATGAGCAGGGTACAAAACACTAGGAGAACATCAGAAGTTTTCCTGGGTCTGGGTATGGCACAAAAAGTCAAGAGGAGGAGCTAAGCCCAGCTTACCAATCCTGTTGGCAGGGAGGGTCCCTAAGAAAGGGAGGTGGGAGTGCTTAGGTAGAGTGGTTTCTTTAAATGATGCACCTAAATTTTTGTTTCTACTTGGGGTGGAAACCATGAAACACCTGAATATTAGCAGTTCCTGCTACTGAAGACAAAGGTGACAATCACGGCATAAGAAAACATGATGTTGTTGGCCACAAATGCTATTGACAGAGGGCTTCTGGGGGTTGGGGGCAAGTGTCATCTACAAAGTCCATTAGTGTGAGTTGGCTGATGACTAGTATTGCTTTCTATTTCTGTGGGGTAGAGGGTCCTTTTAACAAAGAAGGAGAGAGGTGCTAAGTTCGTTGGTATCTATCAAAGAAATTGCCACACAGTAAAATGAGGTCAGGCCCCTTTCTTGCTCATAAGCCCTCAGGGGCTTCCAAGTATTCTGAGAATAAATTCAGATTCCTTAAATGCTACCCATGAGACCCTGTATGATCTGGCTTTGCCCCTTCCCTGGCCCCTACACTCAGGTATGGAAACCGCTCTGACCTTCAAGCCGGAAGTCTTTATCTTCCTTACGCCTCTAGTTCTGGCTACTCAGAACACCCTTCCCTTCTGCTGAATGCATGGCTGGCTCTTTGGTTCTTTAGGAGAACTGGGCCTGCTTGAACCAGGGTCATGGATGGCCTGGCTACCCAGAGCCCTTCTCCATAGCCCTGAGATCAACCAAGAGCCACCAATCGCCTACTTGTTAGTGGGTGTCCCCTCCCTCCTGAGCCTGCCCCTCCTACTTGCACATGCCCCCTTCCCACCTCCCACTTGAGGGTGCTCCTTTGTGGAAGTTGGGACTGTAACTGTCCAGTTCACTGCAAGTGATGCCCTGCCTGGCAGATCTCCTAGCATTTGGTAACCATTCAGTAAATATTCGTAGAAAGAATGAATGACTATGTTTGCTGATTTGAATTTAACTGAGTGAAAAGCCAGCATTTGAATTCCAAACACAGAAAGACAAGAATCATCAAGTATTCTCGATTATTCCCCTTCTTCCAATGGAGCCCCAGCAGATCATACTTCCACTCGCCCCCACACACCCTTCCCACCCCACTTTCCTCCCCTTGTCCTTTCCTTCTCCCTCCCTCCACCCTTCACAAAGCTTCCTTAGCACCTACTCTTTGCCAGGACTCTGGACTCTGGGCAAGGTGTTACATGTTGGATCTACATTCCTATTCACTCTACTCCCCAGTGTTCTGACCTCACAGGGAGCTCCAAGTCACTCCCTGGGACCCCTCAAGTCATATCCCTCATGCATTCACCCATTGGTACCACTTCTCTTTGGACCTTTAATGTGACAGAGCTCCTGAGGTGAGAACACCCTGGGAAAGAAAGAAAGAATTCCTCAAAGAGCCACCTTTGACCATTCACCTGCTAATATGTCTGTCTTGCTGGGGCCCAAGGTTCTGGAGCTTCTGTACAGTAAGTGCATAAAATGAATGACACCTGGTCCCCTTTCAGGGGTTTTGTTTGCAGTCCTGGGAAACTTATTAGCTGACTAGGACCTTGGTCTGCTTCCTCTGAGCCTCAGATTCCAGTGACAATTTGTCAAGATTCCCAAGAGTACTTCACTCTTAACTTCGACTCAGTTCTGCAACTTCAAGTACATGAGTCAAACGCCACCCTCTGCAGCTCATTTCCCCATTGTGACAAAAGCACGTGTCAATTTCATCACTACCTGGGTGTCTCCAGAGTGTGGTAAGCTGGCCCTGAGGGGTGGCCAGGATGGTTAGCCAGGACTGCTTCTTGGGGGGATTGGGACCCCTTTTTGCTGCATCTGCAGAAGGAAGTAAAAGTCTGTTCCATGTGAGGACTGCTGTCCTGAGAAAGGGGGCGAGAGGGCCTTCTGTGCAGGAAGGCCTGGGTGCTATGAAATAAGGGTTTCTCCTGTTTTCAGAGTATAGGGACAGGGGTGGGAGGAAGTATTGGATCTTCTCCCAGGGCTGTCAGTAACAGGCAGAATTTCAGAGATGAGGTAATGAATTGGAAGGGTACATGGGAGAATACAGAAGCTGACACAGAAGAGACAAAGATGAGCATTTCCCCTCTCTTCTCCCACCTTAGCAAGGGACTGCACTTACCCCCAGAGGCATAGGGGGTAGGGCTGGGCACCAAGTAGGGCTACTGACCCACTTCCTGGGGTCCTGGGACCCCAACAGCAGAATGGAAGCCCTGCAACATTTTCTGTTGTGTAGTTCTAGCCTTCCTGTCTTCTTGGGGGGGGGGGGGGGTCCTGTCTTGATCACAGGTGTGGTGCTAGGAAGGGCACAGAGCAAGTTCTTGATGATTCAGGCTGACGGGGTAAAGGAAGGAGACTTGGAGCCCTTCGTGACTTTCTAGGTTTCTATTCTGCCATTATCTCAGAGGCGACCAGGTACACAGCAGGCAGGGGGCAAGGGGGTGGGGGGCCCCCAGAAGGCCTCCTAGCCCCAGGCACATCTTCCCTCTATGGGCTGCTGCTTCTGCTGTTCTCTCATTCTGCTCTGTTCTCATTGTTATTCTTCTGCTCTGCTGGCATCCTCGTGACACTGCCCTTATATGCCCATGTCTAAGCCCAGGTGCATCCACCTGCTCATGCCCACCTAGACATGCGTGCAGGTGTCCATCATTACACCAATGGCGGGAGGGTGGAAAAGCCTGATACTTTTCTCTGACCCTCCAACAGGCCAGAACTAATTCCCCCTCCATCAAATGACCTCGCTTTTTGAACCATCCCAGGCTGGATAGGTTCACCGTATTTGATTCTAGTGATTTGAAAGAGAATTCTGGAGTCCTTGGCATAATTTTCACAGGTAAGCAGGGGAAACAAGCCAGTGGGGAGACAGCAACATGATTTCCCCCACCTCCAAGGTGGCGACACACTTTTAGCCCCTCCCAGGCACAGGAGCCCATGCACACACGCCGATGCTCAGGTGTCCACAATCAGGCACACGTGCTCCACACCCACATGCCTTCTGCATTAACATGATCAGGGCCACAGGTGATAGCCACAGAGGCCAATGGCATAAAGGCCTGATTAACTTCAATCCTGCCAGCAGGATTCCTGGGGCACAGTGAGAACCAGGACCTGGCTTGCATGCTCAGGTTTCCCAGGGCCTTGTCCAGCAAGGAGGGAGCCTACAGAAGCAGCTTGCCTGGAGCACAAGCTCCTGCGTCAGCTGCAAACAGTTTCCCTTGCACCTCCAAAGGAAGTGTTAATGAGAGTGGAGGGGAAGGCTGCTGCGCCTGCCTGTGGTTGTAACAGTTTGCTTCTTTGGGCTCTTTCACTTCAAAGGACTGAGGGGTTTAAACACACCTTGAGGGTAGGACAATTAACGCCTGGAAAAAGAGCAGGCAAGTCTGCCTTTCAATGTGCCCAGGGCTCCATTTCTAAAGCAAGCACCCCAGAGGAGAGCAGCTGTCAGAACTGAAGGGTAATGCAGCCAGCCACAGGTCAAGGCTTAGGGGTGGGGCTGGAGAGTGACAGAAACTTGAGGGCCAAGGTTTGCCCCTCCAGTGGCAGAGGGCCCTAAAGAAGACCCACTTTCTTCATAGCCCCTACCTTTGTATCCAGGTCCAAAGCAAAGTCCCTTCCACCTATGTCTCAGGAGGGAAGGGATACAATAACCCCCTAGGCTTATGCAGGAAGTAATCACACCCTGGCCTTGGTTCCTGCCTTGAGTTCAGGCTCCTCCCACTGCAGCCTCCCCTGCTTTACTCTCCCACCTAAGAACCAATGGAGAAAGATTTTCTTGTCAAGAAGGACCCCTGGATATAGTGAGGGCACCCTTCTCCTGACCACCTCATAAGTGTCCTTTCCTATAATGCAACCTACAGGTGGAAGACAGATCCCAGAGGTTTCCATCCAGAAACCAGAGCTGGGTAGGGAAAATGAGGTAACAGCTTGAGAACCTGTTTAGAATCTACTAGGTGGAGGCCCACAGTTAGTGGGCAAACAATAACGTGGGGTGGGGGGGTGGGAGGGAGGCATAGTCCCTGTCTCCAAGGAACCATGTCTACAAAGGTGGGCAGAAAGAGTGGCTGACAGTAAGTAAAGGTGAGCTAAATCTTCACTGTGGTGGGGGGGAGGCGGGGGAGGGACAGTCCTTGAGCCAAGGCCTGAGAGGGTGAGGCTTAGGGAGCCAGCAGTTTTCATTTTGCTGAGGGTGCATCCTAAGGGAAGAGAATGGAACACAAGTGTTGTGAAGCTGAGCAAGAGAAGGTTGGGGAGGGAGAATCTGGCAGCTCTGGAAAAATGAAAAGTTTGAGAAAATGGAACAATGTCTAAATGGGGCTACACAGGTTATGTAAAGCTCCTCCACTTCCCACAAGAACATATTCTGTGAAATATGTGGGGAAATGAATCAATGTGAAGGACCACAATAGCGGATTGAGGGGAACAGCCATGTGGAAGACCAAGGTGGTATCTTCTGGGGGTTATATCAAGAATGGGGTCCAAACTTCCAGAAGGGTAGGAGACGACTGGGGGCTGGAATGGGATTGTTTTGCTGGGCCTGGAGTGGTGACCCTGAGGGCAGGGAAACCCTTACAAGAAAATACTAGGATGATGTTAGCCTGCATGGACACCTGAATCCCTGGCCAGTGGGGGAGGGGGGCGGGGGGCAGCGGAGGGCAAGGGAGGTAGTGGGTAGGAAGTAGGTCTCAGCTCTAATCTCTTTCTCTTCAGTGAATATAACCTACCTCACAGAACTGTGTGATTTTTTTTCATTTCTCACTTGGTCTGATAAATAGTCCCTAACCTGTCCCTAAGTCCCACCTCTTCTCTCCTTCCTCCAGTGTGACCTCTACCTAGGGTTACACTAGAACAATCATTTAGAAGTTCATCTTTCGGGGCCTCCCTGGTGGCGCAGTGGGTTGGGCAGCAACTATGGGGCAGACTGTGGCCACTGCAGCGCCAGTTCGATCCCTGCTGCTGCCAGCCAGGGAGGGACCCACATGGCGTAGCAGATCTCTCCTGCCTCGCCCACTGCTGCCCTCAGCAGTGTGTTTCGGTTTGTCTGCCTGTTCTGCTCCCTGCTCTGTCTCTGGTGAATCCTCTCACCTCCTGCGACTCTGGCCTGTGCCCCAGCTCTTGTATGCATAAATAAATAAATCTAAAAAAAAAAAAGTTCATCTTTCCTGCTTTCACCCCTTTTTAATCAGGCTCTGTCCATTTTCCCAGCTTCATCCATGTCACCTCCCCACTCACCCCTCATCCTCTGTCATTTGGAGATGCAAATAGTTCCTTTAACACAACTTGCTTTGCCATGCCTCGGGGCCTTTGCATATGCTTCCCACTTTGCCTGAAGTGCTTTCCCCAGTTCAGTTACCAGTAACCAAGAAACCTTCTGTGACCCTCTCTCCCTGTGACCATATTTCCACAGGACTTTTTATACAACACTCAGTGGGCCTTGCTCGGTGTATCATTACCATGATCATGTATTGTGTCTATGGCCAGTAAAAGGACAGGACCAGATGGTATTCTTCGCAGTCCAGCACCTAGCACAGAGCCTGTCTGATTGCTGGCATTGTTCACTGCATGTTCACTGGATGACTGAGCAATATTCACTGGGTGACTGAATTCACAACTCAAAACATAGAAGACACCCTTTGAGAAGTCTGTGTAGCTGACAAAGACCCTTTTCTCTGAGCACTGCCCCGGACACCAAAGGGACTAGATCTGGACCTATGACCTGAGCAAGGTCAAGTGGAGCCCATCTCAGGGAAGTGAAATTGACACCAAGATAAGCAAGTTTGTTTCTGGAACTATAACATGCCAACTTTGGAAGGCAACTATGGAGCATGCATATGCCACCATGAAAACCGGGCAGTGGAGAAAGTGGACAGAGGGTTTCAGATGGCTTTCTGATTTCTGTCTCTAGGTTCTCGACAGAGTCACTTAGGGCTTATTTTCTTCAAAAACCTTTCAATTTAATACATAAATCGTACTCTGGCATAGATTAGACTTTACATCAGCCTATACATGCAGAACCAACAATGCAATTTGCAGGACCTGATGCCAAATCAAAGTGTAGGAATCCCTTGTTCAAAAAGTAGGAAAAGAATATAGGTAAAATATCAAGTCTCTCTTTTGACTTGTCATGGTGTTTATTACCTATTTAATGTCTAAGTAAATACAAAATAATATTTTAAGTCATCATTTCTCTTTATATTGTGCAATGGAAAATTATTGAAAGTATATAATCTGTCTTTTATGACTTCCCCGGAAGATACCTCAAACTGGCAAAACATATGTGCCCAAGTCCCTCCTGAGACACTGAGCTCTTTAATGGAAAATCCCTCAGGCACAGGGATTATTTTTACAGAGCAAATTCAGACCCCCCACAAACTCCCCAAAGTCTTCCCCTGAGACTTGAGGCCAGCACACTTGACAACTGTATCTTCTCCCTTCCACCAGCCCCCACATGTATGTGCTAGGTCCTGGCTGGACTCAGGGAAATCATGCCAGGCAACTCCCATTGCAGGAGACTGGCTGACCCAGCCCAGAGCAGATAAGTAACCTAGGGTCTTTAAACCTCAGTACCAGAATATGCTCAGTACCTGGTGGGCAGAGACTCACCTGTTGACCTCAGTGCTGCAGCAGGGAGCACAGATCCACTAGCATGCCGACTCTCAAGGCTGCCCACCCAGCCCTGTCCCTTCCTGTATGCACACCAGGAACAGAGGGCAGCAATGTTCACTGGGGTGAGGGGGCAGGGGAGAACAGTCCTCAGCACTTTCTCATTGACAACAATCAGCCAGGCCCTGTGGCAGGGAGTTGCAAAGTGGGTGACCAAGAAATCATCTCAGGGAGGTAGCTAAGTTCAGGGAACCAAGAAGCCCACTCCCTGGATTATGCCCCCCAAATGCCATTGATGTCACTCACAAAACTCACATTTCAAATTAGAATTTCAAGGCAGTGACGATCTGAGCATGGGCCCTGTTATGACCGCACTGGTCACCTGCTGGGAAGTTGGACCCATGCACATGAGACGATCTTTAAGCCTCTTTAAGTAACTTAAGTACAAGGAGCTGAAACAGAAGAAAGAAAACACACTTCATATAGATATTAAAGAAATTCTAAGCACTTGCCTATAGGCCAAGAATTCCATTTACACCTCACCTGAAGGCCAAATTAAAGAGCAGACTCCTTCAACCCAAATTTCAGAACTGATCAGATGCTGTGGTATATATGGGTAGAGTTGAGCATTAAGTCAGACCTAAAGTATAATGTCTGTTTATATAAAGGATATGTCATGAAAGAAGACAGAATAATATTAGAGCAACAACTAGGACGAAATACTACTGGTTTCTATTGTCCAAATAATTTATGCTTATGGTTTAAGTCCAACATGAGCTTTACTTCTCAGAAGCTACATAAAAAACTTTCTGTTGGCATTGGCTCCAAACAAGGCCTTTCGTATGTCTGGCATCTTTTGTTGAGCTAGGAGATCCAGTCGACTTTCCAGAGTATTAGAAACCTTTACTCTGTGATCCCCACTGTACATGTCCACACCTCCAGCTGCATTCATAGCCAGGTACACCTCTTGATCAACTTGGACTTCCACACATTTTTGGGAGATTGTCATGTATTCAGGGATAGCTTTTTGCACCGCAGCCTCCACCGGAAGGAGGTCCTGTGGCCGGCAGCGTATAATCACAATGGGTTCCAGCAACCGGAGCAGACCCTGCAGTACTAGTTTATCCAGCAGCTCCTGATACATTTCTGGGTCTGCCACAATCCTGCTGAGTCTCAGTTTTGCATCATCCAGCAACTCTGAGATGAGGTCATTTCGGGCTCTCAGGACTTTCAGCCTTGCTTGGTTCCTCAGGGTGGACATCTGGATTTTCTTCTGCTGCTCTATCTGCTTCTCTTTCTTCTCATAATATTCCATTATCTTCAGCCGTTGGGTTTGCACGAGGCGTCCTTTCTCAATGTTGAACTCCTCTTCAGCCTTGGCATCTATTTCTTCTGTTTTCTCGTTGGCTTCCTGCTCAATGAAAGCCATCATGTGCTTAATCTGCTTCTGTACATCAACGTCATTCAGGGCCATGGCTGCTGCTGAAAAGGCAAGTGGAAGAACTGGTGGGTTCTGGTTCCTTCAATTTAGAACAATTTCAGGAGTGTGTCTGGAGTTGAGTTTCCTCAGCTGTGGAGTGCATAAGGAGAGGGAGGAGTCAAAATCTAAAGAGGAAGCTCCTGGAGATCATCTACCCATCACTCTTTTCACAGATGAGACCCAGAGAGGGAAAGCGACTTGTCCAAGATCATACCCTAGAAGAACAAAGGCTTGAACCAAGATTTCTGGAGTTGTACCTTTATACACTTACCACCTTTTTAGTCATGGAGTAACAGGCAATAAAGCAGACCTAGTCCCGAAGTTTTCCAGTCAGTGATGGTTCAAGACTCATATTGCAAGCCAACAGACTAGAAATGCCAAGTTAATATATAAAATGGAAACTGTAAGCACATTTTGAGTTGGAAAGATCTAGGTGCATCATAAAAAACTTATAATCAGATAAGACTCAATCCAGGAAGCCTGACTGGAGGCAGAAGAGTTTCGAGAGTCCTCAGATAATACAGAGGCATAAAGATGGTCTCCTCTTGGGTAGAGCTGGGAAGTGGAATGGGTTAAAGGGAGTCTTTTCACTAGAAATGGTTTCCGGAGCTATATAGATGGACATTTGAATCTCTTAGGGGACCTTTCAAAAACAGTTTTCCAGGCCCCTCTCCAGCCTACTCAATCATAATATTTGCCAGTAAGGTCTGGGAATCCATAGCTTTCAAAGGTCCCCTGGGGTACTCAATAAAATAAAGCTAGCAATAAAACAAGAAGAAATATTTAAAAGAACGAAAAAAAAATTTGGAGTTAAAGAATAAAAGAGCAAGATTTTAAAAATCCACTAGAGGGTTTCCACAGCAGACTCAATTGTATAAATAAAAAGAATCTGCAGGGCCTCCCCTGGTGGCGCAGTGGGTTAAGCAACACACTACCGCACCACGAAGCAAATCGCAGCCACTGAAGCACGAGTTCGATCCCTGCTGCCGGCCAAGGGGGGGACCCACATGGCGTGGCAGACCTCTCCTGCTGTGCCCGCTGCTNCCCTCAGCAGTGTACTTCTGTTGATCTGCCTGTTCTGCTCCCCGCTCTCTGTGGTGAATCCTCTCACCCCCCCACACCTCTGGCCTGTGCCCCAGTGCTTGTATGCATAAATAAATAAATCTTTAAAAAAAAAAAAAAAAAGAATCTGCAAACTTGAAGACAAGTTGTTTGAAATTTCCAGGTAAGAGAAGCAAATAAAAAGAGTGACGAAAGCCCAATGGGTATGTATTATAGGGATCCTAAGAGAAGAAGAGAGAGAGAAAGGGGCAAAAAGTTTATCTGAAGAAGTAATACTTGGTCATTTTTCAAAAGAATAATATTAAATCATTATCTTACACCATATCCAAAATCAAAACTCCACTTCAGGGTATTCATTCAAATGAATTGAAAACAGGATCTCAAAAAGATATTTGCACTCCCATGTTCATTCCAGCTTAATTGCAATTGCCAAAAATGGAAACAACCTAGGTGGTCATTGACAGCTGAAGGGATAAAGAAAATGTTGGGTATTCCAGAGTGGTATTTTATTTTGCCTTTTAAAACAGAAATCCTGTCATATGTTACATGATGGGTGAACCTTGAAAACATATTGCTAAGTGAAATAAACTGTCACAAATAAATACCATATGACTCCACTTAAATGGGGTTATCTGAAGTAGTGAAATCCATAGAAGCAGAAAGTAAAATGCCAGGGGCTGAGAGAGAAGAGTTTAGGGAATTGCTGTTCAATGGGTAGAGAATTTCAGTGATGCAAAGTGAAAAAATTCTAAAGATCTCCTGTACCAACCATGTATACCGTTAACATTCTATAGTACACTTAAAACTTTGTTAAGAGGGCAGAATTCATAAAAAAAGACTGTTGTCCCAGAAAGATGTTCCACTCACCAAACTTGTTGGAAAAACAACACGCTGTTTATGACAAATTCCAAGATTTTGAGTTCAATTTTCCAAATTGTCACTAGAAATTAAAAAGAAAATAGCTTAGCCCAACCACTCCTCATTATTTTAGGGTATCTTTTTTTAAACTACACTTTGTAAATGAAGCAAAACATTTTTTGCTCCTAAGCAAAATAAGTTAAATAGTTTGTTTTTTGAAAAGACTTCTTTGATAACCCTCCTGGTGACCAGTTTTGGGGACCACTGTCAATGAGAGCAGAATGAATTGGAGAGCCAGAAAGCCCCGGACTCTCTGAAGAGGGGGGGAATGTACCAGATGAAGCCTCACCAGTCCCCTGCCAAGGGCCAGGCTTTGCTCTGGCGCCAGGAGTCTGCGAGCAGAATGTGGAATTTGGAACACCCACTGGAACCTGGCACTGTCACTTCCTTCTTTCTGCAGACGACCCTGTAGCCTGACTGGGCAGCTTGATTCCAGTCTGTCAGGCTGTCACTGAGAAGGCTGGCCAAGAGTGCCAAGGGGACGCCAAGAGGGATTTCCTTGGCACAGGGGCCATGGCAGGGGGCTACCCTCGTATGCTCAGCATCTCAATTAAGTTGGCATCCAATGGGCTTCAGCCCAGGGTGGGCTCATCTTAACCACGCTCTCAGAAACAGATATGAGTGTGAACCCAGACAGCCAGATTACTAATTTACTGATGAAAAATACAGCTGTCATGTTGGCAGATCATGGCCTTTTTTTTCTGTGTGAGAGTTGCTTGGGAAGTCAACCAAACACTGTTTAATGAGAAATCAGAGCAAGCACAATTTGCCAGATGGTCTTTAAAAGGGCCACACCCACTATGGGGACCCAAGTCTCTAGTTGGTGAGGAAGGACATCTACTCCATACCCAGAGAGGGCTTCCATGGTGTAGGTTCCAGAGTCAGATCGCTGGCATTCAGATCCCTGCTCTGCACTTCCCATTTATATAACTGGCCACTCAGTTCACCCCTTGAAGGCTCAGTTTCCTTGTTTGCACATGAAAATAATAGCACACACAACATAGGATTATTGCAAGGATTAAATGAAGGGAATGTTAGCATATCACAAGGCATCTAGTAAATATTTATGCTTGGTAATTGTTATTACCATTACCACTATTGCCACCAGTTCTCTGTGTTAGGCCTCATGGCTCAGCGTAGTACCCTTTGTGGGTACACAGTACCTATGACTAACCCATTTGATTCTCACTCCTCAAGTAAATACAAACATCTTAGTCTTACCTCTTACAAACTACATAGCCCTGCCTGGAGGCTGGAATCTCCTAATACTTCATGTACCTTCTCCCAGTATCAGATGGCCAGCCACATGTTTGGTGATGGTTTGTGAAGTCCCTGAATTCCTGGGTTCATGAGCTGGGAGTGGGGTGGAGTCATCTCAGCCTGTCACATAGCATCTCTCTGAATCTGTAGCCCCAGGTCCTCAAGTCTCCTCCTTGCACACCCACTTCCAAGCAGCTATCAGCACTGGGAGTAGACAGCAGCTGCAGGGGTAGGGCGGGCGGGGGGGGGGGGTGGCAGTTTAAAAGTCAGGGCTTGNGGGGGGGGGGGGGGGGGGGGGGGGGGGGGGGGGGGGGGGGTGGCAGTTTAAAAGTCAGGGCTTGAGCAAGTGTCTCTCTGCAGGAATGTGGGTGCCCATATAATGTGTCTGGCAGATGTAATTTCCAGTCTGTCTGAGATGCGGATTAGGAGCCCACATGGGCCAGTGATTTGAGCAAAATAACAAAACAAAAAAAAAATGAGAAACACACATATCTGCTCTCATCCAAGGTCCAGACCCCTTCTCCCCAAAGAGGCAGGCTTTGGTTCTAAGTGGCATCCCCCTTGCCTATGTTTGGGGCTGGGAGGAGTAAGCTACCTTACTCCCATAAAGGATTCAGTGCCAGTACCTCTTCATTGCTCCCCACCAACTAACAGCTTTTGCTCATAGCTTTCCCTAAGCTAAAACTCCCTCCTCCATCTGTCTCCACCACTAAATCCCACCTATCTCTTCTGACCCAGTTTGAGTCCCACCAGTTTGACCTCTGGACTCTTCCTCAAAATAATGACAGCATGGCCTATTTTCCAGATATAATTCGGGACTAGATTCAGTTATTTTGCTTCCTCCAGGAAATTCCTTGAGGACAAGAATCTCTGCTGGATGCAGATAAGCACTAGTTAAGCATGAATTGATAGGATTAAGGACATGGTGGGGGGTTTCTTCTTTCTTTGACTTCTTTATTTTGAAATATAATACACATTCAGAAAAAATAGAACATAAAGGTGTGTTTTAATGAACTATCATGAGGTCCTATTACTACCATCCCAGGTCAAGAAATAAAACATTTGCCAGCACCCTAGGGGCCCCTCTTTATGACCTTGGGGAAGGAAACATTTCAAAATTGATGCTTTCGTAATCATGGGAATAGTAGGGGTCCCTAGAGGAAGCATGAGCTTGGAAATCTCGCTCCTCAGACCCCTGACCACTTGAGCCCAATCACAGTCCAGGGAAACTCAGAATCTACAACATCCCGATAGGGGTGAGGGGAGGCAGGAGTGCTTGGTGGGCAAAATCTATCTGTGAGCTTGGAGCCCTGCCCAGACTGTGAAGCAACTGTTCTTCATTCCAGCTGGGATTTGTAAGCAAGTCTGAGGGCAGACGTGTCTGGGTGTGTGCTCCCCACGCCTCGCCAAAAGAAAAGCAACACCAGGCAAGAAATCCCAGACACTTAAGAGAATGCAGAGTGAGGAGAGGAGACTATCTTTCCAGAGCTTGGAACACTTACAGGACCCAAGAAGTAGGTAGAGATTTAGGGGCAAACTGACCCCTTTGGGGAGTCAAATACTAAATATGTGGGAAGGATCATCCTCTTTTTATCTTTTAAGAAATATTTGAGGGGCACCTACTGTGTGCCAGGCACTGTGTAAGCACTGGAGATAGAGAACAGCCAGACACCAGCCCTGCCTTCCAAGCCCACCATGTAATAGAGGAGAGGAACCACTAACAGGTAATCACACTATTCTGTGGTGTGTTAGGAATCAGCAGGTTCAAGAAAGAATGAATGAAGGGACCCAACTCCTAAGCCCCTCCTTCCAAGCACATCATAGGCTCTTTTATAATGTACTGCCCTACAGACAGCTACCCCCTGTATTGGTGGTTTGAGACAACCATGACAATAGATACCTTAATTTACAGGCAGGTCATCTGGCTAAAGCATCAAGTTGGTAGTATTCATGAAAGAGAACATATCCAAATCCACAAGAATCAATTTGGTCTAACTCTAAGCAACACCTTGGGTTTCTAGAAAGACCTTGGTTCAGAAATGTGGAAAGGTGTCTGGCACACAAACTCGAGCATCCTGTGTGACCACAAGAATCAATTTGGTCTAACTCTAAGCAACACCTTGGGTTTCTAGAAAGACCTTGGTTCAGAAATGTGGAAAGGTGTCTGGCACACAAACTCGAGCATCCTGTGTGACCCAGAAACATGATTTTAGGGAAGGACATGACCTGAGTGACTGCAGGTTTCAGTTGAAGGAGTGGCCCTGTGGGCAAGAGGCCAATGTATGAAGGGGGAGGAAAATAGGCACAGAAAGATGGGCCGTTTTGATAGGCAGGCGAGAGCGACTCATCTAGATGGAAGCTGACTAGTCTAGATGGGAGCTGCTTAATCCAGATGGGAGATGACTAATCTAGATGTTGTGGGCCATGTAACAGTGGTGGGGTGTGTCGGAGGCCTGGAGGGCAGCAGCAGAGAGGTTTTTCAGCAGCAATGGGAGTGAGCAATGTCTAGAAGGACAGCCGGAGCTCAACTGGGAAAGGTTTGAAATTTCAGAGTGAGAGTTGGACCATTAGGCAAAAGAGACCCAGGGTTATAACTTGGCCGAACATGGGTACAGAAAGATTAGCCTGGGGGTGGCAGAGGTAGGAAAGTCTGGCTAGAAGCCAAGTGTCAGGTCAAGAGCCATGCTTGGACAAGAACACAGGAGACTTGGGGACAGGTAAAGATGTGTTTGATGACTCCAGACCTGGACCTGGCAGCACCTGCTCCAGCTGCATGCAGAGGGCCAGCCACGCAGCTCAGCTCGGGGTGAGGATGTGGGGAAGCATACACTCTGGAGCATGCTGGGCAGACAGAAAGCAACAGCCAGAGAGTTCATTTGGTCTGGAAGTAAAAAGAGACACCCAGAGAGAAAATCAGTAGTGCCCCTAAAGCTTTATCTCTGCTTGAGTTGCTGACACAGAGTCACGTACCGTTTTGTTCCAAGATCCTCACTCCTGGTGGCAAAGCAGACTTTGGTCAGGGCTGGAGAATACAGGGCCCAGGCAGGGTAAGACACTATAATTTACTTGACGAATTCACAACTTAATTTCTCCTTTTCAAGCATCTGCAGGAAGGCTACCTCAAAGCAGACAGGTTCACGCCAAGTGCAATTTGCTTCAAAGTTGCATAGCTCAAAGGTTTTAAGGGGTGCTTTCCCCCCAAAGAAAAACTCTTCAGTTCCATTCCTGTCTAAAGAATTCAGGCCTCCTCCCCTGTAGGGGTCATGAGATCTAATATTTTAGAGAAGCTGGAAATCCTACTGTAAAAGTAAGATCCATCTTTTTTTTTTTTTTCATTGCTCTACTGTGGAAAAATATACATAACACTAATTTTACCATTTTAACCACTTTGTTTTTTAAGTGCATGTTTCCCTCACATTAAGTATCTTTGCACCGTTGTACAGCTAGTACCATCATCTGTCTCCAGAAAATTTTCATATTTCCAAGTTGAGCTCTCTGGTCATTTAACAATAACTCCCTGTTCCTTCCCAAATCCCTGGCAGCCACTCATCCATGTTGCCTCTATAATTTTGACTTCTCTACGTTTCTTATATATGTGTAATTATACAACATCTTTCCTTAGTGACCGACTTATTTTACATAGCATAATGCCTTAGAGTTTTATTCATGTCGTAGCTTGTGTCAGAATTTTCTCCTTTTATAAGGCTGAATAATATTCCACTGTGTGGATAGACCACACTTCACTTATCCATCCATGGACAACCATCGTGTTGCTTCTACCTTTTGCTATGAGAATTATGATGCAATGAATATGGGTATACAAATTGAAGAAGTCCCTGCTTTCGTGGTTTTTGGGTATATAGCTAGAAGTGGAATTGCTGGGTCATAAGGCAATTCCCTGAATTTTTTTGATTGCTAAAGACACCATTTT
Source organism: Galemys pyrenaicus (assembly GCA_019455555.1). Taxonomy (NCBI): domain Eukaryota; kingdom Metazoa; phylum Chordata; class Mammalia; order Eulipotyphla; family Talpidae; genus Galemys; species Galemys pyrenaicus. Next base: position 11,531,554 of record JAGFMF010012281.1, on the reverse strand, counting down.
TCACAGGGCCCAGGCAGGGTAAGACACTATAATTTACTTGACGAATTCACAACTTAATTTCTCCTTTTCAAGCATCTGCACCATTTTGCAATCCCACCAGCAATGAACAAGAGTTCTGACTTCTCTACATCCTCACTAATATTTGCTATTTTCTGCATTTTTGGATCATAGCCACCCTAATGGGGAAGAAGTATCTCATTTCAGTTTTGATTTGCATTTACTAATTATTGGTGATATTGAGCATCTTTTCTTGGTGCTCGTTGGCTATTTGCATATCTTTTTGGCAGAAATACCAATTCAGATCCATTTTAAATTAGGCAGGTCTTGTTGTTGCTGAGTGGCAGGAGTCCCTTTGTCCCTTGGTGGTTCTGAGCTTTACCTCTAACTGCAAGCCAGGTAACCACCTGGTCCTGTAGCAGGGGTTTTGGAAGTAAGCACCATGAAACCAAATGGATAGAAAATTCAGAATGCATCATAGGTAGTAAGCTTAAGTACTGTTACATAAACTGTTATTTGTTTGTGAATGTGTACATGTGTATACATATAATATGCACATATATGTGTATTCTGGCTCACACTGAAATGTATTTGTCACTGATTTGCAGTACAAAACATTTTGCCCTGTGACTTAGCTGAATCCACCCAATTTAGAGAACAGTTAAGTAACCATCTATCATTATTCAAGTAGAACCTTGCAAGTCTCACGTGCACTCAATCCACTGATCAAAGCACCTACCAAAAACACTTACAAGGGAGTGGTCTGAGATTCTGGCTTCATGACATGTAGGCAGTTTCCAAGGTTTACACTTACCGAGCAAGCTCACAGGCTGGGTGGACCTCATCCAGAAGTGGTAATCCCTCCAAGGCAAGACCCACTTCTCCCCCTTCATACTGAGGGCCTACAGAGGCTAGGAGCCAGGCTATCCCTGAAAGAGGAAGTCGCTTTCTTGGTCTTGGGTGCCTCCCTGGGCAGCAGCTTGGTGTGGCAAGAAATGCACCAGAGTTGGTATCAGAGGTTCAGGTTGAATCTTGAAGACACTCACAATCTGGATAAAGGCTCAAAACTTGCCTGAATTCCATCTGGATTCCAACACAAAGCCTCATCTGTAAAAGACGGATGTTAATGAGGAAGTCTGCCGCCCGCGCATCAGAGCTGTGAAAGCCAAATAATGGAAGGAGTGAACAAGCTTTGTAAAGTGCTAGGTGCCAGATGTGGTCATTCACAGAACACCCACCTCGAATCCTGATCTTTTCAGAGCCACATTCCTGGAGCTGCCTGTTGGGAGCGAGGCTCAAGCCAGTCCTCAGAGCCCTAGAAAGCTTCTAGAGGTACTGAGGGCGCGTGAGGGGTCAGCAAGGAGCCCTAGAACACAGGTCCTTTAGGTACAAGCTGGCCAAGCCTCCAGCCGGTGGCCCCGCTGGCAGGGATAGCCTATCTGCTATCAGTCCTCAGCACAGGGGAACACATTCAGGTGACAACCGCTACCGCAACGCTGACCTTACTCTCACTGGCATAGCTCCTGGTTGGCCTCACCTCTGCTGAGAGACATAATGGAACCCCTGACACAGGGAAGGCTCTGGAATGCAAGGAAGAGAATATATCTATACCTTTGCCCCTCAACCTTAGTAGGGACCTCCACCCTGACCCCTTTCATATTCACTGTAACACCTCCATGGAGTCTAGCCTGGTAATTATGAGTGGTGCGGGAGAGACTGTTACAACCTTAGGGGTTCACATTCTTCTTTCAGACACTAGAAAGGACAGCGAGATAGGAAGAGCTGCATGCGGGAAGGGCTGGGTCCCCAGGGATGCCTCTTCCTGTCCTGTCCACATTCCTAAAACACAGAGCTCAATAAGAACATTTAAAATGCAAGTTACTTAACTGAATTACAATCCTCTGCTGGCAGAGGATTGGTTTTGTTCTACCTACAGAGGCCCAAGGAGGCTCTGCCATCCTAACTGATGCCCTAGTCATCGGTGGCACTCCACATATTTAACAACTACCCAACCAGAGCAGTCCTGCCCCAATTGGAACAAAGGTCCTGAAGCCCTCTGTTCAGACAGGTATTAACCCTTTGGATGTTCAGTCAGGTCAAAGGGAGTCAGGGAAATGCCTGGGGCTCCTGGGGCTCTTGGGGAACATGGAGCAGGGAGGCTTTATCAACCAACATGGAAAATCAACCGGTTGGGGCACATTGTCATAGAGGTGTTAAAGGTTAATCCTGCCTCTACAGCATCTGCTGGAAATTGCCCTTGAACTGAATCCACACAGCTCAGGGTCCCTTTGCTCTGCCTGACATGTCTCGAGAGAGCGAGTGCTCTCTATCTTGTCCAGAACATGGATAAGTATGAGACTTCTTTTTAAAAAAAACGTTTTTTTTAATTATTAAAAGATAATTTTTCTCATTAAAAAGTCTTCAAACATGATTTTCTAAAGCAAAAATAATATGTATTATGTAGCTTATAACAGAATCACTTCTCAGTCTTTTGGGTAAGATCAAGTGTATAAGAGATGGAAATAAAATTGATGACAACAATAACACAAAGGATCAATAAACAAAAAATAGATGCATGTTCTTGTAAAATTCTTACATTTTGCACTAAATACTGTACTACTTGAAGATTATAAATGGCAATGGTTCTTAGCTATGATATCAAACCACAATCAACCAAAGAAGTCCATAAAATGGATTTTAAAAGAAATTTAAAAAGCTTTTTTGCATCAAAAAAACAGTATTAAAGGGCTTTCCTGGTGGTGCAGCAGGTTTAAAGGGCCTTCCTGGTGGTGTAGCAGGTTGAGCGCAGCACTATGAAGCATCTGCAGCACAGCAGTGCTAGTTTGATCCCCAGCCAGGGAGGTTACCCACATGGCACAGCAGACCTCTCCTGTCTCCTACGCTGCTCCCCTCAGCAGTGTGTTTCAGTGGATCTGCCTGTTCTGCTCCCCACTCTGTCTCTGGTGAATCCTCTCACCTCCCACGACTCTGACCTGTACCCCAGCTCTTGAGTACAAAAATAAATAAATCTTTTAAAAAATTTAAAAATTGTTTAAAAACTTAAAAAAACACACAGTATTAAAGCTAAGAGCCTATTGAATGTGGAAAAATATTTGTAAATCATACAGCTGACAAAGATCTGGTATCCAGATTGTATAAAGAACTCTTACAACTCAACAACCTACAATTAAATATCAAATTTAAAAATGGGCAAAGGATTTAAATAGATATTTCTCCAAGGAAGATATACAAATGACAGCAAACACGTGTAAGGATGTTCACTATCATTAATCGTTAGGTAAATTAGGTAAATGCAAATAAAATCCACAATGAGGTTTTACCTCACACTCACTAGTATAGCTGTAATCAAAACAGCAACAGAATCTGTCTGCAGCTGACTGCAAAGACAAGATACCTGAAATTATTATGGTGGCTCACAGGGAGGTGAGAAGCTCTTGAGATGGTATTTAGAGGAATGGCAAAAAGCACATGGCTCAGCATTACCTGGAGAAGAGAAACGCTTCTGGGACCATTGCTCCTACCAAGTTCTAGACAACCAGCGTGTGTAGTTGCCACCTCTGCACCAGGAACTCAATTATACCACAACCACTATCAGCACCCACCCTGGCATGCTCCACTTCCTGTGTCGGGAACCGAATCCTGAAGCTGCTGAAGCTACCACCTCCAGAGTCGGTATGCTCTGTATTTAATTTTAGCTGCTCTAACTCCTGAGTCTGACAGAGAGTAAGGGTCTAGAATTTTCAGCCTCAATAGGAGATGATCTTTTCTTCCCAACAAAACTCACAAAGTAGAAGTTTCCCCAAACTCAAATCGTGTTTGTGATGTTCAGTAGCCAAAAGAGACTCTGATATAACTACTGTGAGTTTCAGATGGTTTTCTGTCTCTCTTAACATACAATCATGAGGAGAAATCACTAATTTCATTTCTGGAAGAGGGATTTGTGATCCAGTCTCTCTGGAGCTTGAGAGGAGGCCACTTCTGGATCACATGACTATTCCTACCTGCCACCTCAGAAGAGGTGTCCTTTCCTATAGCTCAGTAGTGGCGATACCACTCACAAGAGCGACCAGTGTCCTGACCTCAGGCTGCAGGAGAGCGCAGCTAGAAATGAAAATGGAACAACATCCTGAAGAGCGCTTGAGCCAAAGTTCTCAGCTGAGGAATACGTCTGAGTTTCTGTTATGTAATGAGCTGGAAACAGGGATTCTAGGTGCTATTTAGAAGCATAACTAAAAATGAAAACCAACTGAGACCATCTTATTGGATTTATCATTAGGATAAACTGTTAGGAACCACTGACGTTTAAAAATTGCTGCAGTGGTTAAGCCATTGACAACTTAGTTCAAAAAATTGTGCAATGCACATTATATTGAACCCTCAGAGGAAAAAAGATACAGGCAGGAGGTCTTAGTGGTGGGAGGGAAAAAAGCAATAGGTGTGGATTTGGCATGAAGCTACAAAGGTGGGCCAGGTGGGGTGTGGGAAGCCGGAAAGTCTGGGGAATGAGAAGGCTGCAATCTGAAGATACTGGGCATGTGTGGAAGAAAAAAGCAAACTAAGGAAAGAAGAGTAGGGCAGCACTGGGTAAAAGAAGAGCCATTTTTTCTCCAGACCAATAATTCTAAAAAGGAGTTTTGGAGAGGCAGACAAGTAAGTACTGTGGGCCAAGAATTAGGATTCAGAGTAAGCACTGATTCATCTCTTGACAAACCAACTGACTGAAATTTGGAGCAAATCATGGAATTATCTTGAGTTCTTCGCATCTCCCTCTTCCTTTGAAATCTGCTTCTCTCCTAAGAATTCTTTGCTTTCTAGTATAGCTTGGGGAAGCCTAGCAAGCAACATGCCAGATGTAATGGATTTGCTTACGTCCAAGCCATCAAACATTGTCCCATACCTGCCACCCTCTACACAGGGACCACAGCATCTGAGTAGAAATAAATCCCCGCCCTTGGGACGAGTCCCAGCACACCCAGTTGGGAAACTCCCAACCCCTCGTCATAGTGATGATCTGCTGGCCACCTCTGATTAGAGGAAGTTCAACACTTGGATACAGTGAGCAAGTTGAGAAAAACACTCTTTCCTCTTGTGCAGTGTGGCGGAGGGGAGGTGATGCCTACAACCATTCTGCTTCAGGAGAGAAGACAATACAGATCAAGCTCTGAAGATTGCTCAGATTGATAGCTGCCACTTACCAGCCATGTGACTTTGGGCAAATTTCTTAATCTTTCTACACATCGCCGATCTGAACTATAGTGATAATACTGTGATAGTCAGGATTCCTTCGGTGACCAGTAACGGGAAACTAACCCATACCTACTAGGAAAAAGGGGAGGGTGACTTGTGAACTCAACTGACCAAATGAACAGTAGTACAACAGGGCCTCAGGATAGCTAGGAGCAGGAATGCACAAATGGCCTGCTTGTGCCATCTCTGCTCTTTTCACTGGGTGGAGAGATCTCTCCATTTTTGCTTCTCTCTGCATTTTAGCTTCACTTTTCATGAATGGTTGAAACATGAAATGTGAATGGCTGACAGCTTCCAGGCTCATATTTCCGGTTTAGTTAGCAACAGAGAAGAGACTTCTGTTTTGAATCCCAAATTAAAACCTTTTAAGAAGGGTTCTGCCTGTCCCATTTTGGCTCGGGAGCCCACCTCTGGTGCCAGAGAAGGGCAGAATACATAAGTTGGCAGCTTCCATTCAAACCACATGATCACGAAGATTAAATATTTAGCAGAAACAAATGATGTTGTTCTGAATAATCAAACCTATAGATATTCACTATAAATTTTATCTGGTATGGCTGTTTTGGAGGTGAGATGAGACAATATATGTAGTGAGCAGGGGCACAGGATGGGGCACAGTGTACCAATACTCTGAAAGTTCTTTTTTGTTTTCTCTATCACATCTTCACCACCAGGACTGCTGCATACCTAGATAGTGCCTTTGTCTTATGCTCAGTGTGTAAAAAGGTGTCCCTCTTTGGTGGATACAGTCCAATGGGCACAGGTTTGAAAAACAGAAGTCACATCAGTGATTAGGAAAATGAACCCCTTCTTCCAAAGAACACAGCCTGTGAGCCAGAATCATGGTTTTGTGGGTATCGTGTGGGCTGGACTTTTGCTTTCACCAGTGTACAGTGCACAGATTGCCCAACCTGGGCAAAGGGGCCGTGTTTCTCTTTATGGTGACTTTGAGAGGCCCATGGGTTGGCTGCAGTGTAAGGTTACAGACGGAATGCAAGCCCGTTTCCCTGTACCACTAAGCCCGCCCTTGGTCCAACGCAGAAGGCTGACCATTTCTCCACAAATTGTCTGCTGTTCCTTCTTGTCCTGGTGCAGGACTCTCCATATTTCTTGGGCATTCTTATTTTACTCCTGTAAACCTCTTGAACCCTAGTTCAAAGACACCCTTTTGGAAATCCTTCCTCTGCATGCCCAGAGCTAGGTACCAGTCCCCTCTGTTGCTCTTCCAGAAGCCTGTTCCTCCTCTACCACAGCACTGATCACATTATACAGTAATTATGTTTGCTCATTGGTTCTTTTCTGCCTCCCCCTGCCCCCAGTGACGTGGCTTTCCAGCTTTTTATCCCCTGCCCAGGAATAAAGCCTGGCATCTAGAGATCTCAAGAAATGCCTGTTCAATGAAATACCCAATGAATCAATGAGGAGGAGGATGTAGAGGAGAAGGCTGAGCAGAGATTTCACTGTTCTCTTAAACAGACGGGTGTGTGTTCTGACATTCACAGTGTCACAAATGGAAAAAAGCCCCCAGCCACCTATAGGATCCTAGAAGCAAAGTTGTTTCCTGCCCTTCAAGATCCTGAAATTTGGGAATTGTTTTTACCACTTAAAACATTATCTATTTTCCCACAGTTAAGTGAGCTTCTGTTTGAGGTTTGTTGGGTCCTTCCAGCTAACCCATTCATGGACTGGGCCAAGGCATTTAGGACAAATCCCCCTTCCCATCCCACATGCACTGCTGGAATGGACCCCAGAGCTCACTGGATTCCTGGCAGTCAGTTTTGACTTTTCTGTGGGCCAAGGGGATGAGATCACTGTCACCAGTGACGTCACCACTGCATGATGCATCCACTTGGAGTGCTCTGACTTCTCCTGGAGCATACAGAACCCTAGTTCCTGCCATTTCTCAAGGTTCTAGAGTTTATCCTTCAGCCCGCTGGGTCTCTAGTAAATGTTTGCCCCTCTGGGAAGCAACATAAATGGAGAAGCCAGAGTCCAGAATGAGGAAGCCTTGGAGAAGCCCCAGTCCTCAGATATACCTCACCATCTCTCAGAAAGGCCTCCCCAGGTCTCCAACAGCCGCTTCTCCCTTGCTCCTAAAGCTATTACCAGGCTCTCTCTCTCAGGACACACTCAGAAGGATCCAAGAGTTCCAAGGGTAAAACCTGCTCTTGTCCTTCGGATGAGCTCACATTTGTGGATGAGGAAGCAGAGGCCAAGAGAGGAGACCTGGCATGCTCAAAGTAACACTGCAGGGACCACACTCACTCTTCTGAGGGAGTGCCCAACCGCTCCTCACCTCTTCTGATAGACTGTCCTTGGAGAATACTAGTCCCAGCTAATGCTGCCTGAAAAGAAATGATCCTGCAGACAAAGAAAGGGACAAACCCTCCTCTCTTTCCTCTGGGAGACTGGCCCAATAAAGCAAGATCTGACTTCAGGGCACCGTACTAAACAGTACAAGTTCTTTCAGTATATACACAGAAGCACTGCTTTTGTAAAACAGTGGGTAAAGCAAACTCAGATACAAAACATTCAGATACAATGTGTACGAGTCTGGTGAGATGTGGCTCCACAAGGAATGTCCCCAAATCCAGGAAGTTGTCATGGATAGTGGAAATCAGATTTGGAGTTTGAGAGTTGAAGCGTGGGAAGATAGGCATGGGAATCTAATTATGAGCACCTCCCAAAGAGCTTGAATGCTGGAATTAGCCAGAAGCAACTGAGATGAACCTGTCACCAACCTTGGTCTCAGTTTGCTTCCTTACACTCTAAGGAGCATCTGAAGGACACGGTCCAGATGACTATTTCAGACTCTCAATCAGCATTTTCTAATCCTGTGAATTATCGGTTTATCTCCTGTCAGCAAGGGGAGTGAGAGGAGTGTCAGCCTGGAGTACACCGTTTCTCCTCTCAGGACTGTTTGCCAGTGCAGGGGACCCGGGCACATAGCTGTTTCTAAGCTTTGCCCAGGCCAGGGCAGGGGCTGTTGTCTCCATCACAGGCCAACTCTGGAGCATGAGTGTCTCTCTTCTCAGGACCACCATCAAGGTGGCAAGGGGTGGGGGTAGGGAGCTGGGGGGGTGGGGCGCTTCAGACAAGATAGCCTCCAGGGGGGGCACAGGTACATTTTCAGATTCCAGAGTCAGCAGGGAGGCCCTTTCCTGACAGCTCGAGCTGTGCAACGTTGGTTCAAGATGTTGTAACTCCATTAGTCACCAGATTCAAGTTCATGTTGTGATAAGGGGTGGCTGTGGATGGGGAGACCAAGCAATAAGCCAGGAGTGTCTTCTTTCCAGCTCATGGACCACTACCCCTCCCCCATTACCCCTCGTTCATTAAAAGCATTTTTTAACTCTCTTGACCTTTTTTCCCTCCTGACTTCTAGTTCTGTAGTGCAGGTAGAGACCGATAAGATGGATCCTGCCTTCCGGGCAGAGTTCAAATATATATGGATAATTTTGCATGACCATTGCGTCATCGTTGGGTCGCTGTTGTTCCCCCAAGCGGCCTCCACGGCTCCTCACGGCATCGGGGCCTTTGGACGCTTCCGGGCGCTGCGGGCACTTTCGCGAGGAGCCCTCGGCTCCGCCCGAGCGCTCCCTTTCGGGCCCCCTCCCCACGCCTCACCTACCTTCCCCTCCCTCCTCCTCGGCTCCTCCTCCTCTCCCCCTCCCCGCTGCCCTGGCGGGGAGTCAAGCTAGGGTGAGCCGGCAGGGCTGAGCGGCGGCCGCGGGCGGGGTGCGGTGCGCGGGATCCGGCGGGAGGACCGCCCGCACTCGGGGAGGTGCCTGGGCCCGCCCTCCTTCTGGTCCCTGCCGGGAGGGGGCCCTCGGCCGGTGCGGGGCGGGGAGAGTCGCCTGGCCCCTCCCTCCTCTGCCCTCCCCAAAGTTGCCGTCTCCCCCGGGGCCGGACAGTCTTATGATCCAGCGGATCCTCCTGGGGAGGCTGGGCCGGGGAGAGGGTGCGGGTGCGGAGCGGCGGGGGCAGCGGGTGGGCGCGGAGACCGGGGCCCGGGCGGAGATCCAGGCAGCCACCGAGGCGGCGGCTGCGCCCGGGGCCCGCCGCCACCTCCCCTCGGGCGGGGGGAGCCGCTGCATGGGGCCGGGGGGGCGGCCCTGCTGCGCGGAGCGGCGGCGGCGGACCCCCCAGGCGGGCTGGGGCTGAGCCCGAGGCCGGGGCGGGGGCTCCGGGGGGACCATGCCCGGAGGCCGGCCGGCCGCAGCATGGCTCACGGGGCCGGCGCGCTGATGCTCAAGTGCGTGGTGGTCGGTGACGGGGCAGTGGGCAAGACGTGCCTACTCATGAGCTATGCCAACGACGCCTTCCCGGAGGAGTACGTGCCCACCGTCTTCGACCACTACGCAGGTAAGCCCGGGAACTGCTGACTAAGGGGCTGCTCCTCGGGCTGGGAACTTTAGAGCAACTTTGGCGGAGCCCCCGCTACCACCCCAGAGCGCGCTTCCCACCCCTCCCCCGCCGCACCCCCGGCCCCACCCCCGGGCTTTGCCTTGGTCTTTCCGGTTACCTTGGTCTTGCCCGCTAGTCCGATCCCCTCTTTTGACACCCCTAACTCCCGACCTCAGTTCCGGATCCTGGCATTTCTCAATCCCTCGGCGCCTTGGGCTGACCTCCCTGACCTTCCCTAAACCGCCCCCCCCACCCCAATCACTAGGGTAGGCTATGGGAGCTAGGGGGACCGAGCAAGACTTGGCTGCAGGACTTGGGAGAAGGGAATGGGCATCTGGGGGGCCACGTCATGCCCCGGCTTCAAGCCACTTCTTGGTGAGCGGAGCGGGACGCTAGGTTTGAAAAGGGGTGACATCTCCCGAGGAGAGCCCGCTTGCTTCCAGCTGGGTCGGGACAGGTTCTGGTGGGAAACGAAGTTGCCCCAGAGTCCAGATAATTGTGAGCTTCTTTCCCCGCCCCCACTTATGTCCTTGCAGTTAGCGTCACCGTAGGGGGCAAGCAGTACCTTCTGGGACTCTATGACACGGCCGGACAGGTGAGTGTCTTGGCCCCTGGCCTTCACCCAACTCCCTTTCCCCAATTCAAAGTGGCCCTGAAGGGTCTTGGAAACGGGGCTGTCTAGGAGGGAGGCTGTGTCTGCATAGTCTTTATTTTTCTTAACGAGTCAGTGAATTAGAAAAAAATGACAAACCCAGATTAGCCCACCCATGTGGACCCCTGGGCTGTGAAAGTTTTTGCCTGTATGTGCCTTCTGTGTGGTGCCTGGTGTGTGGGTCCCAACTCCTGTTGCAAAGTGGCCACGGCCAATCCCGAAGCGCCCTTATTTTTAGTTGCTGGTGGCCAGGTCTCCCCCTCACAGCCTCAGTCTGGTCCCTCATTGGTGAGTGGTCTGCCTGCCTGAGGAGGCTGATTGGTGGGAAATGGCATCATCTAATCTGATGGGAAGGCATTTGGTCCTGGTTATGTTTATTACAACATCATGGCACTCTGGGACTCCAGTCCCTGAAAACGTAATTTGTGGTGTTACCAGAGGACCACGGGGAAAAAAGAAAAGAAACAACACCATCCAGCCTCTCCCTGGGGCAGGGGGGAGGAGAAAGGGTTAGGAGTTCAAAGTGAATCTTAGAGGAAGAGAATTTTTTTTTTTTCCTTAGGAAGACAGGTGACTGTCTGGGTTTTCTTTGGGAAAGATTATTGTGCAGAAAGAAAAGGCACTTTCTGGCAGCCTCTGATCATTGTTTGCAAATTAGAGTTGACTCCTAAACAATTAAGGACTCTTTTCTGTCTCACTCCACCCCTTCCCAGACTCACTTTTGCTGGGGCTGATGATTGTGTGGTATAAAGTTTTGCAGAATCCACCCTTGTGATTAGACCTGAAGACTTCAGCAGAAGTTTCTACATGTCATGCAGAGTTGAGTCCTTGAGGACATATGAGCTACTGAAGGGCTTAGGGAGTATCTTGGGGGGATGTCCAGTAGTAGTTTCCTCATCTGTAAAATGGGTTTTAAAAATTCAGACCACCCCCTGTGCATGTATTATATGGTAGATGTTTAACATGGCACATACTGTATGCTTAGTAAAGGGAGACTATTCTTTGTAGCTCGTCTAGATTTGAATATCAGAATTGTGTACCAGGTTAGATTCTGAAGAATGTTGGGGGTGAGGGTGTGTGCCTTGATATGGCCTCTGGTTGCTAAGCTAAGTTAGAGGTGCCTCTGAGGATACATGCTGCAGTGCCCCCCTTTCATCAAACTGACTCAAGTCAGTACAATCAGTTCTTCTCTTGCCAGTACCCCCTTTTTGGTTGTCAGGCTCATAGGTATTACCTTTATCAGATTACTATCAGTTACTACCTTTATGCAGAGGGCAAAAGGCTGAACTAAGTCAAATAAGACTAACTTGTATGCAGTACACATTGATAAACTATAGAGGAAGCACTTTTTCTTTTTTCCCTCTAGGAAGTTCAGGTGACTTTCCCTGGATTTTCCTTGGGAGAGATTATTGAACAAGTCAGAATTTGGGTTGAAAGGAGAGGGTTTTAAAAAATTGTGCCTACAAGGAGGGACTGAGGTGATGGTGCACAGGTGAAATGGTGGTGGGAACTTCCTGGGAACTACAATTGATGTCAAATATATTTCAATAAATTTAAATTTAAAAAAAAATTTAAAAACTGTGCCTAATTTTAACTTATCTCACTACAGACTTTCCCTGTGTCACCAAGCCCTGCTCCATGCAAGAGCTGTCCTGTGCACAATGAAATGCAGCTACCAAGTATTAATACGTATTTACTGAGTCCCTCCCACATCCTAGGCATGGGGGAGCCACCTGCAGTTTTTATCCCATTTACTCTGCAAAATAACCCTGTGCGAGATGAGATCCCATCTTTGCAGATGAGGAAAAAGGGACTCAAAAAGTGCTGGCCCGAAGTCTCATAACTACTGAGGGAGATTGCTGGGAGCAGGACAGGGTCTGATCTGCACACTTGGAGCTTTGACATACCAGAAGCCGGAGGAACTGCTGAGATGGCACCAGGTTGATCAGTTTGCTTGCGTATCTGTGGACACGGCACCTGAAACCTTCACAGCCATTCATGTCGGGGTTGTATGCACCATTGACAAGCAGATCCAAAGGGTCGTCCCAGTCTGGGGCCCACGTAATACCAGGACTGCCTGTATGTCATCATGATTGCTCTTTCTGGTGGAGATTGTAAGATACACACCAAGTAGGACCAACTATTAGCAAATTCAGACACTACTATTTTTTATTCAGTTGTGGGATAGCTACTCTGTTGGCCAAGATGTGTGTTAAACCACTCCCGCTCTCTGCATATCTGCCATTTCTAATACTTTCGTTTTGAATCAAACTTGGTGACATTTCATCGTTAGCACTTAGGGTTTATTATTAATAAGCAGTCTTAGCAACATAATCATTAATGAGATTAAATGACAACTGCCCATTGTGAAGCAAATACTGCTGAGTACCTGGTGACTGTAAAGAATGGCCCATGGCTCATGGCCACACAGGTTGAAGTGTGTGTGTCACATGCCTGTTTGTGTGCATCATGTGGGAGGTTCCTGTGTTATATTCGGTCATTAAGACTCTACCCTTCCATGAATGATACCAGATTAACAATGACAATGATAAGTAAAGACAGATGCATACTTGCCTGCGTGTGCACGCAGAGATAGTTTTTGAGCCTGAGGGGCAGCAGAGGAAAGCCCGCTGGCTCTGGAAGCAAACAGGCTTGACTTCAGATCTCTGCCTTGCTGTCATTCTAACTACCTGTCTATGATCTGGTAAAAATGGATAATTAGAATCTACACTGCAGTGCTGTAAGCTGGTTAAAATTGTATGCCCTGGAAGCTGATACTGTTCTTGGTTGTAGCTATATTCTAGATATTAGGAGAAACTTTTGTCCTCAATTTGGTCACTTTAGTCGGAGGCGGGGTGGCTGCAGGTGGCAGCGGACAGTGTATTATGCCTAGGGTTGACAGAAACGTCACTTGGATGCCAGATGCTAGAAACTTTTCAGCAGAGGCCTGGAGCCAGCTTTGCACTTTGTAATCCCACTCATCTATCCCTGGACCTGTGGACATGGTGGAGGGCTCCCTGCTACTTCCTTCTTTCTGCAGAGCCTGTGATAGACTTAGAAAATCTAAAAGTTCAATGTAGAATTTGAGAAACAAGTGTAGGTTTCAGTTACTGTACTTTCAGAAAGGTAAGGTGGGATGAGCAGGGAGCTCACAGAACTAGAGAGTAATTGCTTTTTCTCCAAATCCTTCCTCCTGCATGTGGGTGCCACTGTCTTTGAATAACAGCCTCTCTCTCTCTCTCTCTCTCTCTCTCTCTCTCTCTCTCTCTGTGTGTGTGTGTGTGTGTGTGTGTGTATTTAAAGCAGCAGGCAACATTTACCTATTTACATGTTAGGGACCATAGTTAGGGAACTCATGGGATGTTTCCAGTAGGTGACCTTTTGCTTCCAGAGCAGGCTGCATGCCCCTTGGCCTCTGCTGCTATTGACCGGAGAGAAAGAACATGAACGTGAGTGCTGAGCATTGCTTTAGCCCTCACATGTTCTGCCTGAGCACAAACCTAGATGTCCCACACACTCTCTAGCCTTAGTGCTCAAGGGAAGCCCCCTCTTTTGGCCAAACCCCTGGGTGGTCCAGAAACAGCCCTGAAAATTCTGATGGCGTAGCATTTTGGGTGGAAGTTGAGGGTTGTGCCTTTCTCCTCACTGGGGCCTGAGAAGGGCCTAGTTTCCGGCCTCTGCCTCTGTGGAACTTCTCTTTTCTTGCCAGACTGGGCTTTCAGGACTTCAGAGTAGAAAGCAATTACTCTCTAGTTCTGTGAGCTCCCTGCTCATCCCACCTTACCTTTCTGAAAGTACAGTAACTGAAACCTACACTTGTTTCTCAAATTCTACATTGAACTTTTAGATTTTCTAAGTCTCTCCTATCTCTTCTGCTGCAGTCCCACTGTCAACTCTGGGAGGGACAGAGGGGTGAGATTTTCCCTCCTGCCTCTGCACTGTTTGGTGCCCAGGGGGAAGTGGGAAGAGCTCTGGCTCTCTGTGCAGACAAACTGGTGGGGAACAGCCTGGCAAGCTGCTCTCAGCTGCAGGCTCCGGGCTGATCGCTTAATCCTTGGCAGGAAGGCAGAACTTGATACCCTGAAGACTGAAGGACTGATGCCCAGTTTTTCCCAGGCCCTGGAATACTGTCACTCCGGAGGCTGTGGGTTGGGGGTGAGTTTGGGTTGCCTAGAGTTCCGGATTCAGCCATTTTCTCAGTGTATGGAAGGCCGCATGTATGCTTTGGGGTATGCTGTTGCTGTGTGTTCACTTAAACGCACACAAGTTCAAGGACGTGTATACCAGAGCTAAAAATATCCTTAACACAGGTGTCTCCTGGGTGGCTTTTTCAGTGACAAGTGAGGCCTGTTTCTCACTTGACATAGCTCGGCAGCTGTGGCTGTCCTGCCAGCCCACTGGGGGCCTAGGCAGCACTTCCCCTGCAGAAGGGAATCTCCAGGGTGGCAGCTTTGGGAGCGCTGCCTCTGCTTTTGTGGGGCAGCACCCTAGAGTATGCTCCAATGGGAGGGGGAACAGGAAGGACAGGGTGTTCCCCTTATAGAGCTCTGCCCATCTTCAGGCAGGTGTTCTCTAAGGTAGCTCCAAGGTAGACTTTTCCCAGGGAATTGGGAGTGAGTGTACTTGTGGAAATCCGATGGAAAGTGACTGGGAAATAAAGAGGTTTCCCTTTCTTTGAAGGGGGCCTGCAGGAAGCACCAGTGGGATTTAGGAACTGCCCACTCCTGTCACCCAGGCTCTGAGTACCCATTGCCCTGAGGGGCCCAGGGAGCGGTGTTTGGGAAATGCCACAGGGTTCCTTCTAGACATCAGTTGCAACAGGTGAGATGCTGGCACTAAGCACCCTGGTTTCCCTTAGTAACCTACTCTAGATTTGTCGGCTGTGAATTTTGCTAACCTTTTTAGAAGCTATTTATATCCCCCATGGAGTGCTGGCTTCCTCCCCTGTGTTGGGAAGGTGTTTGACCTTTGCTGGTTCCAGAGCCTTCACAGTGACGGAATGCCCAGTGTGCCCCATCCTGAGACTGATAGAAGTATGAGATGCCTTAGCTCATACCATGGTCCTGCAGGCAAGGCCCTCGAGGTGCTCACATCACCTCTTGTTCTGATTGGTTTCTGTTTGAGCCTCAGAAGGGCTCCCTCCCATTCCTGGCCTTACAATCTGTCTGGCTTCTCCACTTCTGTCAGAGTTCTCTTAGGATTTGGTGACATTTACACTCTGGAAACCAAAGCCCCCAGCGGGTGTATCAGGAATGGGGGTTATAGGTGTGCTGTGGGAGGTGGAGTGGGGCGGTGTGCAGGCTCAGGGGTCAAGCATATGCTTGTCATATGCTGCGCATGCCAGAATATGAAAATAGGTGGGAGGCATTGCTTGAAGATCATGGGTCAGAGACTTTATGGAGAACCTGGCGTTTGCGGTTTTGTTGTGGAATTTGGGGTTTGGGAAGAGGAGTCTTAATGGTATTAAAACAGAACAAAACAAAGCAACTCTCCGTGGGGGTATCAGTTTCTAGCAGTGACACACATGTTGGCAGCAGTAGCACAACTAAGAGACTGCAGATACAAAATAGCAATACTGCAAAGAGGAAGAAAGACAAGCAGTTACAAAGAGCAAAACCAACCAGGAGTTTGTCTTTAAAAGCTGAAATTCCTGAGCCTCTGTTGAATTTCCTTTCACTCAGGGAGGGCTTAGTTTTGCCCTAATTTGGCATGCTTGGGTCAAGAAGCAGCTTTCCTTGCCCTCAGCAGTTTTCTGTTCCTCTTTTAGTTTCTGGCAGGCAGCTGCTTTGCCGGTGAAAGCAGTAGGGGAGACCCAGCCTGGTAGGCTGCTCAGGGCCGAGGATGATGGGAGCTCTTCTGGATCTCCCCTCTCTCCACGCAGCCTTCTCCTAGATCCACTGCCTTCTGGGTGAGTTCTGGCTGCCTCCAAGCTCCATGAGGACAGACCATCCTGTGTCTTTATCAGCACCACCGGCCTGGGGCATGGAAGGCTGTGGGGTAAATGAATTAACCAGTGTTTTTAGGCCACGAGCCCCTATGGCTATCACCTGTGGCCTATTAATGCAGGCAGTTGGGCATGATTGTGGACACCTGAGCATGGGCATGTGCACATGTGCACGTGTGCATACCTGTGCCTAGGAGGGAGGGGTTAAAAAGGTAGAGTCACCTTGAGGGTGGGGGCTCAAGTTACGGTCTCCCTGCTGGCTTGTTTCCTGTACCTACCCGTGAAAATGGTGCCAGGGACTGCAAAATTCTATTTTTTGAAGTATTATTATTTTTGCGTAGAAGAATTGGGGTACAGGCTAGAGATGCTGGGGGTGAGGGGATTCAACAGAGTGAGGAGCAGAGCAGGTGGATCTACTGAAATATACTGCTGAGGGGAGGAACAGGCAAGACAGGAGAGGTCTGCTGCACTGTAGGTGGGTCAGCTCCCCGGCCAGGGGTTGAACTCAGGCCCTCGTGGTCCTAGCACTGAGACTTAACCCCTAGGCCACCAGGGAGTCCCCAAAATTCTTTTAAGCTGTTAGAACTAAGTGAATCTATGGGGCCTAAGACGGTTGCACAATAAAGGCATATACATAACATTTCTTCAACTGAGTGGATTCTCATTTGACTGTCAACTGAATTCTGCTGAAAGGCTAACCAGAGACACAGATTATAGCTTAAGTAATAGCTCCCAGCACAGCTCCTTTCTTAGGACAAAAGCTTTGTTCACACAGAAGTCTCTAAGGTTCACAGGGGCGGCAGGCTTATGGGCAAGCAGCCGGCCATCGTCATACAACCTGGGGGCTTAGTGCTCACCAGTGGGCCTGTCCCCAGTGCTGTTTCTCAGGCTCAGGTCTGCATCTGAGGCCTCTACCCCTCCCTGGATCTCCTGAGGAGGAGGAGGCTTGACAGTGAAAGAATGGGTTCTGGACTCTGCCCACATTTGAATCCCAGCTTCTCGTAACTGTGAGGCCACTGACCAGCTAACTCCCTTCTGAGATCTCTCCCCTTCCTGCCAACTAGGGAGCTCATGTCTGCCTTGCAGGGTTACAGTCCAGTGAGGACTGGAGGAGATGTCTATAGTTCCCCCATGGGGCCCACCAAAGGTGGCCACATTCGGGGACTCCACACCAATTCATTGCCGTTGTGTCAATTGAGTGCCTGCTCTCTTCACCTGTGAGAATAAACACTGAGCATACCTGGCCTGGTACAGTTACACAACAATCCCACCTTGGATTTCCAGGGTTCGCTTCCCATAAGGGGCTTGACTTCTCAAAACCAGCTTCCTTATCTGTAAAATGGGTATTACATGAGTATATTTCTGGTAGGGTCACCACATGAAGTCAGAGTTTCCAAGTTTCTGGATATTGGATTTCCTCAGGTTTAAGGTGACTGGGTGGGGCCTGGCCCACCTGTCCCTTGCAGCTTGAGTGATCTAACCTGGGTTACTTACCCTGTGACCCCGTCAGTTCACCCAGTCTGTGCTGAACACATAATCTCTTCACTGTACCTTGAATTGCAAATTTGGGAAATGGCAGACCAAATGGTCTCATGCAGGCAAAGGGGCACAGGGCGCGCAGATCCTGAGAGGGGAGGAGAGATGAGGGAGGGCAGGCCTGGAGGGCTCCCAAATATATCTTTTTATGGACCTCAGATCCCCATATCAGTATCAAAATGTGGGGTAGGACTGGTAACTAAATTATGGAGCTTTTCACCTGGTAACTGACAACTTAGTAATTAGAGGGGTATTAATCAGGTGCTGTAGGTTTTAATAGAACAGAAAATGGGGGAAGGGCATTTGTTCCTGTTTCTTTTCTAGTGACCAGTAGAAGTAACAAACCAGTTGCCTCTCTCCCCATCCCCACACTGGTCGGCCCTACCCAGGCTCAGGGTAGAATTTGGGGTTTTGTAATGACATGCTCCGTCACTCAGTGGCATTTCTACAAATGCATGCTGCATTTGGTACCTCCTCAGACCCTCTCTCCTCTTCTGAGTAAAGGAAGCTAGCGGTGTTCACCTTGTGCTGCCAGTTCAGGGAGGTTAAATGACTTGCTCCAGGCCACACAGTGGGTAAAAGGCCACTTCAAGATTGCAGGGCAGCCTGCCCCGCCTCTGAGTCCTGGCTTCTTTGTGTTAAATGACTCAGTAGCTTGACAGTGGTAAATGTCTCCTTTAATTGCACAAAATCCCACGATTGAATATTTCATGTCGAAAGTACACTGCAAGCACGTTTCTTTTCTAGATGGAAGAGTTGAAGAAATGCTGCCTACAGATGGAACAGTGGGGGCTGAGGCTAAATGGCTCCCAAACCACCCCACCCCATTCCTGGAAGTTAAAGGTGTTTTGTCAGTCTGAATCTCTACTTTTTACTCTTGCTTAAAAAGAGGCACACCTGGGGTGGCACGCTGGTGAGGATGTGGGAGAAGCTGGGTGCCTTCTGCAGGCAGGGGTAGCCTCTTCCCAAGAAGCGGGAGGGGTGAGGAGGTGGCTGGAGGGAACGTTCTCTGGACACAGCTGACTCTCCTGGAGCAAGCGGGCAGGACTCTTGTTCCTGCTGCCTGCCAACTTGCATGTCGCATCAGTGTGCTGTCGGGAGCCCCTGAACCTGCAGCGCCAGCCTGCAACCAGCACATGTGTCTTCTGACCCTGGGCCTCTCCGGGTCTTTATTTTCTCCCATGAAAACTACCATTTCAAACCTGTTGGTTCCTCTTCCCCTGGAATGCCCTGAGCACGTCCAGAGACTCCTTCTGCCACTGCCACTCATTTTGCTTGCCTTCCTGGCCATCCCCCATGGCTGCCGCTGATGGGCTTTCATTTCTTCCTGTTGGGCCGCTTTTCCACAGTGGCTTTCAGAATTATGTGAAAATATTCAGTCAATTAACAAACATTACCTGAACATCAGATCTGGACTGAGACCAGTGCCTGGGGCAGGAGTTGCAAGACAGGTTAGGCCCAGGCTCTGCCCCCAGGAGCTCTCAGTCTGTGAAGGGGCTAGCCCAGTAGTGAGTGATGGGAGGGAAGCAGGGCCTGTCCGTTGGAGGCGCAGAGGCCCGCTTCTTTCCTTCTAGGAGATGAGCTGCTTTTAAGAGACCAGTGAAGAGGTTCTTCAGGTTGATTTTAGGTGGAGAAGGTGCTCAGGTTAAATTCTTGCACGTGCTAGGGCTTGGAATTACTGCCCTGGCTCTCAAAGTATGGTTCCCAAACTAACATGCATCTTTGGGGAACTTGCTAGAAATCTAGGTTTTTAGACTCCATCCCATAACTCCCACTCAGAGCTCTGGAATGGCTGTTTTAACAGCCCTCTAGGTCATTCTAATATAGGCTGACATGTCAGGGCACTGGGTTTGAGGACATTGAGTTGTCATGTCCCTCTCCGTTGCTAGTCACACTCTCTCCACTCCATACCCACATCCTCCCACCACACACGCCACACCGTCCACACTTTATTGTCCTCAGAGAGCAAGGGACAAAATTTACTCATTTTTAACACCAGCTTATCGAACACATCTCCATACTCCCTCGTTTCTCATTCTGTACACTTTATCACAGCTCTACATATTTGCTGGCGTGAACTGAATCATTCCACCTACCTAGCTCCCCTGGTGCTAGGAGATGGGGCCGAGGCCTGAGCAGGAGACCTCTGTTGGTGTGGACCCAGGGCTGTGCACACAGTAGGCAGCCTGGACGTTCCTCGGTAAGACCTAAATGTGTGGCAGGCCATTTTCTCTCCCTTACTAATTAATGTAGAGGGCCAGCTATGCTGGAGGCCCGGGCCCTGCACTGTTCACTGCAGCTGAGGTTAGCACTCTGGGTGGGGACAGGCCTCACCCTGAGGAGGAAGCCAGTTTGGTTTCTGCTAAATTAGTTCCAAAGCAACAGATGAGGGGAGACAGTATTTTGTATTCAATCCTCCCTGGCAGGACGCTGGGAGTGGTGGGAGGAAGGGCCTGCTTTTCTAACACCCATTTCTCTAGGGCAGTGATTAATTCTCTGACTGACCTGAGCTTTCTCTGGAGGTGTCCTCATCATCCTCCATGCTCCTGCCCCTTCAATTCTCTCTCTCTCTCTCTCTCTCTCTCTCTCTCTCCACCCTTGCCCCCCCTCCCATGCAAAGTTGTTCAAGTGTAGAAAAAGGCATCCTCCTTCAAGTAAAGGCTAGATTATAAATGTAAGAACTGCCTCTAAGAGGGAGGGTATAATTCTGATTATCCAGTGCACTCCATTTATCAACAAAAGGTTGTCCTCTTGAGCCAGCTGGTTAGGAGCAGACCTCACGCTTTTTGTCCTATAATGTTCCCAGTGACCTCTTGGGCTCTGGAGATCTGGGGAAGGAGCTGGAGGTGGAGGTATAGAAAGTGAGACCCTGAGGCTGAGCTACCCCCTGATCTTTGCTTCTGGCTCCAGCCCCACTGGGGTTGAATCCCTTCTTTGAATTTCAACTGAGCAAGTCTATAGGCTGCAGTCTAGACTTTGGTTTTCTTAGTGTGTAAATCTTTACTCAGCATCCAGAAAGAAAACCCCAGAAGGGGATCTACATGTGGCACATAGTTCTAAACACAAGTTTTCATGTGATTTCACATCACACCCATGTTGGCTTTTTTTTTTTTAAGATTATTTATGCATTTAAGAACTGGGTACAGGCCATAGGTGTGGGGGGTGAGAGGATTCACCAGAGACAGAGTGGGGAGTAGAACAGGAAGATTGACGGTGAAATACACTGCTGAGGGGAGCAGCAGGTGAGACAGGAGAGGTCTGCTGGACCATGTGGGTCCCCTCCCTGGCCAGGGATCAAACTCGTGCCACAGTGGCTGCGGGTGCTTCATAGTGTGGTGCTAAACCCCTTGCACCATCAGGAAGGCCCCATGTTGACTTTCTTAGCAGCTCATTTTAAAGGGAATTTTCATCTGTCTGGATATTATTGAAGGTCTGTAAAATCAGGTTATAGGTAGCCACATTAAAAAGGTAGCATTGCCTTTTTTAGCGCAGAATAACTCATTTCTTAACTCACAGGACTCCCAGCAGAAAGGCTCCTAGGTCTATTTGGATAAAATATTGGCCAGATTGTGTAATGTTCTCCAGTAGGAATATGGTTCTGTGCACTGTTCTGGACCTGTAGGAATTCTTCAGTGTCTTTTGTCAGCTGTCCCTCCATAGTGGCCTGCTGCTAAAAGGGCTATGAATGGGCTGACTTGCTCAGTTCTGCCTGGATTGGGGAGACTTGAATATTGCCTGCCCCATGGGGGAGCCCTGCGCTCCTGCTGCCTGACCTAATGGGGGTGTGGAAGCGTCAGGGCTAGGCAAGCTAGAGTTACGAACAAAGGATTATTCAGAAACTCCTGGTGGACTGAATAGTTACGTAACTTTCCTGCTCTTCCCTTTTTTCAAAGTTGACAGATAACTGACATTCAGCGGATTTTACATGTTCACAAAGTGCAATAATGGTGCACCGATCCACTTTAATTCTGCCACAGTGTCATCACCCCCAAAAGGAACCCTATACCCATTAGTAGTCATTCTCCTCTTCCCTTCCCCCAGCTCCTGGCTATATGAGTCTCCTTTTTTTCTCTACGTTTTTTTTTGTTCTGGGCATTTCCTATAAATGGACTCATACAATATGTGGCCTTGTGTGCCTGACATCTTTCACTCGGCATAATGTGTCCAAGGTTCATCGTGCTGTAGCGTGTAGTCATACTTCTTTCCTTTGTTGTGGCTGAATAAACCTTGTCTTCGTTTTCATTCCTTTTTGTCAGTCTTTATGACATGGATGTTTTGACCTAGGCTGAGAGCTATTTTCTGGGTTGAGAGCAGAAAGTGGAGCTATCCTTACTCCTGCCCCAGGCAGGAGTGGGGGCAACTGGCCTCCCCTCTACCCTCCCAGAGTTCCCTTCTCCCCATGACCGTTCAGTCTCCCCACCACTGTTCATACCTTCATACTTTTATTCATCAAGTATGTGAGTATCACTCTAACATGGATGGGTGAGGACAAGCAGAGCCCTCAGACTGGGCTCTTCCCCTTGGGAGCTCAGAGTCCATTGGGAAGAGAAGAGGTATTCTGATGACCAGAGGCTAGTAGAACATGGGATGTACATGAAGGGGTGAGTGTTCAGTGTGAGGAGTGTCAGGAAGAGGCCCAGCTGCCTGGTTACCTGCCCAAGGCCCCTCTTTGGGGCCAACTTGATTCAGACACTTGATCTTTCCCTCTCACGTGCTATCAGGTCCATGGATCTTGTTTGTATTAACTCATGAGATACAGATATAAATGAGGTTGCTCAAGGATGATCAGCATGTGGTCTCAGGACAAAAAAAGCATACACCAGTGTCTCACAGAAGAAGAGCAAATAGCCAGTGAGCACAAAACTTGAGGCGATATGCAAATAACAATCCCTTTCATCTGTCAATTTGACACAATGGGAAATATTGATACCTGAGAGTCAGGACAAGCGGCTGCTTTGTACACCACCATTGGCAGTAAAACCTGACACAACCCATGTGCAGGTTAATTTGGCAAAGACCCTTTCATTTTCAGTCCCCCATTTCTATGAATTTATGCCAAAGAGATATTCAGAGTACATGAAATTTGCATAAAAGAATATTCTTCCCAGTGATATTTATAGTCATAATTATTATAAACATTTTAGTGCATAGTAAAAAGGCATTTGTTCAATGATAGTATAATGTATATTAGAGTAATCACATCCATTAGAAATTGCTTTTAAGAAATATAGCTATATGAAAAGGCTAATGATGTGTTAAGTGTGAAAAAGCAGGAATAAAAACTATATAGCATGATGACAACTTTGAAGAAATGCCTGTGTGTAAAATGTAAGGGAAAATTGCAGGAAAATTATCAAACTGTTCAAGTGCTTGTCTTCCTGGTGGTCTCTCATTGTGGTATCAGTCTTTCACGGAGAGGTTCCTTAAATGTCTGCTCACATTAACAGAAGGGGCTCTGGGATGTTTGGGTAACTCTTTGGACGTGTAGGGCTGCTGGACTCTGCCTTGACTGTGGGTCAGGGTTTCTCAGCCTCAGAACTATTGATACTTCGTACTGGGTAGTCCTTTGTTGTGGGGACTACCCTGTGCATTGTAGCGTGATTCCTAGCATTCCTGACCTCTTCCCACTGAATGCCAGGAGCACTCTTCCCCAGTAATGATGATCTAACTCCAGACATTGCCAACTTGGGGCAACATTGCCCCATAGCCTCCCTTGGCACCAACAGTTAAGAGCCACTGCTGGAGAGTCCTCTGTCTGGACCTTTTCATTCAGGAACCTATTATGTAAATAGATTCTGGCTTTTCTTCTTGGACTGCTCATAGCCCCAGAGAAGGCTTCCGCTCTCCTCTTTAAGGAGCTGGTGCTGGACTGCCGGTGTCCTGGGAGGTGAGTGGCGTGGGCTCCAGTATGCACCCTGGCCTTTTTTATTCAGTGCGTTCATCTGGGTTTTGTTTCCTCCCAGCCAGGGAACACTCTGTGCTACCCTTCCCAGAGAATAAATATTCTCTGCCTTTTGTCAAGGTTGGGACAGTGTTTATTGTTTAGAGAATGGGACTTGGGATCTTACGGTTTCATAAACAGGCTTTCAGTCCATCCTCATTTGTGGCTCCGCCTTCAACCCACTTACAGAAACACACATTGCTCTGGCGACCACAGCTTCAGGGTTTCTTCTGTGCAGAACGAGATGCTTCTTAATATTCCCCTCATCGCCGGTTCAGAATTTGACTCCCAAGCTCTGCTAGATCAGTCCCTACTTGTTCTTTATCCTTCTTATAATCGTGTTACTATTGTCTTTCCTGTTTGCTTTGTCCTAGTAGTTTTATGACTTATTTTAATCATAGTCAAATTGAGAGAATTTTGGAGACACCAGGGATAAATGTACATGTTCAGTTGTCTGGAATTTAGCAAGGGTTTTAATTTTTTTTTTCATAATTGCAAAGAAAATAGTGATGGGTAACTTTTTAGTGCTTACTATCTAGGACTTTTCTTTAGTGTCAAGGTAACTGGGAGGATGGATTCATAAGCTTACTTGAGATTTAGAGTTTCAAGCAAAAAGAATTGGAAATTTGAGAAAAGAATTTCCACGTGTGTGGAAATACATGATGAACTTTTCTTCCCACATGCGAGTGGTTTTCTGGTGGCCAGACCCGTGTGTCTGTGGTCAGGCATCTTATTGCTGGCCGGAGCTGGATGGACACTAGTATTCTAATTACGTAATCTCTCCCTTGCTAGAGTCTGTAGAGTCTATGGATTGTGACTTTCCAGTTAACACATTTTTCAGACAGACCAAAACATATTCTATTAGGTTGGGGCTTGCTTTCCTTGCGTCCAGTCACCTTGTCTAGATGTGCATGTCCTCAAGGATTTGGGCCATTTCTTTGACCCCCACTGCAGATGACTAGTAACTATGACAATTTGATTTTTATTAATTTAATTCTCAAAATGTAGTCTTATCTCCAACCACTAGGGTGTCTTAATGTAGTTCTTACATATTATCAACTATACCCACGGTCATGAATGACACCAGGGGTGGGGAGGAGTCCTTGTGGTGCTGGAGGTGGTGGGAGACGGGGAGATGACATCTGTGTTTGGGTTGGGGGTGGGAGGGAGCACAGGCAGGAGGACAAGGTATTCCAGGCCACAAGAAAGCACAGAGAGGCACACAGGAGAGGCTGGGGTGGGGGCTGGGCAGAACAAGGCGCAGACTGCTCCTTTTGCTTACAGAGCAGGTGGTCACCAGGGAAACAACTAAAGAAAAGGAGCTTGATGTGGCCCGACGGGTCTTGAACACCAGGCTCAAGAGTTTGGACTTTGTAAGGAGTGTAGTGGGGAGCCAGCAAATGCTCTGAAGATCTGAGCTATAGTGGGGAGATTGATGGAGAAACATTAGGTGATATCGATTTTTCCTTGCAGCCTTTTTTAGTCCTCGAGAGTGGCATATTCTCCCCTTTCTGAATTCCTGCAGCACTTAGCACATGTGCCTCTTGTCATTAATGCCTACCGTCAAGGTCTTCTTTGGACCTGTTTATCCCAATTAATCATAACCTCATATGACATTGTGAGATAGATGGCATTGTGTACTCTTCCTCCTGCTGGTTTTTTTTTTTTTTTTAAATAGATGCGGAAACAGACTCAGAAACACTGAAACAGCCTGTGCAGGTGATATGGCCCAGGAGGCAACCCTGGCCCGCCAGACACTCTGGCTCCAGATCTGTCATCATTGTCCCGGTGACTTGCCCCAGCTGCAGTGTCTTAGGAGATGGTTTATCTAAGCTCGTGGCTCTCTGAAGGGAGATGTTTGCCCTCTGGTCTTCCAGGTAGCACGTAAGACGGGCTCCATAAAGGAGTGGAGGTGATAGGCCATGCTCTCTGACTAGAGTCCCCTGGGTGAGACTCTGAGCATTTTGACCAGGCTGTGGGGTCCACACCCCAAGGTTTGAAAATCACCCTGACAGTTCCAACTGCTCCAGTGATATATTTGCTCTTTCACCTAGTGCCCTGCCCTGGCGTAGAGGTAGGGCAGGAGGCTGGCAAGCTCCTTAGCCCCCTGCAAATCTTTATACTTTCTCTGGGCTCTCTCTGGCATTCTTTCATGGTCTCGCCTCATCTGTAGTCACTGGTCCTTTTGTAGCTGTTACTGTCTCTGAGTGACGCTGCCTTTATAGCCCTGGCCTCTAGACTCAGGTGTGCACTTATGCATGCGCGCACCCATGCTGCAGGTGTCCACAATCAGGCACGTGCGCCACGTGCTCACACCCCAGCACCTCCTGCATCAACACAATCAAGGCCGCAGGTGGTAGCTGCAGAGGCTAGCAGAGGTGGGGAAATGGGTTAAATCACTTACCCCACACCTGAGCTTAGCTGCTGCTCTCACTGTCCAGGAGGAAGGGGTGACAGCGCCTGTCCCAACCCCTCATCCTAGGGTTTTCTGAGCAGGCACAGAAGAGAATAGATTACTGGGGTGAAGGTATATCTAGTGCCCCCCCCCACCTTTTTAAATAAAGTTGTGTTCTTGCTGCTGATTTCCTCATTTGTCTGGAGCATTGCTTCTCTTTGGTTCTGTTTGACTGGTTCTCATGTGCTGTGGTCAGAGTCACATCTCCCTGGTCAGGTTCTTTGTGGTGGGAAGCTCAGCTCCTGGATTGACTGAGCTTGGAACCCAAAAGGAGCTGGTGTGGGCATATGTCAGACACATGGTTCGTAGTCAGCCACTGAAAACAGCCTGTGTCTGTGTGTAGCCCGAGCTAGTGAGGGTGCGGTGGCCACATCAGAGCCCGTGTGCATCTTGACTCTTGCAAGTTTCTGGTCTCATCAACCATTGTTTCTAAAGAGTATTTCATGTATGTTGCTGTAGCTCTTTCGGGGATTTCAATACAACACGTGACACTTCAGCCCTTGTCTGCCATGTAAATGTGCACTTACTAAACCAGCAAAACTTCCCAGTGTGTTTTGCACAAAATCAATTTTCCTCTCAGCTCTCACCCCTGATTATTTCTCTGCCCCAAACCAGCTGAAATTGAATAGAGAAGGAGTACTCCGTGCGGGTGCTATTCCTACCTTAGCCCATCGACTCTCCCAGCACCTAAGTCCATTTAACAGTGGAAGCGAAAAAGGGGATTTGCCCAAGATCACAAAGCTAGCTAGTGATTCACAGATTTAAAAGTTCTATTTTGGAAACCTATGATCTGCTGCCTGGTTAAAACAAAGGGAACTGGAACTACCTATGCCAGTTGGTAGGAAAACCACATCCTGCCTCCCTTCTGCGAGACTCTCCTGTGACTTAAGACAAGTGGTGAGCTTTTCTGAGACTCTGTTCCCTTATCAGTAACATGGGAGCTGTCCTGTCTCTTAAACTGGTGGTGAAGGTGGGATGCTTGAGTTTGGAATGGAACAGGAACAAGGTGTGATGAGCTTACTTACTGTAGCCTGGGAAATTCTCTGGGCATCTCCTGTAGGGCACCGAGGCCAGAACTGAGGGGAGATGAAGGAAGGAGCGCAGACTAGGGGTGAGGGGAGCCTGCAGCTGCTGTCAGGTGGTGAATGCAGTCCTGGGGCGGTGATGTGCTGGCTCTCTCTGCCAGTGAAGGCCTGCAGGGCATGCGCAGCACTGCTGCCCTTCAAAGAGATCTCAGGCTGAGTATATGTGTGGGGGAGTGGCTGGGGTGGGTGGGGTGCTATCTGCATGGTCCCACCTGGGCATACTTGTGGACCTGTGTGGATTTTGGTAAATGATGGTAAAATTTACACAATGTAAAGTTAATTAAAGTGTCCAATTCAGGGATATTTGTTATATTCGCAGTGTTGTACAACTACCATCACTCTCAAGTTCCAAAACATTTTTTTTTACCCCAGCAGACATTGTGCATATTTTTTAGGATCCGGTTTGTGAATATGCGTTTATGAACTTCATCAGGTCATCCTGATTTTGCCTGCCTGCTCAGAAGCCTCCCTCATCTGTAGAGGGCAGATTGTATGTTTGGCCAAAGTGTATGGGTTAAGTACTTAGATTCCAGATGGGCTTGTTAGTGATGGTTTGACTCCTCCATGAAGCTTAGCTGCCGCTTCTAGGTTTCCAGGTTTAGTCAAGAGTGTAGTTACTGGGGTCATCCATGCTGTTTAGCTGCTTATCTTCTCAGTATATCAAGAGGCGAGTAGGGTGTATATGAGAGGCGAGTCTTTGTAGACTCTTCCCTGGCCTCAGAGGCAGAGAAAGGCAGATACTAGTTCACAGATGAAGAAAATGTTTTTTACCTCTGGATTCGGCCAATTCCTAACCCCCTGCTCTGTGCACACAGTGACTGTTCCCACACCACTTGGGAAGCCCCAAGTGACTGCATCCGCCATGCCCACATTGAGAGGCTGAGAGGGCTGGTCTGTGCAGTGGCAGGTCTAACCCTGCACACGCCTCCCGCTCCATAACCATTGCTATATTCACACTTGCTCTGGTGAGACGCAAGGACCATAGCAGTGGCCAAAGTAGAGGCCCTGGAGTCGCTCCAGGGGCCAGTGAGTGGCAAACCATTTTATACTGAGTGAGAGAAGAGTGGAGGAGTGGGGAAGGGTAGAGGGAGAAGGAATTAGAAGAGGAGCAACAGAAGAAGGGGTGAGGGAGGTACCACCTTAGATAATTTAGGGAATATTTCATTCAGATCGGACTGTCTACCCAAGAACCAATTGGGTGAGGAGTGAAACTTGGTTGTCTTAATCCCACAAATTCTTCTGGCAATGTATGGGGTCAGGGGCCCAGGGGCATGTGTCTTGAGTGGAGGAGACTTGTGCCCTAAACTAAATCAGCTTTGAAAAGGAAGAAGAGGGAGGAGGATGCTCAGTCAACCGCACCCTCCATACCTTGGTAAAATAAAAGACAAACAAGGCAGTGGCACGAAACACCAGCAACTCATTTGTTGAGAACGTGACCCCATCTGAGATCCTCCACTTTAGAGCTTGTGTTATTCAGGGAGGTGGTTTGGAGCCCTCGGTGTACCAAAGGAAGACAGCCCCTGTCATGGACTGATTCTCAAAAGTGGTGACAGCAGCCTGAGAAGTCAGTCTGTTCCTGGAGAATTCGGACACTGGCCCACCTTCTCTGGTGAGGTGGCTGGTGAAAGAGGTGTAGGCCGGCACCATGCAAACAGGGGTGATGAGGCTGCAGTTCACCTTTGTGCCCTCACCGCCCATGTGCTGCCCTCGCTCCTTCTGCAGGAGGCGAATGAGCTATAAAGCAGGCTTAGAAGACCTGTCCCTGGCCTTGGGAGGACACAGATAGAGGAAATCCTATTCCAGTGGAAGAAATGGGATGACACAATCCCAGAGTGCTACAGAAGTACACAGGGTGGAGGGCAGGGTCGGGGACATACTTAATCTGAATTGTGGGTTATGGGAAGATTTATTGGACGAAGGGATTTCTAGGCCAAAGACAGGGGACCCAGGTGAGGAAGAATGTGGAGAGGGAAGGGACAGTGAGACTGACTAGGCAAGTGACTGATATCCTGTGTGTTTGGGATGGAAATGAGTATGTTGGGGTTCTGACTAGAGCCACATAGAGTAATGATATCATTCACTGAGATGGTGAACACAGTGGTTGCAGATTTGAAGGGGAGGAAATGAGTTTAGTTCAGAAATGTCAAATTTGAAATGTTTCTCCTTTAGTCCAAAGGATGCACCCAGAGCTGGGTCAAGAGCTCTGAGGCAGAGAGAGCCCCCAGACACCCTTTTCAGACTGTCTCCACTACATCTTGGGCCTAACCTGTCCAAAGCTGAGTCCTTGAGTTTTCTCCCTAATGTGCTTCTCAACCTTCAGTCTTATTCTTAGAATGGACACTGTCCATTCAATTGCACAAGCTGGACACTGGGTCATTTTAGAGACCTCTATGACCTTAGCACAACTTCTAGCCCATCACCCAACCCTAAAGGCTACTTCCAGAAAATATCTTGGAACCACCATTTCTCTAGCTGACAGCTACTACCACTTATTCTAAGTCACCATCTCCTCTTTCCTGAATTACTCTAATCATCTCTTGCCTTGTACTCCTACCCAGTTGTAATTTATTGTTCACAAAGCAGCCTGAATTACCTTAAAAAATCAAATGACATCACTCCCTTTTCTCAGCCTTTCATTATTTTCCATGCAGGTAGGCGCTCAGGATCCAGGTGGGCACCCTCATCAATCCCACCTGCCCAGGGCCTTCAGTGTGGGTCAGGGCATTCCTCCCTCAGGGCTCTTACACACACAGTCCTGTGTCTGCTTCTTAAAACAGCCCTCAGATCTCAGATTAGACATCATCGCTCCCTCTACTTATTCTCCTAGTACCTGGCTCTTTTCCTTCATTGTGCCGATTCCAGTTTGTGTTTAGAGTAGTTTTTGTCCCACTTTGTTACAAGCCTGATTCAGTGCTTTAACTATCAGGCCCATCCCCTCCCCCAGTTACAACAGATAATTCTCCTTTACTTATCCTCAAGTGAAATCTACAGGTGATATAACCTCTCTAAACACATAATATCAAAACAATACAGCATCCTAACAGCAATAGGAAGGAAAAATGAGAGCAATTTATATAATAAGTATTTCAGAATTAAATTCCTCTATGCCCAGTGCTGTATACTCTAGAAATTATAATGCAGACTCCTATAGATAGATTTACCTTAGATGCAACAGCTACAAATGTTAACTAACATGGCTATGTTTTATTGGAAATTCAGACACTAGAAGCAATATTGCCAGTGGCATGGAATTTTCTACAACAATGGGCAATTCCTATAATGTCTGGAACACAATAAAGTACAGTCTATCTTTCTCCTTCAATTTGCATTGCAATTACCTTCCTGGAAAATTCATTAAAACCATGTGAAAATAATTTGTGCTTTTATGAACAACAGAGCTAGGTCCTAGATTTAGGCAATTATAAAAGGGTCTCTCATGCTCACCAACACCAAACTGTAACATCATCAACCATGTGGCACTGGGACAGCTCTTCAATATACAGGTGATGTGACACTCTGGCTCTCACGCCTGAAGGCCAGTAGAATCCCCCCACTCATTTTGACAATCAGACACACCTCCCACATTTCCAAAATGTTCCCCAACTTAGACTTACATGATCCTAACTGAGGGTCACTGCCTACTCTCTTATACAGTTGACCCTGGAATAACGTGGGTTTGAACTGTGTTATTCTGCTTACAGACAGATTTTCTTGTAAACATGGTGTAAACTCACAGTATCGGTAGAGTCAGTGCTATAAATGCATTTGCTGTTCCTTATAATTTTTAAAATTTCTTTTCTCTAGCTTACTTTCTTGTAACAATATGGTACATGGTACATATAACATAAAAACATGTGTGAATCAACTGTTTTGGCTATCAGCAAGGCTTATAGTCAAGAGCTTGATTTAAATTGGTAGTTAAGTTTGGGGATGTCAAAAGTTAAATGGATTTTGACTACTTGGGATATCAGCACTCCCAACCTCCTTGTTGTTCAAGGATCAATTTTAGCGTGAGCTCCTGAGGGCAGTTCCATGTCTGTTTTTTGCTAGAGCATACAATGTGCTCAGCAGAGACTGAAAACTAATCAGTGTGCATTCTTTCAACATAAAAATTTCTGTCAAGAAAGTTAGAAAAGGAATATATCGCAGGGAAGTGTGACCTGACATTTACTTTCCTTTGCTTGCCTTAGGCCAGCTGACCTCTGTTTTAGGGAAAGAGACTGGTAATTATAGTTTCAGAAAATACAGAATTTCAGTTCTAAATCCTTTACAACAAAGGAAGTGATCACACCATGCACAAAAGAAATTGCCCTAGCTCTGAAGTTGTGGTTTGTCTTTTTTTGGAAAGTCAGCCTTGCCTGTTGAAGAGCTCACAACACTTGACCAGCTCTCTCATTTATCTTAACATGTGTATGCTATATTTATTCTCCCTTCACAGATGGGGAAATGAAGCCTGCCGAAAGGCCATATTTAGCTAAGTCTTGATCCTCTGCCTAGTGGGGTCAGTTTAGATAAAACAATCCTGAAACTTGATTTTTATCCAGCAGTTGGAACCTCCTCCCACATTAAATCTGTTACTCGGGCTGCTCACCAGAGTACAAAGTGTTAGTTTGAGCATTTTTAACCACACAACGTGGCGGCGTGGCGATCTAGTTCAGCTGCTTCTTGCAAAGAAGTGTTGGTTCTTAGTGACAAGGGTAGATCATGGCAGAGCCAGCTCTCAACTACTGGCTCTTCCACAGCGTATTTCTAATTTCTCTCCTTTTTCTACAGTTCATCTAAACAGGAGTTACGACTGATTAGTTAGCCAGAAGAACACAGTGATGAAAAAGAAGCCAAAGATCTGATCACTAGCTCACAGACAATTGGTAGATTCTTTGGGAGACTGACATTACAAATGACAATATATGAAGAGGACGGTTGCTAAAAGTTACAAGCTCAACCATCCATTGCAGTAGTTCTTTTTACTGAGAACTAATCAGTAAATGCCGTCCACAACAAAACTGAAGATTAAAAAAAAAACAACCAAAAAACAGAAGCCAAATATTTGAAAAGTTTTGGAAAAACAATTACCTCTTAGGAATTTATAGTATCTCAAAATATTTATTTCTCCTCTCCCAATTTTCTTTAATCCAGCAGTAATGAGAGTTGACAGGCAAGTTCGATAAATTCACCATTGACACATTTTGAACCAAATTTAGCAAAATGTTCCCCAAAGGGACTCAACCTATCTTTTTTGAAAAATAGTTATTTTTAAGGGAGTAAGGACTGATATTCTTATTTTACAAAATTAAATACAAATGAACTAAAAAGTGCTAAAAGGGCCACACAAAGGAAATGAGTTTTCAGTGACTATTACCAAAACTATTGAAACAATGCTTACAGTAGATACATTACCTTTATGACAAAACCCCCTCCATCTTCAGAAGCTAGCTACTGCCTATGTGGCCCTTTGACTTCAGAATAGCACCCTTTGGGGGCTGGAGTGTTTCAAGGGTCATGCCTGGTATCTGTTTTGAACTTCTTATTCAGACAGATGTTTCAGATGGAGATGACTACTGTGCACCTGGGAAGTGACAGAGACTAGCTCCTGATCTACAACGAGGCACCAGTCATTGGGGGGGGGGGGTGCTGTTACTCACTGTCTACTGTAACTCTTGAAGTAGTCAGCAGCTGTTGTAAACTTTAACATTCGGGAGCTTAGTGAGCAGGTTCCTCAAAACACCAAAAAAAAAAATGGATCCACCGTGTATGTCCAGCAATTCCATTCCTAGGAATCTATCCAAAGGGCACAAAAACACTAATTTGAAAGGAAACCTGCACTCCTATGGTTATTGCCACAGTATTTACAATAGCTGAGCTATGGAAACAACACAAATGCCCCGAAACAGATGAGTGGATCAAGAAGATGTGGTATATATACACAATGGACTACTGTTCAGTGATAGAAAGAGACACTCATGCCATTTATAGCAACACAAATGGAATTGGAAGGGATTATGCTCAGTGAAGTAAGTCAGAAGAAAAATGAAAAATATCAGGTGGTTTCACTTATATGTGGAATATAAAGAAACCAGACGATGGAGACCATAATTTGAGTAGGGGGAGGGAGCGGGCCAGAACGTTAGTGCACAGATATATCACAGGTAGTACAACTACGGGGACTACACCTGAGGGGAGAAATCAAATACTTCACAAAAATTAACAATGATGTAAGAAAATACATAAATTCAAATTTAAAAAGAATAAGAAAGTTCTACAAAAAATAAAGCCTGGAGTTTGTCTGATGAAGGATTCTTGTGGCACCCTCTTTTTCACATTCAAGGTTGTCAAGAGGAAAACCCCATGTAGGTTTTGAGAAATGACTATTTCCTAAATAAAGATCCTGGGTAATTTGGGAATTTCACCTATTCTTCTAGTACTTCTAGTACTTGGAGTCTTCGAAGGATTTGTCATTGACATTCTCCCACTTTGTAGACAGAGCAACTAAGGGAGAGAAACCAGTGATTTGATTGAGGCCATGCTGATTAAGGCCAATCCTTTCTTTTCAATAAGACTCAATTCAAATGCCATCTCTTCTGAGAAGTCTTTTCTTAGTGGTCCTTGATTACCACATTTGGACTTGAAATCTACTGTTCACATACATTTCTCTCCCTTTCTGGAACGCCCTAAGAGCAGAGACGTGTGTGTGTGTGTGTGTGTGTGTGTGTTTGTTGTGTCTCCGTCCATCAAGCCCTTCCTCCTCGGTGCTCCTATACATGTTCCCGCACCAGCACTGCATGTCTTGTCTTCAAGGCTGAGACTTTGAGATCTGCAAAGCCTTAGTGTATCACAGTACAGCTGCTCATTTGAGCATGGTGCCTTATTTTTAACAAACAGGAATCGTTTGAGAGAGCTTCACCAATGTTTATAGTGTTTTGCAAATGAGATCTAGCTCTTCAAGGCCTACACTGCCCAGTGTAAGTGGTTTTGTTAAAAATAGATACTGTGCATATGTATTTTAAATAAGCGTGCATATCCACAAAGCATGTAGTTTAAACAATGCACTGAAGTCAGAGGGAGCACCCAGATCCACACGAAGGGACACAGAGGCTCCCAGGGGTACTGCTTGCTGGTAACCCAGTATTTATAAGGGGGGGTCTAGCTGCTGGTCTTTTGCCTCCACTCCCTGCTGCACTTGAAGATTTTTTTTTTCCATTCAAAGAACATTTCTTTTATTGTCTGCATATTCTTGTCAGGCTGTAGATGTGTGAACTTTTTCAAGGGTTGTTATCATTTGTAGATCAAGGACTCTTGACAAGTGGCCAGCCTAACCACTAAGCTGTTGGAATACACATTTTAAAAGCTAGATACCTCCTGCAGTTTGGCAGTTGGTTAAGAAGCTAAATATTTTACCAAGTAGTCTAACAGCCATTTTGACCAAACTCAACATTGTTTTCCATGGTTTTGATATGGAATAGTTATCAGTAATAAGCTTTTCTCGACTCCTGAGAATGTTCCAGTAACCATATTGAAATGTTTAAGTACCTACCTTTTTGGTTGGAATTAAAATATAATTGATTTGTTAATTAGAAGGACACTAGAGAGTTGACTGTGAAAAGTTCTGATTTTGATGAGTGGTTATTTTAAAGTAAGGGCAGTTCTACAATTAACTTTCTTTGTGTCATCCAGGTTAAAATAATAGCTGCAAATGAAAGATTCTGCATGTTTAACTTACCCCAAATTCAAATTTTTACATTAAATTCACTCAAGATACTGTCCAATGACTCAATAAAGAGTTTTATATGGGATACAGTATGCACAGAGAATAATTTATTTTTTAAATTTGCTATCTATTATTAGACTTCTAATTACTCAGGCTGGATTGCAGAAAGGTCACATTCTTATAACTGCCAATTATTTAACTAGAGATTATGAGCAGAAGGCGTTCATTTTAGATAGTTCAGACTTAAGAAGTAACATTTCTCTCCAAGGTATTCTAAATATACTTGTTTTGTTTTGTTTTTTTTATAACCCCAAAACTTTGCAATTATTCCAACCAAATATGCAATTTAACAGAGATCTACAGGGCCTGCCTTGGTGGTGCAGTGGGTAAAGCAATGCACTTGGAAGCAAACCACAGCCACTGCAAGCACGAGTTCGTTCCCTGCCCCGCCCCCCCGCCAGTGGGGGGTGGTCCACATGGTGCGGCAGATCTCTCCTGCCTTGCCCGCTGCTCCCCTCAGCAGTGTATTTCAGTCTGTCTGCCGGTTCTGCAACCTGCTCTGTCTCTGGTGGATCCTCTCAGCCTTCACACTTCTGGCCTGTACCCCAGTTCTTGTATGAATAAAAAAAATAAATAAATCTTAAAAAAAAAAACAAAACAGAGATCTACAAATGATTGGTTTAGTTTCCTTCCTCTCACTGAGAGAAGTCAGTATTCAATATAATCATGAAAGGAATCTATCTGCACGACAGACTTGTGTTCTATAGATCACAACATTATTAATATTATTAAGCATTTCTAGAGGACTTTACGTTCAGTTTTTTATTACTTGTCACATGCTCCTAGAGAAAGAGCACATTCTATTTCCCTGATGAGGTAAATGTGCTCGAAAAGTAAAATTTTCCTTAAAGTGTCTAATTTGATTTTCTTTAATAAAACTTTTTGTTATATTTTAACTAGTCTTAAGGCTCTTGAGTTCCAAAATGACTAATTAGTACACTAATAATATAGCATGCTCTTTTATAATCTGAAGATTCTACTGTCCTCAGGAGGTCTCAGTTTGATTTGTGTATCTTTGGTACCACTCTGGAAATTCTTATTTCTCGTTAAAGGAGTTTTGTCTCCATTGTCAGAGTAAGATGCAAACCGGGGCTGGCATAGGGCTGATGGGACCCTGCATGGATTTGCAGAGGAACAGGTAAATCAATGTCCCATGGGATAAAGAAGTTATTTTAAAACCTTGGAAGTGGATCTTTTATGTGCCTTGCACTATGCTGAGTGCTTCAGTTGCATTGTTTCATTTAGTCCTCATAATCCCATGAGCTAGCACCCCATTTCTAATTCTGTGGAAACTGGAAATCTAAATATGGACAGGGCGTGATTTTTAATGAGACTACCTCATTTCCTGACCATGCCAAGCATAAACTTGCTCAGGAATATAACGTTTCTGGGTATAGTGGTGTGAAGGGTGGAGTACGAACTGCCAGGCCTTACCGACTGACATCTTTTCACAGGTTATTTAACTTCTGTGCCTTAGTTGACTCAAATGGAAAACAGAGATCGTGGTTTATGTCATTTAGTTGTTAAACAGTTTAAATAAATGCCACATGGGAGAGCGAGCTATGGAACTATATGCATAGCAAGCATCAGTACATATGAGTTATTACCAATGATAACACTTAGGCCACCTAGCAACAGTCGCTTTTTTGGGCAAGCTTTTTAGTTGAAAAATGTTGCCAGTGACTGCTTTTGTAGTCACAATGTATTGCCTTCAAAGATTTCACTGTAGTTGTTAATGATACTGTCATATTTTTACCCCACTGGTGTTCAGACCAAAAGGAACAATAGCAGAAACAAATGGGACAAATGGAACACTCTTGAAGTTGCTTTCTCTGACCCTGTCACCGATATAAACGTGTTAGCAAAAACTGAAGACGTGGACATGGAATCAATAAAGGTTTTTTTTCTTTCTTTCTTAGGAAGACTATGATCGTCTGAGGCCTTTATCTTACCCAATGACTGATGTCTTCCTAATATGCTTCTCCGTGGTAAATCCAGCCTCATTTCAAAATGTGAAAGAGGAGTGGGTGCCAGAACTTAAGGAATATGCACCAAATGTACCCTTTTTACTAATAGGAACTCAGGTATGTTTGATTTTAACCACTTCAGGAGAATCTCTGCGGTTTATCATCTTGTGCCACTCTGTTGGTCCTAAAAATTAGCAAATGATTAAGTTGCAAGTTATGGTAAATTCTGTCACATTTTTGGAAAAAGTAGTGCCCAAAGAAAGCAATTACATTAGTTGGTTTAAAAAATTAAGTTATTTTATTTAATCTTTTAAAAATATGTCTGTGGGAATTAAATGGGACTACATACTTTGATTTATCTTGAAAGACTTATAATATTGTGGGACATTATTGACCTTTCTTAATTAGATTGATCTCCGAGATGACCCCAAAACTTTAGCAAGACTGAATGATATGAAAGAAAAGCCTATATGTGTGGAACAAGGACAGAAACTAGCAAAAGAGGTAATGGAACATTTACCGAATTTTAAAATAATGTAAAATAAAATAAATGTAAAAGAAGCCAAGGTAATAATAGAAGCTAACATTTCTTGTGCATTTACTGTATGCCAGGCACTGTGCCAAGTGCTTTAATGCACTAGCTCATTTCATTCTTGCACCATCACTGAGGTAGGTTTGACTAGTTCCCCCACCCCCCAGTTTTACAGAAGAGGAAACAGAGGCCGAGCACTGTCAGGTTAACTTGCTTGAGGTCTCACTCCAGGGCCTTGACTGTCCAGGGCTGGCTCTGTGCTATACCACCAGCATAAAAAACCATGTATGGAAAGCCCTTCTTCATCATGTAAACATTTGTATTGTACCAAATCAGACTGTCATCAGTTAAGACCCATGGAGTATGAAGCAGGGGGGCAGGGGATGACAGTTTAAATCTGCAGTTAGAAACAATCAAAAGGTTACATTCGAAAAGAAATGTTAAATTTTCTTCTAATCTTTTTATGAAGAGGGTGAAACTATTTTCCTTCTACAAAATGTGTAACTGCGATACACGTAATACCTTTAACTTATAGTCTTCCTTGTCCCAAAGGTTGATCTGCTTTTTTCTCCACTTGGCTCTAACATTATTGGATCCTATTTCTTAGATGATGTAACTTTAATAGGACATTTATGGAGACAGAATCTAATAAGATCTTTCTTAATGTAGAAGAAAACTTTTTGGAGGACAGGCTTCCTGAAAACAAAAGATAAATAGCTCCACTAACAAGTTGCTTTAGAAATTCCATATATTCAATTTTGTAACCATGGGGAGAGAAGGAATTCCTAAATATAAGAAAGGTAAAAGTTATAAGTGAAATTATTGGTGATTTAACTGTATGAAAATTTAATAGTACAGCAAATGCCAGAAATAAAATTAGAAGTCATGGAAAAAACTTGACATGTATGACAGAAAAATGAATTAATATCTTTAGTGTATAGGAACTCCTTGCATGAGTTAATAATTTAAAAAAACACATAGACCGCCAATAGAAGATTAAAATATCAATGGAAAATTTACCCAAAAATGCAGATTGCTGTTCATGATGAATATGTTCAGACTCCTTAGTCAAATGCAAGTTGAATTTCCATGTATAATGTGAGCAAAAAATGAGATATTACCTGTAATAGCTGCTGTTCCAAAGAAATGAGCATTCTGTTGAACTGTTGGTCATTGCATAAAATCGATCTTAACAACCTGCAAAAAGCTTAAAGCTGTGCACACACTTGATCACGCAGTTGCATGTGGAAGGATCTCACCTAAGAGGATAATAGAAATGTGTTTAAAAGCAGATGGTGTCAGAGTTGCTGAGTTGTTAATAAAGGCAAACACCCTTGCATGTATTAAAAATTTATACTAATGAGATCTGTTGAGATGTTCATGTTTATGATGTAATTTAAGAAAAAAGTGGCTGCAAAACAATATGGCCCGTTTCTAGACCCGTCAGCAGCAGCTGGTTCCTTCCTAAATCTGTCATCTTTCGGCTTCTTTGAATCTTTCAGGGATATACCTTTTTCTCCACCTCCTCACACTCTGTCTCTGAATGTTAGAGGATTCGGGGGATCAGCATTCGGTTCTTGGATATCATTTCTTCTGTTTCCACACTTATTCTCCTGTCGAGGCAAGCTTCCATCAGTCTTGTGGTTTGGATGACCTGCTGAGGTCTCCCAAATTTCTCTTTCCTGAACTCTTGATGTCCTTATTCAAGTATTCACTCAACAATTCCATTTGGGCGACTAAACACCTCAAGAGGGACATGTCTAAAACAGAATTTTCTTACCTTACCCTTCAAGCCTGTCTTCCTGGTTTCCCAGATCAAAAACTTGAAAATCCCATTTGACCTCTGCCTCTCATACCTTGCCCTGCCAACCCTTCGACAAAACATACTGCTTTACTTCCTATGTCCAGAATCCAAAAATTCCTACTAGCTTCTCTATCAGCATGCTTTAGGCCCCCTTTACCTCTCATCTGGCTTCCTGAACAGCTTCTAACCTTTCTTCTTCTGTGCCCCACATTAATCAGTTCTCAACATGCAGCCAGAGGAGTCTTAAAATACAGCTCTGCTCACATTCCTCCAGTGGGTCCCCAGCTCACTTAGAGTGACGGCAGTGTCCTTACGGTGCTCCGTAGATGCTTGTTACCTCTCCTCCTGACTCACTGTACTCCATGCACATGGCTTTCTTGCTATTCCTCCCATCTTCTTCCTCAGGAACTCTGTATTTTTGCCGTTCCCTCTGTCTATAATATTCTTCCCTGTGTGGACATTATTCATTCTTTCACTCCTTTCAGGGCTCTGCTCAGATGCCTCTCGATGAAACCTTACCTGATCTTATCCCTACTCTCCCTTTCTCCATTCCCTATTTTTCTCCAAACCACATTGACTTCTGACATTCTACCTCTGTACTTAGTCCATGGTCTTCTCCTTTTAAAATGTAAAGTTCATGAGAGTTGGATAGGCAGTTAATTTTGCTCATTACTTTCTCATGTGGTAAATCAGAGCTCTCAGCAAATTTTTGGTGGATGAATGAATGAGTCCTCAGAATAGAAACTAGTCTTGAAAGCAGCCTGCAGACTGCCTCATAGACCCCATGTCTTGCCAATTGCCCCTGTTCACTGTCCTGCCACTCTGGCTTCTCTCCTGTTCCCAGAATGCTAAAGCATGCCCCTGTATCACTTTCCATCTGTGGCTCTGTCTGCCTGAGATTCCCCCCCCCACCCCACCCCCGCTCCCCAGGTATTCCTCACTGCTCAGATTTTACTTTCTACCCATCACCTCCACTGCTCTCTGCACTGCCCATCCCCCTTTCATTTCCCCATCACACAAATTGCCTGCCATCTGTTCTATTGTCCCACCTTTGTGTCTCCCTGCCCCAGTAGAACTAAGTAAATGTGAGCATCATATTGCAGGGACTTTACTCTTTTGCTCAGTTCCTTGACAAATCCCCAGCACTTAAAACAGTGCTTGGCATATAGAAGGCCCTGAGTAGATATTTAATGACTTTTTCATAGAAAATTTACATTTTAACATCTATCATGAATATGGATGATTGCAATTTTTTGCATAGTTGTGCTTTATAACTTTTTATGATGGTGTGTTTGTGTCATATCATTTATATATTTATGAATTTTTTTCTCCTTCCTAGATAGGAGCATGCTGCTATGTGGAATGTTCAGCTTTAACCCAGAAGGGATTGAAGACTGTTTTCGATGAGGCTATCATAGCCATTTTAACTCCAAAGAAACACACAGTTAAAAAAAGAATAGGATCAAGATGTATAAACTGTTGTTTGATTACGTGAGAAACATCTACAGTGGCCAAGGAAACTGTCCATTTTTCTCAGAAAGCATATGAAATGCTACAGTTATACCCACACCTCTTATAATGAAGCAGTTTAAAACTTGAAAAAATCCTGTCCTCTGAATTCTATAAAGTTCATTAAGAATGTTTCTTAAAGATCCAATAAGCAGCAAACAGCATTTGAAGCCACAATCTATTATAAATACTTTATTTCAACTAGAAGGTACAATCTCTCAGGGGTTTCATAGTTTAAAAAAAGCTACAATCACATCATGTTGTAACTACATAAAAAACAGTGCTGTAAATGGAACTGCCTGGCTTGGACCATACACATTTCTGCACAGTCTTTATGGAATCTGCACAAAGAAATATCTTCTCCCTTTGCTCCAATTAATTGTTCTTGTATGTAAGTTGCTTTCTATTCCAGTATATCCAGAGTGGTGAAATAACAAGACCAGCCACGTAGCCAAAGGTCGCTCCAAGCGTACAAGAGATGGGCCATACCTGAGAAGAGAATGTATGAGATCAAAAAAGAACAAATGTCTTCTGATTACTTGAGCACAAGTGTAACCTAAATATTTCTATATTAAAGCTTCATGTGCTTTTGTAAAGAATGCCAAAAGTGTAATAAGGTCATAACTGCATTTTTCATGAACACTAAAAATGTACACATTTTATTTAGTTAATGTGCTTCCAACAGTTGTAATAAGGCTTCTTGTAGATTTAGTTTAATGCTCCCAAGACTGCATGAGATACATGCTAAAATTACAAATTAAAATTTTGGGTCAGACTTTGCCATAACACTGGATTCAATTTAGCTCTCTGAACTAGTTGGTAATTTTTCTTTAATATCCACATTGGCTTGTACCAAGTGAAATGAGAAGTACATACGATGACCAAACCATAAGGAACGTTCTTTAAATTGTGCTAAAGAGAAAAGACCTAGAATTCAAGCATGCCATGTGGAATTTATAACAATGCAAGTGCTTCCATAACAAAATGTCACCTTTCAGATAGATATTGGAACCACAGAAGTTACAGATAGAACTATAACATATATAGGCACCTAAAGTTAAAATACTGGCTTCCAAATATCCATTTTCTCTTGCAATGTTACATTTAACAA
This sequence comes from Galemys pyrenaicus, assembly GCA_019455555.1. NCBI lineage: Eukaryota > Metazoa > Chordata > Mammalia > Eulipotyphla > Talpidae > Galemys > Galemys pyrenaicus. The sequence continues at coordinate 11,489,581 of JAGFMF010012281.1, read as the reverse complement.
TATTACATCAAGCCAGATGTTGAGGTATTTCATCCATGAGAGTGTAAATTGGTCCCTAGGTGAAAGATTCTACTTAAAAAAAAAAAAAAAACAGACAAACTTTTTCATGTTCATCTGTGAATTTTATTTTGTATACTGGAACCAATTGTAATCTTTCTCTGGGAGAACAGGACATAGAACTGTGTTAGACATGAACCATCTTAATTATAATTAAGCTTCTTGTTTGGGTTGCTGTGGATCTGCTTTATTCCACATAGAATGTAATGGACAATAGTATTAGACAAAGTTTCAGTGTGAACAAACTAACACAGTTCAGAGAAGCATAATGTAATCCATTTTCCTCCCTACCTTTCCTACATTTAAAGTTGCTATTTTGTCTTTGGTGAGCTTGTTACTTTCCATGACTACAGCCTATGTGGAGCTTGTTACTTTCCATGACTACAGCCTATGTCTACTGCACAGATTGGGTAATGAAACACTAAACTTTTATACTTGAAAATGACAGCCTTAAATGCTCATATATCAGTCACAAATCTAGGATGTACTGTCTTGTATGTGAGCTTTGTAGAGATTTTTTTAAAATACAAGCATCATCTTCCCCATTGATGAGTGGTGAGTCTACTGAATAACTAGACAGGAGTTTCTCTCTGAACTGAACAGTGGGTATCTTCTTTCTTCCAGGAAGTGGTGGTTCACGTAAAATACCATGGCCTTATGTGTGCTTAAATGGGATCTTATGTACCTTTTTCAATTATTTTTGGTCTGCTATTTTTAGATAGAATTGGGAAAAAAAACTGTATAAACCAATAGCATATAGGTTAATTCTCCAACACTGGTATAAAAGAATTAAGACAGTAAAGTATTATACATTTCCAACTTGCCTTTGGGGATTTGATGGGTTTTTTTTTCCCCTCTCTCAAATTCACATCTCTGAAACTCATCACACTTGGTTTACTAATTAAAATCTCGTAATTTGTCCTGCCCTAAGAGAAACGGACTAGGAATCTGTAGACACAAACTCTGGTGTCACCTCTCTGTGTTGACTGAACCTTAGTTTACTCATCTGCAAATGTGAGAGGCAGAACAGATCAAACATCTCTCCCTCTTATCAACTGATTCTCTTATTATTCATCATAATCATTGTTGGACATTACCTTTTCAGCTTCACATTTTTAAGATAATAAAAATCATGTATATAGATCATTAGAGCTCTAAGCAAAGATGAGTGCGTTATCTGAACCTGAGGTGCCTTAGGTACTCTATTGACCTTGATGGGGTTTAGAGTTTCCCATTGCTTATTAAGAGCTTTTTTGTTGCTTTGGTTCTTTAGTATTTCCTTTTGCAAAATACTTTCTACCCTTTAACTAAAAACCAAAGATTTCTGTTCATATGCAGATTATAGAAAAACTGCCTTATTTTCAGAAGCATGTCTTCATTAAAAGATTTTAATAGGAATTCTCGACTAATTACTGGAACTAGTTCAAAGTAGTGAAATGTCTGAAGTAAAATACTAAAAAATATCTTATTGACATGAATTTTGCTAGTGAATGCAAATACACTGCTTCAAATATAAGGTCATATATGGACTGAAAAGCAACGTAGAGTTAATTTTTCTGCAGTTAATTTCTAAATTTCTTAAAAAATAATTTTAGAGGCTCTCTGAAATTTTATTTAATATTTGCTAATATATACCCTTATGCTATACCTAAAGGTATAGTTTAGGTTAGCCCATGTTGAATTATATTTCTAGTAAGTAGAATCTGAATTAATGTTTTTATTATGAATTATCTGATTTTAATTACCAAATTATCTGTTTGTTGGATGTTGCTTTTTAAGTGCTTGTTACTTTATCAGTGTCCCATCTTAACATATGGGATTACAAATAAAATAATATGCATAGTTTACTATCTCTGTAAAGCATTGAACTTCTTCCCTTAGCAGTTTGTAACACCCTATGGAAACATTTGGAATGATACTTTTTCCTGTTTCTCCTGCTGTGAGTCTCCTCATCATTGGTCAAGTGTGAGCACCTGTACTTTAAAGCTGTACTGTCAAGTGTAAGAAGAATAACAATGCCTCACACACCCCAGCAAAATTTCAATTTGGGTCACCAAATTCAGTTTAAATCCATTTGTAGTTTCAGTATGGCTCTTTGTTTCCACACATACACACACAGTCTTTTAACACCTGCCATACTTCTCTTCCAGTGGAATGCCAAAAATGAAATAATGTTTTAAAAGTTTTGTCTGATGAGGGACTAAGGCTTGGTATTCTTGCTATTATTGAATGTCTCAAGAAATCATTGCTATTAACAAATTAAAATGTTGGCCTGCTTTGAAGACTTTGCTAGTGATGGATCAGGGTCTCCTATCTGACTTTCCTGAAATAGTCCTTAATTATGACACTTTTTTTTTTTAAGAGAATATCTTTATGTAATGGCAATTCTCCTAGTTTTTGCAAACCAAGATGGAGAATGGCAATTGGAGCAGTTGAAGGGAGTCAGGGGAAGTTGCCTACTAATAATCTTTCCTCAATTTCCTACTAACCTCATAATTGCATGAAAAAAATTAAAACTATAATATGGCAACAGAATTTATATTGACTCATCAAACAAACCTAGCTTAATCATGTATTTTCATGAGATCTTAAAGTTCCCATTTGAAACAATTTCCTTGACTCACTACAGATATGTTCCTATTTTACATCATTCATGCCACAAATAGAATTAAAAAACAAAAACAGACCATTGTTTCATCTATTGAACAGACAATTCAGCTGCATTGCTATAAATATTTCTCCAAATTATGATAATCTGAGATTGCTATATATACTTATCTTGCTTTGTTTATGGAAAATAGAAAATGCAGAACAAAGATAGTCATATAAAAGAAGTCTCTGCCACAAATATTTGCCACCACAATGACCATCTTTTCATCCATTTTTTTTAATAAATTATTTTAAACAACCAACCACAAGACAAAATCCTGCTGCATAACAAACAATAATACAAGTGGGTAAAATTAAGATTACTGCTAAAAAGAGAAATCTATTTTAAAAAATGAATAGCTACATTGTGTGAAAGAGTATCTTGCACAGAGTACTATTATCCTTTCTCTAAATCAAATGACTCCTTCTGTATCTTTCATCACTTAAAGCCAAAAAAGACCAGTGTTCTCTTAAAATAATCACCATTAACAAAGGTCTGAGATAGTCTGGCTAGATGGTACTGACAATACATTATTTTTCTCTCAGAAATAAAGAAGAAATTCCTAATATAGGTATGTTTTGTATGTTTTTTTTTTTTCTGTTAAACAAATCAATACTGTTGTTGGATGAAAGGCATCTGAAAGTTACACAAGCTTATTTCTACCCAAAGACCCAGTGTTCTCTCTAATCAGGCAATACTATAGAATTCTTTACTTATATTTAGGAAAGAAAAATGTACTTATATGTATATTTCTATGCAGTATTTGCTTTTTTCAAAGCATTTCTCAGTAGTTCAGAATAGTAATTACGGACACTGATTTTTGTATGAGAATGGATTTGAGTCTGGACTCTGCCGTTTATTAAATATGTGACTGAGCAAGTCACCTAACCTTTCTGTGCCTTGGTTTCTCGTCTGCAAATTGAGAATCGCCCTAAAATTCACCTCTTGGGGTAGCTGTACTGACTAAATGAGATAATGAGCTATATGGTAACTTTAACCATAGCTGATGCATACTACTGGACAAGTGACAAATACACATGTCATGGCTCTTTTAGATAAGCATATATGCTAACTAAGACTGACAAAGTAAGCTTACACTACAATCTAGAGCACTAGCATTCCCCCAAATATGACATCCCTTAAAGCTGCTCCTATTTAAAAGAAAAATCTTGCTCAAATTTTAAGTACTTTAAAGATATTTTAACAGTGTTTATATGCATGCTTATCAGGGGAGTTAAAGAGAGGAGAGCGGGAGGGGGAGAGAGGGAGAGAGAAAGAGAAACAGAAGCCTGTCTGTGAACTCCTGGGTAAAAATCTCTATACTCTGCATCACTCTTTTCTAACACATTTTTATTAACTGCTCTAGTTGGCTAAAGAAATACACTGACCCTATACACTTAGTTTCAGAATTTTAAGGATCATTGTCAGTGATGTAGACAGCATTTGCTGTTATGTGATTTGAAGACAGCTTAACCACATCTAGCTTAAGTATAATATGCACAATATTATTTAGGTTTCTTTAATGTACAAATAGGTGTGAACATTTGTATTGTCATGAAAATGATATCCACACCTTTCTGATACTCCATATTAATAGCTAGTTTGGTGTGTCACTAATAATAAAGTGCTATAGTTTTCCTAAAATAATGACCAAGTATTTGAAATCAGATAATGGTGACTTTTTATAAAATTAGTTCAAAATCAAAAAGTCTAAAAATAATTATACTAAAACATTAGGCTACTTTAAAAAATATTCCATAGTTTATGTGGGAGCTTTACTTTGCTTATCTGGGAAGCAGCATGCACCAGTAGAATAAGAATGAGCTGAGCTGAGGGGTCAGGACAGCCACTTACTGGCCCTATGACCTTGGCCAGGTCATTTAACATCTGAACCTCAGTTTCCCAAAGTGCAAAACCAGAAACAATAGTACCTCTTGTACTTAAAATATGGGGTGGCCATATTAAATGAATAGTTTGGAATTTGTCATGAAAACTGTGAAGTACCAATGCATCAGTATCATTTTTGTATATTTAACATGCAAAAATTAAATTTAACATTGATGTATTTAAGTAACTGATACTGCTAGGTAGTAATTAAAACCTGCTACTTAAAAAAATAATAAAGTAGTTGGTGAGCATATTAGACTATGCTATAGTAAATACTCCTTTAAATCTTGCAATGTAATCACCTTTAACTCATGCCATTCTTCACACAAAACATCTGGGAAGTATAAAGCTTACAAGGAAAACTCTTAGGAACTATACAACACACTGCACTATAGCCTATCACAAGGAGCCTCACCTTAGAAATAAAAGGGTAATTGCTGCTACAGTGATAGAACCATTTTTCACATCGTAAGAAGCAGAATAAGTAGAGATGATGGTCTGAAAACAAGCACTAATAGACATTTTTAAAAGTCATGGATGAATGACTTAATTCAAAACCATTAAGTTCCTATTATAAACCAAGCAGTTATGGTGCTAGCTAAGATTAAAGTATCCACTTTTCGATAAATTTTAAAAACAAAATCTTAAAAGTGTTTTACAATATCAATTTTTTTGAGAAGTGCTGACACCAATATAGGGAAACTGATCTACTGGCACACTAAACAACTAGGAACACATTCACAATCAGCACGAGTAGTGCTCTTTCAGAAAAGAAAGGAAGCTAAAACTCAAGAAGCTAGTGCTTCATTCCCCACAAACTACTTCTTAAGTTTTTTTTTTTAAATTGTGCTTATCACAACTTTGCAGTTGCTTGACTAACAGACTTTATCTTTCAAAATCGGTGACATTTCTACTACTGATGAATGATCATTTGCATTCCTCTAAATCTGGTTGTAAGTGATGTATGTAGAGCAAATGCTGTTCAACATAAGAAAACATGTACAGATGAATCTACTCATCTGGATACATTTCTTTAGTTGTAAATCTGCACTGATCTGTGTATACGCTACCACTCTCCTATGACTAAGAGCACAGATTTAGGAAGATCTATTTGGGGAAAGATGTATAGTCGCCAGTCAGGAACTTCTTGTCAAAGTGGTGTTAAATGGTAACTGCCAAGATCATGCAAATGAGTCAACGTAGCCAGCACTGTTCCCTCACGTGAAAATCTGGCCATCACAGCATTATCAACATGCTTAGCCTAATGAACCCCCATTTTAAATCCAAACCACTTTCTGTCACTTAAATACTGCAGTTTTGCCCCCATGCTTGAAGTATAAATTATGTTCATATAAATCAGTATTTTATTTGGGTCTGTCTAAAACACTGTGTAATACTTTTGGCAACAGAAATGCCACCTAACCAAAAATCATGCCGCTCTTCAATTAATTAAATACATAATCTTAATTTTATCCTTCACCCTAGCATTATTTGCAGTAATTCATTTAGTTATATCTCTTGTTCTAATTTATCAAGAAATTATTTGTAGCAGCTGTGACTTCAGAAGTAAATATGTTTCACAAATATTAAAATTTTAACCCCATAAAATGAGAGAAAACAAAAAGGAAATTAAACAAAATAATGCTTCATTTATCTGGTATCTGAAAATACGTACAACTATTTTAAAGCAATTTTACTTTCGACAATTTCAATCAATTTTGCTTTTTAACTTTATAATAAATAAGTATGCTTAGAAGATCTGGATTATGCTTTGATAATCTGGTTTAGTTTTAGAGATAATAAGTTGAAGCTGAGCGTGTAAAGGCATCTGAGGGTTTCCTAGGCACAAAGGTATTGCCTGTTAGCTTCTAAAACTCTTGTACAAGTGCATTATATTTTATGGTGCAAAACAGGTAGTCTGCCAGAGGGGTCATGGCATTTAAATGAAATTCTTATGTGGGAAATGAATTATAATTACTCAAGGTTTTCCCAAAGAGAGCTAAGCTCTGGTCTTTTTTTTTTTTTTTAAGTGTTTTCAGCAATGAAGAGATAGTTGGTGTAGAGAGGCGCTAATTTGGACACGGTCTTCCTCATATGAGCCAAGCAATTCAAGTAAATGTGCTGTCCTTCTCCCCATACTTTCTTTTTGTGTAAAAACGGGGATGAAACCTAGGTTGCCCGACAGTTGTCAGGATTAAGTTACTTGTATGACAGTCCCAAGCCCCATGCTTCGACATACATAGAATGACCTACGTATGTTAAATTATCTATTTATTGCCCTCTGAAATGTCCGGCAAGAATAAAAACTGGTGAAATCCAAATACCCTGAACATGTTAAAACCAGAAAAATCACAAAGATGAAAGAATGATCTATTCTAGCAACCAAAAGACTACTGAACAAAACTGAGACAACATTATGACACTTGAGAATCAATGATACTTGCATTTTTTTTTGCACTGCTAAAGATATTTATTAAACTATTTCTTTCATAGGTCACAAACGCCTGTAACATCAATTAAGCAGTAACTATGTATAAGGTGCTGAACCAAGTACATTAGAAGGATTATTTCATTTATTCCCTGCTAGCAAGTACCAGAGCCCTGTAATCTGATGCCAGCACTCTTAATCGCCATGTTATCTGCCTACCTATTAATAAAACGTGGGTTTAAAATTTTCATGGCCAATTTCCTTTACTCAGAATAAACAACATTTCTTAATCTCCCATTACCCTTTTTTATAACATGAAATATCCATTTTTGATAAAGCAAAGAATAAAAGCATTTTCCAGATGAAAAACTCATAACTACCTATTCTGTACAATATTTAGAGCATATTAAATCTGTATCTGAATCTAAATTATTGTTATCAAATAACTAAAGTTCAGTCCTGGGTAATATAGGTACACAGAACATGTGTGTGTGTGTGTGTGTGTGTGTGTGTGTGTGTGTGTTAAAATGGGAATGAAACCTAGCTTGCCCTACTGTTGTCAGGATTAACTTACTATGCTTTGACATATATAGTGACCTACATATGTCAAATAGAAAATTAAATTTTTAAAATTAAATTTTTTATTTGACATATGTATATATTTCTACTTAACATATGTAAGTATACATTAAGTTTATGTGTATATATATGCCTTGTACAAACATTTATTTTATTACTTTGAGTAACTGAAACCAACCTGCCATGGTCTTTCCCAGTCGAGCGGAATAGGAAAGGCTCCAAGCCACGTTCCTATAAAACTAGAAATTGTAGTGATCTGGAGACTATTTTCCCAAATGGATGTAACACTGTAAAACAAACATGTAAATCATTAGTGTCTTATAGTTAGCTGCTAGAGAATCAAACAAGTAGTAGCACAAATGAACACTATCCCTATATTTTCTTTTCATTTTAAATAAGCATCTCAAATTCACATATATTACCACGAACTAAAAATCAATTGGCAAGATGTTTTTCAGTTGGAAAGGTAATATACCCATCTAGTCAAATGACTTTACAAAGGAGCATCTGCAATGAAAACAGTCTTCTGCCTACCATCAACTCCAGTTCCTTTCTCTATAAGCAGCTGCTAATAACAACTTAGTACATATCCATCCAAAATATTTTATGTGTCCATATATACATAAAACAATTTTGTTAAGAAGATTCCAGGTACATTTGCATATATATATACATATAACCATCAAAACAAAATCCAATGCCTCATGTTATAAACCCAGTTCTTGTTTTGAAGTTTTTCTTTGTCAACAGCTTTACTGGTCCTCTGTTGTATGGTGATAGCATCAGTTATTCAACAAATCTTTTTATAGCACATTTTATTTATACAAGTCAACTTTATTTTATGGGCAAGGGATAGAGAATGAGAAAAAAATTTCAAAACACCCGTGATTTTGCTTACTTATTAGGCATTTATAATAACGCTCCTATTTAAGTGCACATCTTAAGAGTGTAAAGGTGGAAAGATGTAGTCTGCCATACTCTTAGTAGGTCTTAATTTCAACCTGTCCCTCATCATGTGATCACTTAGTCTCATTGTGGAACATAAGTCTGGCTACAGTAGAGTAAAACCCCACCAGGAGGGTTCAAATATTCATGTTTTTAAAATGCTGGGTGGATGAAAGAGTACAAATCACAACAGACACAGCAGAAATCGAAAGAATAATTAGAGAATACTATGAAAAGCTATATGCAAACAAGTTCAACAACCTAGAAG
>JAGFMF010012281.1:11466563-11478830 GCA_019455555.1 Galemys pyrenaicus | reverse complement strand
CCTTAGGAGGAACATAAGGGAACCAAAGGAGGATCAAGGAAAGGAATAAGAACAATAATAATAACAATAACAGCAATAAAGACACAGAAACCAAAAATGCGGAGACAAGGACAGACTGGGGACACCTGGTGGGGAGGGGAGTGGGAGGGTTGAGGGAAGATGGGAGCACAAGGGACTGAGGTGATGGTGCACTGGTGAAATGGTGATGGGGAATACATGGGGATTATAGTTGATGGCAAGTATATGTAAATTTTAAAATATTTTATATAAATAAAAAAAAATAAAATGCTGGGTGGAGTTATGAAGTTAAAGAGCTATAGAGCAGCACTATTTACAATAGTAAAGATAAGACCTGGAAACAACCTAAATGCCCCAAAACAGATGACTGGATCAGGAAGCTGTGGTACATATACACGATGGAACACTATTCAGCAATCAAAAAAGATAAACTAGAGTCAGTCATAGGAACATGGATGGAGCTGGAAGAGATTATGCTCAGCAAATAAGTCAGAGGCAAAAGAAAAATACCGGATGGTTTCCCCCCAGGAGGAATATAAGGGAACCAAATAAGGATCAAGGAAAAGAATAACAATAATGATGATGATAATAATAATGATAAAAACACAACAAAAACAAAAAGACAAGGACAAATTGGGGGGGAAGAAGAGGGCTGAGGGCAGCTAAGAGCACAAGGGACTGAGGTGATGGTGCACTGGTGAAATGGTGATGGGGAATACATGGGGATTATAGTTGATTTCAAATATATATAAATAAAGAAAAAAAATAAAGAGCTATAGAGAAGTAGTTTCTTCCAATTAGTGTGGTAAAAAGGAGTAAATATAAGAAGTCCCAAATGACAAGTCAGTTCATAACCAATTCCTCAATCATACTCTCCCCCACAAGCCCCACAACACCTACATGTGAAATAGCTTCAGCTTGTGTCTATTGAGAAGCAGGACTGGGAAAAGGTTAGAGCCAATCACTATATATACAAATTTACATTATTTCCTGGGCTTTAGTGTTCTTTTTTATATTTAATACCTATTAATTATCAAGTCAATTTCTTCAAACAGTACTTAACATAGTAGAGATACATTCCAATCCTGGAGGAAAAAAATGAAAAATGCTAGCAGCTTGAATATAATTGCTTCTTCAGGCAATGGTTTTCTAGGGTAGTATTTTACTATATATAGCTGATAATTGTCTAGCCTTCACGTAATAAACAACTTATTATTTTTTTAAATTTATTTTTATTTATATCTTTTATATCATTGTGTATTCACCGTAAAATTCCCACCACCGATTTACCCGTGATCCATCACATTAGTCCCTTGTGCTCTTCTCTCCCATTTTGATTCCTTTTCCTCCCGTCCCTCACAGAATGTCTCTAATTCATGGTTGCCTGTTAATTTTGTTGTTGATTATTATTGTTATTTTTTCCCGACCCCTTATTTTGTTTCCCTATATTCCTCATATAAGTGAAACCATTTGGTATTTTTCTTTATCCTTCTGGGTTATTTTACTGAGCATGATCCCTTTGAGCTCCATCCATGGTGCTGCAAATAGCATGAGTTAATAAGCAACTTTTTAGATCAACCATATATAAACTCATGCGCCATATTACATATTAGAGACATATTACTTTCTGCTAGGAGGAGTTTGCTTTTTCCACTTTATGAAAAATGAAGAAGTTCAGCTGAATTTGGAAGAATAAGTAATATTTGATCTTGAAGAACTGGAGAAAGTCGTATGTCAGGCAAAACTCAAATAAAATTGGTTGGAGTAGAAAGAATGAGAAATGAAAAATGGAAAAGTATGTTAGAGCTAGGATTTAAAAAAAAAGTAACAGATTTACTGAGTAAAGTAAAAACTTTCCCCCATAATCCTTCCCAACCAAGAAATTCACTCAAAGAATGCTAGTTTAATATTTTTTAATATAATTACAGAGCTGTGCAACCATCACCCCAAAATGAATCCTGTTACTCACTAGCAGTCTCTCCCTCCCAGCCCCAGGCAACCACTGATGCACTTCCTTCCTTTACAGATTTGCCCATTTTGTACACTTCATATATAAATGAAAGCATACAACCTTTTGTGACTGGCTTCTTTCACTTAGTGTAATTTTCCAGGTCTGTTTATTTTGTAGCATGCAAAAATACTTGTCCGCACATACAAGTACTGTGTGGACAATAACTGTATGGACATAATAGTATATGGACATAACCACATTTTGTTTTCTTCATTCATCAGTTTGAGTTGTTGCACTTGCTGACTGATGGTATTATAAACATCGGTGTACAAGTTTTGTATGAATATATGTTCTCATTTTCTTGAGGATGTATGAGGAATAGAATTGCTGGGTTATATCATAATTATGCTTAACCTTTGAGAAACCATTTCCCAAAGCAGTTTAGCTTTTTATATTTCCACTGTATTCCCAGTGTATGAGGAGTTCAATTTTTTCACATCCTCACTACCACCTTACTATAGATTATGGCCATCTTAGTAGGTATGAAGTGGTAGTTCATTATGGTAGGATTTAGTTAAGATTTTAGAAAAGCCTTAAAAGCCAAGCTGAAGGAGTCACTGAATGTTTCAGATCAAGTCAACAATATTATCAGAGCTATGTTTTAATAAGATTTATGTACATGGCTTATCTAACCTCTAAGCTCCAAATACCTTGTGCTAAGGGGCAAGATCCATGTCTTCACATTTTCCATTGTTACAGCACACTTGTGACCATTTTATATTTGTTAAAATAAAAAGTACAAACATTCAAGTGGTTGCTTGATGTATCCAAGAGTATTTGTGATATTACATATAATATAGAAAAAATGGAACTAAGACCTAGTTTAAAAAAACATAAGTCTGTAACCTATTTTAAATTAACTACATGTACCAAAATACATAAATTCCTTTACAATCAAATATTACAACTAGACTAAGAATCCTACCCCCATGCCTCCCCACTCCTCATTTCTGCTCCTGAAGCAGACACCTTCAACTCTTCATAATACCACAAATCTGAGAGAACATGTTCTGTATAGATTTTTCAAGATTTTACTTTCTTCTTCCTACAATGGAAGAATAGATTTGACTATTTTGTATACTGCATATAAATGGAAGCATAAAATAGCACACTTTACCCACAAGCATCTTATCCTCATACATCATTGCCTCTTTGATTGTAATATGTACTCTAAACTGAATCAACAGCACAGTATCGACACTATGATGATTACAAAAATATTCATCACAGTTGAGCCACAATTATATTTCTTCCTTTATATTAAAATTTAATTTCCCTTAGATATTTGGAACTTCCTCTTTCATCATCCTTCATTTGCTTACATACCTGTCACTATAATGCTTTTTTGCAGCATCTCTGTTTTCTCCCTCCTTTGGGGGGGGGGGCCTCACCTGCTCTAAATCGAACACCTTGCTCTCGAAGTCTGAGGCAGGAGGCAATCTTGTGAGTTTTCCACACTATCAGTTTATGAATCCCCTTAGTCTCTCTGTGCTTTGGGGTGTCCTGTTTCCTGGAGTCTAAGACTTCCTTCTTCCATTTTCCTTTCATTTTTTAAAAAGTACTTCCTTTAAAAGATTCCTGGGTAAAAGTGTTTGAAAAAGACTTGAGAGATTTTAAATCTGAAAATGACTTTACTATAATTGTTGAAATCATTTTGCCTCAGCATTTGAAGGCACTGTTCCACTTTTCCTTATCCTGGCAGTGCTATTCTGATGCCCAATCCTCTCTAGGTAACACCTTCTCCCACCTGCCTCTGGAGGTTTAGTCATTCCTTTAAGTTATCTAAAATTTCACATTAATAGGTCTTAGAGTGGGTGTCTTTTCATTCATTTTGCTGAAAATACATGAAATCTTCTTCATCTAGAATCTCAGGTCTTTTAGTTCTTGAAATTTTATTTTAAAACTTACTTTTTCTGGTCAGAATATTTTGAATTAATCTTCAATTTTCTTATATTTAACTCATTTCCCTTATCTTTGCCTTTCTAACTGATCTTTTGAACTCTGTCTCTACTTCTGTTGAATCTTTTCTATCATATTATTAATTCCCAAGAACTTTCTTTTTCTCTCAATATTTACTTTGACTGCCTCTTGTTCATGTTGATGAGTATGTTTTTGGAAGTTTTCTTCTGATGGTCTTTATATTGTTTTCTTCTTTGTTGTTTCCATTTTAAGAATTTCACTTTAGAGTTTGTTCTTTAACTATCTAGTGATTCTTCATTTCTAATTCCACTTAAAACACTATATATAAACTATACAAAAACAGGGTATATGAGTGGTTGCCTGGGCTAGGGAATGAGTGGTAAAGGAGGGTGGGAATGAAGGATGATGGATGATAGTTTCTTTTGGAGGGTGATAATATGTTCTAAAATTAAATTGTCATGATGGCTATAAAACTGTGTATTAAAAACCACTGAATTGCATACTTCAAATGGGTAAATTTTATGGTATGTAGTTCTATCTCACTCAAGTTATTTTTAAAACAACAAAACAGTGAAACACTAAATAGCTGACTGGATGTTCATTGTGCATGAGTAAGTAGTATGACTCAATTATAGATGTCACTGCAGGCATTGGGAACCAGCTGTCCTCTAGAGGACCTACAAATGCCAGTGCTGCTATAGTTTTTGTACCATTTTTCACAGAAATAAGTCAATATGCTGCCTTGGTGGTACAAAACTAGCTGCCTGTGTATTAGGCTAAGCAAAGAAAAAGAGCTTGGTGTAAGGTGAGGACCTTATTCCCTGAATAGGCTATACCAAATAGGCTTGGGAGCAGGGGATAGCAGAAAAGCTGGAGATAATGGCGTATAACTTTATTTTCTCCATCTCCCCTTCTCCACTGTATAACTTTTATTGCTTATATTATTTTTTTTATAGAATTGACATTTTCTTCTATAACCCTAGTTCGCTAATTTTCTTGATGTAGTGAATAAGTCCCCTTAATAGACACACTTGAATAATTCCTTCATTTGAGGAAACTATCCTATCTTTTAATTATTTCTTTGTTTTGTATATCACGGGCACTAGCTACTCTTAAGTTGAATCTCTTTATCTAGTCTCTCTATATCATTGTTTCTCAAGTTGCTTTATTCTTCCCAAGTCCCCTCCTTTGTCCCTCATTCATTTTGATTAACTCAAACCTTTCTTCTAAAAGTTGATTTTCTAACACATCTATGTTTCTTATTTATGATCTGTATTGATACGGTTTGGACTCTCAATTTAGTTCATTAATTTTGCAACCTCCTCTCTACCTCATTTTATTTCACTCTCTCATCTTTGAGCACTCTTCTATTGAATTCATATCCTTAATAACATTTTCCTGTAGTAAATGGTGTTTTTTGCTTGTTGGGTAGTATTTTTCTTCCAGGCTGGACTCTCTGTCCTTGGCATGCCTTTTTCTTCTTCCTCTTCTGTAGAAGTGCAATATCATTTCTTTTCATCTTCGCCCACACTTCACATAAGCAGACTTCCGAGATTATCTATTTGTACAGATATGATGAGTAAATTATCACTTAAGCTGTTTTCTTATCTGGAATTAACTTTTCTTTTCTGGAAAGTGTATTTTGGGAACTAGATGTGATTACTATCATGTTTTCTATAACACAAGGAAGAAGAGAATGAAAGTAGAGCTAAGGAAAATACTCTTTCTGGAATTTAATCAGTGTTACTCTGCTGAAATTTAACAAATGGTCATTTTGTAAATCAAACTTTTAAAAAATTTAACCAATGACCAGTTCCACTGGCAGAACCCAGGAGGCAGTAGCTTTGGTGGGTAGGCTGATTAAAAAGTAAACAGCCTCGATAAGGATTCAGGGAAATTTGCATGGGTATTACAGGTATATGTGTAGACGTGTATGTGTTTAGATATATAAGTTGTTGTGCCCACATTAGGGCTAAATTACCTACTTTATATACATATGTATATCTAAATTTTGCTTTATATACATATGTATATATAAAAGCACTCTTATTGTCCACCAGGGTTTTTCCATATAAATCCATTTCAAGACAAAGATGACAAAACACATAAATACATCTTACTGTCAGTCTTTACCTTGACAGGAAAACCACAGATTAAGGAATCTATCAGAAATTCAATTTTTCAGTTCACTGACAGTGATCAGGATCTAACTTACACATTTAAATAAAAGAACTGAGAAATCAAATAGCAAACTTCAATGAAACACAGATCTAAAGTAATCAAATACTTTCTTTTACAGAAAAATCTACAAAAAAAAAAGCCCTAATAATTATAACACCCAGATAACAGATTAAATTAGCACAAATTGTGTATACTCAGTAATAAGTATATTTAACAGGAGCTGGCAGAACTTTTTTAAAAACAGATGATTTTTCTGCCTTCCATTTTCTTTAAAGTAGCATTTATTTGTTTTGTTTTTTTTTCATGTGGCATAACTTTACATTTACTTCAAGGAAAAGCCTTGTTTTAATAGTATCATTTAATTATCTATTAAATCCCAAGATGAAATGCAAATGGCTAACAGGCACATGAAAAAAATGCTCAGCATCTCTTGTAATCAGAGAAATGCAAATCAAAACCATTATGAGATACCACCTCATACCAGTGAGAATGGCACATATCAAAAACATTAACAACAAATGTTGGTGAGGATGTGGAGAAAAAGGAAGTCTACTACTCTGCTGGTGGTAATGCAAACTGGTTCAACCACTATGGAAAGCAGTATGACGGTTCCTAAACTACTAAAAATGGAAATTTCATATGATCCAGCAATCCCACTCCTAGGAATTTACCCAAAAGAAACAAAAACACTAATTCAAAAGGACACCTGCACCCCTATGTTTATCCTGGCACTTTTCACAATAGGCAAGCCATGGAAACAACCCAAATGCCCAAAAATAGATGACTAGATCAAGAAGATGGGGTATAAATACACCATGGAATATTACACAGCAATAAAAAAGGATAAACTCATGCAATTTGTAGTGACACGGATGGAGCTAGAAGGGAGTATGCTGAGTGAAATAAGCCAGAAAAATATCGGATGGTATTTTCACTCATAGGAGGAATGTAGAGGAAACAAACAAGGGACCAAGGGGGTAAAAATCAATTACAATAAGAATCAAAATCAAAAGACCACTATAAATCTGAGACATTCTAATGTCTCAGACATTCCAACAATATAAATCTGAGGGGAGAAGAAGGGAGAAGAAACAAAAGGGGTGGGAAAAGCACAAGGGACTATGGTGATGGTGCATGGGTGAACTGGTAATAGGAATTCCGGGTTGAGAACAAAAATGAAAAATAATATAAAAAACATATAATAATAAAAAAATTATCTATTAAATCCCAGTAGAATCATAATGGTCCTTTATTCTCAGGATGTAAATTTTTGTGTTTCTTAGTCTTCATCTGATTATTACCTACTCAACAGAAAACATACAAATAAATATATTATAAATTCAAAATTGTCCTGTTCCTATTGAATTAATCATATTTAAACAATACTACAAAGGCCAGCTTTAACCCCATGGTAACATTTCCTACTCCAACCCCTGTACCCCAATAAATACAAAATTTCACGTAAAAAAATAAAAGGGTCAGCTTTAAATAAACACAACAAAAAAAGACTATGTTTTAAGACTAAGACATGGAACGAATAATAAAAATATTTAAAGTTCTAAATCTTCAACTAGTACTTTAAGATATTTTAAATACTTTTAATGAACTAGAATTAGCATTATTATAGCATTAGTATTATAACTTCAATTTCTGTTATAAATGATTACTGGGTAGAAAAAACATATTATTAACATTTTATATATCCTTCTTAAATAATAACAGAATTCTTTGAAGTTAAATTTGTGATGTGATATAAATAATTCTAACTATATATTGATATAACTTCAAAATAGCAAACAAGTGTTTAGTGGATATTTCACATCATTATGGCAGAACCAACGGATCTTTGAATATTTTTCTTTTTTTACATGAAAGCAAACAAAGAAGGCCAACTCAAACACTAAACAAATTAATATAGCAAATAATTTTTTCTTCACTCGTTCAAAATTTAACATGCTTCTTATACTTGAAGTGTAATAAATATGCTAGGGAAGTAACAGTACTATCCTCAGTGTAGGAGACATAAAGACTTAACTCCCCTCTCACAACAAAGTCCAAATTAACTTTACATTAAAAGAAATGAAACGCTTTCCTCCTTTCCATAGTTATTGATGCCCTAGCACTCCTTGGTCTAGTACCTAAATCAGGTAATAAAACAAATGGCATGATTGTAAGTATGAAATATAAAATGTTCCTTGGCCTCTTAATCCATTCAACAAACACCTTTTAAGTACTTTCTATTTGATTTCACTCATCATCTCCTCAGTTCTAATAACCCTGCAAAGTATATATTAGTATTATTCTAACAGTATTAGACATGCTGATCCTTGAAGTTAAATAGCTTGTCTAAGATTACTCAGCCACTTAAGTAGTGAAGACACAGCATAAACTCATTTTCTGACCTTCAATTATTTGAGTGTTCCAACTTCTATACCAATAGGTGATCTGAATTCAAGTCCCAATTCTACCTCTCACTGCTATAAGACCTGGGCAAATCATTTAACCTGTCTGTTTGCCAGTATCTTCACCTAGAAAATGGTGAAAACAGGAGTATATCACCAAATTGCTGTAAGAATTAAAAGCTAAAACATGTATGAAAAATACCTACGTTATTAGTGTAATTTTTAAACACCATATTTCCTGCCATGCCCTGTGTGAGGGTAAATAAAATGTTTTATGTTGTAAGTTGATTATTTTTAGCAACTGAACTGTTTATTCTCTGCTGTACGTTAGAAATTTTAGAAGGATATTTTTGCAGTCTACTGAAGTTTAGGTAGCACCCGAAAATCTAACAGGTTCTTAATACAGGTCTAACTCTTAATAACCAAAAAACAAATTAAGTGTTGGCAAAATCTAACCTATTAAAATTTTTCACTTTGGGTAAGCAATATATTTAAAAGGTTCAAGTTTCAAAAGATACCAAAGGGTAGTTAGTGGAAAAAATTTCTTATCTTTTCTCCGAGCTTCTCCTATCTCCTCTCTAGAGACAGCCAATATTTTATCAATTTCTATGTATCCTCCCAAAGATATACAGGTAAATCTCTTCTTTCCGGCAAACTCTTTACAAAAATTGTTAACATCCTACACATTTCTTCACCTTGCTTTTTTCTACTTAACTGCATAAAGAGTTGGTAGGGATTTTATCTATCTATCTATCTATCTATCTATCTATCTATCTATCTATCTATCTATCTAAGAGATTGTATATTATTCCATGTTGTAGATTAAATTTAACTTAATCCGTTCTTTGTTAAAAATATTTAGGCTATTCTTAAAGTTGTAACGAGTAATCTTATACATTCAGAATATTGTGTACAAAAATATTTATTGAATGAAATCCCAGAGGTGGGAATGCTGATTCAAAAATGAGTATTTGTAATTTTATAATATTAACAAATTTCTCTTCATAGAGTTAAAACCAATTTATATTCTTACTGGCACTTATTTACCCAAACTCTTTTCATTATGCATTACCAACTTACAGATTTCTATCAGTCTGTTACTAGAAATTGGTTTTTCCCATCCTATGATTTTTTTAGTTTTACTTGTATTATTATAGCTCCTTCTGAGAAGGGACAAAAAGGATAGATATGAAAACAAGATAACATTTATTCTACAAATCTCAGAAGACTGAAAGGTAAATTTTGTATCGCTTTTGTAAGCCAACAGAAAATAGATGTTATACAAGCATGGTTTAAGTTAAAAGTAGAAATAGGGTCAAAATAGTTTCAGAAAATATATACATATTAAATTCATGGCAAGTTTCCATTACAAACTCTAGAGTCTCTTGTTTTATTTGATATTTTTTACTTTTTAAAAATATTAGGAATTTATAGAGTCCAAAGCTAATTTTCAACATTCAAATTTGTTCTAATTTGCTTGCTACTTTAGAGAACAAGATGCGCAATACAGTCTAGAAACAGTGAGTAAACACACAAAAAACTGTACCCAGTTGCACTGAGCAGCACATGAATACATTAAAACATGCCTACCCCTTAAAACATCATAAGACATACATGAGGTAACGTACATACATGACATAACATCCTTAAAGACACATCCCCGAAGCAAAGTAAATGAAAGAAAAAATAAACAGCTAGGAATACATTAAATCAAAAAGCTTCTGTACAGCAAAAGAAACATTAACCAAAACAAAGACACTCCACTGACTGGGAAAAAATTTTTGCACTCCACACAACTGATAAGGGACTGATCACAAAGGTATACAAAGAATTCACAAGACTCAAGAAAAACAAAATAGGGCCCGCCCTGGTGGCGCAGTGAGTTAAGCAACGCACTACGAGGCAAACCGCAGCCACTGCAGCACGAGTTCGATCCCTGCTGCCGGCCAGGGAGGGGACCCACATGGCGCAGCAGACATCTCCTGCTGTGCCCGCTGCTCCCCTCAGCAGTGTGTTTCTGTCAATCTGCCTGTTCTGCATCCTGCTCTGTCTGGTGGATTCTCTCACCACCCCCACACCTCTGGCCTGTACCCCAGTGCTTGTATGCATAAATAAATAAATCTTTAAAAAAAAAAAAAAGAAAAACAAAATAGTTCAGGCAAAAAATGGGCAGAAGAACGTAAAAAACACTTCTCCAGAGAGGAAGAGCAAATGGCTAACAGACACATGAAAAAGTGTTCAACATCCCTCATAATCAGGGAAATGCAAATTAAAACCACAATGAGATACCACCTTACACCAGAAAGAATGGCACATATTAAAAAAATCAGCAACAACAAATGTTAGAGAGGATGTGGTAAAAAAGGAACTCTCCTACAACTGCTGGTGGGAATGCAAACTAATCCAACCACTATGGAAAGCTGTATGGAGGTTCCTCAGTCTACTAAAAATGGAGCTACCACATGACCCACCAATTCCACTCCTAGGGAACTAGCCAAAGGATTCTTTGGAATACCTGTACCTCTATGTTTATTTCAGCACTATTTATAATAGGTAAGACCTAGAAACAACCCAAATGAACAAAAATAGATGACTGGATCAAGAAGATGTGGTTCATATACAAAACAGAATACTATTCAGCAATCAAAAAAGATAAACTAATGACATTCAAAGCAACATGGATGGAGCTAGAAGGTGTTATGCTCAGTGAAATATGTCAGAAGGAAAAAGAAAAGTATCAGATGGTTTCACTTCTAGGAGGAATTTAAGGAAACCAAATAAGGGATCAAGGAAAAGAACAATTAAAAAAAACACAACACAACAAAAACAAAAAGACAAAGACAAATCAGAGGCACTTTGTGTTGGGGGAGAGGAAGGGAAGAGGAACTGGGATGAGGGCAGGAAGAGCACAAGGGACTGAGGTGACAGTGCACTGGTGAAATGGTGGTGGGAATTCCATGGGACTACAATTATGTCAAATATATATAAACAAAGAAAAAAAATGCCCACCCCTCAAACATCTACCAGCTAATCAAGACAGGGACAGGGAAACAGGTAGGACTAGTATAAGGATATACATATCAGTGAATGAACCAAGAATGAAGAACACAGAAATAAAATAATGTATTTATGATCACCTGATTTTTGCCAGGGTTGCCAAAATCACTCAAGAAGGGGAAATAATCTTTAAACAAATGGTACTGGGTACATGTTTTGCTCTGTACAAAACAATGAAGTTGGGTCTTTACCGAACACCATCTATAAAAACTAACAAAAATGGGTTGATAACCAAACATAAGAGCTAAAATTATAAAACTCTTAGATGAACTAACTATTCATAACCATGAACCAACTAACTTAGATGAATTAACTAACTCTTCATGGATTTGGCACTGGATTCTTAGATCTCATCCTTAAAAAAGGGACAAACAACACAAGAAAAAAAATTGGTTTTCATTAAAATTAAAACCTCTTGTGCTTAAAGGGACATTATCAAGGAACTAAAAGATAATCCACAGAAAGGGAGAAAATATTTGCAGATCATGTAGCCGATAGGGACTTTTCCCTAGAATATATAAAGAACACTTTCCACTTATTATATAAAAGTACAAATAGCCCAATTAAGAAATGAGCAAAGGAGGGGCCTCCCTGGTGGCGCAGTGGGTTAAGCAACACACTATGAAGCAAACCGCAGCCACTGCAGCACGAGTTCGATCCCTGCTGCCGGCCAGGGAG
>JAGFMF010012281.1:11426467-11456441 GCA_019455555.1 Galemys pyrenaicus | reverse complement strand
AGGGGAGCAGTGGGCACAGCAGGAGAGGTCTGCCGCGCCATGTGGGTCCCCTCCCTGGCCGGCAGCAGGGATCGAACTCGTGCTGCAGTGGCTGCGGTCCGCCCCATAGTGTGTTGCTTAACCCACTGCGCCACCGGGGAGGCCCAAACTTCTTACCTTTAATCAGCTTCTTTACTTTCATTATTGACTATTCAAACCCATCAATTACATAACGTCCCTCTTTTATCATTTATCTCTTCTTCTCTTGACAAAAACCATCTTTACAGATATAAGAAAAGCCAGGTTATCAAATGGAAGCATTCTCAACTTCTCACTTATACTGTACCCAGAGATAGATCAGCATCTATACCCATCTTACCTCTTTAACTTTAATTTATCAAGGTAAATTCTACTTGTGTCTTTATTGTGATCCTTTCCCACCCCTTCCAGGTCCTTTGTCTCTGCCTTCTCTGGAATCTTTAATCAGTTCCCCTTCCATAGAACCATGCCTGATTAAACCCTGACTCTACCTTTCCCTCTTATATTTCACCTTTGTTTTTCATTCACACAGCAAATGTGTTCCTACCAATGCTAGACGCCAGGCCCCACAGCTAGGACCAGTCTCAACATTCTTTATCATTATGCTAGAACATGGTTTAGAGTAAGCACAACAGATGTTTAAATTGAACCTTAATTTAAAATCTTTAATAAATCTTCAGTATATAATTTTAGGTTTGTATTTGGAGCCTGGTATTCACAACCACCCTTCATAAGGCCTCAGCCTATGTTTTCCACTTCATTTTCATTAACCTTGACCCACTTCACACATCAGCACCAAACCAAAATATTCTGCCTGCCCATATTTACCCTGATTTTTCCTATGTATTTCTTCTCTGTTTCCTCTATTTAGTTTGCCTTCATCCTCTTTCTTCACAGTCCCACTCCCTAATATCCAAGCCCTCCCTATTGCTTTTTCCACAAAGCTTTCTTGGATTTCCCTAGCCAGGGTTATTTCTTCCTCCTTCAAAGGTTATTTTTTTCTCGCAGTACTTTAGCTCTCAAGTTATTTTTACTCTAAATTGTTACTATTTTCTAGCTTATTTTTTAATGCTTCTAGTTGAATGCTTAACTTTTTTTTCCTCACTGAGTCCTTTGAGAATCTAATGAAAGCTATAGACTCTTTTCAGAAGGAAAAAAAAAATTGGATGTACTAAAGCTTTGTGTACAGTCTCTTTACATATTTTATCAGATCCTCCCATGAAACCCAGGTTCAGGACTACTAGAGAAATCAGTGTACTACAAGCTCCTTGAAATTTGTAACTTACCTAATTTTCTAAGGAAATTTCTAATTTACCTTTTTCTCTGTACTTTGTGCAGTATCTATTATACATTATAGATACTTAGCAAATATTTAAGGAATGAACAGATTAACCAAATTGATTTAAAATATGCATGTACACTTGAAGCCTAGTATAAGCCATACTATCATCCTATAAATTTTACTGAGTTACTTATCCATTCCTAACAGCTAATATCTTCAGTCTTAGTTTACTATTGTTGCCTCCAACACTAACAGGTTTCTACTAGAATATTATTGGTGTTAGATCCCATTGTGAACTTTAAGCACAATGTATTGATTCTAGTAGATAGTAAATACTAATTCCCCTTTTACTATCTCATTACAACAGGTGAAAAGAAACTTGGTACCGTTATCACTCCAGATACATGGAAAGATGGGGCAAGGAATACCACAGGTATTTTTCCTTTTAAAAAATAGAATCACTAGAAGAAATATTTTGTATACATAATAATATTTCATTTTACAAATAAGGTTAAAGTTAATACATTCATTTTACAAATAAGGTTAAAGTTAATAATAATAATAATAAGGTTAAAGTTAATACATTTACAAATAAGGTTAAAGTTAATCATAGGAAGTATCTGGATACTTCCTATGAATAATGTATTAACTTTAACCTTATTTGTAAAATGAAATATTATTATGTATACAAAATATTTCTTCTAGTGAATATTAGAAAAAATACTGTCTCCCTCAATATTTTAATATCTTCTGTTTAGTTCTTTCAATGACATGTTGGGATTCCTAATCTGGTAAGCAGGTTATAGAAAAATAATTAAGTTATTTTTCAAGCAAGAAGTATATCATAGTAATTGAATTGATTCAGCTTAATCATAGACTATTTAATTCCTCTTCTCTCCTTGTCCTCACTTGGTTTTTATATTCTTGAGGGAATTATTTAAATTGTTTTCATCATTATGCTTGTTAAATATAGTAATGATGTTTTCAAAGGAAAGGAAAAGAGACTCTGCCATTGTAGCTGAGGTCTGTGGCATCCAAATAGTGGCTTTTAGATTTTATAGTGGATGTAGTATAGGTCATTTCCTAAAGTACTGCTTTGAGTCTGAGAAATAAAATGATTACTTCTTATCTCAGTTTTTATTGTTTGCCTAACAATAGTTTTTTAAAGCAGTGTCTAACCTGGATATTAAATTTCTTGAAAATTTAGGACTTCTTATTGCTAAGAGATCAAAAAATGAACTTCTAAACTAATTGTTTAGTACTGTATGTAGATATGTTAAATAACTCACTAAAATACATGTATATTTCAATATAGAAAGCGGTGGAAGAAAACTGAACGAAAATAAAGCTTTGACTTCCAAAAAAGCAAGGTAGGTATGGGAGCATTCATTGAGGAGAGTTATAAATTTCCACTTTTTAAATATTAAGTCTACTGAGTGTTTCATTCTATTGAGGTAAAACAGAACTAGGTAGCTCTTAGCATGCAAACTAAGCTACTTGTTATACCTGCTGTTTTTATCCTATTTCTCCTCCCTGTATCAGCTGATATGAAGATATTAGTGCTAATTTGTTCTTATAATTAAACAAGAAAATATTCTCTAGTTCTTAATTATCCTACAAATCAGAGGCAATGGAGAAATGTAGAAAAATGAGTCAAATCTAAATTTGAATCTAAATTCTGTCTTTGTCTAGCTCTGCAACCTTAAGGAGGTTAAGGCATCTTATTGACTTTTCCAAAGTTTACGTTTTCATCTGAGAATAGGAATAAATATGTCTCCCACATTAAAGACATTTGACATGATGCTTTCCTGTATTCAGTCTTAAAAATTCCATATGCTCGTCCATATGTCCCATTTCCTTTCTTCCTTTCACAGCAAAAGTTTTCTAAAGACTTATCTAGATAATTTCTCACTGTCCTTAAATGCCATTTACCCCTGCAGCTACTGCAACTCTCTTTTTTGCAACCCTTTATTTCTTGGCTCTGGGACACTACACTCTCCTTCCAACTTACTGGCTAGTCCTTCTCAATTAAGTTCACCTCTAGACTCAATCGCAGGCTGTTGTGGGGTTTTTTCCATTGATAAACTTATAATCTTTCCTCTAATGACTTTAATTTAGTGGCTTTAAATTCAAATTGTATGTAAAAAAGGATGAATATCTCCAATTCTGCCTTCTCTGAGTTCCAAACATTTATCCATTTTGTTATTGAACTGACCCAGCTTATTATCTTTTTCCTTCAATCTTCTAGTTTTCTCATCTTTGCACCACTGTTCAGAACAGTTGTGTAAGCCTAGAAGCTAGAATTCCTTACTGATGCCTCACTGATTTCCTTGCTTTCCATATCCATCAGCAAGGTGTTCAGCTCTCCTACCAAAATACAACCCAAATCCACCTATTTTTGTACATCTCACTGTTACTAACCTGTTTTAAACTACTGTTATTTTCACTTGCACATTATATTACTTTATATCTTTTTGCTTCCTCTCTAGTTCCCTGCAATTTAGTATCATAGTAACCAGACTCGTCCTTTGTTCAAAACCCCGTGTTAATGTCCTTTTTCATATAGAATAAACTATAATTCTGTTGTATTATACACTTTTGTTTTCTTGAAAAAATCTCTAGATTTGATCCATATGGAAAGAATAAATTCTCCACTTGCAGAATTTGTAAAAGTTCTGTGCACCAACCAGGTTCTCATTACTGCCAGGGCTGTGCCTACAAAAAGGGTAAGTTTAATATCATTTTCCTGTTTATATCAATTTATTTCATTTGGTACTGATTTGGATAACAGGAACGGAGTGACCTTTTATAAGTCAAATGCTCTTTTTGCCACAGGCAAAATAAAGTTTAGAACTTGGTCATAGGTTTATATTTTCTTTTTCTTTTTTCTAATGCAGCTAAATTATGTTTTAATCTTCCAGAGTGACTAAATTAAACCAAATCATAGGTATTTGATTGGCAGTATTAGTTGGTATTATGATTTAGTTGTTCACGTTTCTTTTATTTTAGGTATCTGTGCGATGTGTGGAAAAAAGGTTTTGGATACCAAAAACTACAAGCAAACCTCTGTCTAGTTATATGGATGAAGTTTCTGGCTTTCTGTATGATTTTACTTTCTGCTTGACTTTCAAGAATAACATAGATGTTAAAGTTATAAAATAATTTAAGACAGTTAAGTTTAAACCAGGGAAGTCAATTGGTATTCATTCTATTGCTCTCAACGAGTTCTGAATCATAACCAACAGGAGTGGTCTTTTGCTTTAACTTGTTATTTTCCTTGGAAGCATTTTATGAACTGGAAGACATGGCAAATTTAATGAAAAAAATTTCTCTTAGTTCTGTACTTACTTTTTATTTAACATTACTCATGTAATTCTTATGCTCTACTTCTAAAGCCATTGCAAAAGTCAGGAGATTATTACTTTACTCAGAACCTGGCATCCAGATTTATGATTCCTTCCTATTCCTTTTTTGATTATGTTGTTTTTAGAATTACCTCTCCCTTATTAGTTACAGTTTCCAGGGTATTTAAGTATCTGAGTCTATTTTTGCTTAATGATTCCTTAGTATTATTAGCCCAAATTAAACACAAGTTTTATTAATGACTTTTTAAATTTGTTCTTCAAGCCGACGTGCAAATACTTTTCTTATTGCTATTGACAAGAACACAATTGACACCCCACTTATGTGTAAATGAATACTCTGGGCTTCAGAAAAGCACACTATACATATTACTTTAAATTCAAACTGTCATGAAAGTCAGAAACAGTGTTCATCTGTGACAAATTGTCCCTCTTTGAAGCAAAAATGAAACTTTTTTTTTGCCTCCTCTTCTCCCCTTCTCCACCCCAAAAGAAATAAATAGAACAAAAGCAAACATTTGACTCATTCATAAAATGTATATAGGTATAGGTGTCTATTAAGAGGGTTCAAACAAAAATTTTGCTTATGTTTTGTTTATGCTTATGCTTGCTGCTTTCAGAGATTCAGGACTTCTGCTTTTGAAATCCGCAGTCTACTACAGAAGACCAAAAATGTATTCCATATTGTCAAGTGCAGTATGTATAAATACATATTACTATAAAATGTGTAGAATAGATATGATATATCGTGTTTTTTAATCATTTCAAAATTACTATGGAAAATAGTGTTTTAACTATTTTATTTATCTGTATGTAAGGTTTTGTAAAAGTTTTTCTAGGATACACTGTTATTCCAGAAAGATCACAAAAATAATGCAAACTATAATAAATAGAAATAGTTCAATAACTCTCTTGTTAGAGCATGGCGAAGATTCATCAATAGCTGGGTTGGTAAAACTTTGGGTAAAGTACATTTCTTAGGTTTCAAACTCATATTTCATGTTCATGCATTGGTAGCCTCCTTCCATAAATGAACCTGTGGCCAGACTCAGATTCTGCTATGAAGATTTTTGTTAATATTAAACCATGGAACAAAATACACATTTTATACATCTTCAAAGTTTATTGGTTATTGAGGTTATTGTTGACATAAAAATATGCCTGCCATAAATTGAAATTATTAGAGAAGAAGGAAAATCTTAAAACATGAACATAATTATTATTATTTTTTAAAGATTTATTATGTATATAAGAGCTGGGGCTGCAGGCCAGAGCCGGGGGCAGTGAGAGAATTCACCAGAGACAAAGTGGGGAGCAGAACAGGCAGATCTACTTAAGTACACTGCTGAGGGGTTCAGCGGGAGAGACAGGAGAGGTCTGCCTCACCATGTGGGTCACCTCCCTGGCCGGGGATTGAACTCATGCTGCAGTGGCTGGCTGTGGATAGCTTCATAGTGTGGTGTCTTAACCCCTTGTGCCACCAGGGAAGCCCCAACATAATTATTCTTAAAAGAAGGCATAAAGACAGAAATTAATTTTAGGATGAAAAAATTAAGACCAAACACAGATTTTATCGAAGTAAATGTGCAAGTGATGAAATGACATATTTTTTAAAATCTCAGACTCTATTTAAATATATGTATGAAACTAATACTAACAGAATACATTGTGTATATTCGTTTGTTAGGATATGTGGCTATCAAAATGATACAAGAATTAAACATGGGTAAAGGTTTATACATATGAAAACATCTGCAAGCTATTAGAACTGTTTTTTTTTTTTTTCTGGGGATTGGAACTGAGGGTTGAAAAAAGAGACTTAATCCTTTACAAGCTTCAATATCAAACACCTAATATTTCTTAACTCCTAATTCCCTTCCCTGTGGGAACAGATGAATACTATCTTTTGTACCCTAGAAATAACATGTGTATGCATATATATGTATATATGTTTTAAGTAGAAATATACATTGTTCTATACTTATTCTTTTTTAATGTTTCTCATTTGATTTACCATTTTCTCTCTCATATTATATATTTTTTCCCTTGACCCTTTTGAGCATACATTACAGACATTATATATCCTTTATCCCTTCATTTAGATGTAGTTCAGAAGATAAGCATATTAAACAGTTATCAAATTCAGAAACTTAATATGGATACTTTTTGTAGTCCCTATTCTGGCTTCTTTTTTCCTCCTTTTGATATTTTTGAAGTAATACTGGATTATAACATAGGTTTCAGGTGTTCATTATTGTAAGTCATCTCTCAATATAATATATTATGTTCACTATTCCTGCTCTAATTTCATCTGTTTCATTGATAATTTTTTCAGCAACAGGATCCAACATATGATTATTTAATCAGAAAAAGTTCTTTAATCTTTGTCTTTTATAATATTAATATATCTGAAGAATACAGTACAGTTAAAAATATGGAATACCCCTAATTTGGAGTTTTTATCTTTATCGTTAAATTTGGCCTGAACTACTGTGAGTGCTGTGTCCTCCCAATGTCATATCCGGACTCACAAAATGTCCCTTTGCCCATTTTTAGTGATAGTAATTTTAACCACTTGGATTAAGATAGCATCCAGCATTTTCATTATACAGTTACCATTTTTACTTTCACACTTAGTGGATAATTTGTGAGAAGAAACTTCAAGGGCATTTTGATCTTATATTTCTCATCAAACCTGCCCCTCCTAAATTTAACATCATTTAGTGATTCTTGTCTGAATAAATTTTCACTAAGATATTTGTAAAATTGTGATATTCTAATTCCATTATCCTTCCTGTAACTCCATCATTTTTTAGTTGTCATTTTACTCTGAGAAAGAGGTTTCCCTTAATTTATTATTCCCTTTATTAGTAACATAAAATATGTGCTTTTACCCTAATCATTTGAGTGTTAATGATGCCCCAAATATTTCTATTTCCCATTTTCTTACATAATCATAGTACAATTATCAAAATCAGAAAATTACAGTAACACAGTATACTTTCTAATTTTTCTATATTTCACTAGTTGTTCTAGTAATGGCCTTTGTAAAGGAAAAAAAAGAAAGGTCCAGGCAAGGATAACACATAGTATTTAGTTGCCATGCCTTTAGTCTTTTTATCTAAAACAGTTCTTCTAATCTGTCTTTCAAAAACTTGTAGGTTGTGAAACACATAGACCAGTTATTTTATAAACTGTCCCTTAATTTCAATTTTTTTACTGTTTTCTTCATGATTAAATTGTGCATATGTATTAATTTGAGCAGAAATCTCATCTCATAGAAGTGATTCTGGGTCCTTGTCAGTTCTTCACACCTGGTTATTAGTTGTCCCATTATAAGAATGTTAATATTTATCTCTTGTTTTAGGTAGTTTGTGCAGAATTTCTCCACTATAAAGATTCTTTTTGTTTCTATTAATAAGCATTATGTGGGGGGATACTTTTGAGCCTGTAAATATTCTTTTTCTCAACATTCACATACTGATGCTAAATTGTTGCTCTGACGACTGCCAAATGGTGATTTTCCAGTTCTGTCATTCCTTCTACATTTATTAGTTGGCTTTCTATTATAAGGAAAAGATTTCTTTTTTCTCATAGTAGCATTAACTCGTGAATTCCTGTTAATCTGTTACTCTTTATTTGTTTTGATTAGCCCAAATTAGCCCAAATTTGGTTTGTGGGAGAGCTTTAAAGTTAGCTCCTGGGTCTTTTTGACATATTCCTGTCATTGCTTGAGGAATCCCTTGTGTTCCATCACAAAATATCATAAATTTATTTTTGTTTTTGTCTTGTTTAGTTGTCCCCCCCCCCCCACCTCAGCCCTATAATCAGCTATTTCTCCAAAGAGTCCCATTTCTTTTAGAGGAAAATAGTTACAAAAACTAGGACCTGGGCTTGCTTGGTTGTCATTGCCTCCAAAGCCCTTCAACAGAAAGAGCAAGGAAATATCTATTAAAAAATCACAAGTTTTATTCTAAAGTTCCAATTCTAATGCAAGGTTCTGTCTTACCTTACTCCTTTGCAGAACTCCTAATTTTTTACATTGGTCATATATTTTGTAGTTAAAATAATTTTAGATTTAAAAAAAAAACTTAGCTAAGTCCATGAGACAATTATACCTGAGAATGTGATTCATTGGTATATAATTACAGGAAAAAGGATTGGAAAATTCATTACAAAATGCTCCCTCCCAGATAAATATGGCAAATGAGCAAATGGTACTAAATATTTTTTTCAGTTAATCTAATATTTATTGGACCTCTCTTTGTTCCTATAAGACTGCTTTTATTGGTTCCAAATTATTTATTATAAGCAAGAATTTAATAAGCAGTCAAAGTAATGTGAAGTTGCAAAAGTAAGGTGTGATGACAGGAATAAGAAAAATGTTTAAACAGACTGGTTTAAAAGCAACAGTTCTAGGGAAAATATTAGGAATTAGATTTTAATGGCACTAGGAAAATGAAAATGAAGGAACAGATTTCTGAAAGGCCCAATAAAATAAGATTTGGCAGAATCGCAGAGTGAGAAGGTGAGTCACAGTGGGTCTCATTTACTTGTGCTAATAGAAGGATTCTCCACCAGATGGCAATGGTGATCTTTCTTGGTTTTCAATTTTCCATCCTGCTCAAGAATTTGTAGCTATAGCAACTTAAAGATCAAATAAATGGATTTAAATTTCCAAAATTATGAACAAAATAGCCAGAGAAACTTATCATACAACAATGAAAATTCTGGAAAATATTTATTTACATGATACACATCTGTATATACATTTGTGAAAATAACATGTAATTTAAAATATAAATGTAATTAAACTAGCAAGAAAGTAATAATAATCCTCAGAGGCCCAAAACAGGAAAGGTACTAATGCAAAGGATAAACTAGTATCAAACACAGTGTTTGTCTTAAGGAATATCTGCTGACCCCTCAGGGTCTAAAACCTACTTTTAGAGGCCTTTTTAAGGCCATCACATGCATGGAAGACAAGGTCCTGGACCTGGGGAGATTATAGCAGAGATCTGTGCATAATGCATAAAGCCTTACAAAGCAACAGTTTCAGTGGGTCTACCCCCACAAATGCATAGAAGACGACAGCATGGATATTTCTGTATATTAGCCTTAGTCCTGAATGTGATCAATATGGGTTTGTCTCAGGGGTGCAAGATTATCCAATATTAGAAAAAAATCTATTAATTTAAAACTCACATCAACAAACTAATAAAAAATGCTCTGTGAATATTTTAAAAATGAAATTCAATCATATGGAAAATTCTTAGTAAATTAGAGTAGAAATCTTAAACCTAGTAAGAGGCTACATCAAAAAACCTACAGCAAATAGAACTAATGTTAATTGCATTGCCTTTAAAATCAGTAACAATTCAAGAATGCCATTATCACTTCTATTCAACATTGTACTGGAGTTCCTAACCCATGAAGTAAAACAAAGATACAGATAAGAAGGCAGAAACAAAACCGTCATCATTTGTAGTATTCCAGTATTTCGCAGATACCAAAAGCATCCACAGCAAATTATTAGGAGGAATAAATTTAGTTTATCAAATTGACTACAAAGGCCATCACTATCCAAAAGCAAAATGCATTTCTACCAGCAAAACCAGGAAAATTTAAAATATGCCATATATAAGAACAACCAAAAATAGAAGAATAACTGACATTAGGTATCTACTTTATGTAGAAAGTTATAAAATTTTATTGAATAAGATAGAACTCATCAAATTGATTATGAAATTTTTATGGAAGATGAAGAGCCAAGGATACTTATTCCAATTAAGGAATAAGTCGGAGAGACTTGATGTACCAAATATTAAACTTTATTATTAAATGGGGTACTAAGACAGCATGGGACCTAATAAAAACAAGCAATAATATTATGCATTGTAAGATTATTCATCAGCATCTCTGGCCTCTACCCACTAGATGCCAGTAGCACTGCCCTGCCCCTAAGTTTGTGACAACAAAAAATGACCCCAAACAATGCCATATGCCCTCAGTTGGGAATCTTTGATGTAGGGTGATCTATCTGAGCTGTTTGTGGGGGGACCCTTGAAATGGGGGGACCCTTGAAGTTAGTATCTTTAAATATTTCCTCTTGAGATGGTCAAAAAACCATCTGTCAGTGTCTGAAGCCTAAACTTCTAGAAATCTTCCAGAATGTGGGAAGGGTAATCAATGAGTGGTGTGGCATGAGGGGAGGAGACAAGTCCAGATACTCACTTTGTCCTCAAACAGCTTTCATTCAACCAATTCTGGAACATATATTGAATTTACTTTCATCTTTATTTAACGTCAGTTTACAATTTGGTGCTTCCCATCAACTAAATTAATTTCCATTTGTCTCTACTTTTCACCTCCAAAATTTGGTTCCTTCAATCTCCTCTTTGATTTTCTTTATCTTTAGAATTTTACTTCCCTCCCACAATATACCTTTAACGAGGTTTTGTGTAGGGAAGTTGAGAGGGATAAAAATTAGATGTGTTTCATTTGCTATTTTTATCTAGAAGCTTAAGTTCCATGTACGTTTGATGTTTTCATGTTTCTGATATCACCAGACATTAGGTCTCACTTTGTAATGTGTGTTTTAAAGGCAGAAGGGGACAGAATATAGTCTTTATTTCCTTTCAGCTCTTTCTTGTAACTTTGACTGTAGATAACATTATAATTAGATTTTGACACAGGAAGAAGATATTCTAATTAGTAGGAAAAGTGATAGCATAGAAATAAGCAAAGACATGGAAGTAAGAATAAAGAGTGATATGTTGACAAGTTTGCTTGCCAGTACACCTTAGCACAAAGCTCCATAGTAATTGGCCTGCTGTGGAACTCCAAAGAACTCACAACTTTTCCAAAAGAATTTATACCTTTTCTATGTCTATGCAGTTGTTCAAGATCAGTAGATTAGTAAACTATGGCCTGTAGACGAGTCACCTACATGTTATTGAAACACCAGCCATAGCCCTTCATTATCAGATCATCTAAGGCTGCTTTTGTATACAGTGGGAGGGCAGAAAAAGATGTCTGACCCCTGCTCTAGATCTCCCTAAAAATAATTGGCATTTTTGAAAAAACTTGAGTTGATGTAAAAGATTAGTTACAGCACAGTAGTGATAGAGTGGTTTTCCAGGCTGTTTTTATTGTTTAATTCCTTAATCCCTTTATGGATTAAATTTTAGTCCAGATGTCACTCAGCCATCTCTAAAGGTTGTCTTACTGGCATATGCTAAAATGGGTATCATTCTACATTCATGGACTAAACATTAGGTAATATGATATAGATGTTTGTTTATAGTTCACTGCAAGTGTCTTCAGTCTGTTCTGGCTATTTACTCAGGATTATATTTTCTTGCTATAGTCATTCAAGAATAATAGTATGTCATTCCAGTGTGATCTGGAATGTTGTGGCCTTTCTCCAGTTGCAGCTCTATAATTTGTTTCCATGACTAGGAATTGGCCTTTAGGTGACACAGTTGAAGTTGCCTCAAACAGGATATTAATTTTTGCCCTTTACAACTGCAGAAACTTAATCCTATTTCATGATTTAGTGGGTGGGCCAAAGAACCTCCTATCTTCTCACATGTTCTTTCTCTTATAAAATGAATGTTGATCTGGTATCTTCGTGGATCATTTGCAGCAAACATGAGTTTTTCAAGGAACTCATCCCATACTCAGTTGGGCATACTTAGCTACAGCAGCCCAATTGGGGACAGTGAGCTCTAGCTCAAGGGTTTAGTACAACTGCATCACTGTAAAAGCTCTGATAGATGTATCAGTGCACCCTGTGCCCCTTGGTTTTCCCATCAAACTCTTCTTTGCCTGAAAAACAGGATCTCTAAAATCAGCTGCGACTCTTTTACCAAGAGGCAAGAGGAAAACAGTTAGTGCAGTGTGCCTTGTGAGTCACCCTGCACCCTGTGTTCCTCCCTTAGGCTCCTGATTCAAACAACACAAACTGAGAAAGAGAGAAATGTAAACTTCTCACCTAGGCATGCAGCAGCTAGCTCTTTTGATTGAGAACAATGCGTGCTCGTAATTGCCAAATTTGAAGTGTATAGTCATCATCACTACTAGAAATTTGGGGCTATTTCACAGTCAGATCACCTTCTTCTCTAGCACTCTCACACTTAAGATGTATCTAGTCTGTGGCCTGGCCTGTCTAAGCTTGCTCTGCCTCCAGAGCCCTGGTGCTTTCTCTCAAGTTCCACCTGTTCCTTCTTGTCCTAGCTAGGAGGCCTTCTGACACCTCAAGACTTGGCTTTTTAGCCTCCCACTGCAACCTGCATTTTCCCCTATCATAATATTTAGATCACTCCTATGCCTGTCTTTCCATGGGTTCCTCCCTCCCCAAATATATGATAAAATCTTTAAATCTAGAAATCAGGTCACGTTTGTTCAGCCATACTCTTCAGTAAGTTCACCATGACCAATAGGATTACTCATTCCTCAGTATATATCCCAGCATAGGAATTCAGTTGTTTGGGGTGAAAGAATGAATGAAGGGACTTTATATCTGCCTGGGGCAGAAATACCAGAATTAGTGGTAACTACCTTTCCAACAGCCCCATGGGCAGGAACATTCAAGAAGGACCCTGAGAGATAGAAGAGACTCCAGTGGTCCCTTGGCGGTGTGCAGCTTTCTTTCTTTCCATCCCATCCTTCCTCTCCCGAAGTCCCCTAATTGACTGGCCTCCATATACAATGGATGGAGCTTTCATCTTTCACCCCTGTTTAAGAAAAAAAATGTTTTATTTCAGTATTGTTTGTAAAAGTCACTTAGATAGCACACTGCAGAAAATGTGAAAAGGTTATAAAAAATTTGCACCAGTGCTAGCAGTCTTCAATTATTCTATAAAAGTTTACATTTTATTCAGTGTCCAGTTTCATTTGGGGCTGACTTCTTCTCTTGGAGGCTCTGGACTTGTGAAATTTATAGTATAGATAAGCAGAATATTAGCTAAACTCTTTCTCCCGTTTCCTCCTCCTATTCCTTCTCCTCATTCAAGCAGCTAGCCTACTCTGGGCTTCTTATTTCAGAGAAGGATATGACAGCAAGAGGCAGAGAAAGAAGAATGTCTTCTGGCTTTTGGTTTCAGAGGCTGCCCTTAGGAGAAATAAGGGAGACTAAGAGGGAAAAGGAGGGAGGGAGGGAGTGGAAGTTGTAGGGGAGAGAGGGAAGAGAAGGAGAAGAAGGAGAACTAGCATAGACAAAACATTTGGAAGAAGAGATAATGAAAATAGGAAAGAGTTACCTATGGGAGGTGGAGGTAGTACTAGTAAATAGTTATACAGTCTGAAGATAGCTCAGTCAATATCAGTGTAGAAAGATGACCTTAAGCACCAGATTCCTCACTCCCTCCATCCACTCCTTCCCTCCTGCATACCTTCTCATCTCATAGACCCAGAGACTAGACACAATCCCAGGGAGGCGGAGATAAAATCAACAAATTCACTGAGATCAAGTTTCTGACAATGCAAAGAAATGGAGCTTGAAGTCTTAAATTAGGTTGTATTTCTTATATAAATTTGTGGACTAAAATGTATTCAGTGTTCAATAGTTTATATTTCACAAAGACATGTCTCACAGAGGAGTACTTAAATGTGTTCTTAATAGGTTTTAAGGTGTTAGAAACCAATTGGCAAATAATTACCCAACATGTGCCATAAAATTGGAGCCAATAACTGGGGAAAGGTTCTCTGCTAATAGTAAGGTCCATATTTTCTGATGCAAGAACCAATTCAAATAAGTAGGAAGACTGTGTTTTAACATCAAACTATTTTTCCTTGAACTCAAGCATAATAGGAACTCTACTTTTAGTATCCGTTAACTAATGGTGAAAAACAAAGCTAAGATATATTCAGTAACATTGTAAGTTAATGTCTTTTACTCGATGCATATTGAGAAGCACTCCATGTGAATGAGCACAATTTTCATTCGTTCTATAGACAGAGCAGGCGCATGCATTTATAGGTCCCTTGAGGTAATGCCACAGCTCCCAGAGGTCTGAAGTCCGCAAGTTGGAAATTGCTGGGTCAGTTAATTTGAAATTGGTCTTATTTGGGAAAATCCAATATATAAGATGGCAACATCTCATCGAAATGTCCCCTCTAGTATTCCAGTTTGTGGTCTCTGGCAGAAGTAATAGCTTCCTGCAAAACACATCACTCTTTCGTATGTGAAATCTTCCTGCCAGCTGAATCACAGCTTGCTTTTCACTTCTCATAACACCTTGCAACATCACAAAATATTTGCTGGAATTTGTGAAGGGCGGCTGCAGAATTAGTAAACTGAAAGGAGCCTGCCTTCACTCCCACCCCTGTCAGCACCTTCTGTTCTAGCAGACCAAAAGGCAGCTTGAGAACTCTTGACTGCTTCGCCAGATTAGGACAACCTGACATTGTAGCCTGCGGCAAAAATAGGGGGACAGGAAGCACTTGGCAGTTCTGCAGGTGCCAATATATATAATGATTCTGTCACTCGCGAAGGTGGACTGCTGTAGTAACCAGCTTTCTCAACTTCTATATCCATAAGTAAGGATAGTGTGGGCCATTTCTATTTGGGACGATAAAAGCCAGATTTAATGAGTAACTGTCCAGCCCAACTACTAGTTAACTATGCCCATATAATGGTGGGGACCATCATGATTACTAGTTCCACGTCCCAGGTTCGGAGATGGGAAACTTAGACTCAGAAAAGGGATGCTGCAGGCCTAGTGTGTGAGACCGGATCCCAGGTTTCCTCACTTCATTTTTCTAGTGCTCTTTTCTGTATACCATGTTGCCTATCTAAATGGATCCACCTGACTGTCATGATTGGTAAAGAAAAATGGGATCACAATTAGACATAGGGCCTCTATCATTTCTTATGAGATGTTAAATCAAGTCTTATCACTGTGTTGGTATCTAAGTATATAATTTTCTTCTTCAGAATTACTGCAAATTCCACATTCTAACAACTTTCATTCAGCCAGAATGATGGGCAAAACAGTGTGGGGAAAGAGGGAGTGACCTGAGGAGACTTGGTGCACTATTATGGCTTCATCATCTACTGTGCGTAGATTGTATAGAATTAGAATGTACTGGATTTATATTGAGTATAACCCTTTCGCAGTTCAAAAAGACCATTAGGATTTTCAAAGCCAAGTTTCTTAAACAACAGATCTCTGCATAAATACATGTGGAGGTGCTTGGGATAAGATTTTTCAGTTAGTAAGTCAGTAGGCTGCAGAAAAGTTAGCTATTAAGAATTTCCATAGGCTTTTGTAAAGAGGGATGGAAATTACTTCGTACCATTCATTTAAAATCAAATCAAAATCTAAAGTTTAAACAGTGAGTTAAAGGGTTTTTTTGTTTGAGTGTTATTTCATCTTAAAGGGAGACAATACTTGAAAACAATACTTAGTCCCAACAAGTCTTTAATGTGTGTATATCACCTGGAGATTGTGTTAAAAAAAAAAAAAGCAGATTCTGGTTCAGAAGATCTGAGATGAGAGCTGAGATTCAGCATTTCTCACAGCCTTCCATGCCCCTGCTCCATGGTCCACACCTCTAGTAGCAAGCAGCCTTCCCTAGAAATGTGTCTTCTGTGAGGGTCAGTCTTGGCTTTCAGTTCTGTGACCATCCAGGTCAAAGGGATCCTTGTGGCCTCTGAATTCCTAGTGCTTTTATGCTTTACATCACGCACAAGGCACTTAGGTCCTGCTTTGCTTTATGTTCCGTATGTGTGTCTTATATTCCAGCCCTGTAGTCCCATCTGTTTTGCTCAGCCCTCTGTGTGCCACAAATGCTGAACAAAGAATATTGATGGTTGGTTGATAAATTGAAGATGATTTCCTCCTTCCTCAAGACTTAAATGTTTGTCTAAGAAACATTAAGTCTCTCCTGCCTCTCATTTCCCCTCCCGTGCAAGGTGACCTTTTAGAAATCAGTGGCTGTGTGGAGAATTCTAAAATGATTATGTGATAAAACAACACCCAGCTGTGAGGAAGTGAAAAAAAGAGGAACCTGTCACATTAGGAAGCATGTTTGTTGGTTGCTTTAGACCACTAAAGTGTCAGTTTTATATCACTAAGTGTTCAGTGAGAGAACACAGGCTTGGACGCCAACAGACCATCCCTCCACACACAATGTATACCTTTAGTAAAGTTACTTAAAATTACTGGGGATGTATTCATCTCTAAGGTGGAATATTTTCTCCTGTGGCTCTTGTAAGAGCCGTAGACAGTGCATTGTCAGTTGACTACCAAGGTGTTCACATCAAAGCACTAGGTTCACATAATCGATGTGACCTCAATAGAATCACTTCCAACTCTATTTGGAAAGTCTGCCGCCAATCACTGGTTTGAGATAGCCGGTTAGATAATTCTCATGTGGGGCATTAGCTCCATCTAGTGGCTTACTGCTGCTAAGCTTCCTTATAGAATGATGTTGTCCCTCCTGCCTTTGATTGATTAATTTCATTCAACAAGCATTTACTGAATGCCTCTGTGCCAGAGACTGATCTGGCTGCTGAAGCTAAAACAGTGAGCAAGGTAGGCATGGTCTCTGCCCTTAGGGAGTTTGTAGCGAAGTTAGGAAGACAGGAAGTAATTTGTGAAAAAGCAGTATGAAGAATGAAGAGGGAGTTGGGGATGTGTGACTTTTCATAAGGCTTCCCTCAAGGAGTGACATTGAAAGTAAGAAGAGAAGAAGTTGACCACAAGACCACATCAAGCATCAGCAGCATCTCTCTGGACTCCCCAGTTCCCATTTAGGATCAGGATCCTGCCAGTTTATTAAGTGCTCCAACCTCGGCATCACTCACATCCCACTCTCTGCAAGTCACTTGGCATATATCATCAGCAGTCTCCTCATGTTATACTCTCAAAGACAATATTCAGAGAGGCTATATACCTTAGACAAAGACAAGGTACACGGCAGGGTTTCTGCCTCCAAGGTCTATGTTCTTTCTTTTACTCACGCTATCCCCCTAGACCTCTTTATCCTCATTATGCAGCTTGCATTTGGCTGAAAGGAAACCATTAGGAGATGTGTTGGGGGTGGGGAGAATGAAAACACAAAAAGAAATAATAGCTTGGTGGGTCATGTGTGAAGGGCAGAGAGGAAACTGCCAGCTTGAGTAGTTGTGCCACACAGTGTGATTTTAGAACAGTAAACCCGAGAGATCTCAGTCAGGAAAGAGAGTCTCCCTAATAATGTTCCTTATGCTCTTGTGATTTAAAATGTGATGCAGCTGTTGCTAAATTAAAATGATTTGGGAGATCATTTGGAAAAGAGGTTATTCTCTGGAAATCTATAGACAGATGCAAGGATTACCAAGTGCCACGAACGAAACATTACAGGGTCAGAAAATGGCTGCAGGCATGTGCAGCAGGTAGGCGAGCCTGAGGTTTCCAGAACACAGTACATTCAGCTTTAAAACTGGGACATTCCTGGGCAAGCCAGAATAGTTGAGGCCAGACAAGGAAGGTCTGATATACCCATGGGAGGTAGCCCTGGATTGAACCCTGAGATCCAGAAGAGAACTTGGCCATAATGAAGGCAAAAAATGTGGGACAGAGGGTTGAACAGACCCCACAGTAAAGTCATCTTTGTCCTGAGTACCAGGATTACCAGCCCAGAGTCCTGATCTAGGACGTGAGGGAAGAATATGTTGGCTTCAAGTCTGAGGAGGGATCAGATAGAGGACAGATAGGACAGCAAGATCAGGCTGTGCCTTAGTTTCCCCATCTCTTGCATGGGATGAATAATTGCCCCTGTCTCCTAAGACTGTATGTGACTACCTAAGTTCATACGTACTAAGAGCTCAGAGCTGTGCCTGCCCATAAAAATACACAAAGTGTCAGCATGGAATTCTCCGGAAGAAAATCAGTGTAGCCCTGGCCCGATCGCTACTCTTCTCTTGCAGTCACTGCCATGTCTCCTTCCCTCTCAGGTCTCTCCTCTAGCACATTTTTTTTTTAACTAGGAGGAGACTTTTCTGGCCTTCCCTTTGGAAGCCTTTTCGGTTTATCCCCACCTCAGTCCTTGTTCCTCGTGTTCTTCCCACAGCACTTTCCACAATGCCGCTTATCTGAGCTGGCTGAAACGTTTCTATTGTCAAACCCTTACCATGTGCAGTTGAAGTGAACCATCTAGGAAAGAGCAGTGAACTTATTTTTGTTTCTTGTGATTTTAAAAGGCGAAGAGATAATGTAGCTAAAAAAGGAGCTAGCACTGAGCCCTTACAGGGCTTGAGCTAGATGCCGCACACCTGTTAACTTACTTCCCCTTGCGGTGATCTTAGGAGGTGTTGTCTCGTTTTACAGAGGAAGAAATGGAGGGTAAATAAATTGCACAAAGGACCATCACTAGTAAACAGAGATGTCAGTTGCTAATTTGTTCTTTATTTAAGTGTAAAAATGAAGGAAAAGATTCAGCCCATTTAAAAAAAAAAAAAAAGGCTTCATGAGCTGTATAGCCTGCAGCCACGCAGTAAAGCTTTTTGAGGATAGTTTGAACATCTATAAAATTTGGAAACTATTCTAAAAGGACTTCCTGTTTGAGATCTTGGATTATCCTTCTCAAAGAGGGACTTCCTCCTGCCCAGCTCAAATCTCTCGAGAACTGAAATGATACGCACAGGAAATAAATGCTGACCATTCACGGTTCCAGATCAGTCAGAAGATCAGGAATTTCCACCCTTTGTCTTGCCAGGCAGCAGGCCATCCATGCTCTCCCTGTCTTGAATCAGGGTCTATGATTAGGAAGGAGGAGGGATCAAGAGCTAAAGGGTTTCTACATCACCTGTGCTTCTACCCCCATGATGTACTCACCTTCTGCCCCAGCTACTGTGAAGCCAGCATACCCCAACCCTGCCCTCACTCCCTGTGCAGCCTGGGTGCTCCCCCACCAAGACAAGCAGGCCCACTTGCTTGGGAGGAGTGGGAGAGCCCTGCCCAGGTGGAAGAAATAAATATATGGAAACAACAAAATCTACAGCATCATGTGCACCTTGAAATTCTAGGAGACATGAATGGGAAAGCATTTCCTGACTCCCTGTGCAGTTTGCACTCACCTGGCCCTGGAATATGCATGTATGTGTGCACAAACATACACATGCACAAGTGCATGTACATGTGCAGACTGTGTCTTTGGGATTTGCTAAGCCTCTCACACAAAGCACCCAAGGTAACAAATGAACTCCAATTCCATTGCAACTTGTCAACCATCCAGAGCCACGATTTTTAAATAGCTACAGATTCTGACCTTGGAGCTCAGACTGGATAAGGGGGGCTTGATGATGCCAGGGAAGCTGAGTTTAGGAGAGAAGCCAAAGCCCTCCTCTCACCGTCCATGCCCCTCCCTGCCTCCCAAACCATCCCCCAACACACACACACACACCAAAAATGCATTAAGTTCCAGTATGAGCAACTGGATGTAAGACAGATACCTTGAAGGGGTGTGTGTGCGCGCATACGTGCGTGCGTGCATGCGTGCATGTTTGCATGTGTGCGTGTGTGTGTGTGTGTGTTTGGGTTCATGCACAGTCCTTGATCTGAGGATGACCACCAGAGGCAGTGTTTTCATTTAAGTTAAGTTTTCTTTGGCCCAGGCTGCATCTCACAGCTTATCCTTTGTTCTCATCCCAACCCTTTGCAGGCACCCATCCAAGCAGCTCTGTGCAGCTCAACTAAATTTATAGGACACTCCTCCACACTGCACGGTGCTTAGAAATACAAAGGCATTCTGGTACCAGGTCTGTCACAAGCTTTGTGACCTTGGGCTTCTCCAGTGACTGCATTTTTGCTCCACCTTAAGAAAAGGGAACAATGCAAGAAGATAACAAAGAATTCATGTTCAAATGAAAAACCTAAGCTTTTCATCAAGAAAAGCCTTATCTCTATCTTTTAAGTAAGACATTTAAGGTTGGTGTGTTTCATTGTTATTATGATTGTTAGCTTTAACCAACTTTTTCAAATGATGAGAACTTTTGCAATAATACAATAATTTTTTTTTTATTAACATCTACCATTTGTAAAAGACTAAGGAGTCAAAGAGAATGTTCTGGAGGGCCAAGGGTTGGGACACAGGGCAGGGCCAGGTTGGAGGTTTGAATTAGAGATCAGGTTTGTTGAAACGGAATTTGAAAGGGAGTAAATTAAGATGTAGAATTGAGTAGGTAGAATAGGGAAGAGGAAAAACTGTTTATTATGTACCAGTTAGTATATTACATGATTTCACATACTAGCTATAATTTCATTTAATCCTAATATCCTGGGAGCATATGGGGCTAGGGGCCCATGGTTCCTCAGGCTTCACCCATGAAGATAATTGATTTGTTTAATCTCATTTAGTGGTCAAGCCTAGATTCCAGCCCTCCTTTTCTGTCTCTAGGGCCAATGATTGCTTCTATTCATTTTGCCTCACTTTCCTAATTGCTCCCAGGTTAGGTTTCTAAAAATACTATATGAAATGGATTATATATGCAAATGAATATAAAATATATGTATTATTGATGAAGACTAAAATAAACACATGAGGCCACCACCCAACTTAAGTAACAGAATATTACCAATACCCCCAAAGTCCCCACATAGCCCTCCCTGATTGCAAGTCCCCCTCCCTTCCCTTCTACCCAAAGGTAGCCACAACCCTGAAATGTGCTAATGATTCCTTTGTCCCTTATAATTTTACCACCTTTATTTGTCATGTAATTTTTCCATTTGCCCTTCCAGATTCATTCTTCAGTCATCCCCATCCTGCCCTGTGCCCCAAACACTGCCCAGTATGGACCGCACCATGAGGTTCCCTTGATGCCTCGATTCCCCATGGATTTGCCCAAAGGAAAGCACTGACAGCAGACCAGAGGGTGAGAAAACTAGGTCAGGAGGTTTGCTCCCTGGGCCCCTGCTTGCTGAGCCTCCATTTTCATTCCTCTGCCAAAGACAAGAAGCTTCTATAGCCAGCTATGACCGTCCCCTGCCCAGCACTCCCTTATTCCCCCTGGCGTCGGGGTGGTCAAAATTCCTGTTGCGTCCTAGTCCTGCGGTGCTGAAGCATTCTTGGCTAGTTTCCTGAATCTAGTTCTACTCAGATTTTTTTTTTTTTTTCACAATCACCCCCTGTAATCAGCCTTTTCAACTTTTTCTTTCTTAATCGTGTTCCCCACAATGAATTTTTAATACAACAGACTGTGCATCTGTTTATGCACTGTATATATCTCTGCTTTATAGATGAAAAGAATAAATTTTTTTGCATATAAGAACCCATTACCACCACCACCACCCCCTTGAAGTGATATTACCCTCACTGAGACTGCATGCCCTAGTCCAACTCACACTTTCACCAAGAGTTCCTTTAAGAAACTATCCTCAACCATCCTGTTTGAGTGTGCCATCTCTTTCTTTCTTGCCAGGGCACCAGCTAATACATATATCTG
Source organism: Galemys pyrenaicus (assembly GCA_019455555.1). Lineage (NCBI taxonomy): Eukaryota > Metazoa > Chordata > Mammalia > Eulipotyphla > Talpidae > Galemys > Galemys pyrenaicus. The sequence goes on along the minus strand of JAGFMF010012281.1, from coordinate 11,434,348 downwards.
TGTCTCTAAACAATATAGTTTTTCTGGGTTTTGATCTTTACATAAATGTAATGGCACAGTGTATCTTTTTCTTTGTCTTGCCTTTCTCACTCAATATTGTTTGTGAAATTCATCCACATTAATTATGCAGGTACTGTTCATTTTCAGTGCTGTGTAGTATTGCACTGAATGAACCTATCACCATTTATATGTTCATTAAATCTTGATGGATATTTGGGTGGTTATTTTGAACTTATGGCATGAAATATTGTTGTATATGTCTCTGTGTATAGATATAGAATTGATGTAGATATAGAAGGAAGTGTAGCTACAGGATGTGTGTGTGTGTAGACTCTAGAGCATGTACCGGCATGTAGAATTCCTGAATTGTAGGGTGTGCCTATCTTGTCCCTTCCAGAAAGTTTGCTCTTATACCTGTACCAATTTATACTAACCCTGAGAAGTATGAGAGTTCTAGTTGCTCTGCATTCATTCCAGCATTTGTTTTGTTAGATTTAAAAACTTTTGTCTATCTGATGGATAGAAATAGAGATCTCTTTGTGGACTTGATTTTCATTTTGCAAGGCACAGTTTCAGCAATCTTACACTTGTCCTTTGGCTTTTTTTTTTAATCCTGTGCATATCTGTTTATGTCTTTGTCCATTTGTCTATTGGATGTTTCTTTTCTTCTTGATTTTTGGAATGATTCATACATTCATATTCTTCATATAGCAGCTATATACATTGCAAATACTTCCCCCCAGGCTTTTGTTATCTTTTCACTCCCCTAAAGGTGAATGCTGCCAAATAGAAAAATGTATTAATCAATTCCTTCATTGTTTATACCTTTGGTGACTTATTTGAGATATTCTTTTTGATGCTGAATTTATAAAGTTATTCCATAGTGGGTTTTTTAATTGTGCCTCTTACATTTAATTTTTTACTCTATCAAAAATTTATTTTTTATATCATGGAATCCAGTTTTTTCCATATTAGTGGAAGCTAGTCTTCCAGCAGCACTTATTGATTAGACTTCTGTCTCCCTTGTCTTCTCCCATTCATCAGATACTTACGTGTGTGTGAGTCTATTTCTGGATTCTTTCTTCTCTATTCCAAGGGTTTATATTGGAATATTACACCAATAACACAGTTTTAATTTCTAACTTAGTAATGTTTTGAGATCTGGTAGGGTAAATATCTTTTCCTTTTTATGTATTTGGTTTAGTCTTTGCTCTTGACTCTTTCCCATAACAATTTTTAAACAGTTTCACAAAGGACCTTAGCAGTAGTCTGGGTTAACAGCAGGACCAGGGACAAGCATCTATATGTAGAGCATGTACTCTGTCCCTTACTTGGGACAGAGTAAGGTCCAGACCATGAAAAGTGGAGCCAGTAGTCAAAGCATATCTGAAATCCATAGGCTAGGGCTTCTGGGAGCAGAAGCAAGCCCGCGTGTGGGGGGAAGCTCACGCAATGTCAAAAAGTGATGTGAAGCTATCTGCTTATTTTTGTTAGACAGTCCCATGACCCAGGAACTTTATAGAAGTACAAGATCTCTATCATAAGTCTCCCTTGAGGAGGTTTATTAAGGAACTAGAATTATTATTCTGAAGAAGAAAAAAAAAACTGCAGTGGCAATTGCTGGGTATTGTTCTAGGCTAAGAAAATAAACAAAAACATGACAAAAGTACAGAACTGGGGGGTTCAGACTCATGGGGATCAAATTGTGTCACGAGATAAACCTGGCCTATCCCAAACACTGGCCTGTCTTCTTCCAAAGAGAATGGTTCCAGTACAAATCTGTGTCCATACTGGGTTGGTTCATTGGTTTTTTAGGTAATACTTACTGAACAATCCCAATGGACTTGACTCTCTTCTAAGTACTTACCATGTTCCATGTTTTAATAGATTGAGATCCACTCCTCCCTCCTCCGCCCCCCACCAAACCTGAATCAAGTCAGAGTGTGTATTTAATACTGATGGATTAGTTGGCATGTTCCCATGAAGAAAAGATGACCAAGCAAAGTTGATAAGTTGGCTTTGTATATAGACCTGTGACTACCACCTTTTTTATTGACTGACCTGAGTAGGGAAATGTAAAGCTACATTACAGAATTTAAAAACGAAAAAGAAATAAGATCATAGTGACCACATTTTCTCTGTGAAGATAGGCAGAAGAAAGAGGATGAGCAAGAAAAGGAATGTTCTAGAACAAACTGCCTGGAGTAGCTATTCTCCCCTCCACTCCGGCTGTGTGAACACAACTTGGCCCCTTGCTCTGGGCTGGGATCCCACAGTGTCAGATGCCAGGTATTGGATCAAGGATTTTCCAACAAGAAGGCAGTCTCTCAAAACCTTTGTGAAGCAAGACAGGTTATAAATAGACCTTTTTTTTTCTTTTTTTTTAACTAGAAGGCAACAGGCTTAACACAGCTATTCTTCCCTTTTGGTTCGCCTGCCTGCACCACTTTGCCTATTAAATCCCTGCTACCAGGCAGATCCACCTGCCTCTTAGCCAGTCAGCTGCAGCAGCCTCTGGAGTGCCGGGTGAAAACTGGCTTCTGTTATGACTTCAGGTTGTGACCTTGCTTGTGGAAGAGAATAAATTTTTCTGTCTTATCTCTGGCTAATTGGACAGGAGGTAGAGGAGAGAAAATTTATTGTACAATTTGCCACCTGCTGGCTAGAACACAAATGTATCCATTTTAGACACAGACTCTGATTTTAGTGAAAGGCTGAAGAGAAAGGATGTGGCCTGGGTGCCTGGGACCTGTAGTGCAGGCCTGCACAGGGGCAATGAACTCTAAGCTCAGAAGACTAGAAGTTGCACTGACCAATTTACATGTGACTTGGAGGGGTGTGTGTGTGTGTGTGTGTGTGTGTGTGTGTGTGTGTGTGTGACAGAGACCGACATAGAGACAGATTGATTTCATCTCTCCTAACATATCCAAAGGCATTAACATGCAGATACTTAGAAACTATTTAGTCTTGTGCTTCTCAAAATCCACTGTATTGGGATTTTACTGTATGTTAGAGTCATCAGGAGACACAGATTGCAGGGTTGCACCCCAGTTTCTGATTTAATCCGTCTAGGGTAGGACCTAAGAATTTGTACCTCTCTTGAACTACCAGGTAATACAGCCTGTCAGAAGACCACATTCTAAAAACCACTGACTTAACCCAATGTCCTGATGTTCCAGTTGAGGAAAGCAGAGTCTAACCATTAAAGGAAATAAGCCAGACCCCAGGACTGGCTATTGGCTAAAGTCAGACTAGAACAGAGACTCCTAAATCCTAATCTGGTGCTTTCCCCACTACTTCAAACTGGGGCGTGGCCAGCATGCCAGGGAAGTGCCAGTCTAATAATAAACATGTTATCCTTTAGGCTGAAGATTATGAGTCTCCAAATTGTTTCCCCTTCCCTAGTCCAACAACACTGGCCCTGCTGACTCAGTACAAAAATAGCCCAGCTCAGCCCACTCACCCCATCAACCAGTGGGGCTTAGAATCAGGTCCTGTGCCCTCTCCTACTGACTAGTTGACTCCCACGCATTCTTGCTCACAAGTGAACCAGAGATCTGGGGCCTCTGGTGACCAAATGCATTTTGGCCCTGAGTTATAGATTTTCTTCCACCACCATATTCACCAGAGTTTTGACCTTGGTGCCTGACATTTAAGTTCTTTTTTCTGCTTGTCACCTGGTCCTCTTTTGTGCCCACAGCTCCACTCTGGTGACCACCCATTGGTGAGGGACTGTGCTCTTATTTGTCCTGTTCCTGGCTGAACTATTGGCCAAAACCTAATAGCCGGGTCCTACAGGCCATGGGAAAGCTCATACATGGTGCTACCCACACAGAGGTCTTCCCATACTGACTGCATCTCAGACTCCCTGGGGCTGCACTCTGCTGGCCAGACTGGACCTGGCCTGGACTTGGTATGAAAGCAAAGCTGAGATGTTCATGGCATTGGAATGCTTGTCGACCCACCACTGGCACTTTCAGGACCAGCTTCACATCATGTTGGGTCCCCAGTCCCATCCCACCCTGGCCAGGTGCCTTCATCCCCAGTGAGATCCAGTACAGAGAGTACTCTTCAAGTGCTTTGGTGCTTTCTGTCCAGCAAGAAGGGAGGAACAGGGTATTTAGGGACTCTTTTCATTAGGAAGTGATGCACCCAAGGCATGATCAAAAACAAAGAGGTGGCTAACTTATTCTGCATAATGAATTGGCAGATACAAAAGGTGAGGGAGAAGCTGCATGAGAGGACCCTGGGGGGGGCCCAAGGTTGGAGTAGAGTGACAGAGCAGGAAGCCTGGGACAAAGCGAGTACCAGGAGATTCCCCATGTATCACCAGCTGTGGCTGTTCAATTTTCATTTCTCTGCCATGGGACAATAAGACCTCCTCCGTGCTCCAAATCTTAATATAACTGTATAGTTTTTGCAGTGGTGACAGGGAGAATGAGCGAGCAAGACAGTGCCCAGGAGTGTGACTGCTGCACTCAACCTGTGCCAGGACTCACGTGACTAGCAGCTTTGCCATTCCCGGCTGTCAGCTGTGGGCTCCAGCTGGGCCACGCCAGAGGGGTGAGCGGTGGCTCAAAGGGACTGGGAGAAGCAGAGAGAGGGCTTGATGCAGAAACTGCTGCCAGGTAGACAACTCAGGCAGGGAGTGGAAACATAACCCCCTGCTGGCCAAGCACACTGAAGGCTTTGAAGGCAATGCTTAGCTGACAGTGCTGAGTTATTCTGGGACTCATTGTCATTGCAGTGTAACCATCTGAGAGAACTAACTGGACATGAAGCACACTAGGTTCTCTTAAATTGGGACCCAAATAACTTGGAACCTAAGCAGCTGTGGTCAGGGTTTCTCTATGAAGAAACACATCAGAAATAAGATGATAGGATAAATGTTCAGTCTCTGTGAAAGAACAATTCAGTAATTTTTGCATTCTCAGAAGGCTTTATGATCCTGAGAAAACTAATGAGCAATAAATCATTGCTATTTTACAGGGTTTTTGATTTTCGAGAATTTTTTTTTAAAGTCCTCAGTGTTTTGTTTTGTTTTGTTTTTTAATTTATTTTGACTATTCACTCCCTATCCCATTTCTTCCAAGCAGAACTTGTATGGTGAGGAGATAATATGGAAAACCAGGTTACCATTTTCTGAAACCTCCCCCAAAGCATCCTGGAATCGGGCAAATTTTCCTTCTCTCCAGTGAGTGCTAACCATCAAGCTCGGGTGGATGGCTGGGATATTGCGGTGGGACTAATAAGAGCGGAGAGGAAAGGTTCTTGCTGAAATCTTTCCCTGTCCTGTTTTGTTCTTCATCCAAGACCTGCTGGAAAGTAAATCTGAAGAGCACACCTTGGTCCTTTTCTTGGGAAAGCCAAACTTGGAAATGACTAGCCTCTGTGGAATTTAAATTCTGGAAGAAGACAAAGAGAGATCTGGAGGCCTCTCACTGGAGAGCCTGATGGATTACATCCAAGCCTTCAACAGACCCAAGAAGCTGTCAGTGTGCCTGGACAGTGTGGAGTGGATCTGGACGATGCATTCCAGATGGTCTGCCTTCCTTCCTTGGCTTTGGGGCTAGCTGGAGCTCCCGGGCGGTCTCCCAAGGTAGACCCGCAGGGAGCTCAGGGCAGCTGTCCAGGTGGGAGGGACTGGGCTGTGGATCACTGTGGCAGACTTGGAATTAGTAGGAAGGCCTCCCTCCTTTGTATTGAACATCTGGATATCATTTTTCAGGCTATTAAAAACACTAACTCTACTTGGTTAAATACAGCCAATACATTTAGAAAAAAGCAGCAGCACTCGGGGGACAATTCCAAGCCAACCAGTTGCCACCAAATGGACCCACAGAAGATTGGACTATCTGATATGACCAAGCTCAGAGAAGGGGCCCCATAACTCTCTAACAGACCTTCAACCACCACCTCCAGCGCAAGCGGTAACACCAGTGACTATAAAGACTCAGTCAAGGGCAATGCCAAGCCTTTGCAGCATATTTTACTTCTAGTTTTGGTTTTAATTTGTGCAGAATGTACAAGGCAGATGGAAGGTTTTCTTCCCTGTTCAAAGCTTTCTGACTAGGTTACAAAAAGTAAGCATGAGACAGAGAAAAGGGTCAGGACAGGGAAAAGACACAGGAAATAGACACGAGCCTCCTGGAAATTCTTGGTGAACTGCACGGTCCGTGACTGGGCTCTGTGATTGAATTTTTTTGTTTTTAATTATCCTGGTTTTCATGAGGTAGAGTTCGTTCACAACCCTGTTGGCTATATTTCCTATCATGAAGAGTAGGACTTCTTTCTTGTGGTCCTGCTGCAGCCTGTGGCTGGGCGTATCCCAGGAGGGTCAGCTATTAGCAGCCCCTCCCCCAGCGAGCCTGGGGAGGACCCAGGAGGTGATGAGCAAGTTCCTGCCCCAGGTGTCTGAGACAGAACGGGAGAAAACTGGCTCCTGTTCTGGGGTGCTCTTGGCTAATGAGGCAGCAAGTCCCAGTGCTAGGGAGTTTCTGGCTTACTAAAAGAGAATCATCACAGAGCAACATGCACTAAATAATTCCCAGGGATCGGAGACCAAAATATCGTGGGGACACTGTGAAGGAGCAAGTAGAACAGGTTGGGGTTATTCAGAAGAAGAGCTGCTAAAAGGGAAAATGCTTTACAATCTGATAAGATACACAAGGAAGCCTGGGTACAGACCTGCACCATTCCCCTCCCGCTCAGCGTCTGCCCTCGTGCTCAGAGTTGTGCATTAGTGAAATTATTTTCAGCACATCTCCAGAAATTAGATATCAGAGAATTAAAATCACCTCAATTGAGGAGCAGAAAAGTCTTCTACATATCAATCTCCCAACTTTATGAACTACCTCTGATGGTGTAAAAACACGCTTCCTAAAACATTCAGCCTCATCCACATTGGAAGAAAATAATGACATGTGGTACATAAATACTTAGAGTAAATATATAGCATTATATAAAACAAGCCATGAATAATCAAGTAGCTAAGTCTGTACACTGCAAACTTGTAGTGACAGAACCCTCCTTTGCAAGTCCGCATGTTCCTAACTGCTGCTTCTTAACTAGGTCCTCAATAGTCAGGCAGAATATTATTCAGAAACCTAATCTGACCCTCGTCCTCCTGGCTGCCTCAGCACATAAATCTACAGCCCAGGACTTAGACCCTCATCTACCTTGCTAGGGCTTTCCTGGGCTGCCAAACAACTCCCTGCGTAAGTCAAGGTGTTGTTAATTACTGCTGAGCTCACTCATGGCTGTGAAATGCCAATCCTGGTAACCGCTTACCATCGGGCGCTGTCTTCCTGGAGTCATACCTCATGCCTAATCTTTATCTTCTTTTACAATACTGGAACATTGACAGACTCCCAAGTGCCATAAACAAACATTTTTTGAAACTCATCCAAGTTGTGGTAACTGAAATGCGTCACGAGCACCAACCAATCCTTCTGAAATAATATTGTTGTAAGTGACAGGTACACAAGGAAATGGCAGATATTTTTACCTCCAGACTTAAATAGGAGTGCTTGTTTTGTTTCTCAGACTGTTAGGGGGAAAGACCCTCCTGAATGGATTATACAAATAGGTTATGGACTTCGACCCCCCATTCCAGACCTACAAGATCCAAGGACTACAAATCCCATAAGGTCATTACTGAAGAGCGGATCACTGGGACCTGAGGGGGTGGAGTTGAGCAGCCAGGTTGAATATAAAAGCCGACACGTGGGCCTTGGGGGTCCTTTTTCCTTGGGCGTCAGCTCTCAGCGCACCGTTGGGTTCCAGCTCCAAGGAACTGGTAGGATATTTACAGATCTGTATCCCTCTCTTCCCCTTGTGTTATTCACTACGCTATTTCTCCTTCCCTTGTAAATAAAACCC
>JAGFMF010012281.1:11328804-11424666 GCA_019455555.1 Galemys pyrenaicus | reverse complement strand
CCCTCCCTGGCCGGCAGCAGGGATCGAACTCGTGCTGCAGTGGCTGCGGTTTGCTTCATAGTGCGTTGCCTAACCCACTGCGCCACCAGGGAGGCCCCACTTACTTTCTTTTGATAGCTGAGAACAGTCCAATTTCACCATGAGTTGTTTCAGAGAGTTCAGAGAATCATGACAAAGCTGATGTCTGGTCTTCTGATTTCTGCTCTAGCGTTCTTTATGCCAGGCTTATTTTTTCATTTATCCACTATAGCAACTAAAATGAAAAAGTACCTACTACATGTCATGGAGGAAATAACTTTCTAATTTTACCTCCTGTGGTCCACCCACATAAACCACCTGTCCAGCCACATCAAAATAACTGGTGTTTTGAGCCTCTGCCCCTTTGTTCTTGATGTCATTTGCTTGAACTGTCCTCTCCCAATTCTCTGCTTAATGAAAACTTAATCACCTGTGAACCTGAAGCTCAACTGCCCTCTTACCTACACTGCCCTCCTGATGATTGCAGTAGGAAGTAGTTTCTTCTGCTAGGGATGCGGCTAATAAAAAACGGGAGAGGGATTTTGATCATATACTGCCTTGGATAATTTTTTGCAGGTGAATCTTATCTCCGCAAGTAAACTATGAGCCCGAGGGAGGCAGAACTGTGTGAAACAGTCTTGCACATAATTTAAACTCAATATTTACTGAATGAGCTGATGACACATAAGGAGGATAGAAGCTTCTCCAAAGTCTCACAGTACTTAGAGGGGAATTCAGGACTCCAGAATCTGATCTCTTTGCTCTTCCCACTAACTCATGCTGAAAACAATGCAGTTCCCACAATAATTGGCTTCTTTATAGATCAAAAATCATTAAATTTGGCTATTTTGTATGGCTCATTCTAATACAATGAATGCATATTGAGCTGTCCAGGAAGGATAGAATCATTTAAATGGTTGGGCTCAAAAAACCTCACTTCCTGTGCTTTGGCTAGCATGAGATGAGTAGCCCTCTCCCTTTTCACAAACTTGCGTTGATTCTCACCATGAGTCAGTGTGAGAAAAAGTGAATAAAGAAAATAAAGTCATTAAAGTATCTTCCTGGCCCAAACAAAAAGGGAAATGAGAGTATGACCCGGTGCTGTCTTCTTTCCATCCTCCCACCACTGTTGCCATCGTATTGACCAAGCCTGTTCTCGCCGGGTGAGATGATGTGGATAGCGAAACAATACCAAATCTCTACCCTCAGGGAATGCCCATATAGTTACCGTCTATGGTCACTGAAAATAATTTAAACATCTTAGACTTACTGGAACATTTTTCTCATTCTTCCTTTGTTTTATCAGAAGAGTCAGATAAAGGATGGAATGCCAAGCATCGCTCTACAGATAAAATGTATATTCATGCTGAAATGTAATAGACTAAAGGCAAATATACTTACTAGAAACTGCTCAGAAAGTTTCTTGAGGTAGGATATCTCCAAGGGGCTGCTGAGGAGCTGCTGGTGTAACAACAGAGGTTCACTCACCTGCCTCCAAGCAGGAGTGGGGTATGGGGTGCTTTCTGTTGAGAAGAGGGTACAAGTTTTGGACAGAATTACATTGTTCATGCCTATGGGAAGACACTGACCCCGTACTTTCTCCCCTGTGGTTGTCAGGCTGTCTTTAAGTAAATATGAAGCAATGGGTTTGAGGCAATACCAGGTTGGCTTACAAAGGCCGCTGTCTATCTCAGTCTAACCTTGTTTATATGTGTCATTTTCCTTATCAAAAGGAACAAGCCAGTGTTTGAGCAGTAACAGAAGCCACAATGAAATTCAGAGTCTTTACCCTCTCTTGCATCCTATGCATTAATGTTCCTTGACTAATAGCAATTCATTCTGTTTGTTTATTGATTATTATCTGCATTGTTTAAATGACTTCCTCATACAAATTAAATATAAGGATATTAGGTCAACAACATCAGTTTTCTGAAGGTCATACCTCTCTAAGTACAAAAGAAATTCAACAAACAAAGCAAGGAGCAAGTGCCTTCTTCCTGCAGTACTTGTAGTCATAGTACACAAACTCTAGTAAGGTTCATACTGAAGACTACTCTGATAGACCAAGAAGTGTTTTCATGGAAGGATAAAAATAATCTTCAGTACATCATCTTTACAAAATTATGGACAGCTCCAGCTTCCTTTAGCAACTATCCATGCAGTCACCTAAACTCCTATAGCATTTACATTGTCTCCCACACTTCTGGGTATGACAAATTTATAACTCAGAGAGTAAAACATAATTTCCTCTTAGATGTTCTAAAATTACTTCTTTCAAAATTCAAGGGCTCTTTCTCCCCTTTAGTTTCAGTGTTGAATAATCTGGTGAATCATTTCTGATTCTACAGTTCATAAACTTCTTATTTTCATAAAATTTAATCATGTTTCTGTTCAGTCTTGGTCCCAGTGTAGTAAGTCAGCAGTCCTCAGTCATTGTAGAGGCCTTTCTGGAAAATTTCTTGTTTGTCATGTTTTCATTTATGTGTATGGTTTCCAGAAGAGAAAGGAATAAGTGTGCAAGGTGTAGTCTACCCTGATTCTGGATATCTGGGCTGACGTCTGCATAATTCTTCAATAATATACAGGTCAGTATTCCACACAACCATCTGTCGTCATTAACCCGTATTTCTTACCCACACACTTCCTTGCCATATGAACGTCCTTACTGCAACAAACAAACAAATGAAGCAGCCCTGTGCACTCTACACATGTCTAGAACATTCCCTAAAACTCATGTCTGCTGCTGCAATCTCTTCCCCGTGTTTGGTTTTCTGTGTACACTTAAGCACTCATCTGTGTGATCAAAATAAACAAACATGCAAAATAAAGCAAAAAAACAACATATCTCTCCGTCTCTACTGCAAAATACGAATCAGCAAACCTCCTCTTTAGTCCCTGCACATCCTCATTTTCTCTTTAACCAACTTCTACTCCTTCACTAAACTCCTTTTTCTCTTCTGGCCTATAGGGGTTCTTTTCCATCTTTTTTTTTTTTTTGCACAGGGAATGTGTTAAAATACAACAATCACAATAACAAAAAGACTCCTCCTTCCCCAGCTTATGTGTAACTAATGTAGTGAGGGAAAAAAAAATAGGTCTTTTACACCAAATGAATTTTAGCAATTAGTATCTTCTGTGCATGAAACTTAACAATATAATTTTTGAGATTTTATGCTTTACATATGTCAAATGTAAAATTTGTACTTAAGCAATATTTAACTACTTTAAAATTAGACTCTACAGTGTTGGTTATGATTTAGCATGGTGACTTGTGTATTGTAAATAATGGATGAGGCTTTAATACTGAGAAATTTCTTAATATTAAATACTAAATAAACTAAACAGATGGAAATTTAGATAACTCTATGAATGTTGTTGATATATAAATAGAAATCATATGATGGACTGATGAGGGGTGGGGTAGAGTATATGGATTTTCAGATTTTAGGAGGTAATAGTTTTTATGGAGCAGTCTAGATGCCCTATGGGCTAGTATTCTGTAGAATTACACAAATATGACAGCATTATATACTTAATCAAATTATTTCTAGAAACTGATGCTTTTCAATGCTTAATTAGATTACCTGTTTTTAAAAGTTAGTATTATACTCATTCAGGAGAGGCTTTTAAAAAAAAGCAAATGAAAATTGGTAGTACAGCTACTTCAGGATGTCTTCTGACATCCTGAATTGTCCACTCTAAGCACTTTTAGTCTAGTATAGAAAATTATCATTGATCTTGAAACTCCCCAAAGAAAGCCTCTACTGAGTTTTTTAATGACAGATTCAAGGCAGCACAGAGATGTAAGTGGGGTCTTCACCTTTATATAACCAGACCACTGAGTAGGTCACATCATATTGCAGTCAACCGGAAGGGAATACAAAATTCACAGAGACAAATGTTGACTCAAATACATGGAATAAGATTGCTGAGTCTAACATTTTGAAATATGTAATTGTTCAACATCTAGAAATCCATCCATCCATTAGCTTGGAAAGACAAGTCAAATACAGAAAGTTTTCTTTTTCTACCTTAAATGTCTCTACTAGTTGACAAGAAAATATTATGTCATTGCTAATGTTAGAGGCCTTAGTTTCATATTTACAGTATAGATATAAATGAAATATGAAATCCAAAAATCTAGTTTTTTAAAAACATAACTAAAAATCCCAGTCAGAAGCTGCCTATTGCTAATGAGAAACCTCACTGAAATAAAGAAATATAATATAAATCAACCGTCCTTCCCACTTGAATTGCATTTTGAAGAAAGCTGAAAATTACAGACTGTGACCCATGATTTGTGAGATGGCTAAATAAGCTCCTCCAACAAATGTTTATTTAAAATAGACTCTGAAGAGATCCTCACCTCCTGCTTCAAAGACTCTATGACTTATGGGAGGATTTGTGCACACATCCTGAATGGGTCTCCGAGAAACAGTATGTTTTACAATCCTCCTACTGCATTAATAATTTCACAGCAATCCATAAAGATTCTATAATGATTCTACATAATTTAAGATCTCACCAGCTCTTATTTACAAAGCTCTTTGATACCAACTTGTAGAATGAAAATGCATAGGATATATAGCCTCTTCTGGAATATTCACTGTTCTCCTTTTACTGTTTGGTAATAGGAAATCTATCCTTTTAACACAAATGTCCATAGTAAGCACACCATCCTCCAGTAAACTGGTAATAGCTACCAAATTTTGAAGTGAGGAAGGAATTCTTGGAAGATGAAAGAGGTGGCAACACAACCTTGCATCTCCCCATATCCCTTCACAAAAATAGAGTAACTCATTAAACGCCTTGAAAGTATTTACAGCAAAGCTAGGTGACAACATATCTCCATGAACTTAAAACCCAAGTAGAAGGGGAAGAGGGTAGCCAAGGCATGTATAGTCAGCAAGCAGGAAGAAGCAAAGGGAAGAAACAGTGTGTCAAACATTGTTGAGAAGAAGAAAACTCAAAAATAGCCTATAGGTATTTACTGGAAAGCTAGTAGGTCCATGGGATAAAAGCAAAATCTGCAGCGATTCTGTCTTCTCTAGAGGGTGAGAGTATGCAGCCAACAGTAAGAGAGACTGAAGGGGTGACACCATGTAAATGCTCTGAACTCTTGTGACTGATGAGCTGGGACATCCTTCCAACACAGGGTCCACACTGAGGAGATATTTTTAGGAGTAGAACCAAAATTGAGCTGGATGAGAACAATAGCGATGACAGAAGAGAAATTTCAAATTTAAATGGGGGAGAATCAGGAAATCCCAGAAAGCCAGCCATCTTGTTTCTTAACACTTTAAAAAGATAACTAAAGTGGGAAGCCTCTGAAGTTAGCTTTTCTAGTCCCTTAACCATGCCTTTCAACTAAACTATGTCTCCCTCCAAAAAGTCAGAAAAACTAATTTTACATAGACATGAACAACAAAGAGGGATGAGGGTCACATGCCATACAAACATTATTAGAAGAAAGAGAATAATGAGCAGAATAACATTCCTATAGAGAATGAAATCACTACAGAAAATCAAATTCTTTATCAAGATAAAAACCACAAACTATTGTTACAAAATAAGTGAAAGACATTTGGGAAGGATGTTATACATGAAAGAATATAACATAAATCAAAACTAGTAAAAAAAATGAGTGAGACAGAAATGAGAAAAGAATTACAACATTATTTCAGAAGTAAAAACTAAATTACAAGGAACACAAGCAAATAAATATAAATAAAAATTTAAACAAAAATAAGGCCAAAAGGAAGGAAAATCATTAAAATGTATATATCCACCCTAGGATACAGATGCAAACATTTCTGATGGTCACTTTTTTTTTTTTTATTTATGCATACAAGCACAGGGTACAGGCCAGAGGTGTGGGGCTGGTGAGAGAATCCAACAGACAGAGCAGGATGCAGAACAGGCAGATCGACAGAAACACACTGCTGAGGGGAGCAGAGGGTGAGGCAGGAGAGGTCTGCTACGCCATGTGGGTCTCCCCCCTGGCCGGCGGCAGGGATCGAACTTGTGCTGCAGTGGCTGCAGCTCAACCCACTGCGCCACCAGGACGGCCCTCTTTTTTTTTTTTTTTAAGATTTATTTTTTTTATTCATACAAGAACTGGGGTACAGGCCAGAAGTGTGGGGGGTGAGAGGATCCACCAGAGACAGAGTGGGGAACAGAACAGGCAGATTTGATTAAAATAGACTGCTGAGGGGAGCAGTGGGCGAGGCAGGAGAGGTCTGCCTCACCATGTGGGTCCCCTCCCTGGCCTGTGGCAGGGATCGAACTCGTGCTGCAGTGGCTGCAGTTTGCTTTATAGTGTGTTGCTTAACCCACTGCGCCACCAGGGCAGACCCTGATGGTCATTTTCTAAAGGAGTGTTGTCAAGTGGCTAGCGCATACCACAACAGATCCATAATATATACTGTTGAAGCTATTCACTTAACAACTATTTGTTGAATATGAAATGTTAAATCCTGTAATAGGCACTGGAAATACAACAGAGAACAAGACAAAGTCTCTGCCCTTATGGAGTCTATATCCCAATGAATGAAATATGTGAATAAGTATTTCCTTTATTGATTTGAATGGTTTGCCTCCTGGCTAAGATGATCTGTGTTAACACAGCAGCATATGAATACCGTAAGTAAATAAAACCATTCGCTGATTAATGCAGAAGACATGGACATACAGATTTTCTAGAGTGTTTATAAAATTAAAGGAAAAATAACTTGTTGAAGCTTTTAAGATGGCACCAAATGACACTGTTCCCTGGTGTTCACATTCTTGTGTAATCCTCTCTTCTTGAGTTGAACTGGTCTTAGTGACTTGCTCACAAGAAATAAAATACTGCGGGGCCTCCCTGGTGGCGCAGTGGGTTAAGCAGCGCACTATGAGGCAAACTGCAGCCACTGCAGCACGAATTCCATCCCTGCTGCCCGCCAGAGAGGGGACCCACATGGTGAGGCAGACCTCTCCCGCCTTGCCCACTGCTCTCTTCTGCAGTGTACTTCCGTTGATCTGCCTGTTCTGCTCCCCGCTCTCTGTGGTGAATCCTCTCACCCCCCACACCTCTGGCCTGTACCCCAGTGACTGTATGCATAAATAAATAAATCTTAAAAAAAAAAAAAGAAAGCAAATACTGCAAAAGTGATGGGATGTGGTCTTCCTGGTGGCGCAGCAGGTTGAGCTCCGCACTGTGAAGCATCCGCAGCCCAGCAGCGCGAGTTCTATCCCTGGCAGGGGAGGGGACCCACATGGCATAGCGGACTGCTTCTGCCTCCTCAGCTGCTCCCCTCCGCAGTGTATTTCAATTCATCTGCCTGTCTTGCTCCCCACTCTGTCTCTGGTGAATCCGCTCATCTCCTGCCACTCCGACCTGCACCCCGGCTCTTGTATACATAAATAAATAAATCTTTAAAAAAAAAAAAGTGATGGGATGTCAATGCTGAAAATAGGTCACAAAAGACAGTGACTTCCGTCTTCCCTGTGCATTCTCTTGCTTGCTTGAGGAAAGTCAACTGGAGCCGTGGAGAGGCGTACATGATGCAGGGGAAATGATGGACCAAGAGCTGGTCTCTGGTCAATACCCAGTGAGAAACTGAGGTCCTCAGCCCAACAGCCTATGAAAGATTGAACGCTATCACCAGCCACGGAGGGAGCAGGACTTGGACTCTGACCCTTGCAGTAGCTGCAGGCTCCTACTAATACCCAGACTGCAGTCTTGTGAGAGATGCTGAGTGGGAGAAACCAGCTCAACTGCACCTGGATTCCTGACAGAAAGACACAGTGAAATGGTATGTTGTTTTAAGCTCTAGGTTTTGAAATATTTGTTACACAGCAATGTAGAACTACTATGTTTGAAGAGGCCCATTTCTCTTCCAAAGCAAACTAGCAAGGCAAAACTTTCTGGGGTGAACATCATCTAGTGCATGATGTAGATACAGCAAAGCCATCATGGCGGGCAGCAAGTGTGCCTTCTGTGTCCCTGAGCTTTGTCTCAACTGTTCTCCAGTGAGCTGACCTTGCCACTCTGAGTTCAGAATGAATTGTTTTTGTTTTTACAAATTGATTTTGTTATCTTTTTGACAATGCATTTTCTCAATCTCTTATTTGAAAACTGTAATTTAAAAGTGATTTTGTTAAGAACCATTCCAGACTCTGGTTTATTACCTCATACACTGAAACAAATTGTTTTCAGTATGCTGCTTCTCTCCCACTGTCTGCATGGGTAGAAACCTTTCTTTAGAGCTTTTCATAATTTCTTCAGCTTTGGTTGGAGCCTAATCTACTTCAGTAAGATTTCATATTGTTTCCCTATTTCAACATTCTTGGGTTTTTTTTTAATTGGAAATGCATTTTTATAATCATCGCTCTGAACATTTATACATGCCTTCTCTTATTTCTCATTCAATTAAGAAAAAAGAAAGGAAAAAAAAGAAAAAAAATTCTATTTTAAGTGGTAGATATATAATTTGTCAGTAGTTTTTATCTAGATGAAGAATATTTGGAATATTTTTTGTAGAATCTACAGATTACTTAGCTCTTTGAACAACATAGGTAATCCAGATTCAGGACTTAAATGAGAAGGAGACTTTCCTCTCCCTAACTTACCCACCCTTGAATGGCCTGGGTATATGAACTCCTTGTCTATATGGGAGAATGAAGCAAGGTAGAAGGAAAGACTTGACTTACCATGGTAGGGTAAATGGAAGTTACCAGGTTTTTTTCTGCCCTCCCACCATTAGCATCAATGATTGACACCTGTGGTCTTATACGTGTGCCTGATGGCAGCACCTGGAGTGTGGTGTGGGTGTGCATGATTGGGCACATTTGAGCCGAGAGAAGTACTTATAAGGGCGGCAGCAGAGGCCTGTGCTGGGAGTACAGTAGAGACCAGCAGAGTCCATGAGAGAATGCCAGCAAGCCCAGAAAGGGCAGAGATTTGCTGGGGGCTAGGAGGCCTGCCAGCCTCCCATGCTCCCAGCCGCACTGTCTGCCTCACCACAGCGGTGTAGAGATCATTAAGGGCCTTTCTGGTGGCACAAGGGGTTAAATCACCACACTATGAAGCTATCAGCAGCCACTGCAGGATGAGTTCAATCCCCAAGTTAGATTCCAACCCAGGGAGATGACCCATATGGCGCAGCAGACCTCTCCTGTCTTGCCCACTGCTCCCTTCAGCAGTATATTTCAGTCAATCTGCCTGTTCTGTTCCCTACTCTGTCTCTGGTGAATCATCGCAACCCCCATACCTCTGGGCTCTACCTCAGTTCTTGTATGCATAAATAAATAAATCTTTTTTAAAAATCATTAAAAGCCTGAAAAAGCCACTGAGGGCTCATGGACTCCTGTACCTGTCTGCATGAATCAACAGAGAACCTGCTCCGTGCCTTGCTGGCACTACACCATTTACTGTTTTCCAAGTTTTGAGAATGACTATTTGATAGCCATATTGACCCAGATTACTTTGATTGAATCAAAAAATGCAGGCTTTGTTATTTTTTTAAAGAATATAAAACAAAGAATACTTTTCTTCTCAAAATATTTAAAAAGCAAAGCATAGAATGAAAAAGACCTTTGGAGAACATGAAAATGTACGTTAAGAAAAAGACGCAGGAATCATGTCCAATAAATGCTTTTAGAGATCAAAAAGATCTGGCAGGACTGTTCTGAAAGGTTCTGACTAGCTTTGATTGTTTTGCCCCTTTCAAATTACAGCACAGCCCGAAACAAGAAACTGTTCTTCAACAAGCAATAGTAGCAAAAACAACAATCAGATACATGTTTTTTAAAGATTTTAAATTTCATTTCGTTTTGCTTTATTAGCAATTCCAAAATGGCATGGGGCCCCCAACAGAGCTAACCAGACACCAGATCCTCTTGCTCTAAGATATTGCTCTAATTTGTCCCTCAGGAGATGAAAGATACTCCTTTCCAATTATGAAGAAAATATTCAGGGATTTGGGAGAGGAAGCATGATGTTTTTTAAGGTGTCACTGGTTGTTCTCAATAACTATCTCAAATGAGAAAACATGGGTGGCAGAGCTGGTGTGAATTGTCTGGTAAAAGTAAAACTTTGGTGAACTCAATGACTAGAAAGCAGAGTTTCTACAGTCTGCAAGATTTATTTAGCCTTAGTTTTAAAAAATAATAGATACAAATTAAACTAGTGGTCATTTTACCACTGATGGCTCCTTAGAGTCTTTAGAGTATAGTAATTTGATTTAAACTCAGAGCCCCTGTGCTTTGGACGGACAGGAAATTCAGCTCCAGGCATTCTGAGGCATCTTGTGTACGCTCACTGAGGGCTCTGGCAGGGCCCAGGCATCCTAACAAGCACCAGAACATCTGGAAAACTTTCCCATCATTACTCCACATGAGCAAGTCCCAGTCTGCACAGTCCCTCTGTGGGGTTCATCCTGCTGCTATTTTCTAGAAAAGAGGGACTCTTTGGCAAAGACTCAACCTCCCTGAGGCACACAGAGCAGGGGTACTGCCAAGAAATGGGGTGACATCCTTGCTGCTCTGGGAGGACAGATCTTTTTAATCTGGAGAAAGCTCTCCTCCAACCCTATTCTCCTCTGTGGGTTTATTTGGAAGCTTGGAAGTTCAGCTGCAAGTCTCTTGTAAGGTAAAGATACCCAAGGCCAGTTAGATTGGGAAAGAGAAATGGAGAAATACAGAGAGAGAACAGAAATCAATATCTTGAAAGTTTTTCTCTCCAAATTCCTTTCATTCTAAGTGTTCATTTTAGAGTCAAGGTAACTGATCACAGGCATGGTGATCAAGGGGTAAAATTAGTTACTTACACAGCTGGCTCTTTCTACTTTACTATAGTGCCTCTTCACTTTCTTGATTTCTAACCTCTGTTCTATTATAAATTGCCATGGTTGATTGTCTCTGAAGTTTCTACACCTAGAGTTTTAGACATATTTGGAAACTTCTTGAAAATTTTGATTTGGTCAGGACTAGCTGATTTGTGACAGCTAGAATAACTCTACCCTGAAACTTTTCCAGCAGGAGAAGGGATTCAGAGATAAGTCACGTTGTATTCCATTATCCCTGTCTCTCAATATTTACACACAGGACAAGTCAGGTCCCTAGAGTGTATAGGCCCCATAAAACCATCCTATGGAGGGAGAAGACAAAATCCTAATGGCCTGGTCACCCTTCCCATACGTTCTTAGTGATGACCTTGGGGATCTTGATTTCTCCAGTAGCAATGATCTATATAATACAGGTGATTTGGAAGATGCAGGTTAGTGAGCTATTTGTATGTAGTCTTTGATCTTAGCATCAGCTGACATCACCATATCCTTCTCCCTCTGCCTCTAAGAGTCATGTTCAGCTGCATCTAGGCAGGAAAGGGAAGAAGGAATGGGATTGCATCTGCTTTTGAGAGTGATCATTACTGTATCAGTGTGCCAACGACATGTTGCCGTGGGCAGTATAGGAATGCTCAGTATTGTTTAACTATCTCTTGTAGGCATGGCCTACTACTTCCTCATATTCTTTCTTCTAATGATAAATTGCAAGAGAACAGGATATACTGTTGTGATTTACAGGTCAGGCAAATAATACAGGTATTGACTAACACGGTTTGACATGATCGACTGCCCTTCTTTTTTAAGTCAATCTGGCAGAAAGTTGTTGGTCTCTTGTGGGAGTTGCTCTGGCTCTTCCAACACTTTTCTGTATAGTCCATTAATCAGCAGCAGAAGAGCCAAGGGACCACATTACTTCTCCATAGCACAAAGAGGTTTGTGGTTGTGAGTGGGTTGACCAGGAACAAAGTTATATCACTCCAATTCTGATTGATTAATGCTGAAGTCATTGCTAAATAATGATTACCAGTCCCAGGCTTCACGAGTCATTCCTGGTGGGTGAATTAGCACTAAGTTAAACAAACATGGTCTTATGAACAGATACTTTTCTTGCAGTGGGAAGCAGAGTTGTAAATGGTTTAGGGAGGAGAGAAAAGCTAGATCTGACTGAAAAAGCAAAGAGAAAACCTTGTAGTGTGGGTTCTCAGAACACAGGCTCACCCTTCTCACCTACTTGTTTCTAGCAAAGTGCATTCCATGGTACTCGACGGGTCCCTTTCTCTGTGTCTCCTTCCCATGACTCCCATGGCCAAATATGCGTACCCTGGAAAGATAACATTCTTCTACTTAGGTTATATGACCTTTTCAAAAATGTGTAGCGTCATTCCACTAGTCCTAGACACAGTAGGTAGGATATTAGAGTTGCAAGAACGTTTTGGACGATATCAAATTTAAATATTGCTTTTCCGTTTGTGGTTCTTTGAGACATATCCAAACAACTAATGGCAGGGAGGAATTTTTAAGTTTTAAGTAAGCTCTGGTTGCTTTGGTGTCAGCAACTTCTAATGCTGCTTCCTGCCAACTTTCCACTTGGTAGATGTTGCTTCCTAAAGATGAACTTTTGTGAAGTCAGAACCAGCAACACTCAGCCAAATCATGATTAAAATTCTTGCTGGTTGCTCCTTTTGCCAGTAGAGTCCTGTGTTTCCACTTGTTGGGAATCTCTCTGCCTGTCAATGATTGAGAATACCAGAACCTACTGATATTAAAAACTCATGGTGCTCCTCTGCAAGGACGTCAGCATTCATAATTCTTAAGCCTCTCATTTTCAAGAAATGGAAGTAATTGAATGTTTCTACATTTTAAAATAGAAAAGGTATTGGTATATAGATGAAAATCTCTGCAAAGTAAAGAATGGCAGGGACATTATTTGTGCTTTCACAAATGACTTCCTTCTAAATTTATGCTTGTGGATCAGCTTTGTTTCTCTTGCCTCTTTAACCTCATAAACTGTTTCTTTTTTGCCCCAGAAATTATGAATAATTTTACAGAAATTTGAGTTGAAACAAAATGTTTCAAAACTGAGATAGACATAAATTATAAGTTATTACAGTGAGGAAAACACTCTCAGTTGCAACATCTCTTACAGGAAAGTTTTTGAATTTTCTAGATATGACAAAGATTTATGAGGTGTGATTTCTCAAAGAGAAAAAGCATTTTTATGAAAACTCTTCCTTTGTAACTAAAATAAGAAATCACAAGGGTAGCAAAATGAACTTCTGTGAAATCATCTGCTAACTTAATTGAGCAAATGAAATCCATTAAACTCTAGAAAACCAAAGAAGCATGTTTATTATTTAGTTTCTGGTAGTGAGTTCTTTTTCTCTTCCTACAGAGTTGATTGTGAGAGCTATATTTTTCTAAACTTTTTTTTTATGCAGACAAGAAATGGAGTGTAGGCTAGAGGTGCAGGGGGTGAGGGGGCTCACCAGAGACAGAGTGGGGAGCAGAACAGGCGTATCTTCTGAAATGCACTGCTGAGGTGAGACAGGAGAGGTTTGCTGTGCCGTGTGGGTCAGTTCCCTGGCCAGGGATCAAACTCAGGCCACAGTGGCTGGTGATAGCTTGATAGGACTGAGACTTTAACCCCTGTGCCACCCTAGGATCTATCATTTTGAAACAAGTTATTTAAATATTGGTTGTCAATAACTTGATCCCAGTATATGATAGAATGGGCACTGGATTAGGAACCATATGGTCTGGGCTTCATTCTCTGCTACTCACCAGGTTCCTGACAATAGTCATTTTTCTTCATTACTTTGGACCTCTATCTTCTCATCTGTTCAGTGGGAGTAATACCTGAGCTCCTTGTCTCTTGATACTGGTACAAGGATCAAATGTGCTAGTCATTAAATCACTTAGAAACTATAA
The DNA here is from genome assembly GCA_019455555.1 of Galemys pyrenaicus. Lineage (NCBI taxonomy): Eukaryota > Metazoa > Chordata > Mammalia > Eulipotyphla > Talpidae > Galemys > Galemys pyrenaicus. The sequence continues at coordinate 11,410,891 of JAGFMF010012281.1, read as the reverse complement.
AGTGCTATATAATATAAGCCATTTTACTCATTACCACCTTAGAATTCCTCTCAGATTACATTGCCTCAAATGCATTATTTAGGAAAAGTACAAACTTGAATGCCATATGGAGTCCTTGTTGACACTGCAGATGTTGGTTAATTTTAGACTCTAAAAGAACAAAAGAACAGAAGCACTACCAAGCAAATTAGCCTCTCTTTAGTTTTTTTCTTCGAAATTTCCTATTATACAAACACCAAACTAAAAATGGCAGGCTAAATATTATAGAAAATTACATCATTTGAAGCATTGAAATTCTGTATATCCAAGCCCTTTTGCAGAACAGGAATTTATTCTCTCCATCGCACATTGCCAGTGGATTTAATGGCTCTTTCTTCGAGGTCCAAGTAAAAGGATTTTGACTTTAAACTTTAAATACAAAAATCCCAGAACCAGAAAAAATGTAAGTCTCAGAAGAATCACAAAAAGATATGAAATCTATTTGGGGGTCATAGTCGCTCTTGAACTAATGGAAAACTGAATTAAGCTCAGTCAGTCTTGGGCTCTGATTCTGAAGACCCATATTTACAAGTGGGGATTTCTCTGCAGAACAGGTGGGACAGACTCATGACAACTGCTTTTACAGCCCCATCAACTGAGGAAGACCTATCCCTCTCCTGTGTGCCATCTGTAAGACAGCTCTTACAGTCAAATCCAACTTCCTGCTTACACATACACAAGCAAGAGGTGTTTTGTAAAATACATAGATGGCATCTGTCATTCTATCTTTTGTTTGCATACCACCCACTAACAAAAAATGTACTAGAACAAGCTGAACATTTTATAAATGTCTTGCATATGTAATTTCACATACGTAGACACATACATGTATATATACTTTATATATATGACAATAACACATACATACACACCCACAAAATATTATGTAACCACACACATTATATACATGCAAAGCAAAGGATAGTTCATACCTGAGCATATCCAATAGGTTACCTAAAGCGATTTAAAAATAAACATCATTGTTGATATTCTGAGCCTAGATTTTCAATAACATTTTCCAAAGAATTATCCTGCTCATTAAGTCTTAGTGCCTTAGGATAGCTACAAGATTTCACTGAAATGAGAAATCAAAGAAAACAAAGGCCATAAACATTTTACCTATGAGATAGACACATCTTACTTTAAAAGAGCAAAATTTAAAAAAAAATTTTTTTGATCTTTATTTTAGTAATTTGGTGGACACTATACAACACACATATATACATATATATATTTCAAAGTGTGCTCTCATGTGAATTAAAAATATTAAAAATAATTCCAAAAGGTAGATTTCATATGACCCTTCTTATTATAGATGCAAATTAAGCTGATTATTTTGGCATTTAGGAGGCTATTAATTAATCACCACCATATCCTGCCCATATAATACCTCTTTTAGCACAAAAAGCATAACAAGACAAATATGACTTGATTCCAGGTTAGATAGTTCCAGTAAACTAGAACAAAACTTCAATGCCACAAAATGTTTGTCCCATTAAAAAATACGTTGGATCAACCACATGATTACAGCACTGGAGCAGAAATAGATTCAACAACTAATATTCACTGCTGAAAATGAACTGAAGCTGACCCCCCCCCAAATAAATTGTCTAAATTCCCTGTGAAAGGAATATGAATCAGATTGCCAACTGTTCCTTTCTTCTTTAACTTCACAGGTAGCTGGATTTGAGCACAGGACTGGAGGTGTCTTTGCGGGAAATGGAGAATTTTAGTTTGGTGTTTAGTCTATTCCACATGCAAGAAGAGAGGAGTCTGGGAATAAGTTGAGCAAACTGAGGAAATTATGTCAAAGCATGGGAACAACATAAACTTAATCTGCTTAACTTTGTTTAAGAACATTTTACCAACCAAAATCTTCTGCTTGCCAAAGATGGAAAATATAATTCAAACTAGCTCAATAAAAAGGTGAATTTATTGACTCATGCATTGGAACAATTTAGAATATCTGGTTCAGGTGAAGCTTGATTGAGGGCTCAAATATTGGAACTTAAGATGTGATCTCTGTCTCTGTCTCTCTCTTTGTCTCTCTCTCTCCCCTCCCATTACTCAATTTAACATATTCAATATTGACTCCATTTTTTGAGCAAGCTCTCTCCTTTTGTACCCAACAGGGATATATAAGCTTTTCCAGGGACTTCTTGCTTCTAGGTTCAAATCCAGAGTCAGTTTTTCTAGTGGATCTAAAATGGATTACTGTGACCAAGGGAGTTAGACATATTAGATGGCCTAGACCAAAGTCACATACTTTCTCCCTGAGGCAGGGTGTAGGGTGCACCAAGCCCGTGGACTGGCGGTTAGGAAGGATTTTAAACTCCAGAAGAAAATGAAAATGTGGTCAGTACAACTGCTGTTCTCTACAGATACTTAAGGACCAGATACACAAATAATTTCATCAAATATTGTTTTTCACTTAAGGAATTCTGACTGTATGCTGAGGATGGAGTCCAAGTCTTATTAACCGAGGAAAAAGGAAAAAGCCAAAAGGAAGACAGTAGAATCCTTGCAGGAGACATCTTAAAAGTAGAAAACTGTTTCACTTAAAGCTGGGATTACATTCAGAGAGGTTGGATAGTCTTGCTTTTGCAAATTTTATGATTCCTGAGGAAGAAAGCCTTAGAGCTAAAAATAGCTTTCTGGATGGCTATTTGCTGCACCTTGTCAACCCCAAGGTTTATTTTTAAATGTTTTTTCTCATGCTATAATTAAAGGAAAAAAAAAAAAAACCTCACCCACATGGAACAGAACTAAAGGAAGCATTATGTGAAAAGATAATTTTATCTTCTAATAATGATAGTAATAGAGCCCAACCACCTTCTTAAGATGCACATATTTTTAAGTGGCAGCGCTCACTGTCATATTGTCCATATATATTTCTGCATATATACATGTTTTCTCAAAAATTTCATGTAAATAAAATGCCCTAGGATTCTTCCAACCTGGTCTCATTATTCTGAAACCTAGTAAATAAGAAAAATTTAAATATATCTTGCTTTACACAGCTCAGTTGCCAAGCACATTTTCTAAAGTCCACCTAATTCACCAAGTCTTTAAACCTATCATACCACAGGAACTGTGGGGAAATGAAGAATTATTAAAGGAAAGGAAAAGGAATGCTAATAAAACAATGGTCAAAGGGTATTTGACCCTAAGACTAGGATAGCACTAGATTATGCTCAGCCTACAAGTTCTCAACTCCAAACCCACCTGAGACTTAATTCTAGAGATACTTCTATATGAGTTTGATTTACAAAAACTCAAGTATTTTCTAGAGCTTACAATTCATAACTGGGACATAATCCAACTGAATTTTATTCTCTTCATTTTTTTCTCTTCTTTTTAAAAACATTATGCCAACTATTTTTGGTTACAGGAGAAGAAGATTAAGTATTTTTTAAAAATCCTTATTGGAAAAATACAAAGATATCATTTACAGGCCAAAGAATGAGGAACTTCTTTTAATGGAATGTGAGAGTTAATCCTTGGAAAGCTGAGGTTCTTATTTGGAAACCTAGTCACAGCATTTTAGAACATTCCTTTGGAAAATTTTATTAAAGTATTTGGGAGACTTCTAGGGATTTATCCTAAGTATATACCTGCAAATATATGTGTCAGGTTATTCATTAAAGCATTGTTTGTAATAGATAGCCAAGACTGGAAACAGACCAAGTATTCACCAATAGGGCACTGGCTGGTCAAATAAACTCTGACACCCCCTGTGATAGAGTGTTATCAACTGTGTACAGGAATGAGGAAGCTCTCTTAGTGTTGATATGAAAGTTTTCCAAGATAAAATGTTAGACAAAAAAGCACAATGCGGACCAGGGGAAGAGAAGAAATGTAAGAATTGCTTGTATTTGCATGAGGAATCACTGGAGGGATACACAGAGAGACCGATATAAATAGCTATCTCCATGGATGAGAGTGGGTGGACAGGGAGGATTAAATACAAGGAGCAGACTAGAGAAAGACCTTTCATTGTATATCTTTTAATTTTGCTTTGGTTTTTGAAATATTTAACTATACAGCTGTTCATGTAAAAATAAGCACCAGAAAGCAAAAACATGAGGTTAAGAGTTATATGGTATGTTCAAAAAAGTTGCAATTGTGATTAAAGCAACAAAAACAAAACCCTGAATCCATCCTGTGCTGTTGGGAGGGCTGAGTTGAGGACACAACAGAAGCCTAGACTATATGCTGATTTCTGTTCTTGTTAGCTGAGCACCTTGCCTTCTGACTTTTTTTTTTTTTCATGTCCTGTCCTCTTCTCTTAAAAAAAAAAAAATCAGAGATACTGGACGATTCTGATGACAACTATTATATTATACTTTATTCACCGATAAAGAGCTAAGTTAAACATTTACCTAGAATGTGAATTACTGCATATAGTCACAAATGCTGAGAAAGTTCTTATTTATCTTCCCAAGAGGGCAGAACTCCTGTTTCCCTTAGCTGAATGGGAGAGGGTGTCCACCTTCTTTTTTTTAGAATTTTCAAAAATATTTTAATAAGAAAAAATGTTTCCTTTACCATGTTCTTCCAGAAAATAAATCATGCTGTTGGTATAAGTTAGGCACACTCTCTTATACCCTAGGATTCCTTTACCATGTTATTTTTCCAGTGAGTTCACGGATATCCATAGAGTGCTAAAGAAGTTAGCTTGCAAACTGCCTGAGAGATAGGGGTAAGAATTTCCCTGACATTTCCCTAAGGCAGTCTGTGTTGGTCTCTGAGGTGCAGGGGGTATTACAGCCTCACCTCTTGTCCCCACCCCACTCCCACATACCTACCAACCCCATCCCAGCCCCACATCCTTCTCACTTCCACTCCTTCCCACCTCCCTATTAAACTTCCCGATACCCTGCTGTAGAATTCTCTCAATTGTGTCCAGTTCCCAAATCATCATTAATGGTTTCTCTTGTATGGAAGAGTGAAGCAAGGAATGACCTGTGATGTCACTTGAAGGAGGCTCCCTTTGATGCTTTCATTATACCCTAGGTATAGCTCTGCCATTATGCTGAAAACATCCCATAGAAATTACCAGGGTAGCAAGTGGTCTTCCCCACTAGACTGTGAGTTTTTTTTTTGAGGGCAAGGATTATATCTTATCCAATGAGCTCTGTATTCTCAGAGCTTAGCACACTGCTTCATAGGCACTGGTTAAACTCAGTATGATGAGCCTCCGTCTACCTAACTGCTTAGACCACAATATGACTCATCTTTAATAACTTTCCCTCACTCACTGTTACCAAATCTATCAGTAAGACCTGTCATTTCTACTTGCAAACATACCCCCAACCCACTACTCTCCACCCCTCTCAAGCACTACCATCCTAATCCAGACACTAACTGCTCTGTGTTGGACCTAAACGATGGGTCTGCCTTTGGTCATCTCTCCTATTGCCTCCAGAATGCAGTCTCCATAAGAAACTAGAGTTAACTTTTAAAAAAATAAGTCAAGTTATACCACCTCAGGGAGGCATTCTCTGACTACTCTGTCTAATTCAGCCCTGCTTTCCACTTTGTAGCACCTTCAGCTATAAGGACTAATGATCGTGTTATTTGTTGGTTTGTGTTTATTACCCACTAAGGCATCTCGTTTGCCTCTGGCAGTGCCTAGAACAGGGCTGGGCAGACAATAACTAGAAGTTTCCGTTGAGTAAATGAAGTCACTTAAAATTAATCATGGATAGAATACTTATTTCATTTCCTCAGAGACTTTTAATATAACATTTCATTTTAAGACAATAAGGCGGGGGGGTCTCCGTGGTGGCGCAAGGGGTTAAGGATCAGCTCTAAGAAACTGTCTGCAGCACGAGTTCAGTCCCTGGCCAGGGAGGTGACCAACATGGTGCAGCAGACCTCTTCTGTCTCACAGGCTGTTTCTCTCAGCAGTGTATTTCAGTAGATCCACCTGTTCTGGTGAATCCTCTCACCCACTAGCCCCCACACCTCTGGGCTCTGCCCCAGTTCTTATATGCATAAATAAATAAATCTTAAAAAAATAAAGGCAATAAAGAATTATAAAAAATGAGGATGTCATGATTGGCTTTTGAGGAAACACTGCAGAAAGCAGGCTAAGAGAGTTATTTAAGAGAATACGATCCTATTAAAAACTTCCGTCATAACTGATGTCATAAACCAATCTAGGCAATAGACAGGTCTAGGCACTGTATTAGGAATACAAACCACACTTTAATTTTGTGCTCAAGGAGCTCAAAATTTATTAGAAGATAGATTTATAGTTACAAGATCTAATACTGTGCTAGACATGTTCGTATTTAGAATTATTTCATTTGACTCTAAGAGTCTTGTGAGATAGAGTATTATTATTTTTTTATTGCATTTTTATAGATTAAGTGAATTTCAAAAGTTATGTGACTTGCCTTGGACAGTATAGTGAATGATGAATGAGCGTTTTATGTTAGACCCAGACTTTCTGACTTGGTTCTCCTGTTCTATTTCACCACTGTGTCTCTTCAATGTGATACATGTCTGTGCAACATGCAAGGGGTGTTCAAGTGTAACAGAGAGAAACACTATTTTTATCTGGAGAGGTTTATATGGAGAGGTCTGGGAAGGCTTCACTGAGAAAAATTCATATAAATGGGGCTGTAAAAGGGGAGAAGCACATTTCATGTAAAGGGGAAGGCACATTTCAGATCTGATGACAAGCACAGAAAGATGAAAATGTATAGCTTGTTCTATGAGGCAGAAAGAAGAGGAGTCCCTCTGAAGCATCAGCTATCCTGTGAAAGATTCTCAGTGCCATCTTGTATGCAGTGTGCAGTCCCTGAAAGTAGAATATTGAAATGGTCAGATATGGGTTTTCAAAAGAAAAATTGGTGAATGAATTAGAGCATGAAGAAATAAGTTAGGCTTTTCTTTCACTCCTCCCCTCCTCCTCTCTCCCTCTTTCTTTCTTTACTCCTTCCATCCCTCTCTCCTTCCTTTTCATGAAAGGCAGGAAAGTCTCTGAAGAGATGATGGAAATAGAAGGGACCCATACATAAATGCTTGTGTAAATGGAAATCACTTTTTGGGAGGCAGAAGAGAAGAAGGAGTAAAGATTTCCTTTTTTTAATTTTCAGTTTATAAGACTTTGTAGAAGATGAATATACCAACTTGGAAAATATGGAAAAAGAATTTAGAAGGGAATGGGAAGCGGGAGATGAGGGTTTTCTTGTAAATAAGAGAAAGTATGTGTCAATAGTCATTTTGGTTGTAGTACCTGTTAGTAACCTGCTAGTACCTATACCAAGTAAAAGTGGCTAAAATTATGGGCCTACTCTTTGAAAGCAGGGTTGAAGCTGGAGATCTAGATTTTTGAAGTCATCACAACACAAGCTGTACTAAAATTCTTACTGCAGAGGGACACAAGAAAATTGGGTGTGGGGTGGGGAGGTGCTGGAAATGCTGAATTTCATGATTATGGTAGTGATTACAAGATTCCATATCTCAAAACAGATCAAACTGTACCCTTGGGATTCATTTTCTTTACTCTCCCATCCCTTAAAAGTACAAAAAGTCATAAAAATAAACTGCCTTACAACATGGTAAGTACTAAAAGTTGGTTTTTAAAAATTGTTTATCAATTGCTTTAAAAAGAAAGAAAATGGAAAATTATTCTACACACATCTATAAAAACAAGTGCCAAGCATCAGGGAAGCTTGTTATGGATTCAGTTGTTCCAGAAGGTGATAATGGAGTGCTGGTTTGTGGGCCAATTTGGAGTCCTCCATTCAAAAATTTATTCCCTCCCCAAACCATCTTCCACCATCCTCAGCCCACCTTACTACCTTGGTTGACTTCCCCATTTGATGTAGTTGAGAAAATACAGGTGCTTAAAGAATATTATATGACTCATTGCTGAACATGAAGTCTTCCATATTGATTGAGTTCAGGCTTACGGCCAATTTGGCCTCTTCATTTGGTGCCATTCTCTCTGCATCACTTCTCAATTATCCTTTCAGTGCTCAGCTTAAAAATCTACTTTTTACCAAAAAAGCATTTTTGATTTGATAGAAAGAGGTGAAGTCTGATACCTATATATGTCTACCAGTGTGGCCATATCTTCCATGAGCATACAGTCACCAAATTCCTAAATTTACATTGGGACCTCAGTTCTGTCATTTACTAAGGCTTTGAGACTTGAAGGCTTGAAGAAAATGAGCATAATAAAACCCACCTCACAGGGCAGTGTAAAGTAAATCAGAATACCTCAGTTTTGTGCTATGGAGGCACAAAATGCTGACTATGACATTGACGAGGCACTCAATAAAAGGTAAATATTTTTTTAGATCTGATTATACTTTCTGCATTATTTAGTCTCTATCACAAATTTCTTGGAAGTAAAAGCACTCTTTGCTAGGCTCTGTAGTCCTAGTCTAACTAATTCATCCTCAGAAGACACTGGGAAACATGTTTAGGAAGCTGTCAGGTCAAGGGTAAAGTTGACAATGATTTATACAATAAATACATAGATGAGAAAAAAATCATTCTGAAGAAATGGGGGGAAAGAGGAATTCGATTCAGAGGTGGTGGCAAAGGTCTTTCCTAACATTTCCGTTTTCTATTCATTTAACATTTATCTTGCCAAAAAGAGGGGACAGAAGGTCTCATCTTGATGAAGGAGCTTCATGACTGTGTGCCAATACACCTGGTATTGATTCATGCCAGCTGGGAGAGGAGGTTGGCTTCTCAGTGTTTTACTACTGTGGTTTCCTGGGCTGGGCAGCTGGGTGCCTAATAATGGTAAAAACCATAATAATACTTCATAATTACGTACTGTCCTTTGCCAGAACTTGGATTTAATTACAATGACTATGATGGAACTGGCAACATCTCACTCCCTGTTGGGGTGCAATACCCAAGGGCTTGGAAATACAAAGTGAAGTGGCAACTGCAACCTTCTCCTGCAGGGCCTATCCTGGCAATTCACCCAGAGTTCTCTGGGTTTGAAGCTCATCATCAGAAACAAAGAGTACTTTTAAATTGCCCACTTGTACTTGGCACTGTAAATAAAGTAGTGTTTAGAAACCAACTACTGTCACATATAGTACAGTAGCATATGGAATCCCAGGCCCGGAAGGGATCAAAACAGGATCTTGTTCACATGACCCTGTCCCAACATGAGGCATCACTGCCACTATAATCGGTAACTTCACAAACCTCCCTACTCTGATTTGGAATGGACATGCTTTCTCAGCAGTCTGTTTCAGGTGTCAGGGGACTCACTAATTCATTTTGGGGAATGTGCTTTGGCAGCACAAAGATCTATAAGGTATTGTATAAGTACTTTATCTTCTAGTTGGGGGGTTGTATTTGGGCAGCTGTAATATAGAGGAAAGTCTTGGCAGATGCAAGGAAATGAAATCAAGACTCTAGGTGAAAGGGTCAGGGTCCTCTCCTCTTTGAGAATAAGGCAGGGAAAGAGCAATTGAGGCTGCAGGAGGCACTTAAAGGTTTCTCATGTATTATTTTATTCTTCATAACACTTATCAACCTTATATTATCTTTTTTATTTACTAATTTATTCATATGGTCTTTGACTCACCCCACTCAGGAAACTTGTTAACTGTGTTCACCACTATACACTGAAGATCTCAAATCATGCCTGACTCACAGTAAAATGTTCAGTAAAGACTGGATTGATGAATAAATGCCCCAGGTGAGGCAGCGTGTGCCCAAACAGAGAAAGAGTATTTCCTAAATATAATCAGGACAGAGTTAGAAGGGATAGGGAGGTGTTACAGCATAGAGGATTCCTCCTACATTTTGGCTTGGATGAGTGGCTGATGGTGTTGTCAAAGAAGGAACAGATAAGGAGCAGTTTTTGTGGACTTTTGAAGTCATTAGTGTTCCATTTTGAGTGTGTCATGATGAAGTTCAAGTGCAGATGTTCAAAACCATTAACATGTGCAGATCTGGATCTCTAAAAGATACACCCAGTCATCAAAATGGTTAGCTCCACCTAGTGTGCAGAAGGAGTATGTATGTACTGAAGTAGAACTGAAGGACAGTTCCTGGGACTCGAAACCAATAGAGAACAAATTTCAAATGGTTATCTGAAGAGAAAGACAAGTTGAGGGTTTGTGGTCTCAGGGAAACTGCAGTGACGGGTAAGTTGAAGAAAACAAAAGTTTCAAGAAAGACATAATTCATAAAATCTACTGTGATGGAGACCAAAAAAGATAAAAAACTAAAAAGTGATCCTTGAAATTGGTCGGGTGGATGTCAACTGGCAGCCTTACGAGAAGCACTTTCAATGGACTATTAGGGAGTGTAATCTAGCTCGTGAAGCATGAGGCGAAATAAGGGCGCGAGCTAGACAAGGTTTCATTACCAAGTTTTGTTGTGCTTGTTTCTTAAAGGTCCATGGCTTTGGGATACAACCATGGGTAAGTCTAACCAGAAGTGGCCAGTAAGTCTGTGAGTGACAAGAGAGTTTCTAAAAGACCTGACATGAGGCCTGCCAGCGTCACAATGCCTAAACTATGTTTCTACCTTTTCGGCCATTTCTAGGGCGGGGGCCCTTCATCTAAAGTGCAGGGAAAAGGTGGGAGACAACTACACCTCCATCCTATCTGTCCGTCGTACTTGTGACTTCTGGCAGTGACAATAGGAATACGTGAATTAAAGAAGTGTCCAGTTTCCCATAGATCTTGGAAATTAGTAACCGGGTGGCTCCATGATGGAGGGAACTAGGGAGACTCATTCACATTTTCCTATCCAGCACTCATGCCTTCCATTCATCATTTTGCCTTCCCTTTTCCCGAACACAGATGAAACCTGAGACAAAGATTTCTCCCTGCTCCCACCTCAGCTTGACCTTCTGTCCCCAAGCCCACCTAGGGCCCTTCTCCGACCACGTGACCCTCCTCAGCCCCCGTGACTCGAGGCCGCCAACCCCTCCCCTCGGGCCGCTGCCCGCTTTACCCCGCCTCTTTAGCACACGTGATGGCCTCTCTCCCACCTGACTGGCTCCTCCCTTTCCCCCCCGACCAGACCCGGCCGCCTTCGCAGCTGCCCGACTCCAAAATGGCAGCCGCGCACAGAGCGCACCCGAGCGGCCGGACCTCCCTGACTCCCGTGCAGCCCCCCTCTTGCTCCCTGCCTCCCTCCTTCGGCCTTCACCTACGCGCTTCCGGATTGGCCGTTAGGAAGCCCGCCCCTCCAGAGCCCCGCCTGCTATTGGTCACGGTAGGCTGCCCTTCAGAGAGGCGTGCCCTCGTCGCCCCCCACCCCGGGAGGTATTTTCCTTTCGGTGGGGGTTGGGGGGAGGGGGGGAGGGGAAAAGGGTTAAGAGGGGGAGGCGGCCGGGGAAGGGGGTGGGGGCTGACGGGGGCATCCGGCGGAGCTGGGGTCCCCGGGCTCCGTCCGGAGGAAGCAAGACTGCGCTCGCTCTGGCGGGGCGAGAGGACGGGACCGGACCGGCGGGCGAGCGGGCGGACTCGCCCTCTCGGTGACTGCACCGTCCGGGCCCGTCCTGCCTGGCCGCAGGTGCCCCTGGATGAGGCCGCCCCACGCGTCCCTATCGGTGAGTGTCCCCGCGGCCCGCAAGGCTCCCCGGCCCCAGCACCGCGGTTAGCGGCCGCCTCTACAGCCGCGGGTGCCCGCCGCCGGCGCAGTCCGCCTTCGGCCGGCGCCTCCACGCCTCGGGCGGAGGCAGCGCCGACCCTCGGGTCGGGCAGAGGACGGCGGGTGGGGAACGCCAAGCCCGGGCGGTGAGCCCAGTGCAGACCGCACCGCGCGTGGTGGGAGCTTGCGCTTACTAGGCGCACAAGCGATGTAGCGCTATGGAATTAGAATTGTTTTTTCTAGAGGGAGGAACGTGGACCGTAGGGGCAGGGGTCCTCGCCGGCTAGTGGGAAGGGGTTCGTGATCTGGGTCGAGGTGAGTCGGGAAGAGGCCACTCACTGGAGACTGTGGGGCATTTGCGCGCGCAGGAAGAACGCACTGGCTAAGTCATTTGGGGCTCTTAGGGCTCAGATTTGGGGGTCCTCAAGGTCGACGAGAAGAAGTCCCCAGGGAGATGAGAGAGGAAACTGGGGAGCTTAAGTGCGGGAAGTGACTGGAGCGCCTCCGGGAGTGGGGTTTAAATCCGAGGTGGAAAGGGATGTGTAGGCGGGCTCGGAGGACCCCTTGTAAACTACTCCTGAGAGTCTTTGGTGCTGGGGTTTGATCGTTCAAGTTGTTGAAGCGAAGAGACTTTCTGGAGAGGGAGTTGCTTTTAAAGAAAAAATGCTAAGACTCTGTTTAAGCATACATCGTGCATTGGTTCTGAACTTTGAAAGACCAGTGGAATTGGAGTCACAAGGTGATTTTTGACATTTTCTTTTGCATTACGACCAAAAAGGTGACTTGTTTCTAAACCTTGTCAGTTAGTTACCTTGTATTTTAAAATGTATGTGGGCACTTGATGGTATTTTACCAGTTCTTAACTTTTCTGGAAATTCTCATAGCTGCACCTTGAAATTCTTGTAGCAGCCTCTTCATCTGTGAAGAGCCTTCAGGTCTCCCTATCTATAGCAGTGGCTTCTTTTCATCTTAGCATTTAGACTCGACTCTACTGTTACAGTGTGCTGCTGACTTATTCTTCAAAATTAATAAGTAATTCGCATGCGTTCTTTCCTTTGCTTTTAATTGCTTCTGTATAAGGCCCTGCAAAATTGAACCTCAATTTGTAATGGAGAGATATTTGAAGTGTTGAACCTGAAAGATGTTGGTAAGCTAGAAAGCAATTCTAAAACCAGGTCGAGCTTTTTAACATTTGGGAATTTTGACGTTAGGTGCTTGGTTTAATTTTAATAATATTTCACTTGCATAACACTCTTGAGGACCGGTTAGGAACATAGGAAATGCATAGCACAGCGAGGCAGTGACAGTCCCCTGAATCCTGTGGCAGTCCACGGAGCTAGCTTCTTCTGTCACTGAGAGGAGGAAGCTAAGAATTGCACAGCTAGATCTTTAATCTCTTTAGCGTTTTCTTAATTACATGTGTATACACACACCTATATGTATCTTAGTAATGCCTCACAATTTATAGGGGAAAAAAAAATCCTGACTTTACTAGGGAATATTTATACATACTTTAGAAAATTTTATAGATTATATTTTACCCTTTAATGTAATTCATCAGTCAGAGAAAACGTTTCTGCAAAAAGGTGTTAATATTTTCAGCTGGCACTTTCTTAGTTCTTGACTAACAGGGATAATTACATTTTTCCTTCCCTGTTGTCCTTGAATTTTACTGTTCGTCCCTAGGGAGCTTGTACTGGCACATAAAACTGTAGCCTAAAATATTGAAACCTAACACCTTTTAACATTATAATAGCGTCTATATTATTCACCTTGAGAATCATTTATGGCAAACCCGTGGTCAGGACAGCTTTCCCCCAACACTTTTATTTAGATTGGTTTTTTCCCTTTTGTCGAACTAAATAAAGCTTAATGGCTGTGAAGTAGTAGTAATAGCTAAACAGAATGAGAATTGGAAGCTTGGGTGAAAAAAGATGTATGTGTATGAGTCACATTTCTTTTAGAGCTGGAAAAGTAGACCATGGACATGATTATTTTTTTGCAGATTAGGAAACAAGGCCTAGAGCTGTGCTGAAGGGACTAAATTGCTAGTCAGTGCGGAGCCAGGTATGGTGGGCAGGTCTCTGAATTCTAGTCCAGGGTTTTTTCTACTCTATCACATTTACATTGTTTATTTCTAAAGCATTCTAGTGCCAGCTATAAATGGCTTTGGATTATTAGTGATGTTGTTTCTTTCTAAGGATTTCAAAGTTTGTGTAAGCTTTTATTGAAAAGTGTAAAACAATATTGCGCATTAGTATGCTTGTGTTTCCACCTCGTTGGAAAGAGACAAACTACCATCTAGGTTTTTAAAATGAACTTCTTATAGTAGGCTAGTCTTATATAGCTAAAAATTAATTGCTTAAAAGATTTTCACAATTCAGAGACTCTTAGATTTTAAAAGTAAATTATGTGAAGATTACTATGTGTGGGGGTTTTGTTATGTTAAAATGGATTTTGTTACCTTAAAAAAGATCAGTAGTAGAGTTACATGATAATTAAGAAAATACAATTTCTACCATAGTTGTATAGGGAAAGACTAGATTTATATCACAGCCACTTAATACCATTATGATCTCTGGCAAGTGAGTTAACTACTGTGTATCTTGCTTTCTTCATCTGTAAAGTGAGGACAATAAAAGTACCTACCTCATAGGTTAGTGGTGAGAATTAAAAGTGCTTCCTTAGCACATATTAAAGGTGCAACAAATATTAGACTATTCATTGTGGTGCATTTTGTTGTACAGGCACTTATATGTCCTTTTGTTTCCTTACTGTTAATAAAGTCACTTTGAGGTTACAAAAGATAAATGTATGATTAAATAATAATCTACCTTAGGGGCAGTTAATGCAAATGATGTCCTCATGTGTTAGGTTATTTTCCTCCTTCCACTGCCAACCTTGGACCTTTGATAAAATGTGCATATCAAGTTAACATGTCAATTTTTCTGAATGTTCTTTAGGAGACCCTTACTGCAGTTTCATTGTTCTAGAACCAAAATGTTAATAATTGATTTGCAGGTGTTATAATGGAATTTGCAGTGAGTTATAGTCTAAAGACCTACTGGGTAAGCCTATGTGAGGAAGTCAGGAGTTTCTAAGTTCTATTATTAATTGCAATTCTTGTTGTAACCTTGAGAAAATCATTGAACCTTGTTTTCTATTAAGTGAATGTTTTGATGACTTCATTCCTTAAACTGCTAGATTTCAGTGATAAAATCTGTATAACTCCAGTTTGGGGGTTTGTTTTTAATCTTGCTGTAACCCAGGTCCAATTAGTGTCATGAAATGTGGTTTAGCAAATTTTTTTATGGTAACAGTGGTAGATTTCTTCTGGATATTCTTTGGTTCTGCCTTCTTAGTTTTTTCTATTGCTTTTATAGCAGCTTTTCTTTCTATTAGATTATAATGTGCTTGACTGATTATTACCATCTTTATCATCTTTCTTTCTCACAACTACTTTACCTCCTATTGCAACATGCAACTTCTTAATATGTCACATATAAGCTTACTTTTTTATACCCTTTTTTAAATGTTAATTTGAATTATTTTAAAAATACATCTTTTACTTGCCCTTAATTTTAGAGATTCGTTGAATTGAGTCCATTTTACAAGCTACAGATTGAAATCAGGAACAAGTTATAATGAAAAGCACCTTGTTTGGTGTTGTGTAAATTCTTATTTTGTTTTAGGTCTCAGGCAGGCATCCTGTCCTCTTGGTGGTGCTTAATATAATAAGTATAAGGGTAACTCTTAGATAAAGTGTGCAGTTGTTGTAAGAGTTATATGCAGCCAACATAAGTTACCATGGTCATAGCTCTCATTGATAGAGAATTTTAATTTGAAAAATGACCAGTTCCTGTTCAAAATATTTTAATAAGGATTATAAAATTTAAAACTTATTGGGCATGTATTGGATTCATGACATGCTTTTAGTAATTTTGTAGAGCTTAGATATGTAAATCCTTTCTTCAGGCCAATTACATAATATGACTGTGAATAAAATATTAATGATTTCAGAACGTATCAGTTGTACCATGTTATAAGATATAACTAAGTACTGCTTTTTTTTATTAAGTTGGAATATTCTTAATATATTTAAAAAATAATTATGTATTATGAATTGCCTGTTATATTTAAGATCATAGACCATGCAAACTACTCTCTTAACTTCAAGACTTTTTTAACTTTGAGAGCTACAGAGGCAAAGTATGAATTATTTGCCTTGCCCATCTTAGTAAATTAATCTTCTGAGTTAGCCAGCTGTCCTAGTAGGGGAAAGAGCAAATCTGAACCTGGTTAGAGCAGACGTAATCTAGAGGGTAATTAGATTGGACTGTTGACTCATGCTAATGTTGAGTAAATTTACATTTGAGTAGTTTTACTGAGAATTAGTTGTCTGCCCTTCTCTTCACAGTAGGTGTAAAACTCTAAGGAATGGCTTGAGAGAGACCTTAATGACATTACAGAGGACACTACGAATACAGTGTAGCAAGAATGTATTTGCACAATTCCTCTGATGGTACATAAGCATTTTACCTATATGCTGTTTAACACCAAAGTTAAATTTACTCACACCTTGGTGAGATGGCATCCAATAATCTTTTATCAGTGCTAATAAGAGGAAGCAACAATGGGGAAAACTGTACTTGAAATAGGTTTACCTGCTGTGGGATTATCTTCAAGTTATGACTTTCATGTTTTATTTGAGGAAGCCTATCAATAGGAGTAATATCCACCCTTTCCAGTCTGAGCAAGATTAAGATTCTTCAGAATAGAAGAGGTGGTAATCAGGTATTACTATGCTGTATTTTAAACAATTTAAAAGGAAGTTTATCCAAAGAGTATATGTGAGTGTAGACATACACACCTTAAATCAAACAAGAAAACTAGAATGATGGAGTTGAAAAAATGTGGGAAATGAACTTTAGGCCTGCATATTTGGTGGGTAATCAGAAGAGGCTTTTGAACAAGAATTGAAAGTTGGGTAGAGAAAACTACTGAAGAAAACCAGGTTTTTATAGGAGTTTAGCTCTAGCATAGATTCTGCATTCTACACATTAGCTTGTCTTCATATCAGGAAGGCAGCTGAAATATATTTTAAAGCTAAAATACAAGCTTACTAACATTAAGTATAATCTGTTGGGAGAAGTCCAGGTCTTTCTTTCTTATAAGGGCTAAAATATACTCGTAGCCAAAGGGGAACTGATTATTTATTTATTTAGTCTTCGACTTTGGTTATTAACATTAGATAACAGTCCAACCTCATTACCTTCAGGTAATCAGTGTGAGGACCAATTTTATTTAACATTTTTAGAAATGATTTAAAAGACAGACTGGCAGTAAAAGTTGCCAGATTTGCAGCTGATTCTCTACAGTTCCAGGTAGCTAAATACCAGGCCAACAAGGAGAAAGAAGATACAGGAACATCCTTTGATGAGTTTTCTTGTGGCAGAGTATGCATTTAGGAGGAGATATTCCAAATTATGTTTATAGGATCTGAGTTGTGACCCAGATCCAGAAGTCATGCAGATTATTTCCTTGAAGGCATTTATTATAGTTACTACTGGGCCACAACGTCCGAAAACATGTTTAAGGTTATTGGTCATGGTCCTGAAAACAAAAATAATGATGTTTATTATGTTCTGGGCTAAGTGATTTGCAGCTGTTCCTTCATTTAATTTTCTTAATTCCAAAAGGTAGGTGGCTTAATTGAATTTATCTAAAGGAAATTTGACTAAGGGAGGTTAAATGACTTCTGAATTAGCCAATATATGTGTTGGAGTTGGAACTTAGACCTGGTCTTTTCTTGTTTAATCCTAAACATTTCCCGGTATTTTAGAAGGCCTTTCTTAAAAATTGCTAATAGTTTAATTTAGGGTCTACAAAATAATGCTTGACTCCTTTGCTGTGAGAGCTTTAGATGTCATTACCACAAGACATGGCATCTAGATATTTTGAGAGGATTTAGAACCATTCCTTAAATTCTTGATTTTTAAGGAATGTTAGGATGTTTTGGTATTGTTTCATCTTTGACTTGTGCTGACTTTATAAAATGCTGAATCATTAATGGCCATTAATATAGGTGATGTGCCTTTATAAGAAAATTATTGCTTGGTATAAAAGACACCAGAATAATAGTCCAGATACCTGTATTCTTCTGATGGTATGAAATAGTATTGTGATTAATATCAGGATGTCACTGAAACAGGCATAACATTTTTCTGAAAGGAGGGGAAGGCCTAAGATGTGTGGAGATGTGAACAGGTAAAGATTTTGGAGTTCTTTACAGAGGAAATAACACTATGTTAGATAAACAATTTAATTTTTTTCAACTGCAATTTCCTTAAATTTGAGTTGAAAATACAAAAAGTATCATATATTTTACTTAAAGGATGGCATCTGTTGTATATAAGCTGCTGTAAACTATACACGCATCCATGAAGTTGTGATAACCAAGTGAGAAATATTTGTGAAGGGCTTTGTAAAATTTTAAGTGCTTTATAAGAATGATAGAGGACTACTAAAGTTCTTTAGATGGTTAGACAAACAGGATACTGTGAAAATTTGGCAGGGGGAGAAATAGCAGAAATGGGAAAGGGAAATGTTAAAGATGAGAGAAAGGGGAAAAATAGATATGAAGAAAATTGACTATAGTTCTTTTTGTTCCTGCCAATCAAAGAAGGAAGATAATAATTCTATAATGAATTTTAACGTTTGTTGTATGGGGAAAGCTCAGCAGATAGTTAAAACATTTTATTCACTTTTCCAGTTAGTCTATATTGATTATGTTAATAAAGCTATGAAAATAAACAGCATTGGCTGTATCTTCTGATTATTTTCTTCACTCATTATTTTGCACAGGTTTAACTAATGACTATAAATAACGTTAAGTGTGCTCACAAAAATAAAATAAGCTGGACTGAACTACTCTTTATTCTAGATTAAAAATGAAAAACCATAGTATGTTTAAGGAGAAAGGTGAAGCTTGACCTGTTTAAATGAATACAAAAGAAAAGCCAAGGTAGAATGGGAACAAATGGTGAATACTCTCACGTGCCATGCTAGGAGTTTAGGTCTTTGTTTTTGGTGGGAAGTGACACAAATAATTTATTGTAGAAAACCAGTTGTAACTGTTGTAGTTTATGAATACAAATAGGGAAAGAGATTGGAGACATTTATATGCTAGGGTGAGTGAAAGAGGCTTTCTCTCTGGCCTCTGGTATGTAGATCACGGTGAAGGATGCCATTTAAGATTGTCCTAGTTCAAGAAAGAGGTTATGATGGTCTGAATTAAGAAATTTGTCATGGGGATGGAAACAAGAGCACTGATCTCAGAGATATTTAGGAGTTTTATTCCTTTGATACAGTTAGTATTTGGAGGTGATAGAAGGAGAGGATGAGTCAAGGTTTCTGACTTAAAAGTAGGATAATACATGCAAGTGAGGAAGAGGGAATACTGAGTTTGCTTTCATATAAGTAGTTGTGCCTTTTAGATAAGTATTAACATGACCAAAATATCAGTTTGAAATATGATCCTACCTTATGATTTGGAAGGCATAACATAGTGGAAAGATGTGAATTCAAGTGTGTAATGACCATAATTCCAAAATAATAATGAATGCAGAACAAAAAGTAACCAGAAAGTATTTGCACTTAGTTCAAGAGTATAAACTTTTTTTTTTTAACATGTTGTCTGCTTCTAACCAGGCCCCCATCACCTAGCCTGACAAAGAATATATAGGCATATTCTTCCAGAAAGACAAATATTTTAATGTCCTTGAAACAATGTACTGCATCCTGTCTGGACATCCAGAGGAAATTCCTAGACAAATGCACTTCCTTATTCATCATCTAAAGTTACTTTTTGGAATCTTGTTTGCTTCCTTTGAACTGGTAGCTTGAGAAGATAAAGAAGCCTGAAAGCTTTTTTTCACCTGCTTGAAACTCTTGGTCTAGAGTAGCCTTAATCAGGTATCTCTCTGCATCTCTTTCATTCCTAACCCGCCAAACTTTACTGGATTTAAAAATTATATAAAGCCCTTAGTTAAAATACAGACTCATGCATGTTATATGTAACAGTAGATAATTCCTTTTAGTTGCTGACTAATGTTCCCTTGTATGAATATGAGCTGAAGGCTCTGGCAAATAAAATGAATGCACTCTATGAGGTGAAAGTAAAAACAGCATGAGAAAGAATGTGTGAAGAATACTGTAATCTTTATTAGTTCTTCCTCAGAGACTCTACTCAGAACCAGTGAATGAAGTTAGTCATTAAGAAGAGATGTCAAAATTCAATAAAATAAATACATCTATTAGGAGAAAGGTCTTAAGGGCTAAAGGAAAATAGAAAGAATTTGAGGTTGTTTCATACTTAATGGAAAAGATGAGTTTTTGGTTCTGTGTTAAAGGAATTGAAGGACAAGATTGCCGTGAAATGTAATAATAATACTATTAAGAAGTGGGGAAAACTACATGGGAAGTAGACATTAAGAAAGAAAAAGGAAAGGAACTGGTGAACAGGATTCCTTATCTAAAAATGCATGGCTTGTATTGGGATTAATACAAAATTAAGATAGATTAAAGTTTGGAATTGAAACTCCTTGAAGCACATAAATCAGAAAATTGAAAATGAAAAAGAATATTTTGAATTGATTTAAATAGCTGTTAACTATTATGATGTATCTAATAGCATTGAAGACTTAATTTATATAATACCTAAATCCCTTATATTTTCTTTTGTAACTGTGATTATCACACTTTACTAGGCTTAGAAATTATACAAAACTCATTTAAAATATAAATTCATCCATGTTATATGTAACAGTAGATATTTCCTTTTAGTTGCTGATTAGTATTCCATTGTATGAATATGCTGTAGTTTATTTTTATTGAGGAATGACTTCTTTCCGGTTTCAACTGTTACTACTGTAGCTGCTGTGAAGGTTCTTTTTGTGACATGTCTTACAGGTGAATACCTAGAATTGCTGATTTATAGGATAGTTGTGTGTTTAACATTTTGAGGAACCAATGGAACAGTTTTCAAATGATGTACCATTTTAGACCTCTACCAGCAACTTCCCTCTTAGTTTTTTTATGGAGAAGTTTAGAATCACTTGATGTTCATCCTTAAATGCTTGATAGAACACATCAGTGAATTCTGGAATTTTGTGAAAGGTTCTTAACTAAAGATTCAATTTTTATAAAGAATAAATGGGACTATGCAGGGTTTTTTTAGGTCCCTTTTGATAATGTATGTGTTTTGAAGAATTTACTTGTCTAATTTGTGTAATTGAAAATAAATGCTACATGTTATGATACAGTACTTCCTTTTAATGTCAGAAGCATCTGCATAGATGTTTCCTCTTCATTCCTGATACTTGGGTGCATTTTATCCCTTCCCAGCCCTACCTAGGGGCTCTCAACTTTATCCTTTCAAATAATCAACTTTCCGTTTTGTTAATTTTTGCTTTGATTTATCTGTTTTTCTGTTTCATGATTTGAGCTTTTATCTTTGATTAATTTCTTTCTCCCTTCCTGCTCTGGGTTTAATATGCTCTACATTTTCTAGCTTTTAAGGTGGAAGCTTAGAGCATTAATTTTAAAGTTTATTTTAAAAATTAGTAACATGTAGGGCCTCCCTGGTGGTGCAGTGGGTTAAGCAACGCACTGTGAAGCATCCACAGCCACTGCAGTATGAGTTCGATCCCTGCCGTCAGCCAGGGAGGGGACCCACATGGCGCAGCAGACCTATGTTGCTCTTGGAAATAGGTTTCAGTCAGTCTGCCTGTTCTGCTCCCCATGCTGGTGAATCCTCTCACCTCCTGCAACTCTGGCCTGTACCCCAGCTCTTGTATGCATAAATAAATAAATCTTTTAAAAAAAAATTAGTAACATGTAAAGCTGCAAATTTTCATTATCATTCCATTAAAATGTTTTCCAATTTCTCTTGGAATTTCTTCTTTGATCCATGGGTTGTGTTTCAAAAATTTTCCAAATAATTTCCAAATAATTTGTGATTTTCCAAGCATTCTTTTGATACTGTGGTTAGAGAATAAATATTCTCTTAATAATTTAAATCCTTGTAAGCTTTTTGATTAGCACCCAACATATGGTTTATTTTGGTAAATAGTATACTTGAGAAGACCAGATATGCTAGTTGTTGGGTGCAGTGTTCTATAAATGTTTGGGATTACCATTTGATTAGGTTGGTTTTCATCTAGTATATTTTTATTTTCTTTCTCTGACTCTATTACAATTACTAAGAGAGGACAATTGGAGTCTTCAACTATAGTTTTGGGTATTACCTGTTTCTCCTTTCATTTTTTTCTTCATTAATGCCTGGCCATTCCCCTGATGTATCTGTGTCTGACTCTAAAATTTCTCTTGATCTTTGCATAGTATATCCTTTTCTGCCACTTTTAAACTATTTCTATCATTATATTTAAAGTGGATTTCTTGTAGAGTGCATGCTTTTTTATCCAGTCTCATAGTATCTCTTCATCTAGTGTGTTTATGAGTTAGCAAATTGTGACTAGCAGGCCAAATTTGATCTGATACCTGTTTATGTAAATCATGTTTTATTGGGTTACAGTCATGCCCATTCATTTACATGTTGTCTGGCTATTTTTGTGCTACAAGGGCAAGGTTAAGTAGTTGGGACAGAGATCATATGGTTTTCAAAGCATAAAATATCTTCTTAATTTTTACAGAAAAGGTTTGCCAACTACTAGTATAGACCATTTACACTTAAATGTAATTATTGGTATAGTTGTGTTAAAATGTGCGTGCTTACTGTTTGTTTACTATTTGTGCTATAAATTTGTTTTCATTTCCTTGATTTTCTATCTGGTTTTTTACAGGTTATTTTTTTATGGTTCTATTTTATTTGTAACATTTCTCTTTAGCCGTTTGTTTTTTTTTTTTTTTAAATGATGGCTCTAACTAACTACCAGCCTCAGTGGTATAGTATTATATACCACCTTTGTGGTGTAATAATCTAATAATAGTATACTTCCTCCCTCCCATCTTTGGTACTTTTTTTTTTTTTTAAAGATTTATTCATCTATGCATACAAGCACTGGGGCACAGACCAGAGGTGTGGGGGGGTGAGAGGATTCACCACAGAGAGCGGGGAGCAGAACAGGCAGATCAACAGAAGTACACTGCCGAGGGGAGCACGGGCACAGCAGGAAAGGTCTGCCGCACCATGTGGGTCCCCCCCCTGGCCGGCAGCAGGGATCGAACTTGTGCTGCAGTGGCTGCGATTTGCCTCGTCGTAGTGCGTTGCTTAACCCACTGCGCCACCAGGGGAGGCCCCTTTGGTACTTTTTTGTCAGACATTTTAACTTTATCTGTGCTGGACCCTCATTGATGTTTCTTTTTGCTATTGTCAGGCAGTTGTGTTTTAGAGCAATTAAAAATAAGAAAACTATATTTAGCATTTACCTTCATAGTAACCATTTTTAGCTCATTTCTTTGTGTAGATTCAAGTTCATATCTGCGTTCATATTCCTTTTTCTTAAAAATTTCCTTTTACATTTCTTACAGTATCCCTCTCTCACTTTCTTATCTCCTTCTTCTCCTTCTCCCCCTTCCTTTCTTCTTCCAGTTTTGAAAGTTCTTGTTAGTGGATATAGAATTTTATGTTCTTTGTTTTCAAGTCATCCCCCGCCCCCCAATTTTCAATACCTTAAAAATGTTATTCCACTATTTTTTACTTGCATAGTTTCTGACAAGAAATCTGTGGTGAATCTTATGTATTGTGTTCCTGTATTTTTTGCAACTTTATTTTGATACCCATTAGTATGATTTTGTTTGTTTTTATGGGGTGGGGGAGGAGGTTTGAGATTTTTGGGGCCATGGGTATATTGTTTTAGTGAAATTTGTAAAAGTTTTTAGCCGACAGTTCTCAAATTTTACTTTCTAAATATTTATTTTCTTTTCACATGCCAATCCTGTGTATATCCAGACACTTAATATTAATGCACAGGCAACTAAAATTATTAATTTTTCCCTGTTCATTTTTCTCCCAATCTTGTTCTCTTTCTTCACTTTGAAAAGTTTCTGTTGTCCTGTCTTCAAGTACCTTTATTTTTGTTTCATTTGTGTAGTATGCTATTAATGTCTATCCAGTTTTTTATATCAGATTTTTTTTTGTTTTAGAATTGCCTTTTTTTAAAAAAAAAAAGTTGTTTTCACTTCTACTGAGATTTTTTTAAAAATGATTTTAATGTCTTCTTTAAACCTTTGAACTCTTAATAGCTTTTTAAATTGTTGTATTTTCTTTATCCTGCCATTTCTGGATCCTGATTACTTTTTCTTGTCTGGTAATTTGTTCTAGAGTTAATATGTTGAATGTCTTGAATCTCTCTTCCTCTACCCCAGCTACTTTTCTTTCTTGAATTTTACCTTTTACTGTCAGCAGTTAATTTGTTTGTGGATCAACTTGAGTTTTGTTTTCATGGTAGTAGTTTGTTTTTTTTTGGGGGGGGGTGTTTATTTGGGGACATTTCTATAATAGTTTCAGTTTAAGACTAGTTTGGACCATCACTGAAGTGTGCCACTTCTGGTGTCTCTTTTAATTGCTATATGTATTTACCAAGGCTTATTTACCCTTCATCATGGAAACTGAATGATCCTGGCCATGTGTAAATTCTGGGAGTTGTCTGTCTTTGAGAGCCCCAGTATTTTTCACTTTATTGGAAGTTTTTCTCTAACTTCATAGAGTTACACACCATCATATGTACATAATGTTTAGACACAGACTTGAGATTCCTTTTGTAGATTTTGGGAACATTTCTGTTAAGTTTCTTCTTTATGGTAATATGCCCTGAAAATTCTAGCTGTCTCGGACTCTGTAAACTCTAAGATCTGTCACCTCAGTTTAGTGAGACTCCTGGCTCTCTAGTGTTGTCTTCCTGATGTTGTCATTCCAGACACAAAGCTGCGTTAATCTTAGGACTCTCCTTGTTTGTTTCCCTCCCTTCAGATACTGTATTTTCATACTGTCTGTCACTGTTAAATCTGGTTTTCTACTTGTTTAAGATGATGGCCTTTTTTCCTTGTAGCACTTTAAGATCATTTCATTGTCTTCTAGTTTAAATTATTTCTGAAGAGAAGTCAGTGTTACCATTGTTAACTTGATGTAACACCCCCCCTCCCCACCCCCTACTACCTTAAAGGTTTTCTATATTTCCCTTTGGTATTTAGCAGTTTTTTTTCCCCCTAGGACGAACTCAATCCTAATGCAGAAACATGGATTTTCTGGACTCTTTACCACATGCATGTCATATTTCATGAGCATTCTCTTATCTTGCTGCCAGGAAATTGAATGTCTTCTCGACCTTCGCAAGCTAAGGTAGTTGTTCAGTTCAAATACAATGGTTATTCTTTCCCCAGATTTTATTTTGTGACTGGCTTTATGGATTGATTCCTTCATGCATATGTTACTTCATCTCCAAGCAAAGAAGTGGGAGATCTCACTATAAATTTCTGAAACTTTTTTTTTCTTCAGCTCCCGTCCTCTTTTTTCTAGTATTTTGCCCCTCAGATTCTTGATTTCTTCAAGCCTTGAGCTCTTGCCTCAACCCAGTGAGAGATCTCTTTACATAAGCAGAAAACTGCAACTTCAAACTCAGTATTTTAATTTTCAAGCTATACAGAGAGATACAAAGAAGAAAGCTTAAGGTAAGGCTGTATACCAAAACCCAGAGTTTACCGTGATTGTCTTTGTAATTTTGGACATCTTTTATTCACACTGTTATTTTTCTTTTGTTAGTTTATTGTTTTCTAGAACACAACATTAGTAATTTTTCCAAGGAATACGTGCATCATTAAACCGATAGCACTTTTCTGTTTGAAATCCAAAGCAACAATTATGAAAAAAGCACATAAATACTGCATCTGAAGCAGTTCGTGCTCTTTTTAATGAAAAGCATTTAATTTTAGTAGAGGTTTATTTATTTAACAAAAGCAACCCTGAATAAAGTGCTCAATTACACATAAATATTCTGTACAAGAGATACTGCTTTCTGAAAGGTTTTCCTCTTAAGCTTATGAAACAAGATTACAAAAAAAGCATAAGAGTTAGTTGAGTCCTTATGTCATAAGTTACATGCTTCCTTCAGTGAGTGTCATATATAAAGAATCAAGTATTGGCAAATATATGCTCTTGGTAGGAGATTAATTTGTACAACTTTCTAAATGACTAACTTAGCTTAGGTGCTGTAATAAAATGCTATAAATTAGGTGCCTTATCCACAACAGAAACTTTTTTCTCATAGAGGCCATAAGTCCAGCATTAGTTTATCTTGGCTGGGTTCTGGTGAGGACCATCTTCTGGGTTGCATATTGCTTATTTCTTAATAACCTCACATAGTGAGAAAGAGAGCTCAGCTCAGCTTGGCTCTGGCCTCTTCCAAGGAAACTAATCCTTGTGAGGGCTCCACCGTCATGATCTAATTACCTCCAAAAGCCTTACCTTGAAATACTGTATCATTGGAGATTAGATTTATGATGTATGAACTCATTTGGAGGTGTGCACAAACATTTGTACAGGTACTTTACAATGACAGTTTGATAATCACCAGTCCTTAAGAAAGAATCTGTAAGAATGTTCATACCCTTTGCCCCCAAATTCAGTTTTTTAGAACTAAATAAGCAATGAGAGATGTACACAAGTGTGTGTTACTTTATAATACTATTTATAGTGTTAAAAAAATTGGAAACCTCTAAAATGATTAAATGATACTATAGAGTCATGTAAGTTAATGCTATGTAACCAACCAATCATATTCTTTAACATTTTTTGTTCAGTATATTGATTATAAAAATTGTCAGGTGATGAAAATCATGAGCTTTAGAAAATTGTTTACAGATAAAGAAAAACGTTCACAATACAGTATAAGTGAAAAAAGTGATATAATACTTTTGAGTTCCTTAAAACATTTAAAAGTTGAAAAATAAAATGTTCTGACTTTGAAAAGTTAAATGATTATTTTTCAATCATCTCATACTATTTAATATTTTTCACATTTTCTTTATAAAGATAATCGTAAAGATTCTGCTTTAATCATAAAGGGTGTTAAAATTGATGTTGGAAGGGTGAGGAGAGTATTTAAGTGATTCTTTCATTTAGATCATGTCTGTTTTCTGTTTATGTGGATACTTTTATCTTGAGCTTTATAGGTGTAGATTTAGTGAAAGTATACTTACTACACTGTATAGAATAGCTCATAAACATTTTCCATACTAAGGCAATCTCCCAAAAATTACTGTTTAAAATTGTGGGTTTTTTTCTTTAAAAATGCTTACCCCCATCTGTTATACACCCTCTGCCCATGCCCCACCCCTAATCCCCTTCACCTCTCATAACCTCAGTTTGGTTATCAACAAACATTCACTCACTAGTTCGTTTTTATTTTGTCCCTTCATCCTCTTTATTTTCTTATATTGCACATATGGATGAAATCATTACACCTTTAACTTTCTGACAAATTTCATTTTGGATAATCCCTCAAATTTCTTTTTTGCTGCAAAATTTCATCTTTGTATTTCATTGTGTGGATATATATACCACATCTTTATTCAGTCATCTTTTGACTGTGCACTTACATTGCTTCCTTATCTTAGCTGTTGTAAATAATGCTACATTAAACATTGTGGTGCATATAACTATTGGAGTTGATTCTTCAGATAGATACCTAGTAATGAGATTGTGGTTGTTTTCAGTTGTGTTTTTTTGTTTTTAAGAAAAGTCCACACTGCTGTCCAAAATAGTTGCAAGACTTTACACTCCTACCAACAGTGCAAAACCTCTTTCCCCAATTCCTTGCCAGTTACTTGTTTATTAGCCGTCCTTTTGATGTAGATTATTCTCACAGATATGAGATACCTTATTGTGATCTTGATTTGCATTTCCCTAATAAGGAGTGATGATGAGCATTTGTTCACATGCTTGTTGGCCATCTATAGATCCTCTTTGAATGTGTCTGTTCTGATCGTCTGTCCATTTTTTAATTAGGTTGTTGTTAGATAAGTTCTTTATGGGCCTCAGATATTAACCCCTCACTGGGTGTGTGATGAACAAATAGCTCTTCCCATTCAGCATACTGACTTTTCTCTCTGTTGTTTTCTTTCACTGTGCAAAGTAATAAATGAATAAAGATCTTTAACTTTTCATTTATAACTGTTTTAATGACATTTTTGCTTGAATGAGATTTTTGTCTTGCTTTCTGAGGCATTGTCCTTGCATATGTGGATGTCTTAAAATTAAAGAATGGAAAGTATAGTCTTTAGTTTTGTCAGTAAAGTACTATATTTGCTATCTCTGTCTCTGGCATCTTAAGTTTATGGCACCTGGTGCTCTTTAGGAATTCACACTAGTGTCTCAGCTTCACTTTTTTTTGCTATATGTAACAAGGTACAAATCCAGTGAAGAAAGTTTACATTCAAAAGAAGAGACAAAGGAATGTAGTGGTTAATGAGCAAGAAATACATATGCCCTCCATAGAGGTGGTGCTACTCATACCAGACTTTAGAAAATGACTTAACTTGAGTACTCAGGTTATTTCCCCACTGGCTCAGGATCAGCTCGTCTACTGCAGATCCAGAAACTCGATTTTATTCTAAGCAAATTTACTTAAGGTTAAATATCAAAAGCAAAGCTAACTTCTTAATTTACATTAAGAAATAATACCGAGCCATTATATGAATGATTAGGTCTGTTGATCTGAATGTGTTATCCTGAAGGCTCAAATCAGGAGAACATTCTTCTTTGACTATCATTTTATAGGCTTTGTGAAGGGCTCTAGATGTGGGCAGAGCCTCAATTTTCGTACAAAAATTGTGATAATAACTACCTACCTTATAGGATTATTGTGAGAATTAAATAAGGCAGTCCATGTGAACTGACTAGCACAGTTGCCATTCAGCAATTGTTAGGGTGATTTGTTTTCCTCTGTTTCTGGATTTGCGGTCCAGAGGTTAGGAAAGGCAGTCTCAGTATTTTCTTACTCTCTGCAGATATTGCTAGGAATCCTACTGTGCTTAACACTACTACTTGCTAATGTTAACAACAGAACTTGAAAATACATAAAGCAAAAACTGACAGAATTGAAAGGAGAAATAGCCTATAGGACTACTTAACACTGTTTGATTTACAAGCATACTGTTGTTCTGAGCCATGAAACTTAACCTAGTGAAGAATTGTGGTGAATCTTTGTATATGTTGTATTTTACTGTGAGATCTGGTCACTTTAATATTTAAAGACTAAGTTAAGAGTCTTCTAAGGAATTCAGTAGTGTTTGCTTTTCCAATTCAGCATTTCTAAAACAGATTTATACTTCCTGTTAAACAAGTAATGTCCAGATAACAAATTTAACAAGCTGTTTTTATTCATAACTGACAGTTTTGTAACATTTATGTTCTATGGTTAGTATTTCCAGTTTATTTTGTCTGTAGGTTGTGATGTTATAGCAGAGTTGACCCAGTTCTTTCTCTTTCAAACAAACTTTCTGAGACCCACTCTGAAACTAAGCCAGATAGCTGATGTACGATAAGGGTTCCTGGAACTGTGAAGTACCAGTGCAGTTGGATCCAAGACAGTAGGCCCTTGATGTAAGCATTTGCCTCTAGGGAGGCAAGGAGAGTGATCAACTCCTCCTTTTAAGGTGCTTGCATCCTTTTTTTTTTTTTTTTTTTTAAATGATTGTGAGAAAGTGGTATTGAATTCAAGCAGAGAGAGTACTGTCCTATGGTTTAGGCATCTTGCACGAGTCCCTTCTAGAAAGAACCCCTGCCTGTCCCTCCTTCCTTGCTTAGCAAATCAAATGAGAGATAAATGAACAAATGTCTTTTTTTTGTGTCACCTACTAACTAGGCACCATTAGGACGGTTGGGACTAACGCTAGAGTTTTGGGTTTTTTTGTTTGTTTGTTTCCTTTATTTATTTATATTTGACATCAATTGTGGTCCCCATGGATTTCCCACCACCATTTCATCAGTGCACTATAACTCTAGAGCCTCCCTACATTAAACTTACTTTCTTCTTTTCTAAGTTACTTATACGTTGACCTTGTAATCCTATCACCGTGAATGAATGCTGTTTCTTTTTATTTTTTAGTAAATTCTTAGAGTGTATGTAGATTATCATGCTGCATGCTGCCTTCAAATAGGAGCTTTTCTTCCCCCTGTCTAATTCATATGCTTTTTCCCACTTGCCTTCACATACTGACTAGAACTTTAAGTACAATATCGAATTAAGTGGTGAGCGTAGCTATTATTGACACAATCATGACACATATTATTGTTCACAATCATGAAAAAAAAATATGATGTTAGCTGTGACCATGTCCTTCTTGATTTGAGTTTATTTTTCTCTTCTTTTTTTCTAACTTATTAAGGTAAACACATTATTGACTTGAGAACTTTCTTTGCCAGTATAAACCTGTAATGCTATGTTTTCCTATAAACTTTGTTCTTTGTTTTGTGATATAAATTTTCCTCTAAACTGTGTTCTACAAATTCTGTTGTATTTTTATTTTCTTTCGGTTAAAAATATTTGTTAATTTTCCTTGAGCTGTATGAGCTGTGGTAGAGATTTTCCTCTGATTTTTCTGTTATATTTAGTTTAACGTATTTTAGGCAGAAAACATAATTTGTGAGGGAAAGCTAACATCATCTCTTAATTTTGTTAAGAATTTTTTAATAAGAATTGTTAACCAGACTATGGTCTATCTTAATGAACTTTCTCCATCTACTTGAAAAGAAAATACTCTGTTCTTGTCAAATAGAATGTTCTATAAAGTCAGTTAAATCCAATTTGTTGACTGTATTGTTCAGTTCCATATCCTTGTTGATTTTTTTGTATACTAGTTATATAGATTACTGAGATAAGAGTGTTAAAGTCTACAGTTACAATTGCAGCTTTGTCCATTGCTCTTTTCAGGTTTGCTTTATGTGTTTTCAAGTTCTATTATTATTCTTATTCTATTCTTATTCTTGTCAGGTTTGCTTTATGTGTTTTCAAGTTCTATTATTAAGTGCATACCTATTTATATATATAGATATATGTAAGTATTTATATATTTATATATAAATATAAAATTATTTTATCTTACAAGTGAATTGAGCCATGTATTATATAATGCCTCTTTTTACACCTGATAATTTTCTGTGCTTTGAAGTTAATTTTAATAGTCAACTTTCATATTGTCACAGTTTCTTTAGATTGTTATTTCCAAGATATATCCTTTCCCATACTTTGACATACATGTTCATATTTAAAATAAATTGGTTTTAGGTAGCAGATAATTGGTTCATCTATTTTTAAAAGTACATTCTGATAGTCTTTCTCTTTTGACAGTTGTGTTCAGGTCATTTCTATCTAATATAATTACTTACCTATTTGAATTTAACTACCATTTTATTATTACTTTCTGTTGTTTCATTTTTTTGTTCTTTTTCTTCTTGCCCTCTTTTGGGTTATTTGAACAGTTTTAGTATTCCACTTTAATGTGTTGTGTTTCTTTTTAATATTTCATAGTGTCAGTGTTAGATTTTTGGTTGCTCTAGGGTTTTATAATACACATATTTAAATGTGTGTAATTTATTTAAAATAGGCATTTTTCCATGTAAGTGAGATACAGAAATCATAACACTGTATATTTCTTTACTCTCTTTTTTTGTTGTATTGTCTTACATATTACATTTACATACATAGTCAATCCCATGAGACAATATTACCATTTTTGGTTTTGACTGCCAAAAATAATTTAAAGAGAAATATTATATGTAGCTATCATTTGACTCCTCACCTTGTGCTGGATAAGTAGATAACATATATATTATTTGTTTCATTCTCAACCAACTGTCGCTCTCTTAAACATGAGGAAATTGAGAGATTAAATTGTGTCTGCAGTACATAGATGTTAATTGATAGACTGGAATTTGAATACAATAGTTTCTAGTCCCAGAGTCCTGGGACCAGCATTATTAGACTCACATAAAAACTTATTAAAAATAAAAACTCTGGCCCTACCTTAAACACTAGATCAGCTTTGTGGGAGTGGGGCCAACTAATTTTTTTTTGATAAGCCCACTGTTATACTAATATCTGCTGAATTTAAGCAATACTTCTATCCTTTAGAACCTTACAAAGACTAAGTATGCTTGTTTCTTAGCAAAACTTAAATACAAAAAACTAAAGTAACTCTTCATCCCTGTTTTAAGATGTAGTAGTATATGTGGCATACAAACTAAGTTTTTAATTGAAGTCACTAACATATACCTTCAGATTACACTCTACTATGTTACTCAGGGTAACAGTAGATAAAATGTAAATACTGTAACTTAAAATTTTTTTTAATGTAGGTGTATGTGTACATGTGTAAAGAAATCAACTTGTGGTTTCAGCCAGTCGATCACTTAAACCTCTGGTAGCTTCTGTGTTTCATAATACTCTGTAGTTTAAATTTCAGGATAAGAATACTTGTTGCCCTGCAGTTCAGGGTAACTTTTAAGACTGGTTTAGATTAAGGTTGGGTTGTATAAAATGGCCCATATTTTTGAAGGATAAGCCTTACTTAATGAAATTTTATTTTTTCCACAAAACTAAATTGAATTTATATACTGTAAAAAATTTTTTATATATTTACCAATTAAAAAAATTGTCAGACTACACCTCTAGCATCTACTTTATAAAATTATCTATAATTTATATATGGTATATCCTGAGGTATATGTAGATTAATAGATTAATAGGTATATGTTAGTTATGAAACATTGTCTCTTGTGACAAATTTTAGAGTCAGGAAAACTTCAAATCCCAGCTTTCTTTTACTAATAGGTGGCTGGAATTTGGAGAGGAACAGATACTAATTTTCCATTGTAGATACAGGTTTTATAGTTATCCTTATGTATATTAGATTTTAAGTCTATTGCCCTGTGATAACAAAACACATATTAAGTGTTGAGTACTACTTAGAGGATGTCAATATTAAAGCCAAAAGGGCTCTGGCCTCTGGGAGTTTACTGTAGATTGAAATTAACAGGAAAATAGTTATGCCTCAAAAATGATTGCTATGGTAAAGGTATGTACAGAATACTGTGGGTGTTGGAGCCAGACCAGGCTAGAGAGTACAACTGTTAGTATTTGAAATCATCTGTGGCAGCATGCACCACAGATGTTGCATACAGTCATATCTGTAATGGGACACATTCCTAAAATAATCACCAAACTTAGGGGAAAATGAAATTTGGTCACAGTACTTAAAAACTTCTTTACTAGCATATTAGAAAAGTGATAACAGTAAAAATGGTGATACTAATAAAAATGGTAGCACAGTTTTACATGTTAAAAACAAAAATATTGTGATATATCTTCAAAAAGACCTAAAGTTTGTGGAAGTTAGGTATGGGAAAGATTGCCAATTGTGAATTATCGTGAAATGGTAAGAGGAGGATATGGATGGGGTCATGGCTCCTGACACAGGAGTTAAATTGAGGTAGCTGGGGGATGCTTGAGGTTTGTGTGTGTGCTGTGTGTTCTTGTGCAATGCTCAGTGCAGGTGGGTGCTGTTTTCTGCATTCAGTTAGCATGTTTAATGACACATGAGCACATGGGATTCCATATTGTCCTCATAGGCTCCCTAGTGTAACAAGCACACAGAAACAAATTCTACTTTTCAAAATAAATGTTAAAGCAGAGTTAACAATCAGGACCTTTTTCCCCTTAAGAAAACTAGTTTACCAGCTTACCTCTGGAGAAGGGATGTTCAGTCAGCTAGGAGGATTCTGGAAAGACGTGACGGAGAAGATGGCATTGTACTGTCTTGATGAATGAGTTTAGTGTTTTGCCAGGTATAGTATAAGTAAGGGAGAACATTTCAAGCATGTGAAAAAGTGTGCAAATGTAAGCCGGGTATATTCAGCAAACTTTGCTGTAATTGTGTTAAAAGATTAGAACTTGGAGAAAGGAAAAGGACATGCTCTAAATAAAACTTAGTAGTTAGGCTGGGCTAAATTCTCAATGGCCTTATATACCATTGGAATAAAATTATATTTTTATCCCTTAGGTAGAGAACCACTGAAAATTTTTGAGCAGAGAATTACACTTCCTAGCGCTGCTTTATATCAAACTCCTTGGTATGAAGAGTGGATTGAAGTGGACTGACCTAGTGTGGCGCTTTGAAAGGCTTGACCCGTTTGAGAATAGTATCAAAGCTATAGATGTTTACTAGCAACTGTGTCCTTTCTCTGTCCTATAATCTTTTCCTGTTACTGTAATCTTGTTTCTGAATTTTTAAGCACAAGGGCCATATTTAGTCTTCTATATTTTATGATGAGTCAGGTGAATTTATAGCCAGACTTCACAATAACTAGTTCACTGTTAGCTTTATGTTTACAATATTTAAAAAAGTATATGGTGAATCATCATTGGACAAATTTTATCATAATTATGTACATTTATTGATAAATAATTACATGGGTCAAAGATCTCTACCTACTAGAGTCCTTTTTTTAAAATCCTAAATTCTTTTATAACAAAGAATAATTGTAAAGGGATGAATAAACAGCACGTGAAGTTTAGAGGTTTAAAAAATGATGTAACTACATTCTTTCAAGCAAAAGTTAGATGCAAATGGTTTTAATGAGTCTAAACTGAGAAAGCCAACTTTTCTACCCTTTGAAAAAATTAAATCTTTTCTGTCAGTGTACCTTACCAAGTGTTTTTGATGCCTATTACCAGAATAGGTTACTCCTAAGACTCATCTGGTTGAAATACCAAGGACTCATTCTAAAACTAAATGAAACAGTAATATCAGGATAAAATATTTTAAAAATATCTTACAGCTTGCTAGTTAATAAACTTCTGTATCTCTACAATGCTTAAGGTATCATCAGCATGTAATATTTTATTAAAAAACTAAAACCACAGTACTTAAGTTTAGAGAGGGCTAGAGACAAAAATATGGAATCATTGCAAGACAAGATTTTTTCCTGCTCTTTGAAAGTTTACAGGGGCCATTTACTGAATTTGTCTCTGATACATCTGCACAGTAAATAGTTGGTGGTGTTTTATGCTTTTTTTAATGGGCATACTTTTTTTAACTATAAAACTAAACATTTACAAAAAATACATGATTATTATAGAAAAGTAATTGAATCCTACTTGCTTGAATAAAAATTAAAACTCATAATAACCTTAAGGAGGACTGATTTTTTTTCTTCCTCAAATATATTTATAACTAATTTGATAGGAAAAGGCATCTGATCATGAAGTACTATATTCCTGCTATATACAATTTGCTCTCCAGCAATTATGTACTAACCTGTGATAGCCACTTGTGAAGGGAAACCATGGGTATAGGCAGAAAATAAAAATTTGAGATGTATTATATTTACATGATCAGTTATGCTATAGTTTATTAACTTCAGTTCTCTTTAAAAGTCAGATATTCTAATTTGTACCTCCTCCAGACATTATCCAGACAAATTATACATATACTTCCTCTTTTCTGTATTGTCCTTATTCACCTCCCTTAACTCTTAGAGTCCAGCTCTTTGTACCAGGTATTATTTCTCTCAGTCCTCAGCATTTACAGAAATGTGCCTTTCTCTTAAAAACAAGATTTTCTTTTTCTTCTTAATCTTTGTCCTTACCACAGCTTAAACTGTATTGCTTTGTTTTTTAGCTGTTTCTGGGATATGCAGAAAATCATTTATGAAATCATAATCATTTAATAAGGCTTAGTAGAGGAATTAAATCTTTTTAGCTTGACATGTAAGACTCGTTAGAATCGATCTCTTCCTAGCTTTTCAGGTTGCTTTTTCTTTTCTTCAGCCTTCCTGCCCTATACATCAACTATCTGAACTACTCGTCTTTTGGAAAGCTGGACCCTTTCCTGAGTCTGTGCCTTTGCATGATCTCTGCCTGAAATGCCTTTCTCCATTTGGCAGGTAACTATGCATTCTCCAAAACTCGGCTAAAAGACATCTTTTCTGTGAAGTCTTCTCTTGATCCCTTACATTAATTAGGACTGGGTAAAAACCAAAGCCTCCAAAGTAATATTAAGCAAGAGAAAACTTGCTTTTAAAAACACAAAAGAAGTCTTTTTCTCACCTGCAAAAATGTGTAATTTCCAAGATAGGACTGAAACAACAGCTTTGCCACATTATGCTGTTAGAGGAGTAATTTCCAACTGATGACTTTAGAGTGTCAGGTTTGACCCTTGTCCTGATGGTCTAAAATTGCAGTATCTTTGTTTAAGCAACGTGATATATAAGAGAACAAAACAGGGACTAGTGCGCTTATGTGAACTCTCTTAGTTTCCTAAAAGCTCCAATGCTACAGATATATTTGATTCTCGTTGTCTGGAACTTAGTCTGAGGCCACAAAGAAGGCTGAGAAATATGGTCTTTATTTTTGGTGGCTCTATGCCAGCTAGTTATATTATTATAGGAGAAAGGGAGAACAGTTCCAGAGTATAACTAGCAGTGAGTCACGCTTCCCCTGCTAGAGGTAGTTGCTTTATACTCTGTGTTTCTGATAGTACTGTAATTGTCATTTTGTTGACTGTGGACTTAATAAAGTAGTGGACGTCGCAGAGACTGGAGTAAGTTTTTCATCTTTTTATGTCCAGCATCTTACATGAAGTTGAGCACATAGTCTGTGCTTGTAAACTGTTGAATGATTGGGTAAAAGACATTCAAGAAGATTATAGCAAAAATAATAATAAGAGGCATAAGCAGGTGATATTTAAATATGCATGTGAACTAGGTGTTTGCTTATGTAGACATTGATTTCTTATACTTAAGTTTGTTTTTTTTTTTCCCTAGTTTCTCCATTAAGTGGAGAGAAGACACTGCTAACAGTAGAAGGCATGGCTTCTCCTTTTCAATTATGCTTTGAAATTAATTAAACCCACAAATAGAAGACAAAATTATTTAAACAGTCTATAATTCTTCTGTTATATTGTGTTTTTTTAAGTGTGGTAAAATATATGTAAAATTTACCATTTTAGCCATTTTAAAGTATATAATTCTGTGACGTTAAGTGCTGTCACAGTATTGTCCAGCCATCACCAGAACTTTTTTTCTTCCCCAACTGAGACTATGAATTAAATACTAACTACCCTTTCCCCTCCCTCTTTTCCCCTTCCCCAAGTCGCTAGCAACCAGCCACTATTCTGCTTTGTGTACGAAATTGACTACTCTAAGAACCTCATGTTAAGAGCAGGATCAGACAATTTTTGTTCTTTGGTGACTGGATTATTTCACTCATGGTAACATCTTCAAGGTTCATCCATTTGTTGCATATGTCAGAATTTCTTTCCCTTTTAAAATATGCAATCCACATTTTATTTATCTGTCCATCTGTCAGTGTTTGCTTGACTTGCCATTTTTTCTGTTTTTTTGGTAACATTTTTGTTTGACACAAGTTGAGTCTTATTCTGTATCATTTCACTATCACTAGCCCCAAGTACAAACTACATACTTTGAAACTTTTTTAAAAGGAAATTTTTAAAAAGTACAAAGGATGGTAGAGACAATCACCTGTATTAGGAACTTTTTTAAAAAAGGAAATAATGTACCCTCTTGCCCAATTACAGCTCCTGAAGTGTAAGGTAAAAATATAAAGTTAAGTTATGAAAAACATTATCCTGGTATCAAATATAGAAAATAGATGAAGGTAGAATTAGACAGAAATACAATGACTTTTTGAAAGAAAAGACTGGATGCTAAGTCTCTTTATTATATATGAGAAAATACAACCTGTGAGCCCCAATCCTTTTGAAATAATGAGGATTTTATTGTACTTGGACCATGAGGAAGAAATTATGTAGCTATAACAATGTTTGGTGGTTTTGCTTTTCTGGACTTTCTGCAGCACTGAAGAGAAAAGGGTTATAAATGGGTAATAAAAATGAATTCCACACCTATCACTTGAACTCCTCTGTTAACAGATGGAAGTTAGTTTACTGACAATAGCTGTTACTAGATGTTTGCTTTCTAATGAGATGTCCATAATATGAACCGATGACTGATGCCTAGAAAATCGTGGTTTGTACCTCCTATCCACTGGGCACATTGCCCAAATTGCCAAATTCTTTAGTAAATTTAAAATTCTCTGATGAAGCTTTCACATTATTTAAGTATTTATAATTGTCCACTGGTTTAAACAGAATCTTAGAGATACTTAACCTGACTGAGCTGATTGTTCAGTCAGTCTGGCAAAATGGTGAGTTCATACTTCACTATCCAGCTCACAAACCAGCTGTTGATTGACTCAGTCACTTCAGCCAAGAGTGAAGCACCAGAATAGAATAGAACACCCTGGCTCTGATACCTCTCTATCTTTTCCTTAAGGGAAAAAAAAAAAAATGGATGTGAATTGCCACTTCTTCCCTAGGTGTTTTGGGTTATAAGAAGCAGTATAAAACCATCCCTTGTCACTTGAATAGTGCAGTATAGTTGTACAGATAAAATTTGCATGTGCAAAACAAAAGAGATTAAATTGCAGTATTACCAGTAAACAAACCCCTTTTGAGAACTGGAACTTGATGGTGGGCAAAGGAGTGGAAATGTTTCAGAGTGAGGAGAATTAGGTTTGAATAAAATGGAACCTAATAGT
Organism: Galemys pyrenaicus; assembly: GCA_019455555.1. Taxonomy (NCBI): domain Eukaryota; kingdom Metazoa; phylum Chordata; class Mammalia; order Eulipotyphla; family Talpidae; genus Galemys; species Galemys pyrenaicus. Next base: position 11,372,618 of record JAGFMF010012281.1, on the reverse strand, counting down.
GAAAGGTAGTGAGTAAAAGTCAGGCACCATAAAGATGCTGTGTGTGATTGATTGTTGAGTATTCCTGAAAGGAAATGAGTCTGATAGAATTAGGAGTCTGAGAATACAAATTTCTGTGACACAAAGTTGTGGAACTCTAGAAATGGAGCAGTAAAAATCTGGACAGGGTTCCTCACAGTGAAAGAGGAAAGGTAAATTTGACAGCCATTCTGGAAAAAGGAACTGTTAGACTAGGTAACATTAAAATAATGGTGTTGAGTGGACGAAGATGATTTTTTTCCAAGAAATTTTGTTGAGAAGTGATACAAATATTCCAACTTAGGGAGAAGTCTTAATTTTAAATTAATGAATCTGAAGAAATAACCAAATTGGGACCAAATTTTTATGCTATTAGTGAACTGAAAAGAGAGTAGTATGTTCCCATACTTGTTCAGTTTATTCTCATAACTTCTTTATATATTTAAAACTCTGAAAAATAAACTTTTTCCCTTTAGTTTCATTTCAGCCAAGGAGACTAGGTTAATTTAACAGATTAAATTCATACATCTCATTTAGGCAACTGAAGTTCTTCTCCTGTACAATTAAATAAGAATGTCGAATTTAAATTGCCTTATGTGGTTAGGAAGAAATAGCATGAGGGTAAGAACATTACTATTTCTTGGGATAAGTAGGTATTAATAAGGATAACTATGTGTTACGCTAAGGAGAATTTTAACATATTTTAAATTGTTATTGAGTGTTAACTAACTTTTTAAAGTAACCTACCAGTGTGTAACTGAATGTTTCATGTTTCCCTTTAGTGGAACATATAGTTGGATAGACGATGCCAAATGTTTTTTAGCAGCAAAACATATATAACAAAAAAGCAGTAAAGTAGAAAATAAAACTTGCAAAAGAATATTTTTCTTCATAATGGTTAGAAATTGTTTTAAATATAGCAGTGCTAAAATTGATACCATTAGGGTAAACTGTTTTTATACAGAGATGAACTATTATTTAGGTTTTACTGAAGATACTTGAGGTGATTCTGCTTTCTTTGTTCTCCTATGCTTTATCTGCATGTTATGTCCCCCTTTTATGGTGAAATATATATGTGTGTTTCCATATATGTATGTATTTATGTAATAGTGAATAAAATTTAAGGTTACAGTTTAATGAGTAGTTAAATAGTATATTTAACACCTATATTAAGAAATAGAACATTGCCAGAATACCAGAAACCTTCCGAATTCCACCAGTGTCCACCTTATCCCACACCTTAGTAGTCATATTACCCGTTTGTCTATTTGATTTTCTGTTGTTTCTTACTGATTTTAGGAACTCCTATTTTCTAGATACTAACCTTTTAGTCTCTTACAATTTTTTGTGTTGAAAAAAATGCCTTGTGTTTTTGATGAATACTAAAGTTCTCAATTCTAATGTAATATGATTCATCCCTTACAAAACATCTTTTTTTTCTTTCCTATAGAAGTTTGCATATCTTCTATTTGTCCAAGGTACTTTATATCCTTGATACCGTATTTTTTATGTTTCATTTCTGTTTGTTGCTAACATCTAGGGTCACAATAGAGACTTGATGTATGTTTTGTATCTACTAACCTTTATACATTTTTATTAATTCTTATAATTTCTGTAGTTATTTAGGATTTTTTAAATATACAATTTTATCTGATAATAAAAACTTTAAACTCTATAGTTCACTAGTGTCTTCTATTTTTTAACCTGCCTCATTCCATTGGCTAGGACCTCTATCATAAAGTAGGATAAAAGTGATGATAATTGGTTTATCCAGCATATTGTCATATTCTAGTCTCAGTTTCATCAAGGATGGGATTAGCTGCTGTTTTTGGAAATAGTCTTTGTCAGATTAGGTAAGGTTTATGTTTAGTCTTAGTTTAATAAAAATTTTCATCTCAGATACTGAATTTCATGAAATGCTTTTTCTACATCTAATGAGATTATTTTATGTTTGCTCTTCAATTATTGGTGTGATAAGTTACATTAATTGATTTTCTAATGTTAATCCAACCTTCTAGGCTGTTTTTAACTTGATTATTTCTATAGGTTATTGAATTCAGCTTGCTCATATTTTGTCTAAAAAACTTGTATCTGTATTCATGATTGAGAGTGGCATTTTTAGTCTTTGTTCTCATAGTGTCCTTGTTAGACTTTGATATCAGGTTATTTGAATAAAATAAGTTGGGGAATGTTTTTATCATCTCAATTCTGAAAGAGCTTATATAAGATTGAAGGTGGGATTTTTTTTGGCTTATTTTTTGTTTTTTCCTTAAGTAATGACTGAATTCACCAATGAAGCTATCAGAGCTTAGAATTTCTTTTTGGGAAGAATTTGACTACTCATACTTTTATTTCCTGTAGACACTTGTTCTAAATCATGATGGCATCTTTCTATGTACATATATTTGACTGTCTCTGCTGCTTAATATTACTTGTGGGAAATCCTTGAGAATTAGAATGAAGGTATTTCCCTTCAGAGAGAGTTTATGTTTGCTGTTTCTAAGATGTGTGAAGGTTTCACTAGCCCAAAAGTATTTTAAAAGAATTTCACAGTTTAAGCTCCCTGGATTAGGAATTCATGCAAACCCAAACTGCAAGTCCCTGCCTACACTGGTTAGACTTCTTAGGGATATATATCCTGACCATCTTAACTACCATTCTTTATTTCACTTGCTTCTCTTGGGGCTTAAACAACTTTCTCTGCAGTTTAATGGAGGTGAGGTTAGCGTTTAGGTTTAGTTACACAGTTTACCTTTATCTGAGGTTGTTGCTCTTTGAGGTCCTAGTTTAATTTGGAAAGAGTTCCTTTGGTTTCTGCACCTTTTCAGGAATCTGTGCTTTGACATTTCCCCATCCTATGAGAATCTCCTGAACTCTTATTTGAAAATGTCCTTGGGGCCAGAGTGTCTTTAGGGGTATCCCACTATATCTCTGGGTTCCCAGTTCCTCCTAGACTTCTGTCTGATATTTGCCATCTACTTAACAAAATTTTATTTTTAGGTGATTGGGGTTTTTTAATCCAAAGATATTTAGTTATTTTTGCAATAGGGTTGAAAAATTATCTCTCAGTTGCCAGAAATAATAATCTCCTTGATTCCCCCCTATTTAGTTCTCTGTTTACCATTTTCCTTTAGCCTCCATGTTAATCACTTGGTTTCACAGGCAAGTCATATATCGAGCCTAGAATATGTACCAAACATGGCACAAAACAGAGTTCCAGCTTTATTAAAGTTAATATTGTGGTGTATTCTGGATTGCAGGGAAAGTTGAGACAGAGCTGTCTGATCCATACAGTATTAGTATCCTGTTTGAAATTTTAATGAAGTGGGCATTGTCAATTAATGCTTTCTTTCAATGAGCTAAGGAGTTAACTTATTTGAATTGAAACATATTTGTATAAACTTAACAACTTGTAACATACAAGTTGAAAATTTTGAAATAGGATTAAAATATTAAACATTAGCTTCTTCTATTCTCTATATGTCTACGGGAAACATTTGCTGAGGGAGTAAACCAACGCAGCTGATGCTCTACATTATGAATGACCTTCCCTTACTTGGAGAGAGGTAGTAGAATTTGGCCTGGGTACCCAGATCAAAGATAACAGTCAGAGATCAGCCACTGGCCAACCAGGTGTACCAGCAGTTGAAAGTTTTGTCCAGATGGAAACAGTGAGATTTCTCACAGATCTCATTGACTGGTTGAAAAAATATAGATCTTGCTTTTAATTTGATGTACTCATGATAGACAGCTGGGCAGGTGGTTACTGTGTGATCTACATGATAATGTAGATCACAGTACTCAAAAGGAAACAGATATGGTAGTTAACCAGTTCAAAGAAACATACTTTGTAAAGAGCAAGAGAAGAGGGACCTGTGATGAACTAAGAATTACCCAAAGGTATGGGAAAGTGGAAGTTAGGATGAGGTAGAAAAATAAGAATTTAAGAAAGAAGACCAGCTACTAGCTGGAAGCAAATCTGGTACCAAAAGCTTGATGCCTGAAGGACTGCTGAGTCACAAAATGGCAGGAGCACTAGAATAAGGACCTGAGAGTCCCATCCCCTAGGACAACCTTGTATCACCTACTTGTGTTACTGTGATTTTATTCTTGGAATTCTATGAAAATTCTTATTTCCGTTATCAAATTCATGCTTATAACTGGTGTAAGTTTTCCCTACCACAACATGTCAGTACCCTGCAACCAGAAGAGACTGATGAGGCTTGAATTCATTTCAGAGTGCTACTTTTTTTTTTAAATGTACCTTCTTTCAGGCACCCAAGGCAATCTTTTTTTTTTTTTTTAATGTATGCAAACAAGAGCTGGTGTACAGGCCAGAGTCACCAGAGGTAAGAGTGGGGAGCAGAACAGGCAGATCAACTGAAGTACACTGCTGAGAGGAGCAGCGGGCACAGCAGGAGAGGTCTGCTGCGCCATGTGAGTCCCCTTCCTGGTCGGGGATCAAACTAAATGCTACTGTGCCTTGGATGCTTCATAGTGTGGAGCTCAACCCACAGCCCAACCAGGGAGGTCCCAGAGTGCTACTTTTTTGATTAACAAGTAGAAAATATTTTTGTAACTGTATCTAACACTCCTCCCACTACTTCCCCCCCCTTTTTTAATTGCACTTTTTAAAGTCATCTTTTAAATTCAGCTGTATTCAAGTTGTTAATGTTATATGACATCACAATCTATTTCTGTTAGTTTTCCTATAGTATCTATATACAAATGAATGCACATCACTTGTTATTGATACTCTTTTGGGAAGAGTATCAATGTTTCCTATTTCCCAATATGTGTACTACTAATTCCAATACTATTTAAAGAAATCAGGCTGGCTTTCATGGCGATGTCTGTATTTATTATTCCCTTCTCCATTGATTGTTGTCACTTCTTTTTTCTTTCTCACTGTTCCCCCTTTTTAAAACACTTCTTTGCTATAGGTAAGTATGATTTTTAATTGGGAAATGGTAGTCATATACATTTTATTGTGAAAATTGGTCTTGTTATTTGAGAAGATAGGGAACTAGCATATATATGTGTTTCCAGCATTATCTGCAAGTAATTGCAGACTATTTTTGCCTGCCACACTTCAAATAATTGTAATGTGACCTGTTTAAATAGTAAATCTTACATCATTTTGTTACAGAGCAGGGAGAAGGTTACCTTAGAACCCCCAAACCTGCTTTCTCTAAATGGGTTTGCCATCTGCTGCATTAAGACAAACATATAAGACTTTTAATGGAAAGGAACTTTAATACAATTAGGGAACAACACAGTAAAGACAAAGAATGTAGTTACTAAGTCAAGCATCCAAAGCATCTCCTTGAGGGTTAAAGTTCAGCCAAATAGGATATTGGCCCAAAGCAAGACCCAAAAGCCTGCCAACAAGTCTAAAGGACCTTTTAGTGGAGACCCATAGAAAGGGTCAGAGAGAGTCAGACAAATCTGGGAGGAAAAGAGCAAAATCAAAATCAAGATGAAAGCTGCCATTGTTATCCTCCCCATGGGTCTCTCACCCACATCTGTTCCAGCCAGTCCAAGACCAAAAAGCAAGCAGTTTCTTCACATGTCCCTCTGCTCCCTCCTGAAGAGCGTCTAAGAATATTCCGAGTTTTTGTGAAGCTCTACTGCTTTATTATCAAAGAATGTTAACTGTACAGCATCCAGCTCAATTCATCTTTGAAACTATTTTTATTTGCTTTTCTTGCTCTGAAAGAGCCCTCATTTTAAAGCTGTGTTTATGGGAAGTAACTTTACCTTAACTGTGTGGGAAGGTTTTTTGTTTGTTTGGTTTTAGGGGTAGAGAAGGAGAGAAAGTTTGTTAACAGAACAGTATTGTTTTTATTTTAGGTAAAAAGCCGGCACTGAACTTGCTTGTAGTGTTTAAAATGAACACTAAATTAGCACCTGAGACATGACTAGCTATGGAGTATGAGACTATTTTAGATAACTCAGTATGTTGGACATTAGGATTATACTTTATTTTAACTGGAGACTAGTATGAATATGATTCTGAGTTGTAACTTCTGTGCTACTGTTAGACTTTAAATAACTTGAGACTATTTGTGGTATGCTGTGCTTATTTTTTAAATTCTAATATTTAAAAAAATTACAGATCTTTGAGGTTGGTTAATTCATTTGCTTGTAGTGGAAGGGACTACCTTGGCTGGCTAGAGACAGAGAACTGCTTATCCTTTTTAACATCTCCCATGAAAGACTCCTCACAAATCTTTCTTGGCTGTTTATTTACATTTTTCACTATTTAAAACACTTAATTTTTTTCTAAGAGTTTCTTTGTTTTAGTCTTCTGGATTCAGAATTGTTTTTAGAGACTTTTGTATACATATTTTATTGACATAAGAACAACTGGTTGGCACCTTCATTCTCTAGGTAATGTAATTTCAACTGTTAATCTTTGTATTCTTGAATTACAATACTGATAGCTGTTATCTTGTTGCTCCTTTTGTACTAAGTTCTTAAAGTGTAGAGGAAGTAGCTAGAGTCTTATGTTATAGATGAGAGTGGGAGTAGCAGAAAGCTACTCAGGTAGCTGTTATAAATACTAAGACATGCAAGTGATGATAAAAACTGAACCTGGGAGAAAACAGTGGAGATAAAAAGGCAGGATGGACCTGAGATGAGAGCCTATGGAGTAGAACTTATATTATTTATAGTTCACTGGTCCCTAGAAATAGAAAGGCTGTGGTTACTAGGATATCTGTCATATTTCTCCCTCCTGAGATTTGAATCTCATCTTTCTAGAGCAATTAAAGATTAGGACTTTTGCTGAAAGAGTAATTTTAAAAAGTATCAACCTCTTTCCTTGCCCTGTAACATTATATTCCTTGTTACATGTGACTTGATTTTTGTGTGTTGATCCTGTATCCTATGACTCTGCTGAACTTTTTTATTAGTTCTAGGGTTTTCCTTTTTTATCTTTACTTTTAAGATTCATTGATTTTCTATGTAGACAACATATCTTTTGAAGATAACAGCTTTATTTAATCCTTTCTAATTAGTATGCATTTATTTCTTTTTCTTGCCTTATTGTGGTGTCTGTCACATTTTTTTTTGCTTTAATCTCTTGCTCTGGCCACCAGTGATTAGAAATCATAATTATTGGACAAATTGACCTCTGCCTAGAATACTTAACCTAGGTTGGTGATTTCCTTATGCAAAGGTTTTTAATTATGATGCAGAGTCTTAAAGTGTTACAGGTTATTGTTTTTTGTTTGTTTCTTCTTGAGTAATTTTGGAAAGTTTTATTTTTCTAAAAAAATGTAGTTCTGAGGTTTTTAAAAATCTATTAAAAAGTTTTAATTGACTTAAAATTTTTTATGATTTCTCATCTTCTAAATCTGTTTTCTACGTTTCTTCCTTTTTTCTCCTACAGTATGTATCCATGTAGTTTATAATCCCAGACTGTTTAGTGCTGTTGAAGGTTTTTTGGTCTGGCTGTTGTGGTGGGTATACACACTGAAGTGCACACATTTCTCTCTCTGACTGCCACCTCACCCCCAGCCCCTTTCTAATTTGCTTTCTAAGTCTGTGCTCTTGATTACAGGGAAATAAAGTTTGCTTAAAATGTGTGCCAGTTTAGAGTATGTGCAGAACATGGGTTTTAAAGTATTCTCATCTGAGAACTTCAGCTTTGCTTTAATGCCTCTTGCAGGTAGTATCATTAAATAGAAACATGAATATATTTTATTTTTCTGCCTATTTGTTTCTAAGTTTTTGATAGGGGAGATGTTATTTAATACACAAATGATCATATATTATAAAAATAAATGGTATGTTAATATGGCAATTTATAACACAAAACTGAAGTAATGTGGAGTTCCTAGTATATCATTTTGGTTAAAGTCCTTCTCTTGATGTTAGTTTTCTCAAGTTGTTAAGTTTTCTTAAATTGTTAAAAGGTAGCTTTATTTGTCTTTACTTGTTCTTTTTCCCTCCCAAATAATCTTTCTTAGGAATAGACTAGTCTTGAGATGTTTAAATTTTTCTTTTTTCTTATGTATGATAGTAGAACATCTAGATCAAAAGATGGAAGTTGTCCTGTTAACGTTTTTTCTTTTTTTCCCCTTGGATTCAGTATGAGCTGTCAGATTATTTAAAGAATCTTAGTTTTCTTCAAGTTTAAAATTTGGTAAAGATGATAGTAGGTCATATCCTTAAGTTTGTAAAGGGAAGATAAAATATATTCTAAGTACTTTTAGTTAAAATGTAAAAGGGAATTGGTATTTTTAAAAATCCCATTTTATTTTTCTTTTTTTCCCTTTTATTTATTTTTTCTTACAATGTTTGCTTTCTTTTCTGGGTGTAATTGCCATAGAATTTCCACTACCAATTCACCTGTGCACCGTCACCATATAGTACCTTGTGCTCTTCCCATCCCTGTCTTGATCCTAGTTCTCCCTCTTCCCTGCAGAATGTCTCAGTTTTGTAGATGTCTGTGTATTTTTGTTTTGTCTTGTTGTCATGTTTTTGTTGATATTATTTTATTTTTTCCTTGATCCTTTATATTACTCCTATAAGTGAGACTATCCTGTATTTTCCTTTTGACTTACTTCACTGAGCATAATCCCTTTAAGCCCCATCCATGTTTCTGCGAATGTCTCAAGTTTATCTTTTTTGATAGCTGAATAATACTCCATTATATATATATATATCACATTTTTTTGATTTGTCATCTATTTTTGGGCATTTGGATTGATTCCAAGTTTTACCTATTATAAATAATACTACGATAAACATAGGGGTGCATGTATCCTTTTGAATTAATGTTTTTGTGTCCTTTGGGTAAATCCCTAGGAGTAGGTAGCTCCATTTCTAACTCCATATAGCTTTCCATAACAGTTGGACCAGTTTGCATTCCCACCAGCAGTATAGGAGAATTCCTTTTTCACACACCCTCGCCAACATTTGTTGTTGCTAGTTTTTTTAATAGGTATCATTTTACTGGTGGTATCTCATGGTGGTTTTAATTTACATTTCCCTGATTACAAGTGATATTGAGCATTTTTTTATATGCCTATTGGCCATTTGCATTTCCTCTTTGGAGAAGTGTCTTTTAAGTTCTTCTGCCCCCCCCCCCCAAATCCTATTTTAGTCTATAGGGTCTTTATATATTCCTTTTCATACTAAACTGCTGGAGTTATAAAATTATTACCTTTCCTACAGAAAGAATTGGTCCAGATTACCACTTCTCACTTATCCATTGGTAACCTAATATTCTTTGTAAATTACTAATAGTGTCACAGCGAGTTCTCTGTCAAACAGTTCTCAGGTCAGATTTTTTTTATTTTTCTGGATTAAGACTAACCAGTATAATGATTGATTCTCTGAATTCCTCAATTGAGAGTAGTTTTGCTTTGTTGAGTTTTCTTTGTTTTGTAACTGCCTTTTGGTGTTAAGAAAGATTTGTAGGAGGTTTTGATACCCTGTGCTGTTCAGGCAATGTTTACAGTACTAATCACAATTGGAAGGCTTATATAGTACAGTTGCTTGATATTTCTAGTCAAAGTAACTTCCTGCAGGTGGGTGATAAAGACAATGTTAATTCACCAATTATATCTCCCTAGACAAAATTCAGCTTTGCTTTTTGCTACTCTCACCAACTCATACCTTCTCTTGTCTATACTAACCCTATGGTATACTCAATTCTGCTTACCTTATGTCATGTTATTCTCTTAAAAATCCATGTAAGAGAGGGGTAATTGTTCTCTTTTTATATGAAAAGGCGAAGACTTAGATTTCACACCACTTGTGAGTGCTTAAATTTGATCTTAGACCTCTCTGAAGTTAAAGCACATGTTCTTGTGTTCCACCATAGTCTGCCAGTAATGCAGGCCAGATTAGCAGCATTTCAGTGAATAGTATATTTGTTAGTATATTAGTTTCTCCATAGAAAACAAATCATATTTTTTTAGGATTGTATGCTTCTCTCATGTGCTATATCTATGTGGTAGAATTTAAGTTGAGACTGTGTTTTATAGACTAAAAAAATTATGAAGCAAAAAATAATAATTGATGGCAGATAAAGAATAGAGAAGGAGACACCATAAGGTCAAGAACAAGTACCACACAAAGAGGTAGGGGTAGAAGGAATTAGCATAAGCTATTAACCCAGTTATAGAAACTAAGAGCCTTAAATAAAGACACAGAAACCAAAAATGAGGAGTCAAGGACAGACTGGGAACACCTGGTGGGGAGGGGCGGGGGAGGGTTGAGGGAAGATGGGAGCGGGGGACTGAGGTGATGGTGCACTGGTGAGATGGTGATGGGGAATACATGGGGATTACAATTAATGGCAAGTATATGTAAATTTTAAAATATTTTAGTAAAAAAAAAAGACAAAAAAAAAAAAAGAAACTAAGAGCCTTAGAGGTTAATGCCCAGATCAAGAAGTCTAACACCCAGACAAGGATCAGACTGCTATAGGGAGTGTAAGGAGCACTGTCCTGAAGGTGAAGATATGGAGATTAAGGACTAAGCCATCCATCCACAGAGATGAGCCACTCTACCAAAAGGAGAAAAAACCAAATGTTGCCCCCACGATGGAGCAGCCGTCCTTCTGCTTGCCTGTGACTGTACAGGTGCTTCTTTTCACCAACTCTGTCCCTCTGCAAGGCAGCAGCCTTCCTGCCTGCCTGTGACCTGTACCATGCCGGAGCTTCTCTTCACTGACCTCCCTCAGTGGATGCAGTTCTCAAGGCCACCCGCCTGTGACCATACAGGCCTCTCTCAGCAAACCTGTCCCTTTCAGGGCAGCTCTTTCTGTTTGTTTGTGTCTATGCAAGTGTTCTTTACTCTCCCTTTCTCTAATACACCTGCTCTTTGAATACAACTTACATCTCTACCTAGTGGACAAACTCACCTGGAAATCACTGTGTGTGGGTAAAAGGGGAGCTCTGGTGAAACCATTCTTAGAGTGAACCCAAGGACCCCATACTCCAAACAACATCAATAACGAATGAGGATTATGTTTTTAGACCTTGTCCAGTCCTATACAAATTAGTTATGCTTAGTTCAGGTTGTAAATGAGCTGTAGCTTCAACTGCTAAGGAACATTGAAATCCCCATAGTGTTCCCTAGAAAATAATATATAGCAGTTTAAATGATTTTTAGAACTTGTAATAGAACATGCCAAATTTGTGGCAGAACCCAAAAGAAGTGAAAGGAAGATTATTTTTTAAAAAGGAACAAAAAGCAAACTTAAGCTTTGTGCATAGTTAGTATTGGTAACATTTTTAAAGCTACTGTCTTTTCAGTGTCTCCTGTGAGCCACACTTTACAGATATAGTTTATGATCCTCACATCCAATCCGTGAGAGGATATCATCCTCATTTTATTATTATCCTCTTTTTACCAGGACACAAATTTAGGTTCAGAAATGTGAAAGACTGCATCCAAGTCCACAATATTCTTAAGTGATAAAGGAATTCAACCTCCTCCTGCCTCTCCCCGTACTTTGAATATCTCATGCCTGTGCCCTTTCCAAAAACTACTGCCCAAAGCAAACCATTAACTGTCTACAAGTGACTTAAGCCTAAAATAGAATTTTTAAGGTCGTGGAATCCCCTTTTACAGGACACTGAAAGTTAGAATCGTATGAGTAAAATTTAAAAAACAAACGCATGTTTTAGATACCTGTTTATTTTTAGAAAAAGAACTACCTCTTAATTTGTCTTTTTAGGAATGTATTAATAGAGTCTGTAATTCTGCGACTTGATTTGACTTCATGTTCTCCTTTTTCTTTCTTAATGGATTACTATGTTCCCTGAAATGTACATAAAGAAATATAAGAAACTTCATCCTCTAAAATTTGGAATGTGATTCTAAACACATTCTTAATTGACCATAGGATTAAAAGTAGTATTCTAAAAAGGAAATAGAACTTAATCATATGGGTTCATTACTTACAATATTGGAACATATCTGAGTAATACATAAACCTACACAAAGGGTTATGACTTTTTATTAGTAGAAAAGCATAGAACATAGACACCAAAACATTCACAGTAGGCCTATGGATACACCTTTTCCTCTGGATTCTTTTGGTCAGGGTATTGATTTGTACATTACAATTAAAATAACCATCCAGTAATTTTCTTTTGAGTGTACTTATGCTAGCTTTGTCAAATTTTCCTCCATTCTATTCTCTACAATAATTGAAAAAATACAGAAAGGATATATCGAATGAAGTTTTAAGGAACTTATTAATAACACTGCTCAATGTTGTTAATATACAGATCTAGAATTGATTCAAAACAAGGTAGGAAATCTGAGTAGATTGATAATAATAGAAGAATCTTAAATCCAGGTTACTATGATCTCTTATTTCTATGAGTTACTATAGAAGAAAGTTGAACAAGTTTTTACTATTGAATTGTAGGAGAAGTAAAATGCTTGTATCTGTTCCTGGTACAAGGTTAGTACTCAGTAATGTGAATCATCATCACAGCTGGCACCCACCACCACTACCACCACCACCATCATCATCATCATCTTTTTTCAGCATTCCAGAAGTTTGTCTATTTTATTGCTTACTTCAGATATTTGTTTCTCAATTTATGCCCGCCACAGGTTTTTTTTCTTTCATTATTCTTATCTATCCCTGACATAGGTAAATTAAAAAAGAAAAAGAAAAATACACTTTTTAAGAAGTGGGAAGGGATAGAGCCACAGACATGAAGCTATTCTCAGATTCTTTTAAGGAACTATAGCTATAAGCATCCCTGAATTTCTGGGATAGTCTTAATATTAAACATAATATATATTATCTCTTTCTAGAAAAAATTAAAATGCCACCAAAATATCAATCAAAAATTTGAGTTTCCTAAAACTGCCTCTTATACCTGACTTTGGTACACAAATACAGTCCACATGTAGCAGTTTTTGTTTTTATCATATGTACAGAGGCGATGTACTTTTTGTCAGTACATACATGATGTACTTTTTATCAGAAAGGTATTATCATGGTAAGTAGTCTAGATAGACTGAATAATAGAGGAAAGGAGTTTAAGTTGGACCGTAGCCTTCATCTTTACACACAATGGCATGCTATAGTGTCTTAAAATTTGTTGAATTAAATTTATTTCTAAAAAAGTATAGCTTAAGTCCCATTGACAAAAACTCCTTTTAATATGCCAAGCAGGTATATTAAAGGGAGAAGTGGGGGACCACGTGAACCTGCACATGCCCAAGGAGAGGAATATGAATGACCATAAAAACTGCCATCCTTAGAAAATGGCCCATGTTGTAAATGGAATACTAGCTTCCCAGTCTGCTTTCAGTTCTAAATTCTGTAAGTACCTAAAAATTATCAGCCAGTGTTATGATATTTGAAATAGGATGAGCCAAATTCATATGTATGTGTTATGAAATAAATTCAAATTCAGTATTATTAAATAAAAGTATTTATCATTAAGAAAAATGAATTTCCTGGAAGTGATTTCATTATTTTGTTTTGTAATAGATAACTCATTGGCATTAAGAGGGCAATTTTCCTGTAGCTTTGAATTTTATTATATACGTAGATTTTGTGGAACTTGACTTTCTGATTTATAGCTTACCTATTAAATATCATTTTTCAGTAAAGGCATTATAAAACCAGTTTTAAATCAGAATTATCCTTGGGTGTAGAAATGAGAAAGATTTTAATGGATATGGGCTCTGATTGCAGAATCAATACAATTGAAATTTAATACTTTTTTAACCCCATGTATATAACTTTATGGAAGACTATAAATTAATAAAGTTGTAATTTAGCAAAGAGTTTCAATTGAACAATTTGTGCAAAAATTTAGCAGGAACCTCAAACTGACTTTGTAAATATTAAGATAGTTGAAGTACCTTCTTGATTCTTGTGTGGACCCTTGTATGAATCATTATCACTATTATTTCATTTCTATTATTACAGCTTCCTACATAGCATTCCCTATGTCAGGAAAAATCTGCTTTGTATCCCCAAGGAATATGGAAAGCATATTAATCTTTTTTTTTTTAATTAGAATGCTTTGTAATCTGTTGACTGGAAACAGTCTCCAGGTTAGCAGTAGAGAAATCAGTAAATTTTATCTTGTATCTGTGAAACTGAAATGAAGGTTCAGTATTAGAAACTGTCTTCTGTGATCTGGGTAGTACAGATGTTTTCCCATGACCTACTTGTTTAAACAATTTACAAAGAACTGTAAAAGGAGATAAGTGGTTTTAGTTAGGTTGTTTTCTGAAAGTCATTTTTTTAGGTATAATTTTCTCGCCAGAGAAATATTTTAAGATAGCTACAAAATTTATCTTTTAGACATAGAAGAGAGACTGCTGGACTTCTTGAATATTACTAATCTAATGTCTAAAGTAGTATTGTTTATAATCTTACATATTTAAGACCAGGGTCGGCAAATACTTTCTGTAAGGGTCAGATTAGAAAATATTTTAAACCTTGTAGGCTGCATATGGTCTCTGTCAAATGTTCTTTGTGGGGGTTTTGATTTTGCTATTTTGTCCCTTTAAAAATGTAAAAAAACATTCTTGGGTCACAGGCCAGATTTGGTCCTCAGGCTATATAGTTCATTGACCCCTGTTCTAAATTAGTACTGTCCGATAGATATGTAATATGAACCATATATGTAATATAAAATTTTTAGAGTTCACATTTAGAAAATAAAAAAGAAGAAGTTGAAATTAATTTTAATAATATACTAAGCCAATTTTATCTAAACTATCATATGGCACTAGCCACATTTCAAGGGCTTAATATCCACATATATTAGGCAGTACGGCTCTAGACCAGAACTACTCAAATATAGGCCTCAGACTTTACAAGCCTGTGGTTGTTTCCAGTCTTTGACAAATACAGAACTCAAAAACATTTAAAATATTTGATAGCAATTTAGCAGTTATTTTGTGTCTCATTACTCTAATAAGAAAATTGGCATTTGTGTTTTATGTCTTTTTGTATTTCCTTTTCTAGTAATTTATCAGTCTGTGAAATTAAAAAGAATTGGTTCTTCCTTGTGGATAATTTAAGAAGCATTGCTCTATATGTTGTCACTTAAGATTCTGTAAGCCTATTGTATACATGACTAGAATAAAGTAAGTGGTGATAAGGTTGTGGTAGTTTCTTTGTACTGTTTTATCTCCTCCCAGGCATTACCAAACCTGTAGCCTTTCACTTGTCTCCTTCAGAGATATCACTCAAACCTAGGCCAGTGGTTTTCTTGCTCTACTCTGGAATAACAGAGTTTAAAAAAAAAAAAAATACAAAGTAGTGTCTAGGCCCAGCTGCAGGCCAGTTAAATTAGAATCTGTTTGAAGGAGGCCTGTACATCATACAGTTAAAAAAGATGCTCTTAGTGTACAACCAGCATTATTATGTGGAGTCCCTTGTCCCAGGAAAATTTTCTGTTTCTCCATTTGAAAAGAATTACTGATTTGGGTGAGGTATTTTCTGTATAGTACCATTTGTTCTCTTTAACACTGGAAAAGGAAACTTTCTGTTACACATGTCAGATTAAGCATTGGCCTTTTTTATCTTCACTCCCTCCTGGAACGTCACTGAAATTAAAGGAATTTGGAAAAGCATGAGGCATAAGCCCACAAATAGAAAAGGCAAAGGAGAGAGTATTAATAGACCTGATGGGTCAAAAATTTTGGTAGAAGATAGGTAGTTAGAAATTTAACAGAACTGAGAAAGCTGTGCCTAAAATAGAGGGTGTGCAAAAGAAGCAAACCAATTTATATTGCTGACCTAGAAATCAGAGTAACCAGTTACCTCAGAAGGTAAGGATGAAGCACGGAGCTAAAACAGGAGTGGCTGAAAGCCTGTCTCTCAGACTCCCATGTGTCTTCCTTCCCTCTGAGCAGCCTGGAGTCAATTCCTGGAGTCAGTTCCTTCACAGTGGGTAAAATTAGAGGTTAGAGATTCAAGAAATTTAATATAAGAAGTTCATTCATAGCTGATGTTGGGGCCTCCCTGATGGTGCAAGGGGCTAAGGTGCAGCACTGTGGGGCTGTCCACAGCCACTGCAGCAGGAGTTCAATCCCCAGCCAGGGAGGGGACCCACATGGCGCAGCAGACCTCTCCTGCCTCACCTGCTGCTCCCCTCAGCAGTGGATTTTGGTCAGTCTGCCTGTTCTGTTCCCCATTCTGTCTTGGTGAATCCTTTTATTCCCCCTACCTCTGGCCTGTACCTCAGTTCTTGTATGCATAAATAAATCTCTTTTTAATAAAAGAAAAGAAGAATACCTTTTGAAAAATAGCAAAAGACTGAATATTAAGGTTAAGAACTCAGTATTCTCCCGTTTTCAAAACACAGCAGTCAAGTATATATGCTTCAGTTATTGAAGTGTTTTTCTCTGCAATAATTCCACAGCTAGGAAACAAGGCTTATAGACACTGACTTTTAGGGATTCCTTAAGGAAAAGCCATCAGTGCCTTATTACTGTGTAGTAATACTAACCATTTGAGTAGCACACATACTTTCTGATGGGCACATTAGTGCTAATGTACCCCCAGGGATTGTCAGACACTTGACAAAATCAACTAGAAACAACCAAAGAGAGAAAAGGTACTGAGAAGAAACAGGTAAAAAAAAAATGAGGATGTTCAATAAGGAAGAATATATTTTAAAAATTTGTATCCCAAAGATATAAGATACCATGTCCAAGCAGCTAGAATAGGATGATTTTAAAAGGAACATTTAGAGAGCAAGAAAACGGTCTTAGAAATTAACACTGTGATAAAAAATTTATAAATGCAATAGAAAATGATACCATATCTGTGAGGAAGTAGAAAAGAAAAAGGAATGGAGAGTGTTAAGGAGAAAATACATAATAAAAATAGGATTCTAAGATATCTAGTGTCTACTGAAAAGGACTTTAAGGAGGGAGGAAAGAGGCAATGGGAAGGACATTAAAAGGGTCCAGTAAAATGTATGGTGAAAAAAAGGCCCACATTAAAGATAAAGAAAAGAAGCTACAAAGACTTAGGAGTTGGTGTATCACTGGACATTTTAACAGTACAGTAGAAGCTACTAGAACAGTGAAGTAAGGCCCCCCTCAAAATTCTGATGGTAAATTATTTCCAACCTAGAAACTTTATTGACCAATAACAATATAAATCTGTTATCTAGAAATGATGAGAACTATAACAGTAGAAACAGCTTTTAAAAAGATTTTAGTCATTTTCCCTGAGGGAATCAAGGATAAAGTGTAGTGGGGGGTGCTGTTTTTTTCTAGCATTTAACCTTGAAACTTTAAATATATGACTCTATACTTCATATATATGAATTAGGTAAAAATTAAAATAGCAACTTCAAAATAAAGAAATGGGAAGGAAACGACTACAAAGAGCTCTAGGATATTGGAAGAGTACCTCTCCAAAGATTTTGGTGGCACCAAGGATGTAATAGGAATTAAGATGTAAACCACAGGAATATGAGCGAAAACCAGAAACCTTCAAGTAAAAATAGTTAAGTGGTAGGGCCTCCTTGGTGGCGCAGTGGGTTGAGCGCAGCACTGTGAAGCATCCAAGGCACAGCAGTGCTAGTTAGATCCTGGGCCAGAGAGGAGACCCACGTGGTGGAACAGACCTCTTCTGCCTTGCCCACTGCTCCCCTAGGCAGTGTATTTTGGTCAGTCTGCCTGCTCTGCTCCCCACTCTATTTCTGGTGAATCCTCTCACCTCCCAAGACTCTGACCTGTACCCCAGCTCTTGAACCCATAAATAAATAAATCTTTTAAAAAAAAGAAAAAGTGGTAACAAGATACAGTAACTTCAGTTAATGTAAACCTATTTTAAAAAGGGCTTATACAAAAAAGATTTTTGCAAGGGGGAAAAGGCAAAATGTTGATACTTTAATAGTATTTAACAGTTCCATCTAATGAATTTTATTAGAACATTTACCAACTGCCATGCAAATTCCTATGTTCTGAACAGTCTGCTTTTAATAAAGAATAATCTGAAAGTACATTTTATGATTTCATAGACATAAATTCTCTATGTTGGCATTGTCATTATTCCAAGAGCTTTGTTAGTCCAAAAGCCCTTTGTTCAAGAAACTATCCAAAAGATGCATAATTCATTTAAAGAAAGTTTATTCTTTGTTCTCTTAACTCTAGTCAACTTCTTGAAATTGCAAGTATTTATGACAAAGAGGGTTAATGAAAGCTGAGGATGGATCTAATGACTTTCACCACTGTAAGAAAAAAAAACCTCAAATAGTTTTCCAGTGTTGATCTAAGCTGTGAAGAATAATACATAGTGAGATAATAAACATGAACAAAAAATTCTGTGGGTAAAAATGCAGTATGGCAACATAGAAAAAGAGACTTTTTAAAGTTTTCTACTGTCATTTGTAGCAAAACTAGTTGAATCTTAAGTTTAGGTTTTTTCCATTTCTTCTAATGTTGACTTGCAGGTTACTAAATGAGACAGTGTGCCTGGTGATGTTGTAATCTTAAAATAATCTCCTTGTTGAGTGCCATAAACTGCTTTAGATCATTTTATTTTAAGGAGCAAGAATAAGATGCCAACTAGATATTTTGCTAATTACAGCAGTATCACAGCTTTTTTCTATTACTCGGTTATATCTAAACTCTGAGGATTAAGAATTGGGATGTGTAAAGACACTTCACCATTTAAACCCAAATATTATATTGCCTTTCCTCTATATTTTCCTTTCTTTTCAAACTGCTTCTTCACAATCATGGATAAAAAGTGATACATTAGGGTTTAAGAGGAAAGATACGGAATTTTTACAGGTATTTGGCCTGTAAGCTTTAAATGTCTAGATGAAGAGTGTGTGATTGGTAACTGAAATTGGGAAGATTACCACTTAAATGTTTCTAAATTAATTTTAGTGTGTTACACAACTGTGGTCCTGATTATAAGTTTTAAGAAGTTTAATACAGAACAATACTTTGAATGATACATTTCAACAGTGCAGAACATACTTTCCCCTTTGTAATACTGAGGCAGTAATCCAATTATTTAAAGTAAAAAGACAAAATCAATATGATTATGAAACTAGGTTGATGCATGGGGAAATAAAACCAGTTTTTCTGAGAGAGGGTTTGTTTCTTTTCCCAAATTTCTTCTGCATATTCATCTGAAAGGAAATAAGGACATGCTTGAATAATGCTGGCAGTGCCACTAAAGTGGCTTGGTGATCTTATGACAGACTATTTGTGTCATCACTTTAGCAAGCCAGGCAATGTAAGGTGGATGCAAACCTAGTGTCACTGAACTATCCAAGGAGAAGGGGAGTGAGTACTGCCATTTCTGTGTTCATATACCACTTTGGTTAACTTACTTTTTCCTCTTTTCCTGTTCAACCTTTAGATCTTATAACCAATGGATAAAGTGGAGAAAATGTGGAATAACTTCAAGTACAGGTGTCAGAATCTCTTCAGTCATGAGGGAGGAAGCCGTAGTGAAAACATGGACATGAACTCCAACAGATGTTCATCTGTCAAAGAGAAAAACATCAGTGTAGGGGATTCAACTCCTCAGCAACAAAGCAGTCCCTTAAGAGAAAATGTTGCCTTACAACTGGGATTAAGCCCTTCAAAGAATTCTTCAAGGAGAAATCAAAACTGTGCCACTGAAATTCCTCAGATTGTTGAAATAAGCATTGAAAAGGATAATGATGCATGTGTCACCCCAGGAACAAGACTTGCAAGAAGAGATTCCTACTCTCGACATGCCCCATGGGGTGGGAAGAAAAAACATTCCTGTTCTACAAAGACACAGAGTTCATTGGATAATGATAAAAAGTTTAGTAGAACTCGAAGTGGATTTCAGAGGAGAGAGAGGCGATACGGCGTCAGCTCTGTGCATGACATGGATAGCATTTCCAGCAGGACTGTAGGAAGTCGCTCTCTGAGACAGAGGTTACAAGACACTGTGGGCTTGTGTTTTCCCATGAGAACTTACAATAAGCAGTCCAAGCCCCTGTTTACAAATAAAAGAAAAATACACCTTTCTGAATTAATGCTAGAGAAATGCCCTTTTCCTGCCGGCTCTGATTTAGCCCAAAAATGGCATTTGATTAAACAGCATACAGCGCCTGTGAGTCCACATTCAACATTTTTTGATACATTTGATCCATCCTTAGTTTCTACGGAAGACGAAGAAGATAGGCTTAGAGAGAGAAGGCGGCTTAGTATTGAGGAAGGGGTTGATCCCCCTCCCAATGCACAAATACATACATTTGAAGCCACTGCACAGGTTAATCCATTATATAAACTGGGACCAAAGTTAGCTCCTGGAATGACTGAAATAAGTGGGGACAATTGTGCAATTCCTCAAGCTAATTGTGACTCAGAAGAGGACACAACCACCCTGTGTTTGCAGTCACGTAGGCAGAAGCAACGCCAGGTATCTGGAGATAGCCATGCCCATGTTAGTAGACAGGGAGCTTGGAAAGTCCACACACAGATTGATTATATACACTGCCTAGTGCCCGATTTGCTTCAAATTACAGGTAATCCCTGTTACTGGGGAGTGATGGACCGTTACGAAGCAGAAGCCCTTCTTGAAGGAAAACCTGAAGGTACATTTTTGCTCAGGGACTCTGCGCAAGAGGACTACCTCTTCTCTGTGAGCTTCCGTCGCTACAACAGATCCCTGCACGCCCGAATTGAACAGTGGAACCATAACTTTAGTTTTGATGCTCATGACCCATGTGTATTTCACTCCTCCACTGTAACAGGACTTTTGGAACATTATAAAGACCCCAGTTCTTGCATGTTTTTCGAACCATTGCTTACTATATCACTAAATAGGACTTTCCCTTTTAGCCTGCAATATATCTGCCGTGCAGTGATCTGCAGATGCACTACATATGACGGGATTGATGGGCTCCCTTTGCCATCAATGTTACAGGATTTTTTAAAAGAATATCATTATAAACAAAAAGTTAGAGTCCGCTGGTTAGAACGAGAACCAGTCAAAGCAAAGTAAATTGTCCTGTCCCCAAAGGGCATTAACTAGGTCTGCTTTTATGTGCATCAGACAGTACACATATAGCAAGCAAGCACACATATCAGTGTTAGGTTTTTTCAGTACCGTATGTAAAGCTTAGTGTTAGTATCTGTCAGATGTCAGATGCGATCTGCTGTTACTCAGTTAAACGTGGTGCCTATTGAGACAACAGAGAAGGAACTACAGGTATTCAGTAAGGCTGCAAAGACATTTTTTGCCAATTTAACTGACAGTTTGGTTTTTCATGGCTGTGGTTATTAAGTGAGGCAACTCTGGGGCATTTGCTATGAAGAATTCTATTTCTTACTAAAGAACAAATTATTAATATTGGATGAGTATTTCAACAGTATGACTAATGTTTGAAATTATTTTTTCTAAGAATTTTCTATAACCTTCCATACATAGTGATGTTTATAGTTACTATAAAATCAAGTTTTGAAAGTCCAAAAAATAAAGACTGCCTTCCTTTGAAAAAAAGAAAATGCAATTTTCTGGCCATGGGCATAGTGCAGTTCATGTAAGTGTTGATAAGAGTTTATCGATAGTCTCCTTTACTCCTCTGCCAAAGGCACTGTTAAGTAAGCCAGATTTTCTAAATAACGTTCTTAAAGTTTCAGACTTAAAAATTGGTAGAATTTTATTTAAAGAACTTAGGTTGGTTTTTGTTTTGTTTTGAATGAGTGCTTTAACTTAAAACATATCTGGAATAGCTGCTAGTGTAGTCCTGGGTGTGATTTTTTTTTTTTTAAGTTAACATGTGCAGTGTATTCGTTGACTCATTAAAGTTGGATCTTTTCCTATGCCCATGATGATTTGTGAACCATGAAGAACATGAAACTAGAAAATGCCCAAACAAGTCAGATAATAATAACTACAGTGGTTGCTGATGTTGAGATCATTGTTAAACTGTAATTAATAATTTGGATGGCAGTATTTTATCTCTTTGTTGTAAACTCTCATAGCTGAATTGCTTAAGTACAATTTATAGAATTTCAGTGCAGTTAATTTTTAATGGAAAATTTGAAACTTAAATTGCAGATTTAAAAGGTACTGTACAACTGTTGTGTCTGTAAATAACTTAGCACCTTTTTTGTCACTTAGAATAGTATGCAATACTGCTTGAGTGAGCTATTTTGGAAGTAATACCAAGTTCTAGTGTTTGCTTCTTAGTAATGAACTGAATTTACAGTTCTGTCTAGACATTTTGCACTAAGATAGTCGAATCCATCCTTGTGTCTTTTTGTTAATGTGCTCTGTACCACTGGTGAGTGCTCCTTAGTTTCCTTACCTGCTGCTACAGAAAGTTGTTTTACATCCCAATGGCTATTGCCAATGCTACAAAAAAGAAAGCTATATTTGTATGCAACACTAATCCTTTGACTGCTAATGTGTGTTTCTGCTTGCTGTGCCTTGTTATGGCTGCTTTTTTGTGCTAATAAAGTATGTTTGGTGTTCTCCTTGTATATCTGCTGTTTTATACATTTGCAACAATTTCTCTTGTAAATGAAATGGTTTGAGGTTTTTAAATAAGCATTACCTGATAAACTACTATAGTTAAAGCAGAATTACTGTACAGTTTAATATTGACTTATTCCAAGTAAGCTGATTCTAAATTTAATGCTATACATCCTTCCAACCATAATCACATATACTGTGGAACAGTATCTATAGTTACTGTGAATTACTGTACAGTTTAGATTATAACAGAAAACTAACAGAGAAATGTTGACTAAACCTATTGATTTCTCTGCTTATAAAGTGAAGGATTGAAACTACCAATGACATGTAAATGATTATCTATAAACTCCCACTGCATTAGAAACAGGTTAAATGAAGTCTTGTGAACTAATAATACATCAGCACCATTTATTGGTTTGGGGACCATTTTAATTAATAATAAATGCCCAAAATGTAGAACTTGAACCAAAGACTTGTCCATTTTAAAGCAAAATGGGGATTGAAGGGACTTACAATTCCTGTTGTTTCCAATAGAAGTCCCTGAAGAACATATATACCAAAGTGTTTGAGAACTTCATCCAAACCTACTTTAAAGCATATGTGCAATTAAGTTGTTATGACATAATTATATTGCGTAATTGTTGGGTTCGTTTTCTTGAGCTTATAATGTACCTGGAAAATAAACCTCTTGGAAAAAAACGAAAGTCCATATTGATTATTGGAGGACTACATATGCAAGCAAGATCTTGTTTTATTAAGAGGTAACTTGAAACTCCAAGAAAGCACTTGATGTTTTATATGCTTGTAGCAAATTGATGTTCTAATTGTAGTTTTATAGAAAGTATTAATGCTTTTATGTATTTCAGAACTTTCATATGTTAAATGGAAATTGTTTTAAATGTGTAAATATTTGAGTTTATGTAAGCATGTATACACTGTGCTAAAAGTCACATGTTTCAGTTTGTGTGTAATATTAATATGCAACTTTTGGTTTAAAATATTTCATAAAAATTAGTGGCTTATGTTTAAAAAAAAAAAATCACCAGCATGAATTTGCATCTAAGTCTATTTTCACTATGTCTTTTTCTGAGTCCCCCTTGTAGCCTGTCAACTTAATTTGTGAGTTCATGGTCTTTTCAAAGTGCATTTCAATACCAGAAAATTCATTGGCAGTTTGGATTAACACACATTCATAGCAGAAATCAAGGGGAGAATGCACTGACTGATAATCTCATTCTTCGTATTCTCTGTGTAGATGATATGGAAGGATATACACATGCATGTGTACATATACCTATATTATTTCAAACATTCTTGCCATCTGATTTAAAACTAGACTCTTTATTCTGTATTTGTATTATCCTTCCATTCAAATTTGATTTTTTAAAACATTCTCAAAGGACAGGTTTATTAGGAGAAAGAGGAAGAGAGGCACCTGCATAGTCTCAGGAAGGCAGGAGAGCTGCCTCAAATTTGATTACACCTAAAATTTAGTCTTGCTACAATAAACTTGTTTGTAATACTATCACCTTAAAAGAGAAAGCATTTAATTTTTTCATTTGTCTAAACAGTTAAGAAAAAATTGAAGAGGAAATAGCTTGGTTGAAATACAATCATTAAGAATCAAGTTTATTTCTTAGATAAAAATTAAATCCAAATAATCATACTCCATAAGATAATCTCTGTTCTTAATGGAAGATTTATAAAGAATTTATGATTCTTGAATCATAAACTAGATGTATTTCAGAACTTATCATTTTGACAAGATTTGAGTGTACAAATCTTTTTATTTGGCATTTTGATACACTTGCTATTCATTTTCATCCTAAACTTCCTTTCCTGGCTCTAAACATTAGTTTTATTGAGGTTGATGTTAGGTCTTTGTAGCAAAGAAAATGATGAAGTTGCTTTTTACTAGAGGCAAAGAGACTGTGATTGAATCAGGACTGTCCTGGGAAAAGTGCACACTCTAGGAGTGTGACACAGAGCACATACCACTTACCTGTACCCCAACTCTTAACTGTTTTAGATGACTAGATGATGTTAGATAAAAGTGCCCACAAAGGACTGACCTAAAGGTGAGAAGAGTTTGCAAAGGGGAAAATACTACCTGGTGTATGCACATGAAAACTGTTTACCCATAAGGCTCAGTAACAAATGATGCAGAACATAGACTCTAAATAGTATGTTCTAATGTTTGGGGTGGAATTTTTTTGTGAGATTGGTTAATTTGGAGGTTACCCAAGACTGGAGAATGGGTAAAACGGGTTGCTGTTGCAAGGTATGGATCTGTTGGAATCACCATTTTCATATCTGGTAAACTTGATTGCATATTTACAGACTTCATTCAGTGAAGACCCATGCACAAGTCACTGTTTTACTTGATGGTTTGGGTGTGTTGGGATACAAAACAAAGCTTTAGGGTCATTGGGGAATTAATTTCCTTGAGAGGAAAGCACCAAGATCAAAGAAAAGAGCACTTTGATGAAAGGAACAAGAAAACTAAGTCTTGAAGCAGGAGTGCATTTACATGCTGAGAAAGAATGCTAGGAAAACAGGCCAGTGAGTGGTGGGGATTGGGGAGTGACAGTGTTAGAGGGATCGGCCAGATCTGACCAACCATTAGGGACTATGATCGCATGGTAAGGAATTTACATTGTATTTCCGAGTGTGCTAGTAAAGCCTTTGGAAGGTGTTATAAAGTATGAGTGAGTGGTCTGCTTTATAATGCCTTTGGTAAATGGGTAACTGGCACAGGTGGGGCAAACCAGAGGCGACTTGCATTTGTGTGGGTGAGGGATGCTGGGATCCCCTATTAGGGTAATCACTGGAGGGAGAAGTCAGATTCAGAATGTCTTGGTGGTAAAGCTTACAGAATTTGATGATGGGTTAGATGTAGGACTTCAAAGTTGGTTCTGGTTTTGAGCAAGGATAGTGATGCCATTAACATTTCAGGAAGCTAGTTGTGGATCAAATTGAGTCCTGCCTGGGATATGTTGAGTTTTGAGATTCATACTTACTCTTATGGAGAAATTGAGTAGGCAGTTGGATGGATGAGTTAAGAGGTGGGGAAATAACCGTGGAGAGTCACAACAGGGGTAGTATTTTAAAATGTTAGGACAAATGACAACTAAGGATTTGCTTTGGCTATATTATTTATATATTATAATTTATTGTCCTATATTGTCTATAGAACAATAATTAGCTTGAAGCTAATTGTTTCTTTGGGAAGAGTATGGCAACATTGTTCAAGATTCTGTATCAGATTTCTTAAAACATCTACTTTCAATAGGAGACTTACCTTTCAAAAAGTTTTAAAATAATGGAACCAAACCTTGCACACCAAATTTGGGTGTCATGATTTCCATGTCAGGTTCACTTTTGTGTCCATTTCAGTACAATTTTTTTTAATGAAAAATGTAAGTTTACTATGGGATATTTAGAAAATACTGAAGAGTATAATTAGCAAGGGAAAAAAGTTCATGCCGTCATTTTCTCTACCATCACCAACCCCAACTCCTATTTTGTAATCTTCCAGAGGTAACCGTTTTATGTGCCATTCAGTTATTTTCTATGCATTTTTAACAGTTAAAAGATCACAGTTTGTAAAAGACAGATAATGTACAGATAAATAGTCATAGGTCTTGTATCACTTTAAGGGAGTATTTAGGTGTACTCTAGATTCTACTCTATACCTAATTCAGTGTGAGTTTCTTACATACCCTTAGACCTTTGAGGGAAATCATTCACTGGTTAGTTCAGTCTAAGGAGTTCTTGAAATAAAATTTTGGAAGATGAGACCCGTCGCCTCATGGAATTTATAAACTAGTAGGGACACAGGCAAATACATAAATGAATGACAATGGCAAGACAGAGAAACAGACCAAGCTAAAAATAATTAAAATTTAGTTTGTGCAATCAGAGAAGTGGCCCAAGGAGACAGTGATCTGATGTTTTGAATTTGTTTCATCGGTAGAATGTCAAGGTTTGACAGTAGAAAGCCCAAAAGTAGGTTGCTGTTCATATCAATACTTGATTCATAATACGGAAGTTACAACCCTGCAATGGAGAAAGGGAAGTCCTTTTAACAAATGGTGCTGGGAAAACTGGACAACCCCAGTGTAAAAGATTGGAGTTGAATTGCTCTAACTCCATGCACAGAAACAAATTCCAAATAAGTTAAAGCCTTCCGAAGACTAGCAACAACAAAATACATGAAAGAAAATGACAATGTTTCATGACATGTTTCAAAAACATAAAAGATATTTTTGGAAATTCCGCTTCTATGGCAAGGGAAATAATTAGTTGGAATGATGTCAAACTAAAAAGCTTACATAGTGAAAGGAAATACAAGTAGATTAAAAGATATTCTGCTGAATGGGAGAAAAGGTGTTTTATACACCAACAGTGATAATACCCAGGGTGTATTTTTAAAATAATTCAACAATACAAAGCCCAATTAGTAAAAGGACAGCAGAAGATCTGAACTGGCAGTTCATGAAAGAGGACATCTAGGTCATAAAGGTGAGACTGCCATTTACAGTAAAATGGAAGTTCAAGGGAATTGTGAGTAGTGAGCAAATGAAAATGACAGACATTGAATGTTTACATCAATTCAACTGAAAAATACTTAAAAATTAGTGGGTAATAATAAAGTGAGGCTTCTGAGATTCAGAGGGAGGTGGGTGGGGGAAAAAAGATCAAAGGGGTACCTGAGATAGTGAGAAAGTCTAAAAGACAATCAAAAATGTCTACTCAGCAAAGAAAAAAGCTGAGAAAAAGGTGGCTAATGAGATTTGAGAAGGAGTTACTGAATTTAGCCCCAAACCCTATTGAGATTGATGTAGCTTTTCTCATTTCTTAAAGAGTAAGAGCTGCATTAAATGTTTATTTAGTAATCAATATTGCATTTAGAAATGTGGAGGTATTATTGGCTGCCATTTCTTTCTGTAGGTATTTACCAAGCATCCCTTTCTAACTAGAAACCCAAGATTTTAGGGTATTTTTAAAAATGTAAGTATCACTACATGGACTGGTTTCATCTTTTCTCATTTGTCTTAAAAAACAATTCTGCACTCAATCCTACTTTATCTGCTATTTTAGAATGTATTATTTTAAATTTATAGTGTTTTTTTGGATCCTTTTTTTTTTAACTGAACTAATTTAAAGTTTTGTCAACCTTAATTTGATAAAGTACTTTCTAGGCTCCCTCAGGAGACAAGGTTGAGTTTTGATGACATAGCAGGAATAGAAAAATAATTTGGTACAGTATTCTAGTACGAACAATATGAATTTGTAAATTGGATCTTCAAAATAGTTTTTTAGTCATTTTTCCCTAAAGATAATAGGATTAAATTGACTTCTAAGTTAATTGAGAGGAATCCAAATTAATTTCTAAAATTTGACTACACTAAATTTCTCATCCTTCTAACAGATAATCTGAGAGTATATTTGCAAAGTAAACAAAATGAATGTGAGGGCCTGCATTTGACCTGTTAACAGTTCTCTTGGAGGCTGTGTGATGTACCTAAGATTCCTAGAGGAAAAGCTGCCAGAATAGCTACCTGGAGCAGCAATCAAACCAGATAGAACCTGATGCAGCAGGTAGACAAGTATGTGACATGTAAGATTTCCTGAA
This sequence comes from Galemys pyrenaicus, assembly GCA_019455555.1. Classification (NCBI taxonomy): domain Eukaryota; kingdom Metazoa; phylum Chordata; class Mammalia; order Eulipotyphla; family Talpidae; genus Galemys; species Galemys pyrenaicus. Next base: position 11,344,512 of record JAGFMF010012281.1, on the reverse strand, counting down.
CTGTCTGTGTCTAATCAACAATTTACCTTTGATACCTGGCTTAGAGGGGTTAAGGAAGGTGAGGTCCTTCCGTAGGTGAGGTCACAGAGCTTTCAAACATGGGTCTGAGACCAGAACCTAAACTCCTACCTACTATATTTAGGAGATCCTAATTTTGTCAGCCAAATATTAATCTTCCAATGCTTTGTTCTCATGTATTGTCATCTCAAGAGGACAATAGATGTCAAGCAACTGATAAAAAGATTCCAAACTACTGATAAAAATGTTGGAAGAATAGGCCACTAGAGTCTCCTTAGTCCATATTCTCCAGTATGTTATCTGGCAAGTGCCCCTGCCTCGGTCTCCGTTTTTACTCTCCCACTGCTCCCCTGCTCCACTGATGACCTTTCAGTGGCTCCAACTCTTCAGTATCTTTTCCGCATCAGGGCCCTAGCACATGTTGCTCCCACCCAAAACTTTCATCTTCCCACTCTCCCATAGCAAGATGATACTTTTCATTCTTTACATCTAAGCTTAAATGTCACCTCCTCAGAGAAATACAATCATGTCATTTAAAGAAGAGTTCCCCCATATTTTTTACGTTGCCTTGCCTTTGTTTGCTTCATAAAGATTATTAGAAAAATGTGCAATTTTTTTTTGTCTCCCACTTAAGAAAGTTTTAATAACGGAAACTACTTCTATCTTCTTTGCTAGCATATCCTCAGTACCTAGCATAGTACGTATGAAAGAATACTTAATATTTGTCAAGTGAACGAATGAAAAATCCACTTGTATATATTTCTCTATTGGCAAAAAATATGAAAACTTTATTGCAAGTCCTTCTAAGATCTAAATCGCTCTACTTATTTTTTCATCTATTGTTTTGTGGGAAAAAGGTAGGTTAATCTGACATCAGCTATTATTGGTGAGCCTAGGCTGCTTCCTGGAGATTACCACTTTCTTTTCTATGTCCTCACATGCCTCACCTCTAGTAATCCATCCAAGAATGTTGCCAAAGATTATGTCAGATTCTCTGGTCTGTACTTTATGGAACCACCTACCCTTCCCTTTTTTAAAGATAGGTATTGCTTCTCTCTCATCTTCCATCCTGCCTTCGGTTTTCCTCAACACCTCTAATGACGCAGCCTCCAAGTAATCAGAACCATGGCATTTGGAAAAATGGATATTTTGAAATTTATGCATATGAGTTAATATAAGAACATTTGCTTCAAGTAACTCTTAAGCTAAGGAAGAATATTTTTGTTTTGTTTTTCTGAAGAACTCAAATGTGTTTCACAACTGGTAGCTTTTGTCACACTGCATAACCTGTGTTTCAGATCAGCTACCTATTAACCAGTTTCTAGCTCTACTCAAAGTGGCTTCTTCATCCTCCACATCTACCTACCTCATTGTGGTGTGGAAATCTTATATTGAATAAGTGTAGGAGAGGACTCTCATAAGAAGTGCTCAGTAACTGTTTGACTGTTTTCTGTACCCTTCCACCCAGCGTGCATATTATTCCATTAGTAGAAATGGCAGAGCTGGAATCTAGAACTCCTGATGAAAATGAGTCTTTTTCTGTGTTGAAGATTTAACTACAATGTCAATTCACCCTCTTGTTTTGTGTACTGTCGTTGAAGACAGCCAACACGTTGAAACTTTAAATCTCCATGGGGAAGATCTATAAAACTTTTTGCTCAGAAAATTACTGGGAGAAGATAATTCTAATCCAATTCTTATTTTAGTGCTCATAGAAAACCTTAGTTTCCCATAAAGTGAAAAAATTTCTCTTTGGACTGAGTAGAAGTAGAGTTAGTGTGAACTGAGTTCATGTTTTACATCCTGGCACAGTGGCCATCCCAGCACAGGGCCAGGCTGTGGCGTGACTTACCCCAGCTGGCCATCTTGTACTGCCCATCCCAGCGCTCCCAGCTGTGTCATCCTGCAGGAAGTCCTTATTGTCACTGCTGCCTGAGACACTGAAAACCAATGTGACTCCTTTCATGAGTGCGATTTCTAGAAAAAATCTTGTTTTCTTTTTCATCGAATTTCTGGGTGATGGTACAAAACTTTCCAAAGAATTCTAATAGTTTTTGCTTGATTTTCTTAGGTTTTCTGTTTAGTGAAACTGTTTGTCTGCCGATATTATGTTAAGAAGGATTTTTTCTTCCCTCACCCCCATATTTTGTGACTCCTTGTTCCTTTTCCTCCCTACCCTGCTTTAACCTCAGAGCCCTTAGGATGTTTGTTGATATTGTTAAAAGTGTTTGATGTTGTCTAATTCCCTGTTACATGAATGTCCAATATTTATTTTTATCATTCTGACTTGTTTTGCTGCATACAATTTTTTTCAGATTACCTCCATCTTGTTGAAAATGGCTGCATTCCATCCTTTCTTGTGGCTGTGTATTATTCCATGTATGTACTACATCTTTTTGATTCATTTGTCCATTGAAGGAGATTTAGGCTGCTTCCATGTCCTAGCTATTGTAAATAATTTTTTGTTTTTATCACCTCCCCATATTATACACGAAGCTAGTTCTTGCTGTGGTTTCTTCAAGACAGAGACACTATATGTAGTTTCTGAACTGTACCCTGTTACCCAGCCAACTGCTTGGTTCATGGGCAGACACTTAGTGAAAATTTATTGAAAGAATGAATCAATTTTCAAAAATAATTTAAAGATCTACATATGTAAAAAGCTTAAACATAATCTTTTGCCCTGAAACTTAAAGATCTTTAATTTGAAAGAAGAAAAAGGCAGCATATTATAACTCATTTTACCTTGCCTCTGTCAAAAACTTCAACAAGAAGTCATTGTGATTTATTCTAATCATGTGACTCAGTTACCAACTGTCTAATAGTTAAAAAGTCACTTTGTTCATTTGAAATTCAACCTCAACCTTATTTAATCCTTATTGCATTATTCTGCATATTGTATATCCTTTAAACTACAAAAATACTACATTCACCTCTGATTCTAGAACTGCTAAAGATTTAGAAAATGCCAGTTTTGCTTTGAAGTTGAAGCTTTTAAGTTGTAGTTGAGTGAGGCTTAGGGAACCTAGGATATCAATAAAAGGAGGAAAGGGCTTCCATCTAATCTACATAAAGTCTTTCCTAAAAAGGAGACAAGCACAGGGGGCCAGGTGAAACGTCACCTGTCACTCCTGACGATTTCTGTTTACACTGTGTGGATTCCACAGTGGGGCTTTCTCATCCTCCAAGGTCAATGTTTTCAATCTTGTCCTTGGAACCTACTCTGGAGCAATTATTAAGACATTCTGAGAACTGTATGACAACTTTTAATTAAGGACTTTCTCTGGACACTGAAGGCCAAAGAAAGTGTACTTTGCTTGTATTGGTCTATGACTTCCTGCACACTTCCCATCCGGTCCTGGCTCTGCTATTCGGGGACGTCCCAGGTCTACGTGAAGGAAGCACTCTCCAAGTCAAGTTACTTAAGCCAGACCCTTAAGAACTGACTTTCAAGTCTACCTTCTTTCAGTTCAAGAAATTTATTACCATGTGGGGCTTTTTTACATAAAGCAGAAAAATTTTGAGAGGATAGTTCCAATCCCCTTTATCACTAATCTATTCTTTGAATGATTTTAGTCCTTTTAGGTTTAAAAACATTATAGTGTTTGATCCTATTACTATGTTACTCTGTTATTGAACAGAAAGATAAAATGAGTGCTCCAACATTAACTTAATTTGAATTTTTTTTTGTTAAATATATTGTGTTAAAAATAATCATCACTATTTGGGTCTTAGAACCCCATATTTTGGGACAAGAATGTTGTCATACATTTCAACAATTCTCTGTGTCCAGTAGATTACTGTTTCAAGAAAGAATACAGTTCTGTCATCCAAAAGTTCTGCTCTAGTCCCTGCCAGACCTTCAGGTATCAGTTGTGTACCATTTCACTTGTGTCTGTCTCCTCTTGTCCCTTTCTGGAATTAGAAACACCTCCCTCTTCTTTCTGTTGTACACCTCAGGTCGCTTGAGTCTGTTTCCCAACGTATCCTAAGTTCCTACCACTTTAGAGCAGGAGCTCTCAAACTTTGTGATCTTTATACTCCATTGCAATTTATAAAATAATTGATAACCTCCCAGGACTCATTTGTTGGTTTATCTATCAATATTTACCAAAATCAAAACAATTTCAAAATGTGTATTTCTTTTAAAAATAATAATAAACACAAGTACATGTTAACCTAATTAACAATCTTGAAAAGTAACTATTTTGTAAAATGAAATTCAGGGAGAAGAGCATTATTTTAATTTTTGGAAGTCTCTTTAATATCTGGGTTAATGGGAGGCAGCTGAAGGACTTATCTGCCTCTGCATTCATCTCGTTGCAAAGTGTGGCTTTAATGTGTGCCTTTGGTTAGAAAATATGAAGAAAATCTGACCTCACATAGCTATGTAGTTGTAAAAGTAGGTGGTATCTAATAGCCTTTTCAAATAATTGAAATTGTTTGTTCTTCAATGATACTACAGCAAAACCCAGAAAATGATACTTTCTTACAGGCTGGTTGCAAAGCAGAATCTGAAACTCTATCAATGAACAGTTAAAATATATTACATTCAAATTTAGGGATCTATCTTGTACTTTGAATGGATCTTGAAATACTGTGTTTTGGCCGTTTGGCAAATATTAGTTCATCATTGGAATGTTTACTCATTCCAATATATAGTATAAAAAATCAAATTTGACAATAGCACCCCGGGGCCCCTCTGTAAGTATTGGGGAAATCATTAACATTGGATGCAAGTTATCCAAAATTCTAATTTTTGCTTGAAAGCTCAAATGTTTTCATTAGCAACAAATAGTTTCAGTTTTCTCAAAGTGACATTTTCAAGAAAATGTCTGCCATGTACTCAAATCTAAACAGCCGTAGTGTGTCAGCCTTTCATTCAAATGCACGAGTTACCTTTAAAAAGTGACTAGTTGAACTTGAAACTCCTAAAACCATGGTGCTTTTCTTGGATAATGTCCATCAACTTTGGGTGGAAACAGAATGCTTTGCCCACTCCCTGTTTTGTCACACAGAATATTAAAAAGATGTGCATTAAGAAGTTGAAATTTGGGGCCTCCCTGGTGTAGCAGTGGGTTGAGTACTGCACTGTGAAGCGTGCATGGCACAGCAGCGTGAGTTCAATCCCCGGCCAGGGAATGGACCCACATGGCTCAGCAAGCCTCTCCTGTCTCACCCACTGCTCCCCTCAGCAGTATACTTCAGTCCATCTGCCTGTTCTGCTCCCCACTCTGTCTCTGGTGAATCCTCTCACCTCCTGCTACTCTGGCCTTTACCCCAGCTCTTGTGTGCATAAATAAATCTTTTTTTAAAAAAGAGAAGTTGAAATTTAATAAAATTATTTATTTGTATTGTTTCCTAAAGGACATACTTAGGCCACATTGACTTTTTTGTTTTGCCAGAGTATGTTATAAAGAAGATCACAGTCCTAGTACAGTTTAGTTCCTTTGTCTTGACGGATGCACAGGTAACATTTTTGCCCACCTGTGCTGTGCACCATCAATGCAAATTTCAATAAAGTGTGTGTGTGTGTCAGGATAAACCATTGAACTTGACAAAATCATTCAGCATTTGGACTATTGCAGAACATATTTGTTGCCAAGTGTTCATATAATAAAGGGTCTCCAGTGATTCATCAGAGCTGGTATGAACAAATACAAGCCAAAACAGCAAATCTAGTCACATCTATAGATTTGTCCATTTTTTTTAAAAGATTTATTTATTTTATGCATACAAGCACTGGGGTACAGGCCAGAGGTATGGGGGAGTGAGAGAATTCACCACAGAGAGCAGGGAGCAGAACAGGCAGATCAACGGAAGTACACTGCTGAGGGGAGCAGCGGGCACAGCAGGAGAGGTCTGCCNNNCCATGTGGGTCCCCTCCCTGGCCGGCAGCAGGGATGGAACTCGTGCTGCAGTGGCTGCGGTTTGCTTCATAGTGCGTTGCTTAACCCACTGCGCCACCAGGGAGGCCCTAGATTTGTCCATTTTGAAGGGCACAAGCACAGGTCTGTAGATGAGATATTTAGTCTTCATGTCTGCAGTGAGATCTGTAATTTGACAGATTAATGTGTGTTTGTGTGTCCTGGTGTCTTTGGCACTAGTTTCTTTCCCTGGCTTTTCTTTTTTTTTTTTTTTAAAGATTTATTTATTTATGCATACAAGCACTGGGGTACAGGCCAGAGGTGTGGGGTATGAGAGGATTCACCACAGAGAGCTGGGAGCAGAACAGGCAGATCAACGGAAGTACACTGCTGAGGGGAGCAGCGGGCACAGCAGGAGAGGTCTGCCGCGCCATGTGGGTCCCCACCCTGGCCGGCAGCAGGGATCGAACTCGTGCTGCAGTGGCTGCGGTTTGCTTCATAGTGCGTTACTTAACCCACTGCGCCACCAGGGAGGCCCTCCCTGGCTTTTCAACATGGGTATTCAGCAATGTCAGCTATGCAAGGCTGTATTATTCTTTCAGCTGTTGTGTGTACTTCCCCAGCCAAAGAGATTTGATAACTTTATTCCTGTGAGAGCGTATCTTTTCTGTTTCTAGTTTGAAAATCTAAAATATTTTTTAGTTTTTAAAGAGCTCTTCATGTTTATAGTTTTATTTTTCTCTAAACCCTAACCAGTTTCAAGATGACAGTTTTTAAATTGTTTTGTCGCTTGAGACATAAGGTGAATTGTCAGCATCCATAAAGGTGATGGGAAAATAATTTTCATTGTTATTTTCATTTCTTATTAATAGTTTTATCCAGTTTCTTTGTAGGTAATCTCTCTTCCTGCTACAAAAGTAATAATGGTTTTAGATAATACAATGTTTTTGTTTAAAAAATATAAAAATAATTTTTGGAAAAAATTTAATAGGGCAAAACAAAGGCAAAGTGTTTCCTATTTCCTTATTGAGTTTGAAATAGAAGCAAAGAAAACATGGAGATTTCAAAAAATTCATTGGACAATGAGAAATGACGGCAGGTACAATGAAAGATAGAACATAATTAAAGCATTAAGCAAACTGAGTTAATCTCTAAAAATGCACATACTTATAGCCTAAACATACTCCCATAGAAAATTCTAGAAAACGCAAGAATTCACAGTTCCATTCTCTCTCTGGGAGAGAATGAAAGTGGGGATCAGGGGAGGAATTATGTCTTAGTAGTATTATAAAAGAGTTTACCTCACAGAGCTCTTGAAAATTTCTCAGAACCCTCACAATCCCTAAGGAGCTAATATACTACACATTTGATAAATCACTGACCTAGGGAACCATCAGTTTTTAATAACTTCAAGTTATCCTAAATGTACCCAGGTGGGGTATGCTACGATTTCTTTATTATATGAATCTTAACAGATCTGAAACTTAGATTTTAGGGATTACTAATGCTTTGAATGAGATCATTGGTTAATAATTCAAGAGACATGGATCCTGACTTGGACCCATTAACTCCTTCTGCCTTTACAGCTTGACTCTGGAAGTCCATTCTTCCTGATTAAGCAGCTACATGTAACTGTTTTGATGTTTGATAAATGAATGACTTTAAATTTTCACATTTTGCTACTCTAGATCCCTTCGTGGTCATAATATTCCTTCACTTAGGAAATTGCAATAGCTAGAAGTATTTGTATATCATTGGAATGTAATCATTTTACATTTTGAACATTCCTTCAAAAGAAATTTTCTTTGATTCAATACAAAATATGAGTATATACCAGGCACCAGCACCATCCAGGAAGTTCAGGGAAAACAACAGGGGAATAGCCCTACTCCTCAGTTATTAATCTTGCAAAGATGTATTCATAAATCAAAGGACTTAAGAGCATATATAGCTAAATGTTGCCTCATTGATTGTGAATGCCTGAAGAGCAAGAGCAGTATCTTTTTTTTTAAACCTTTCTTTATTTCTTTATTTATGAAGATTTATTTCTTTATGCATACAAGAACTGAGGTGCAGGCCAGAGATGCAGGGGCAGTGAGAGGAGTCACCAGAGACAGAGTGGGGAGCAGAACAGGCAGATGGACTGAAACACACTGCTGAGGGGAGCAGCGGGCGAGGCAGGAGAGGACTGCTGTGCCATGTGGGTTAGCCCCCTGGCCAGCGGCAGGGATCGAACTTGTGCTGCAGTGGCTGCGGTTTGCTTCATAGTGTGTTGCTTAACCCACTGGACCATCAGGGATGCCCCAAGAGCAGTATCTTATTCACCTTTATATCATCTTGTCCTTGGAACCTACTCTAGAGCAGTTTCTAACAGATGTCCTGAAAATTATATTACACTTCTAAGGACCATCCAGGTGCCTCATGCAGTGTAGGCCTCAGTAAGTGTTGTATGTAGAAAGTTTGAATGCCTGGCTTCCCTATGCCCCCTCCCAGTGCCACTGAAAGAGTTTCTCTTCCCTGTAGTTCTGTTTGCTTATTTGAATGTTTTGTTTGCTTATTTTAAATGTCTTTCCATCTGGTTAAAGCATTTTCAACAAATGGAAGAAGTCTTCTAAAAGGTGATTTCCAGGCAAATCCTATGCTAACCACAACGCCCAAGTGTCTAATAAGAAAGCACTAAAATTTCATTGAATTAATGAATAACACGTATTAGGCACTGTTATGCTGTTTTCCACTAAGTTACTAATTGCTCAGTTTCAGGAATAAGCTTCCATTTCCATGGCTTTTAGATGAGCCAGACACAGTCAGTGGAACACATGGAGTAGGGGGAGCTCTGGTGGAACAACAGCTGTCTTCAGGGAACTAGAAGACCGGATACAGTGAACTGCAGTTGTTGAAGGGGGAATCCCAGAAGAGTTGAAGAAGGGAAAGATCCCTAAACTGCCTTCCCACATCTCTCTTGACCCCTCAACCACCTATATGTGGAACAAACTCAAGCATCTTAGCCAAGGAAAGCTGGTGTGAATTGAGACTGGAGGTGCTAGCCAAGAGTTTGTTGCACTCTGGGTCCAACAAAGATAATTGCCTGTTTTAAAAAAGAATAAAAGAAGAAGGAAGGAAAGAGGGTTTAAAAAAAAATAAGGGAAACAATTGTCATCAGGGTAAAATAACATAAGCCATAATTCAGAGTCTCCACATTTTAGCGCTCATAATGTTAAGAGTATAGTCCAAAAGTGCCCCGCATAAAAGGAGCCTGGAATATGCAACACATTCTCAAGAGAATAGATTGACTAAGAAAAAAACTTAAAATGAACTGGGTGTGAAATTTGCAGAGAATTTTAAAGCAGATATCATCATAACTATCCTCATGAAGAGAAAGAAAATATGCTCACTATGAATCAAGACAAGAAATTTCAATAGATAAAAACAAAAACATTCTAAAACTTAGAAATATAATATCTGAAGTTTTACAAAATCCACATAAACTTAACAACAGAATGGAGACAACAGAGAGAAAAGAAAGTGAACTTGAAGCTAGATCAGCAGAAATTATCTGATGTGAAAATAGATATTTTAATTTTTAAGTTAAATTAACAGCCTCAGAAATTGCTTAGATAATATCAATCTTAGATATGTGTAATTGGAATTCCAGTAGGAAAGAAGAGAGAAAGTAGGACAGAAAAAAATTGAAGAAATAATAACTGGAAAATTCCCCCATTTGGTGAAAATATAAATCTATAGATTTGAAATATTCAAAGAACACCAACCAGACTGTGTAGAAGCACATGACAGTCCAACTAGTGAAAGTCAAATGTAAAAGTAGACGTTGCAGAGGGAGCAGGAAAGAAGGGCATACTACATACAGAGAGCAACAGTTCAAGATATAGCACTTCTTGTCAGAAATTGTGAAGACCAGGAGAAAGTAGAGCATTATTTTTTAAGACAAAAAGGAAATCTGTCAGCCCCAAATTCTATACCTGGCAAAAATACCTTTCAAGAATGAAGACAAATTAAGGACACTTCCAGATAAAAGAGAACTCCAAGAACGGACAGCAGTATTTCTACATAAAGAAATGCTAGCGGGAGTTTTTTTTTTTTTTCCTAACAGGAAGAAATGGTATCAGAATGAAACTCAAAATATCAGAAGAATGAGGGGAAAAGGGTGATGAGGCAGCGTTAGATCAGTTTCTTTTCTACTGACCCAAACCTCTCCACTAGCCTCAAAAGTAAGATTTCCTAACAACCAATGTTTATCTGTTAAAACTAAATCCCATTTACAGTAAGATAAAAAATATCAAGTACGTAGGGATAAATAACAAAAAAATGTTCAAGAAAAACAAAACCACAAAACATTGCTAGAAGGAGGAAAGAGAATACCAGACTGCTGGGGGATCAAGTTTGGTTCACCCCATCTGCCAGTCCTACATTGGTGGTCTGATACCCCAGTTTAGAATGGGGAGCAGCGTGGGAAGTATTGTCTCCTGGCTGCCTGTCAGCTCCTGAGTTTTTCTTACACGTCTAGATAAATGGGAACTGTCTGGCTTTTATTAAGTTCACATTCTACATTTCTAACCCATAGGCCCACCTAAAATAATTGTCCACAATCATACCTTGTATTATTGCAAAAAACAGCCACCAGGAATAGCTGTTTTTACCAAATGCATTGGCGGAGTCAGTTTGCACAAAGTGAGAAGGCAACTTGTGAAGCTTCTAGTACAGTGACAGGGGAAAGAAGGACAACAGCCCAGTAGTAGGGTGTGGGGTGAAGCCACATCTCTGGAGAGTCTGCCTCTTGGGAGGATGCAGGATGTGCTGCTAGCAAAGGGGAAAGGAGAAAGAACAGGAACTGGAGGCTGGGGAAACATCTGGAAATGGAGAGGTAAGATGCAGGCAGGAGGTGTGCCAGCAGAGCCACACCTCTTATTTATATGTTGACTTCCATGATGGCTGGTCAGGAGTATAACGGTAGCTGCAGCATGGGTAATGAATAAGGAAAATTTTAACATGTATCGATAATCTTGAAACCACACAGCAATGCTGTTTGAAAGTATTTTCCTGGTTTGGACAGTGGCGTTCAGGCCTAGGGTGAGGTGGGGAGGTATGGTATGAAGTGTTGACAGACAGCCTGTTTTATTTCACGTGTCAGGGACTTGCCATTCTCCATTTATGTTTCTAGAGCCTTCTATGTATTCACATCGACTTCCTCATCCTGGGCTCACAACATTCCCAAGGGGCAAGTATGAGTAGCCCCATTACAAATGAAGGCGGAGAGGTAAAGTGAACTGCTCAGGGTTTGCTCTGGGGCCAGATTCAGCTGTCTGTCACCACCAGTGACCTCAGGGTCTACCCCGGAGCTTGAGGGCCTGGGGACTTTGGTCAGTGTGGCTTGTCTGTGTCCCCCACACATTCCTTTGGCCCACCAAGGACAGCTCGTCTGTGCAGACAACTTCCCGCTCCAGCGACTTGGACTGTGCCTGAGGACTCTCTCAGGCCACAGAAGAATGCGCTGGCCACTGGCAGGTGAGACTGAAAGTTGGAGGGGTGGGGATGGGTAATGCCTTTCAGAGACTCCCCTCAATCATCAAGTAGCCAGCGTGGGTGGAAGTACCTCAGCTTCCTCACTACTCAGGCCTCCTCGCCCACATCAGGGTGATTTGAGGTGTGCTCCACACTGACCAGAGGTGGGTCTGCAGTAGCGTTGCCTCTTAGTTTCCCAGTTTCCACTAGTGGCCATCCTCCTTCCCTGTCTCTCTCCCTCGCTCCCTCATCTCCCAAATAAACAATTTGCATCCAAATTCTGTCTTAGAGTCAGCTTCTGGAGACATCCATTCTGGGACTGAGAGCAACTATCCACTGAATCAATTCTCCTCTTCCCAGAGGAGTTGGGGGACCCTCAGGGAATGAGTGATTTGAGAATAGATCAAGTGGGCTTTGCCATCAGTAAATGGCATTTCAGGCCCAAGGCCGGTAGAAGCCTAAGCGGAAGCTGTGATGGAGGCAGCAGGAGCATAGGAGGCAATGGAAATTTGTGGGGTAGTGAGATGGGGTGGGAAGCTGCCTCTGCCAGCAAAGGGAACTGAGCAAATGCCCTAGAGGCACATTTGCCTCTTCAGCTGGGTGGAATTTGAAAGACCATTTAAAACTTGCTGTTCAGCCCACTTTGCTTGTTTTACATTTTCCTCTTGGAATTTCCATTGTTCCTACTCCTTAGAGGAGTCTAGACTTTTGTGGGCAATAAAGTATGTCCTCGGGATTAAATGTCATTTCAATAAGTGCCATCGTTACATTTTTTTCAGCGTCTGGAATAGCTCCTTCATTGTGCGCTAATAAAATAGCCCTGCACAGCAAGCAAAGCAAGGGTTAGCCTTCCTGGTTCTGGGATGCTGGGCCTTGGGACCTAATGGCCCAGCTCTAAGTGGCAGCGTTGTACAGGAGTGGTGGCGCCCTGCAGAATCCCAGGAATGTGGACCTGCCACCAGGTGAGTCAGCACCATGACAGAGTGGGGATACCTGACCCCTGGAAGCCTTGAAAGCAGACAGATCTCGGAGGGACCAGTTCTGCTCACCTTGTTTCCATGTGCCCTCTCAGACCCCCACTGCGGCCGAGTGGACCTTCTGGCAGAAAGCTCTTTTACCAAGCAGATCTGTAAGTCCTACTTCTTACAACAGTGCTCACGCTGGTGTCTTCACAGTGACAATTGTGGTGTCTGTCCTGGCCCTGTCCAGATAACCTGGTGACGCAGGGCTGAGCTCAAGATCAAGTGTGACACATTTCAGGTCCATCCAAACCTCTTAAAATCCAGATAAGTGACCGATACTTTGTAGTTTTTGTATTTTTGTAGCCAGATGAGGCTTTCACATAAGTGGTTTAGGTTGTTGAAAGTCGTGCTAACGTGATGAAAACAATAATCCTGAAGTGTGGCCTCAGAGACGGTGTGAGCAGCACTGGCCTTCAAGTTCCCACGGCCTTGGGAGGGGTGGGTTGTCAACCATGTCTGTGGCCATATCAGTTCAGCTGGGGCAGAATTCTGTGACATTCCCAGCAGTGCTGATGCCCTGGCTCAGAGTATATTGTTTCTTGCTTCCCAGGGTGGTCCCAGGCCAGGGGCTTCTTGGCAGGGCTGGCTGTGGAGCTGGGAGCAGGGTCCCCGCCCCATCCCTGCTGATTGCCCTCTCACTGAGCCTGGCTTGGATGCTCATCCCCCTTGTAGAGCAGGGCCTGGCTCTTGGACAGAGAACTCAGAACCCAGAGTTGGTCTGAGGCCTCCTGCTTGGGAGTGGGCGGAGAGGAGAGGGGTCATGACTGATGCCTTTCTATTCATACACCCGCTTACTAGTCATGTCCAGCACTTTCAGGGAATGACAGCCTGTCTTGACCAGCATTTCACTCAAACATTCTCAGTTTCCTCCAAGGGAAGTAAGGATTTCATGAAGTGAATTGTGAAACTGTTGGAATTAGACAAAAAAGGATGATGTTTCATAAGAGAGTTGATTATGAATGTTGTGTCTGGCTCTCCAAGAGGACAAAAAAAAACACGAACTAGTGCCTCTCAGCTCCATTTCAAACCTTCAAGGTCTGAGTCTCTCTTTTGCCCCATAGAAACTTTTTCTCTGTCATTCTCTAACATTCTAGTTGCCATGGAATTACCCTGGGCTTTATAGAACATTTCTTATCTCTTTGGTGAATATTGTAACAAAATCACCTGTAAATCCTCAAGGGAATTTGTCTCCTCTGTTCTGCTTAAGGAAAAAAGATGTCAGATGACAGGCCAGTCAGGCTTAGGAGCTGCCCCACCCATCTCAGTGAATTGGACCAGGTCTCTTCCTAAAGCTACCTCTCCCAAGCCCACTGGATATTGGCCTGGTGAAGATGAAGACTTGAGCCACTAAGATCCCTCTCAGGACATAATTGTGGGGAACTATTGCCATTTGCAAGTGGGAGCCCAAGGCACTTGTGATACAGACAGGAAAAATGGAGCAGACTTAGCAGCTGCAGGTGGAGCCAAGGGTTTCTTCAAAGATGGCTTTTCCATATCAGGCCCAGCTCCTGTGAGAGCCAGCTGGGTCAAGGCACTATGCTAGGAGTCTCCATTCTTTCCACATGGATCCTTGCATTAACCCCTTCTCTGAATCAGCTAATAGGCCCCAGTGTCTGTTTCTGAAACACATGTGTTCATCAAGGGAAGGTCCACTGACTAGACTAAGACAATGCTACAAACTCACATTGTCCAATATGGCAACCACTAGTCACATATGGTTTAGGCATTTGAAACTTGGCCAGTTCAGATTGAGATGTACAGTAAGTATAAAATACAATCCTGAAGACTAAAGATGGAAAAAAGAAAGTAAAATGTCTCATTATAAATTTTTTATATTTGTAGCAGGTTATTTCATAGTAGTCAAAGCCTAGAAACAATCCAAATGTCCTTCAGTGGGTAAATGGTTAAATATACTACTATGGATATACACTACAGAATACTACTCAGCAATAAAATGAACTGCTGGTACACTCAACAACTCTGGTGGATTCAAGAGGATTATGCTGAATGAAAATAAATCCAATTTGTTCTCCCACCAGCCTCTCAGGCAGAAAATTTAGAGAAACTTCTCTGCAGAATCTGGAATTCTGGAGGAAAGAACCAAAGATATTAATATCATGGGCTTCACAGCAAGCTTCCAACCTGATCATCCCACATCCACCATAGCCAACGACTCTCCATATGTCCTCAGAGCTTCTAAGTCATATTTTTGTTCCTTATTCTTTTTTTAATTGTATTAATTTTTTGAGGTGATAATAGTTTACAACACTGTATATGATTTAGAGGTACAGCTTCCCAGCTTTCAGATGTAGGTTACCACACCACACCCATCACCAAGCATGAATAACCTCTATTTCCCCCCCAGAGTGCATTAGGGCCCCTCTCCCTTTGCTCCTCACTCCCCACCCCTCTGGTAGCCTTGGTTCTGTAGTCAGATTTCTGGAATTTGTTTTGGTTTCATTTTGTCTGCTTTTTGTTTTGTTTCTTTATATTCCAATGAGTGAAATTGAAACCAGGTGCAAGTCATAGAATGGACAGATCAGGTGCGAGGCTATTAGTGCTAAATGGTCCAATCTGCCGTGGGGCTGAAGACGATACAATCAGACTTGTGAGTGGGGCACTTGAAAAGAGGATATATGGCAGGGCGGGTGCCTGTTGGGACTCAGTTCCCAAGACTGCTTCTGGGAGACTCTGTTTCTGGCCTCTGAAGAAACGAAGCATCCAGAGGCAGACCTCTGAAGAAAGAGGAGACTCATGTGCAGGAAAGCAAGTCAAAATGACCCAAATCCTGTAAGTGTCTCATAGGACCCAAGAAAAACTTGGCTGAACTTCTAGGCAGCTTAGCCAGGCTGTCAACTTTGAAGCACTGGACCCATTTTTCTTTGTACTGATGGTTGACAGCCCACAGCTCCTTTCTCCCCAAGAGACACCACTGCTGCTCTAGGTCCCACAGTGAAAAGCCCTGGAGAGAGACTCATGACCCACCTCGAGAAGATCCATGTGTTTGGAGCTGAGCCATGTGAGAATATGGCTGCTCCCCCCACCCAGAACTGCATAGTGAAAGGAGGGGGTGATTCCCGGAAAATAGGGAGGTGTCCTAACACCAAACAATAAATTTCTATGCTATCAATGACCATGATTATTTGCTTAACTTGGATTTTGGTTAAGAACAACTGTTCTGGGGGCCTCCCTGGTGGCGCAGTGGGTTAAGCAATGCACTGTGAAGCAAACCGCAGCCACTGCAGCACGAGTTCGATCCCTGCTGCCGGCCAGGGAGGGGACCC
>JAGFMF010012281.1:11316803-11328794 GCA_019455555.1 Galemys pyrenaicus | reverse complement strand
GCAGACCTCTCCTGCCTCGCCCGCTGCTCCCCTCAGCAGTGTGTTTCAGTCAGTCTGCCTGTTCTGCTCCCCACTCTGTCTCTGGTAAATCCTCACCTACCACAATCTGGCCTGTACCCCAGCTCTTGTAAACATAAATAAATCTTTAAAAAAAAAAAAAAAGAACAACTGTTCTGCCACCCATAGCAGGCTCTATGACACCCCCACCCCCACACTCTCTTTACAACTTTGTACACCTGCTTGAAAACTTACATCTCTGCAATGACTAAAAACTGATCATGAAATTACCTGTAAAAGTAAACATGCACCTAAATCACGTAGTTTATTCCTGGATCCCAAGAGCAGTGAGGCAGCATTTGAAAGAAAGAAGTCACCGAGTTCACAATAATAACGCAAGCACCCTACAGCGATGCCACAGATAATATTAACATTGGTCACTTCAGGCAATCATGGGGGTGTGTTTCAATGAACCTATTCAGCCTGGTTCAAATCAGTACCTGAGTAGAACCCCCTGTACCGAAGTGTGGTTCATTAGCAGCTATTGACTATCCCTAACCTCCCACAGCCATCTGGCTCTGGTTAAGCCACACTGCTTTCGAGTTCCTTTCAAAAATGGAATGTTAAAGATCTTCACTCATTGCTGACTCATAGAAAGAAAGCCAATTTCCTGTGCGCTCTTCAAGACTGTGTCCGTGGGCCCACTCAACGGTTCCAAGGTCATTTCTCTCTCTGCTCTCAGTGGACCTCCCCCTGTCCCCCAATCAGCCCACAGCCCTTTTGCTCCTACACAAGCTGGGGCCAGAAGGAGATCCAGGCAGGCTCAATCCCAGTTGCCAGTGGCCAGCTGTGCTGTCCTTGGGCGGTTTCTCCTCCTTGAAAAAAGTCAGGTAATTACCACCACCTGCAGGGATTGCCATAATGATCAAATGAGACTTAGGGCACTTGAACTGTTCTGGAATGTTTTATTTCTTAAAGAAAAAAATCTGAGGCACATATGGCACATTTTGACATGTTTACTAGTTGGATTTTCTCCATACTTTTCTGTGTTGTTGTAATACTTCATTTTCTTAAAAAATGATAAAGGCCATGTGTAGCAGCAGGAAGGGAGCACAGGAACAAGGTTCAGGATGGTTCTGGACAGACGGGTCAGGGAAGGAGAGTCTTGGAGCCCTCGGTGGCTTTTCATGCTTTATTTAGTAGAGGTGGCCAGGTACATGGCAGGCAGGGGTGCCGGGGGGGCCGGGAGGCTGGCAGGCCTCCCAGCCCTAAGCGCATCTCACCCTCTCGGCTGCTGCTTCTCTCTCTGCTGCTGCTGCTGGTCAGTACTGTCGGTCGGTCGGTCGGTCCTCGCAGTTCTGTCTGTTGGTCCTCGCAGTTCTGGCGTCCTCATGATGCCGCCCATTTAAGCCCGTGTCCCAACTCAGGTGCACCCACTTGCGCATGCCCACCCTGGAGTGCTCGCAGCACCGCAGGTGTGCATCATCAGTGGTGGGCGGGTGGAAATACCTGATCAACCTTTACCCTACACCATGATGGAGAAATAGTGATTGAACGTGCTTCCCACCATAACCAGCTATAAGAATAGATGGCAACCAATTTGGGAATACACGCACACACACACACACACAGACGCACACACACACACACACTATCGATTCTGTTTCTCTGAAGAAACTTCACTAATCCAAATAACACATACTGTTAAAAATGTCACTTCTTTCCAAATTATAGACTGAATGCAATCCAGCAGGCTTTTTGTAAAAATTAACACTTATTCTACAATTATAAAGAAATACAAAAGACAAAAAAAAAAAAAAGCTTGGGGGAAAAAAGAAAAGTACAGAATTTGGGCCTCCTAATTTCAAGACTTACTAGACAGTAATCAAGATTATCTGATAATGACACTAAGATATGTAAATCAGCAGAACAAAATAGTCTAGAAATAGACCCACACTCATTTTGTTCATTGATTTTCAACAAACTTCTCAAGGCAATTGGTTGGGTAAAGGATAGTCTTTTCAAAGGTTGGTTCTAGAACAGGTGGCTATTCTTATAGCCAAACTTTGACCCTTATTTCATGCCACAGACAAATTAACTTGAAATATATTATAGACCTAAGTGTAAAGGCTAAAACTATAATATAGGTAGTTAAAAACATAGAGGAAACTTTACAATTTTGAAGTAAAAATGTCTTATAACTATAAAAGAAAAAATTGAATTGGATTTCATCAAAATTAAATTTTTCTGCTCTTCAAACAATACTGTTAAGGAAATGAAAGCGCAAAGCACTGACTTGGAAAAAATATTTGCAATACATATGGCTCATAGTGGACTGATAAATAAGAACTTTTACTACTTCACTATAAAAAGAGAAAATTCCATTTTAAATGAGCTACTTTAATTACAGACCAAATACTTCATAAAAAAGATATAAATGGCAAGTACATGAAAATATACCAACATCACTAGTCATCAAGAAAATGCAAATTAGGACCACTGTCAGCTACTACTACTACTGTAACACACAGAACTCTGCCTCTCTGAATTCCTCCCATCCATCAAGGTACAGTTGCCACCTGATTTCTCCACCCTGAATGCTTTCCAGGTGACAGACCAGAACTTTTAAAGCACACACTTTGCTTCCCAGGAACTGAGCATGGTTGAGTATTGATATGTGTCATTCACAGCTTTTTACTGCCTCTGTGTCTTGCCTCACTGTAAGTTATAATTTCACAAGGATGAGTACTCCCCTTCTCCCTCTACAGCGAACGCTTGCTGTGTGTTCCAACAAGGCCAGGAGGTGTTCCTCATTGTTACTGGGAGAGAGCTTCCCAAACTTGCTGGCCATCAAGCTCCCAGAGAAAACTGCTGGCCTACAGAGACAAAGTGGTGTTCAGGAGGAAAATGGACTTTGGAGCCTGTAGGGTCAGAGACTATCAGGTCTTTCCACCCATCCACCACTGGTGTGATGATGGACACCTGTGGTGCTGCGAGCATTCCAGGCTGGGCATGCGCAAGTGGGCGCACCTGCCTGCGTTGGACACGAGCTTAAATGGGCGGCGTCATGCGGATGCCAGGACCAACAGGACCGACAGTACTGACGAACAGCAGCAGTAGAAAGCAGCCGAGAGGGTGAGATGCGCCGAGGGCTGGGAGGCCTGCCAGCTTCCCGGCCCCCTGGTACCCCTGCCTGCCATGTACTTGGCCACCTCTGATGTAGAGAACAATAAAAGCATGAAAAGCCACCGAGGGCTCCAAGACTCCCTTCCCTGACCCATCTGCTAAGAAGCATCCTGAACCTTGCTCCTGTGACGCCCTTCCTGCTGCTACAGAGCCCGATGGACCTGGTTGAGTCTCAGCCCCATATGACTTGGGCCAAGTTACTTAGCTAAACTGAGCCTCAGTTTCCTCCTCGCTTTCATGAGTGTGACTGTCGGAGTGAGTTGAGAATTACACCCAGCACCCGGCTATCATCTGCTCTCCTTGAGAGTGGGAGAGGGGATGGGTCCTGGCAAGGAGCTGATACCCTATTCAGAGAACACCTGGCCCTGTGGGGGTTTGTAGGTTTTGGGGTTTTTTTGCCAGTCATGAGCTCATTTCTCCAAAGAGAAGAGAAACAGGCAAAAGCTTGTTGTGTTTCTCCAGCCCCATCCACACATCTGGTTGTACTTACTGATCTAAAAATGTATCCATTTGCTTGGCATGTTCACATTTCAGAACATGGTGCAGCCCCAGGAGGAAAAAGCTCATAAATACCATGCATTAAAAAATAATGCCATACATTTGCATACTTCGAAAAGGTGAAGGTCTAAGAGGGGAACGTACCCCTCCGTGAGTGGCAGGCACCCAGACAGCTCTGTGCACCAGGGTCTGACGTGCCAGGAGCCCCAGGACTTCAGCCTGGTGGTCCTGGGCAAGGAAGACCCCTCCACAACCGTGAGGATGGCTTTCCAGTCATGGGATCCAGAAAAGCTTCTTTTGACTGGTTAGGAAAGGTTCACTCCCAAAGGTGGGAGGAACAGCAAGGAGGTCAGGACCCTCAGTCCTGCCTCTGGACTTCCCAAGTGATCGTGATTGCCACTCTCTCCCCGGGTCTCTTACCCATCTGTGTGGAATTGCTTAAGTCTCCATCACAGCTGTGATTCTGTGAACATCTCTGAAATGAGTGAGGCAGAGATACGTGTCTGTGTGCTTGTGTTTATCCATGTTCTCAATGCCTAGGGCGGTGCCTGGCATGTAGTAGATCCTCCATAAGTGTTATTTGAGTCGACAAATATTATAAAATTGAAAGTGTAAGCCTCTGCGTAGATGTGAGCTTTGCCCTTGACTAGTATGACTCAGGCAAGTAACTTCATCTCTGAGCTCCAGTTTCCCATTTGTAGAATAGATAACGAGGGCTCCACGTGAGGATTGAATGAGCTGTTGGTACCAAACCCAGACGGAGCTCCCATGGCGCTGCGTCCACCACTGTACTCCCTGGAACCCCCACAGGAACCCCTACTTCTACATCTCTTTCCCCACCCTCCTGCTTCACTAGAACATAGGTACAGAGCCTGGAGTTTCTCGCTCAAAGGCCTGATGCTGAGCATCAGACCAAAGATCTGGCTTGTGTTGTAGCAGGAAACAGGATTCAGGTGAGAAAGGGCAAGAGATGTCAAACACTGTGAGAAGTTACAAAAAGAAATGGGAATGTTTCCCCCAGGAAATCTGCTGGAACACATCGGATGTTTTCATCAGTGCTTGGTTTCTGCGTTAACCCCTGAGGAGCGAGGTGGGATTACATGACCGTTCACTTGATGGCCTCTACAGGCCCCAAACAGCTCAAGAACATTGTGATAAGGCAGTGGGCTCAGCCAGAGATACCCTTCATGTGTCCAAGAAGCCTGCGGGTCTTTCAGGTGAGAGGGCTGCTGAAGGCGTTAGTGCTGCCCACGCACAGTACGGTAAGAAGTGGGGCCCGGCCTGGTGTCCTGCTGGGGCTGAGTCTGATTCTGACAGGAAGAGTAGACGAGGGCCCCACTGAACGCACTTTTTTGTGGAGGCTCATGTGTTCTAGGTCCCTCAGGGGTTTATGTACAGCTTTGAATTCCAACTAGGGACACTTTGGAGCCTCCTGTGGGTTCCAGTGCAACCTAATTGGCCAGATCAGGGGCCATGGGCCTGCAGTGACCCCTTCTCCTTGGCCCATTTCTCCAAGGGCTCAGTGTGCAAGGTGAGACGAGGAACCACACTCTCAGCTGAACTCACTGTCCTTCAGAGGTTGTCCGGTCAGTGTTGGAGAGGTTGTCCGATCCTGCTTGCTAAAGGAGCTGGGCCTACAGTTCTCATCAGGAGAGCCTGGGGTGGGGTAGGTGGAGGTAAAGGGGAGTGACCTGTCATGACTGAGATTGGCGGTAGAGAAGAGATCACAATCCTTCCTGTCTACATGTCCTACCTGCTTCACCAGCATTGTCTGTGGAAGCTGAGGATCAGGAGAGCTAACCAGCTGGCAGGTGAAGCTGAGCTGAGCTGAACTGGAAAGGCAGATCCTACCCTCTCAGATTCTCTGGGATGAAGCATCCTTTCTGTGCACAGATTGGGTTTGTTTTCTTCAAAACTGCTTCTGGCAACTGAGGAAGAGAAATGTTTATTTGTGGACAGATTCTTGTCATCAGACACGAGGAATGCAAGTCTAAAGTTCTCCTCTGGCTCCCAGATGCAACACTCCCTTGGGTGTCTCTAGCCAGCCCCTGGGTGGCCTCTCCAGCCCTGTTCCTCCTTCCCACTCTTCCTCTCTGCTCTTATCCCACCTCCCCCACTTCTGAGACTTCCTGGAGCCTCCCCCAAGGACATTTCTAGAGTAACCCTCCACCGTCCAGACCTTTTGCACTTACCTAAATGTAAATTACCTTCTACTGACTCTCAGTCTCCACTCATGTTACTCTAGGTCCTTGCCCCTGAATATATGTCAATACTATGAATGACTTGTCATTCTTTGGTGCCTCTCAGTATACACAGTTCAGTATACAATAGGTGCTCAATAAGTACTGCTTGAATGAATGACTAAAAGACTATTAACTTATATCTCAAGATGTACTTTTAAAAGTTTGTGTCAAATGGGTGTGTACACTCCTCTCATACCTTACCTTTTGTTTCTGAGAAACTCGAGTGCCCTGTGAGTCCAAGCTTTGAGTGCTGAGGTTGGTGAAGAGCTCTGACTAAGAACGGGGACATGAGGAGCATGTCCCAGCTCTGTCACCGATTTGTGTGATCTAGAACAAGCTGTCACCATTTTCTATTTCCTACCTACTCTCACAGTGTTGGGAGCAGACACTGTGACAATTTTGAAAGCGCCTTGGTAATGCTGAATGAGTGGAGACAAATGTTATTGGAAGGTGCTCAAGAGGGATTCATTCAGCAAACCCTTATTGATAATCTCCATCAGATACTAGGGATGCAAATATTAGAACATGCCCTTGGAAGCTGGGGAGAGATACAAATACTAACAATGGGATGAGTGTTATAGTGAAGAGCCGGGAACATGGGAGAAGGAGAGAAGAAAGTGAGGGCGTAGGGGGTAAGAAGGAGTGGCATTTGAAGAGACAGTAAAAAGTCATACGTCACAGGAAGAAAGGGGATAGGCCACAGTGAACAGTGCATTCCTGAGCATGGGTGCAAACTCAAGGTGTAGCCAGGAGCAGAAAATCGATCTTCCAGATTCAAAGGCAAAGATCAGGGCGCTGAGGCAGTGGGGGGAGGCTGTGAGAGACAGAGGACTGGTGAGCTCCGCTCCTATGTGGGGTGGGAGGGTCAGCTGGCAGGATGGGAGTTAAGTATGTGGCCAAGGGGCTTCAGAACCCCTCTGAGACTCTGGCCAGGCACTGACGTAGGTGTTATCTGGACTACAAGGTAAGCAGGGAGTGAATACAGAGTGAAAGAGAACCCTTCCTCTGCACTCACCTGACTATAAGTCTGCCTGGATGAACAGAAGATCAGATCTGATCCTTGCCAGGCTTGAAGAGCTCCAAAGACGGAGATAGCTGGAGGGGAATGAGGATCTTGAGGGTGGGGGTTTGAAGGTGGCCCAGGGCCAGATTATTTTCCTACTTCTCAAATATTCAAAGCTCTCCTCCCCTCCTTACTTGCACATACTTGCTTGGGGTTGTGCTGTTACTACCTGCTTTGATGCCACTGCCCAGAAGCCCTCCTCCCTGTGGGTCCTCATCACTACTCCCCTTTCTCTGTCATGGTGTCCGGTTGACCCCCCTTGCAGCACTCAACACAATTTGTGTTTGTTGACATTTCTTGTCTCTCCCCATTAAAGTGTGCGTTCTGAGAGAGGGGCCTGCTTGAGTGTGACGTCAGGCACCTGGCACAGTGTCTGGCATATAATAGGTGCTGACTAAGTGACTAGATGGCCTGGCTGCCAGCCCAACTTGAAGAGCCTAGATCACGGCCCCTGCGTTAAAGGAGGGGTCAAGAAACTGAAGTCATTCTACCCATTGGTCTTAAAGACATGTCACATTAAGTTGCACAGCCAGTGATGAAGAAAATCAGCCACAAAGTCCCCAAGTACAGGGATTGCTTTCTAACCCTTACATCCTAATGAGCCAGTGGATATTCCAGCGTGGACGTGGTCCCAAATACAGCCTGGTTCAGGGACGTCCACGTGCTCCCTAAGGACGCCCACAGGGCTACAAGCAGCACAGAGAATGGAAAGACCAGGCTTCAATGGGCAAAAGATGCCATCTCCTTACTTAGGAATACGCATGTCTTTTTAAATAACAAATTTAAATAAGTAATGCAAACTGTGAAAATCTGTGGTTAAAAATGAAAGGGGAGGGTGGGAATAAAGAATCTAACAGATGGCTGCCATGCCTCCCTCTGTGACAGGTGGGGCAGACTCGTCTGCATGAACACGTCTCTAAAGGTCTTCTTTTTCACTGGCACATCAATTGGCATGCTGCAGAACGAGCCCGCACGGCACAGCCAGCCCAGAGTGGCTCTGGGAAGGAGGTGCTCAGCCTTGACTCTGCCTCACCCATGGCCAGCAGGGCCCCTCAGCAAAGGAGGAAGAAAGAAAAAGTCAGACATGCCTGGTCAAAAGCACCTGAGATCCAACTGAAGATGGAGAGGGAAGACCTGCCTGGGTAGCTGAGTGGGCAGTACACATGCAGGTGAGCGCACACACACACACACACACACACAGAGGCATGGGAGCCACCTCCTGCAGCCTGCTCCACCTGCACCAGCTCTCTGATAGCCAGGACTAGGGGAGGCCTTGGGAAAATCTCATGTTAATCAGTCCCTGAGGGAAAATCATGTGCCCCCAGTCAGATTTTGCACAATTGGGAGGTAGAGAGGCCCACATAAGTCCTCCAGCAAACTGTATGGCCAATCTCAGGCCACCCTCTCCAAGAAACTTCCATGGTTGGGACCAGCCATTCTCATTTCCCAGCATACCAGTTTGGGGCCAGACTGGCATTTCAGCCCTCTGTAGTTCCCACTGTGCATTGCAGGTGAGCCTCTTCCCTGCAGTTGTGCAGCACCCTGTACTGTGTGAGCAATGAAGGCTGAACCCTGGATGCTCATGCTAAGTCCACAGGGTGTCCACCAAGCCTGAGGGGGGATGGCTGGGGCTCTCGTCTAGGAAGCAGATGTCATCTCAGGAGGCTTGCCTTTTATCAAGCACATGGCAGTCAGGGCACTGCACTAAACACATATTAAATCCTTAGAACCATATTAAAATCTGAACTATATTAAATCCTATCACCACCCTATGAGCATATCATCATCATCATCAATCCTCATTTACACATGAGAAACCCAAGACACAAACTCAAGGCCATCGACCATGGCCATAGAGTTAGTAATGGTGAGCCAGACACAAGCCTGGAGTCCACGCTACACTTTCTGTCCCACGGCACCACCAGCACCTGCGCCAGGTGGGAGGCTGCCTCTCGGTGGAAGTGCATTGGGTCAAGTCATTCCTCTCTCAGATCCCCAGAGTTCTTGGCAGTAATATGGGGTTTATAATAGAAACAATTTTATTGAGTGATTGGAGGATTAAATACGTGTAACAGGCTTAGAACAGTGCCTGACACACATTCCATAAATGCGAGCCTTTGTCACTATTTTAAATATTAGGGTTGTTCCGACTGGACCATTCCAACCTGTCTGCCCCCTAGTCCTGACCCCTGGAAGATTCGTGTTTATTTCCAGTATCCGCTCGCTTTTAAACTTACCCCTCCATCTCACGCTTCCACCTTCTCTGTTTCCCCTCCTTCGACCCCAACATGCTGTTGAATCTCTTTGATTCATTTGAATGCTCAGAGTCCCAGATCTCTGAATGTGACAGATTGAGGGGGTGAGGGTGAAGGTGGAGAATGGAGGCGCTTGTGTAATAGGACATAAATAAACTTGCACATGCTTCCCTTTTCTCATTGCAGATTTTAGCCCATCATGGGGCAAGTTTTGCTTTGTCTTCTCTTGAATCAGTGGGAAGATGTTTTATTCATGCGTGTCTCCCAGCATGCAGCAGTAGGTGCTCACCATGTGCTGGTGCATTCGCTTCTGTTTGGGCTAACATTTATGCCAGGCATTCTCCTAAGAACTTCACATACACTAACTCATTGGATGCTCTGGAGCCATCTCAAAATCCCCTCACCTGGCAGATAATAAGCTCTGGAACAGCTGATTAATCAGGAAACATGTCCAGTTTCTCCCCTCTTAGTGGTCACTGTTTGAGACCCCTAGCTCCAGTTTTGCGACTTGTTAGTATCCCGGAAGCCTGGCATCCCTTGCTCAGCAATGGAGAAGGGGCTTCCAGCACAAAATTTCACCAGATGAATGGCAGGGCCCACGTGACAGTGACAAAGGCAAGCGCACACACCTGGAGAGGTGTAGCTGTTTTCCTACAGGGTCTGATTGAGCAGCTTCAAGAAATCCTCTCAGATCATCTAAACACATCTCCCTTAAAGCTCTGGAAAGGCTTTCCTTTGGGCAACTTCTCCAAAGTAGCCCTGTGCAAGCTGCAAATCAGAGAGACTGTGTCATGGCCAGACCCAGTGCAAAGCTCTGCCATTGTTAATTGAGCAAGTCTTTACACTGTCTGAGCCGCAGCTTAGTCATGGGTGGGGCAGGGCTACGGGCTACCCCCGGGGCTGTAGGAGGGGCTGACCTTTAGTGGGTGCCTGCCTCACTCCAACAGCCCACTGAGCACAGGCCACTAGGAAAGAATTTTGAGGACGAGAGACGTTGGACAGAAAGGAAGGATGCTTTTAGGGTATGTCAGGCCCCGGGAGGTACAAGGGGTAGGTGGATGCTGGGAAAGGAGGGAGCTGTTTACTGGCACAGTCAACAAACAAATGGAAATTATAAAGGCAGCATTGTGCTAAGTGCTGTGGAAGTAAAGAGGAATTTTTATTTATAAGCCATGCCCCCACCTACTTCCAAAGAGAATTTGAAGGTGACTCACAATGAAAATCACATATGCAGCAAGATCACTAAAATAGAAAATGAAATCCGTGGAAATGAAGAAAGAACCAGGCTTTGGAATCCCCAGGCATGAAGGGCTGAGTCCCTCCTGCCATGGAATCCAGCAAGCCCATTTTACAGAGGAGCAGACTCGGGGCAAGCAGGGTGACAGGCTGCCAGACATAGCACGCAGCACCCCGGGATACACTAAAGAAACCATGAACATGTTTTAATATTTCTTTTAAATTCAGAGGGGGTGGAAACACATTTAGGTGGAAGAAAATGTTTCAAATATAATATGAATATATTCTTTATGTTAATATAAGCATTAATATCCTTTTGAATGGAGGGAGAGCCCCACTCTTGAACCAGTGTCTAGGGCCCCCAAAAGTCATAGTGCAGCCCTGGCCACCAACCGCAGCTGCCTGACGCCCCTCCTGTGCTCTTTCCCCACCTAAGCCAGAACATTTAATGTCACTGAGTCCAACACAATTCAGCTCTGGAAGTCAAAAGAGACTTTGAGACAGATGAGATAAATCTGCTTCACAAAAGGGATGTGTGGTGGGTCACGTGCACCCATTTTAGAGTGAAGCTATGGTTGGAAATGTAGTTTTCTCTCTCCCATTTTTTTTTTAATTTGAGGATTTAATACTAACAGGGGGTATAAAACTTTAGTAGCTTAAAATAAAACAGATTTTTAGAAGGGACCATGAACATATTAGCTTCAGTAACTCCATCTTCAGCCAGACTGGTGGCATCAGGTGCTGATACTTTCTTCTATCTCTGGAAGTTTCTTCTGGGCTTGGTTGACCCTGGCCTCATCAAATTCCAAACACAAAATCTGACTCCTATCCACTCCCCCCAATCCCAGCTCCATTGTGGCAACAGGCGCATGTATTTGAGCTGCATACCTTGCCTGTGAATGCCGTCAACTCTTCAGCTCAAGTCTCAAGTCCACTGTTCTAGCAGCTCTGGTTCTTAAGGCTCTTTCAGACTTTTGTCTTAGGGTTCTGCCAGAATTTAGAAATGACAGCAGCTTGGTCAGATGTCATTCTGCCTTGCTTTTGGTTGGAGCCGACAAGAATGCCCCCAGATAGTTGAAATCCTTATCTGCAGATGCCCTGGACTTAAGCAACCCCCTTACTTTCGCCAGAAAAGCATGGCACTTCCTGGGAGAGCTGCAGATCTTTGCTGATGCCGGCCTGCTCAGGAGCTGTCGCCTGCTCCCTTACCTACCCCTTCCTGCTGCACACCTGGCATTGTGTGAGTGCTTCTCCTGGGCTTGTCCCACCCATGTGTCTGAATATGGGCATTCCTAGACAGACACACACTGTCTCCTCCATAGCTCCTTCTCTGAATGCTTGAAAACGTCTCAACACGACAGGCTGTGTCTGGTGGGGAACATGGAGGAGGCAATAATGGTTTCCCTCGCTCTTGACTTCTTTTTTTTTTTTTTTAAAGATTTATTTATTTATGCATACAAGCACTGGGGTACAGGCCAGAGGTGTGGGGGGTGAGAGGATTCACCACAGAGAG
>JAGFMF010012281.1:11283948-11312249 GCA_019455555.1 Galemys pyrenaicus | reverse complement strand
TGGGTCCCTTCCCTGGCCGGCAGCAGGGATCGAACTCGTGCTGCAGTGGCTGCGGTTTACTTCACAGTGCGTTGCTTAACCCACTGCGCCACCAGGGAGACCCTTTCTTTCCACTCTTAACAGATGGTGAGGCTGCTCCCCACACCTCCACAAAGGAGCCGGGAGGACACGGCGCTGCAGTTACCAGTGGCTCTGAGTGGACCCCTCTCAGCCCTGGGAGACTTCACCTGGGGGCACCTGCACCTGGGCCTCTGGCTACAGTGGCAAACCCCATAGTAAGCAGGGCGCCTGAGGCGGAGTCAGTAATGCAGAGGCAGGCTCCTCAACCCAAGCCCCTGCCTTAGGGTCACAGTCAGCTTCACCCAGTACCAGCCTGAGTGGGGGGGGGGGGGGTGCTTTAGCCTCTTGCCATTCAGACATCAGGCTCCGCACACCACCTGCTTTTTAGAAAGGCTTCAATTCCCCATTTTCACAAAGTGGAGTGGCTCAGAAAGGTGGAGTGGTTGGCTCAAGGTCGTGGGGGGGGAGGTGGTGTGAGGGTGTGGCCTTCTAGCCCTGAGGCCAGCTCTGTCAGCCCCAGCCCAGGAAGCTTCCCATTTGCAACTCACTCAGAAGGTTCAGCTGAGCTGTCTGAGTGCTTCAGCTGCTCCCCACTGAAGCTTTGTCTAAAAAGTTTTCAGGATTGCACTAAGCCTGCCTCCCTCTCACTTCTACCCACGGGTCCTCAAAGTCCTAACATCCCTTGGCCACAGGGTCCTTCAAGGATGGGAAGGTGCCCCCAGTGACCCTGTTTCTGCCCCTGGGGCTGCTGGGGCTGGGGACCCTGGAGGACCCAGCCTGTGCTTCCCAGCCACGGGAGCGCAGGCACGGTTCCCAGCATGCCCAAGCCCCATCAGCTGGGCTGACTGTGTGCACGCTATCAGGAGATTCAGGGTTCAGTGAGAAAGGGCATTGAGCCCCTTCCCCAGCGCCCAGCGCCAGTAAGCCCTCTGTCAGTGTCATTCTTGTCCCTACTGTAACATCGCTGTCACCCCATATAATCGCTGTCATCCAACCTTTCCAGCCTCAGTTCCTCCCCCAACAGAATAGGAATTGGGACACCTTCTTCCCTTCCTTCACCAAAGTAGGAATTCCTGTAGCACCAGTTGCCGGCCACCGGGAAGAGTAAGCAGAAGTTTGGAAGTTCGAGAGGGCTTCCTAAGCCCAAAGCTCAGTGAGCTCGGGTATGCTGTGGGGCAAATGAATTAATCAGGCTTTTTCTTCCTAGGCCCTGGCTCACCTCTGGCCTCGGTTGTGTTGCTGCAGGAGGCACCCGGGTGTGGGCACAGGGCCCTCGTGCCTGATTGTGACCACCTGCAGCACGGGAGTGCGCATGCGTAAGTGCACACCTGAGCCTACAGGCCAGGGCTATAAGAGCAGCGTCACTCAGAGCCCGGCTACAGCTATGAGAAGAGGAGTGGCTTGGCTCCGGGAGGGCCAAGGCCTCGGGACAAATCTAGAGAAAGCATGCCAGAGAGCCCAGAGAAGGAGCTTAAATTTTTGTTGGGGGCTGGGAAACTCAGTTGCCAGTCTGGTGCCAGCCTCCTTTCATGCCAGCCTCCCTGCCTGGCGAACCTGTGTCCCTGGTTCCCTGAGGGAGCATTAAAGCCTGAAAAAGTCTCAGAGGGCTCCGGAACTCTGTCCTGCCAGAATCGATAGTGAACCCGCCCTGTGCTTGCTGGCACTAGATGGGCTCAATCCAGAACCTTCTGTCCCTTTGCCCAGGGCTTATAGGTGTTTTTCTTTTTCTTCAAAAGCATCTCGTGTGCACCCTCTCATAAACTTTTCTAAGCTACATTAAGAAAAAATTTAAAGAACTAAAGAGGGAGAAAAACCTTATCCTTTTTGGTCTCAGCATGTACTCTGGGTTCAGCTGGAATATGGCCTCCCTCACAATGTAACAAGAGTGATTTAAACCCCACTCCAGGAGGGGTAACTGTCAAAAGACAGCCCTGGGGTTTCTGCAAATCCTCATGGGGTGTGTTTTCATGGTCTCCCCTAGGGGCTAGCTCCGGCTTTTGCTGAAATCATTCAGTTTTGGGTCACCCATCCGCCTGGCTGCTTCATCCATGATTGCAGGGACCCAGGTGGGGTTTTCAATCATTAACTTCCACACCAAAAAACAAAAACCAAAAACACAGTATGACGCTCTCAGGGCATTAGTATAGCCCATGAAACAGTCTTCAAAATCTGGAATGTGGAGGGATTTAATGTGGCAACAACCCAAACCACTTGGAATTGCTCAGAGCTTCTCAGTCACTTCTGTGCACGCGTCCTCTCCTGCCTGTTGCTCGTCCACCTCCCCCACCCCATCTTCTCTACCTCAGTTCTCTGCTCCTCTACCGATACCAGCTGACGCTATACACAGGGAAAATTAGTTCTCTTTGTTCTCTTTCTTGTAACCCTGACTCCTGGCCCTTGCCCAGACCTGCCCTTGCTTATCAAGGTATAATTTTTCTAACAAGGATAATTTCCTACCGGCACGGAGCTGACATCAGGTAGAATGATGGCAGTTTCCACTCTCCATTCTGATTGTCAGCATCTGTGCCATAACTTTTTAAAAAATGTATATATGTTGAACACTTTCCCTGGTAGCTGCTAACAGAACATTGTTTTTTCTCCTGTTCCAGCTGTCAGCACTGATCAGCAGGGCCTTCTCTTCAATGCCCCATTCTCCCTGACCTATAACAAGTACAGCACAACTTTGAATTTATCATCCGCCACTCTCTTGCACCCTCAGATTCTAGTAGGAAAGAACTGAGAGAGTTGACCCCTATATGGTGTGTGCCCCTCTGGGCTACACAGACCCCCTTCATTGAATAAGAGATTGGGCCATTCGGGCTGACACCTCCATTCTCCTTGGGCACATCTCTACGCTGAAACAAAGCAGTAGGAGGTAAGCACAGTCTGTACCCTCCGGGAGCTGCCCATCCAGCCAGGGGAGATGAAGAAAACTCATTTCATGAAGTGAATCTGCCCTAAAACCTGCAGTGGCGCCTTATTTCACTCGGCATGAAACAGAGTTCTTACCGTAGCCTAAAGTCAGCCCTTCCTCAGCCTGACTTCATTTCCCTGCCACTCTGCTCTTGCTCATGGCTGCAATCCTTAGGCGAGGGCCATCCATCGCCCTGGCTGCGTTGTCCATGATTCACACTGGGATCTTTTCCAGCTGCTCTGACCTCTCTGCTGCTCCTTGTACATCTCTGCCTCAGCCTCTGCACCAGCCACTCAGTCTGTCTGGAAAACACACACACACACACACAAACACACACACAAAATATCTGCTGGGCTCATTGTAGCACCCCCTTGAAGTCTGAGCTCACAGTCTTATCTTTTATCTGGCCACCCTATTTAATACTGCAGCCCTCCTGCCTCCACCTCCTTCCAGCATCTCAGATCCCCTTTTCTTGCTGATTTTGTTCCCTTAGCACTCGCCACTCTGCCAGACGACATCAAACTTAGTCATTACGTTTGCTTTTTATCACCTGAATTCCTCTGCTGGAAGGTCAGTGATATAAGGACAGAACTTGTTTATTTTCTTCCCTGAGGTATCCCAGTGCACACTGACCGGCACTTAGTAGCTCTCAGTAAATATTTATTGAATATATGGATTAACTGGGTGAGTCTGTAAGATAGAGTGTGGTGACAAAGTCAGGGCCACAGAACTAGTCCAGGGAACAAAGTTGACGCCCTTGAACATCTTGAATGTAAATGTATACACAGGTGGACCACTGGCTGGGCTCAGAAACATGAGGCTCTTATCTGGGATGTTAGTATTTGACAGGTGTGGCCAGTGACTGAGTCATTCGCTGCTGCATTTTGAACGACAGGGACTGAGCGTCAGTCACAACTTGGTCACTGAGCAGATCCTGCTGGCTGGGGGCAAGAGATGAGGGGCAGCATCCAACATTAGAGAGCATAGGGTAAGAACACAAATTCCACAGCCAGGCTGTGGGATAAATGGAAAAGTGATCAGGCTTTCCCGCCCTCCCGCCATTGGTGTGATGACAGACACCTGTGGTCCTGCACGGTGCCTAAGTGGGCATGCGCACGTGGGCGCACCTGGGCTGAGACGCGGGCGGAGAAGGGCGGCGTCACGAGGACGCCAGCATACAGAGAGGAGGAAGAAAAGAGGAGCAGAAAGCGGGGAGAGAGAAAGGCAGAAGCAGCAACTGTAGTAGAAGCAGAGACGAGAGGGTAGAGAGCCCAGAGAGTGAAGATGTGCCTCCTAGCCCCCCGCACCCCTGCCTGCCGTGAACCTGGTCACCTCTGATAATAAAAGCCTGAGAAAGCCACCGTGGGCTCCAGGACTCCTCCTTTACCCGTCTACCAGAATCATCGGAAACCTGCCCCTTGCCCTTCCTGCACTGCACAGGCCTTCACGCCATGGGGCCATCACTAATTAGTTGTGTGACCTTGACTGGGTGCCACGAGGAGATCAGGCTATTGTGAAGATTAGCTGAGCTGATACTTACGTTAGAAAGTGCCTGTGCGTAACACGGCAATGCAGGCAGCTCCCGTGGAGTAAATAGTTCAGCTCTGGGCTTCCTCAGAACCTGGACCTGAATTTATCCTTGAGTCCTTTGCAGTGCCTACCTGGCACCTAGCTCAAATTGCTCCTTGGAAAATTATTCTTCACTGTATCCATTGCTTCTTTAAATGAGATACCAAAGGGCTTCATTGAAAATGCTGAAAAACTCTCGGTATTCACTCATTGTTAGCTCACAAGCCTCAGGCTAAGCCTCAGAGATGCCCCCTTCTTAGGCCCATGTGTTCGGGGCTGCCAGCACCTGCCTGGCCAGGGTGTGGATGGGGCTTGAGGTGGCTGTCATACCTGGGCCTGCCCTCAGGGACCTCCCAGTGAGGTGCATCTCAAAGACAAACAGACAGCAGGAGGAAACATGGTACAGAAACTTGTATACAAAGGGAACCCCCAGGAGGGCTAGACCAGGCTGGGCTGCTGAACTGGAGAATGGGAGAGGAATGGGGGTGAAAGGGGGGGGGAGGGTTGAGGGATGGCTCAGTCAGGAGGTTCCAGGTAGAATCCCATGGTGTAGACTCACGTGATTGAAACTCAGGAGAAAGGGGCTCGTGAAGCCAGAATTTGTCTCTTTAAAAATTTTCACAAATGCCTATTTTTCTTTCCATGAATAATCACCCAAGTCTGCAGGGTGGGACAGAGAATTAAGCACACCCTTCCTGGTTCCTCATGTGCACACTTGGTATGTGCGTTCCCAGGGGCCTCTCACAAGCCCTTGTGGCCCTGTTCTGGTGCAGACAAATCAACCTTCATGTGAGTGGCCCAGGAACTGGCAGCCTGGAGCCTGCCCTGCTCTGACGGTTCGGAGGAGGCAGGGGAGCTGTAGGTGGGGATGGGCACTGTGATTGGTGGCTGAGGAGCTGGGATTTCACCCCATAGGCAATGGGAGCTGCTGAATATACCGGAGTCCAGGAGTGATGTGAAGAAGGTACAGTGAGTCCATCAGGAAAGCTGATTGTGTGAGAGGTTGGACTGTGCTGAGCAGGGCCGCCTGAGCTGACAAGGTGTGACTGGTGGGGTCACTCCGCAGCCCTCTCCACAGCTGCCCAGATCTGAGCCCTGCTACTCCATTGCAGAGCTGCTGGTGCCTTCCCGAGGCCCCTAGTTCTCCTCACACTGGCTGATACTAGCAGCAACCAATTTTTCCAGCCATGGGGAAAAAACCCAGGAATCAGCCCTCCTGCTTCTGCTCCTCAGGAGTCTGGCCTGGGGATTTCTTTGCCCATGGTGCTTCTCTTGCCCTCTCTTCTGACTGCCCCATCTGGGTGGAAGTCAGAGGATGCCACAGGCAAAAAGTGCAGCCAGCTGAGCCTACCCGGCAGGCCCTAAATGAGAGGGGTAGGTGGAGGACTCCTGCCCTGTCTTAGAGAGTGAAGACGCCCACACCACCAAGGACGCCACCAAAGCCCCACTGAGAGGGTGGGACGATCCTTGGGCTCTTGCTAACTCCTACTCCCCGACACACACAGAGTGGCCCTCAGCTTGGCCCAGGGCCAGGTGTGTGGGGAGGGGCACTGATCTTCCAGCAGTAACAACACAGGTGACTGGTGTCAGAGCTCTTTCTCTAGTCTGGCTCCTCAACAACTCGTTGGGCGAGGTAGGCTGGCAAACATTGTCTTGGCTTACATGTGTGAAAACTGAGGCCCCGAGAGTTCATATGGCTTTCCAGGGCAACACAGCTATGAGGCTCAGGTGCGGGAACTCTGGCTCCTAAACACAGTAGACTTTTCCACTGTGCCATGCCCACCTCGCCCTCCGCCACCGTGGTGTGATTCACCTGGGGACAGCTGCAAAGGCACAGATGGGAACGAGTTAGCTCATCAAAGGGTGCTGAGGAAAGTGATCAGTTGTTTGACGGACGGGTGGATGTGTAGATGGGTGGAATTATTGAGTTTCTATCAGGCTCTCGGTTCTCTCTCCTAAATAATAAAGCACTGGGGAACAGGTGAAGCAACCCAGGCCAGCCCAGCTCACCCTCTCAGTCGCCTTCCCCTTCAGGGAACCCTCTGAATAGGAGGAGCCCAGTTCCCACCCAGGGCGAGGTTGAAACACTTATGGTTCCTATTTAAAGCCATACCTCATTCATCATTTCAGCACCAACCAACAATTAAACGTGATTCAATCAAGCACTGACAACTAATTTAAACCGGGCCTCGCACTTGGCCTGTCACTGGCTATTTAAAACTCTATCCTGGCCTCTGGGGCCCTTCGAAACCAGGACTGTTTGTCCTGCCAAGAGCAAAGCCCCGCCTGCTGCGGCCCAGGACATATGTAGTGTGTAGGGCTGGTCCTGGCGTCCCTATTCTCCTGTGTCCGGGGTCCCAAATATCCTGGTCTGCACAGGCCTGGGTGGCCCCCAGACAGGCCTGAGAGAGGGTTCTTGCAAGGGGTCAGGAGGCCAGGAGGAGGGCACAATGAGAAGCAAAGAAAATGCCAAAATCCCCTTAATGGCCAGATGTCTGGTGTTTTGTTGGCTTTATTCGGGCCATGCACAAATGGCCACCAGGGAGCATGGCCAGCATCAGAGCATGGGTTTGAGTCCTGCTTCTGCAACTGACTAGTCTTGTGACACTGGCAAGGTCTCTTGGCCTTTCTCAGCCTCACTTTACTCACCAGTGTAGTAAGAATACAAAAATCTCTCCTGACCATCTCCCTGGGTATTTAAGATTCCTTCCAATCTGGCCATCCTAACGAGTACTTGGAAAATGACAAAGCCTAAGACACAGATGCTATGAGTCAAGCAAGCTTGAGCTTGTCCTGGATCTGTTACTGTGGGGGCAGCATGGGATTATAATATCCATGACTGGCATACACATGATTCTCAAGGATTCCAGGAACACTCTAAGGTTCCCCAGGTGCAGAGTGTGACCCCTCGTGGGTGAGGACTCAGTCCAGATGGGTGTAATCAGGAAGGTCTTCCTGGAAGTGGTGACTTGAACTGAGATTTGACGGCTGCGTGAGACTCGAATAAGCCCAGAGTAGGAGGGAAGCCACAGTGGGTACAGCCCCTAGGAGCTGGCAGAGTGCCCCCATAGCAAATTTCCTGTTTCATCCTCACAACCACCTCCATGTTACAATGGGGCTGCTGAATTTAAATGATGCCACTAGAGAGATTAAGACAGCCAGGTACTATCTTGCAGCTCCTGGCGCCAGGTGTCTGGTCCTACTCTGCCCAACCCACAGAATGGGGCACAGCAAAGGTGGGAATGGGGAAACAGGAGAATGGGAAAGCCGAAGGCTCATTCTTCTAGGGTGCATATCCTCAAAGGAAGGAAAGTACAAAAGATGCAGTGTAGAGGCTGACATTATGCCTCAGTGAGGAGGGGTGCTGGCTCCATGCTGAGGAGCCTGGGAGGCTGCCAGTCACCCATCTTTGTCATGGAGGGGAGTATGAGCTGTCCTGACGGGGGCTGACTGGGGAGCAGGGTCCTTGTGTCTCTGGGTTTTCATGTGTGGGAGGAAACAATAACCTCTTCACTGGGCCCCTGGGGTTTGAGGAGCAGTGACATCACGTCTGAGGAGGGGAGAGCCAGGGACACAGGATGTGAGCAGCTCCCGGGGGACAGAGGAGCAGGGCCTTGAAAGCAGCTGCCTCCCTCCCTGAAGTCCCCCTCTGCCTCCGCCCCCGTGTCCCCCCTTCTCTAGGTTTTGGGCCACAGCCAGAACTGACTCTTCCAGGAATATTCAGAGGCCTCACACAGCCAGACGGCAAGCCCCTCCAGGGCAAGTCCGTAGTGTTGGGGAGTCAAGAGCTCGGCTTTGGAGCAGGACAGTGACTGAGGCAAACTTCCGGGCCCGCCACAGCCCCCGCTGTGTGATTTCAAGCCTGTCCCTTAAACCTCTGAGATTCTCCTGTTCAGTAAAGCTAAAAATAGGACCTATAGGTCGTCATGAAAATTAAATGAGTTCATTAGAGTAAGTGCTGACTAAAAATATCTTCATCCGTTGTGCCCAGAGGGCTGCACCGGTCCTGATCCAGAGCAGGGCACGCCCGCCCGTGACTGGGCGCCGGTCAGGGCAGCGGCCACAGCTCAGGTGAGAGGGAACTCTCTGGGCAGCAGTTACCTGGGGACCTCCCTCCCGTGAGGACTCAGGAAGATGGCATTCCTCGACCTCACTCTTCCCTGAGGGTCTCACACCCCTATCTTCTCAGAAAATCAGGGGCTCCCAGACCCTCCCAGGGTTGCCTGGGGGTCTGACTTCTGACTCCGAGGTGTTGGGAGGAGGCACCCAGGGGCGGGGTCTCCCTCCTCTGGCTGCAAGTTTGCAGCCAAACACTCGGGGTGGACGCTGGCTACAGAAGGGGACAGGGAGGAGCGGTCACCTAATCCGTGACCTGGCAGAAGATTAGAAAAGATATTATACATCTGTCTTGAGCTTTCTGTGAAGGGAGATTTTTAAAATATCCAATCTATCACAGATCCATACTTTTGTAAAACACAACCAAGAGAGGAATCGCTAGGGGAAAATGATCACGCACTTGGATACTGTGACAAAATCAAATTGCCCTAAATATGCGTATTCATTCTCGGTGTTAACGTTGGTCTCTTAAGGAACCGGTGACCTGCAGCTTGTACTAGAGGGCACCCCCGCTGCACTTGGAGCAACACTGAACGGAGGCTGGGGTCCCTCCGTGCTCCTCCTCCCTTACCTCCTTCTTGACTGATGGGAGAGGAGTTCTGTTTCGAACCCCCTACCATCTTCCCTGATCACCTCATTCTTCTCCAACAGTCCCCATTATAGTCTGTCTCATGACGGTGTGTTCTGACTACTTAAAATACTGTCCCACAAAAGTGAGTATAAATTCTGCACTTAACACAGACAGCAGGAGGGGCCCTGAGGCAGCAGCGCCTTCCCAGGGGCTGAGTGTGGACAGGGTGTCCGTCTCATCGGACATCAGCAACGGCTTCCACTTGGCACTAAAATGACAGCAGTTACTTTTCTTTTAAGCACCTAAAATCTGCCTGACCCTGAGCTCCATCAGCTAGGACAGTGCCTCGAGGTAGATGTTATTTTGCCCCATTTCAAGTGAGGTGTCTGGACTCCGGAGTTCCTAGAAGGAGCCCTGCCGGTGTGATGCAGCCTCTGAGGGTGTTGAAACAGCGCTGCAGAAGCCGCTGCGGACTGGCTCCAGAGCAGACTGCGTGGCTTTTTACAAACTACACTCTCCGCCCCTAGGGCCTAGATTCCCAAGACAGAATTCGAGGGTAAAAGTACACGTTTAAAAAAAATTAAAGGAAAAATGCAAAATGTTGACTTCATTGATAACCATATGAAGGACTAACTAGTGATTTCATTTTCTTTATACTTCTACACAGAGCACGTTACCTTTATAAATAGAAAAGCAACCAGCACTATTTGCAGAAAAGAGTCTTCCTGCCACTGCACCACCTCAACCAGCGCGTCCACTTCAACACTCTGGGGTTAGGCAGAAAGTGCTGGCATTTTGATCTCTTCTCCTCATTTGAGGGCAGGAAATAGCTATCCCCCCTGGGTTTCCTGCTGGAGATGGAGAAAAATTCTAGTTGAAGATGCAAGACAGGTATAAAAGCACAGGGCTCGAGAGGCCCTTTTGAGCAGCTCCTGCGTCGTAGTCTCGCCTCTCTCCACCTCTGCTCTGGGAGTCATTTCTGCCAGCACCATTGTGCCTTTGCCTCGCTGTCCTTCAGCCTGGACGCTTCATCCCTGTCACCCACCCCATTACTTAAGGAGCATCTTCAACCATCATCTTAGGTGTCTGTGTTCTACGAAGAGCTTCCCTGACACCCCAAACTGAGTGAAACTCCCAAAACGGAGTGAAACCCCTCTTGCGCACCCTTTCCCTCCCCTATGGTATGGCTCACAGAAGACTGACTGTGGCTCTCCAGCCGGCCTTTAAGTTCTGTGAGGGTTAGCGCTCTTCTCCTAGCCTGGCACACAGTAGGTACGCAACAAATGTTACCTGAATAAATGAAGGAACCCCGCCTCTGCAGTCCTGACGGCCAGATGTCACCCTGGGCAGTACCGGGTATCTGCCTCACCCACAGTCCCTTGGAGGAAAATTAACCCAAATACTCCCTTCTGCATAATGTTGTTATGGCTCATGCCATGCAATTGGCCAAGCCACCTCCTGCAACTGCTGTGGTGGATTAGACCACTGCAGAGGCCGGCAGGGAAGGCCACATAGGGGCCGGCAGGGAAGGCCACATAGGGGCCGGCAGGGAAGGCCACATAGGGGCCGGCAGGGAAGGCCACATAGGGGCCGGCAGGGAAAGGCCACATAGGGGCCGGCAGGGAAGACCCGCCTCTGCTTTACAGCGGTGCCCAGAGGTTCTGCCTGATACGGGGACTCGGTATGGGATGGTGGTGAGCAGGCCCAGCAGATAACTTGCTGGAAGAGGATCACTGCACTGAAGTGCTGTCCTGGATTTCACTCAGACTTTCTAGGCTGAGCCCCCATCCACCTTCCCATGCCTCAGGATGGAAGGCGTGTCCATCTGTCTTTGCCGTGAGTCATAACAGAGGATGACAGCCATGCTATAACTCTCCTTGGCTGCTCCTTTTGGCCACTCCTGTAGGGGCCCCTCCTTCTCAAGTCTCACAAGGAGGGATTGAGGGGTGGGGTGCTGCCTGTGCCAGGGTACTAGCCCAGGTGGTCTTGCACTTGGCATGGTCTGATGCCCATAGGGCCAAGTCTAGAGGGCACATCTGCAGTTGGTTGACGCTGCTTGGGGTCCTGCTAGCCTGTCTGCCCAGCTCCGCTGGCCTGGGGATTAAGGGGATAGGAAAATGTGACTGCCGCTCCTTCCACAGCATATCTTTTGACCGGGGGAGGGGGAACATTTGGCACACAGGCTCACTTGGGAGGGTGGAATGAGCTGCAAAGGGGAGACTGGGAGAGAAATAGGAACATGTTGCTGAAGTGGCAGAAAATGTATTTAGGAATTTAATACGGGTTTTGCTGGGGGCAGGGGTCCAGAAAGGGTGAGTGGGGGTAGGGGAAGCACTTCTAGGGTAAGGGAGGGTCAGCCATGCTTGTTGCGGTCAGTGTGCTTCCTGGGCAGCCCTCAGT
The DNA here is from genome assembly GCA_019455555.1 of Galemys pyrenaicus. Taxonomy (NCBI): domain Eukaryota; kingdom Metazoa; phylum Chordata; class Mammalia; order Eulipotyphla; family Talpidae; genus Galemys; species Galemys pyrenaicus. The sequence goes on along the minus strand of JAGFMF010012281.1, from coordinate 11,300,619 downwards.
AAGCTGGGACTTCTGCTAGGTTCCTCTTGTCCCCACCCGCCACCTTCACCACTCTTCCAGTATCTTCTCTTGGTTTCCTCTCCCCCTCTTCAGGGAACCAGTGCCCGCATCCTTCTGGAAGCCACATGTTCCTGTCTTTGAAGAATAAAGCAGATTTAAATGTTCTCAGCCCCATCAGACCATGTGTCACTGTGCCATGGCCACCCCAGAGCCTCCTGGCCAGGAGAGGGGCTGACGCACTCACCCACACCAAGGAGTGGAGTTGGCCGGGGGGAGAGCATGAGGAAGTGGGGAAAGATTTAAAAGAGTAATTCTACCAAAGAAATGAATCTCTTGGGGCCTCCCTCATGGTACAAGGGGTTAAGGCACAGCACTATGAAGCTATCTGCAGCTACTGTAGCACGTGTTCCATCCCAGCCAGGGAGGGGACACACATGGAGCAGCAGACCTTTCCCGCCTCACCCGCTGCTCCCCTCAGCAGTGTGTTTCAGTCAGTCTGCCTGTTCTGCTCCCCGCTCTGTCTCTGGTGAATCCTCTCACCCCCCCGCCCCACTTCTGACCTGAATCCCAGCTCTTGTATACATAAATAAATGAATCTTAAAGAAAAAAAAGAGAGAGAATAATCTTTTAGACTGGGATGGGCCAGCCAGTCAGGGACACAGTACAGGCTCCACTGAGAAGCCTCCTTCTTCACCCAAAGAAGTTGTTTCTCCCACTTAGTCTCTCTCTGACCTGGTCGGCACACCTTTGTCCATCTGTCTCTCTCTGACCTTCCCTCTGCACTCATCACCATGGACTTTGTAACCCACTTTGTAATCATCTCATGAAAAGGAAAAAGAAAAAGAAAAGGAAAACCTGGGGGTCCCCAAACACAGCTCTGGGGCCTGCCCGTGGCCTGCAATGGTCCTTGTTCGATCAGCATGGCCTGTGCAAGCAGACCCCCAAGGCCGTCCCACCGGACTCCTCTCTCAGGCCAGAGCACCATGTACGCACTGAAGGCACAGCCAAGCTAGGGAGAAAGTGGGACCCCACAGGGTCCACTCACGACCCACCTCCTCCCGAAGGGCCACCGTTACTGTTCCAGAACAAGCCTCCCCAGAGCCCGCAGTGCACATATCACCATGGTGTTTAGTGCTTGTGGCAGATCCAGCTGCTTGTCCCTCAGCAGTCACTCTCCTCTGTTGCCCCAGTAGTAGAGCTGCTGAATTTGAGTGGGGGATATAGGTGAGCGCTTGTTTTTCCCAGGCTAGATGTAGTCAGGTTCTAGTCAATGGTATAGACACAGAATGGCATATGTGACTTTTGAGTATTCATAAAAGGAGGGATGTTCTTTCCAACTCCTACCAGCTGGAATGTGAATTTGATGTCTGGAGCTCCAGCAGCCATTTGGGATGGCAGAGTAGCATGACGAATAGACACAAGACCCTGATCATCATGCAGCTGCCCTGCCACCCCTGGGCTATTGACATCTATGCTTTGTTTATCTGAAGGGATTTTAATTTCAATCTTATTAATTTGGGGTACTCTATCACTTTAGCCAAGCGTGGTCCTTCCTGGTAGGAAAACAGCCACCAACAAGTAAGTACTTATTGAGCATCTACTTTGTGCCAAGAACAGAACAAGACAGGATTTCTGAACCTGTTCTTTGTCATCTTTACAGCAACCTTAAGTGGGTGCTAATATTAATGATTAATTTGAGCCCTACGTCCCAAGTGGGTTTTGTTCATTCTACATTCTACATCCCTCCTGCTACATGGCAGACACTGGGCAAAGTGTCGCTGATTCAATAGGGAGTGAGACAAACTCCTTTCCTTCAAAATATGGACAGTCTGATGGGGGAAACATACACATAATGAAAATAACAATGTAATGTGATAATAATACTATATCATCATTTTAAGATTCCATCAATGGTAAGATACAGTTTTTTAATGTGCCATCAAGGAAAATAATACTGCCATTAAAGTGAGCCATGATCCATTAATAACAATCCCAAGTGACACATGAACCTGTCACACCAACCTCCCATTGCTTTGAAAATTTTTATTGTCTATTCCAAGAGATTTTACATTTTCTCTGGGCTTCTGTTACCTTGCTTCAGATGTGACAGGCCATCTTTTTAGACGTAGCTGAGTAATAAAATCTACAGAGCTTCCCCTATTTATATCTTCCTTTCCTGCCCCATAAAGCACGTGGCCGCTGCTTTAGAAGGAGCAAGACTCTGGTTATTACTCTGATGATGAAGAGCTGTTTCATTATCAAAGTTACATCCTGTCACTCTGTTTCATGTTCTTCCTCTCGACTCCACAAGTTTTCATTTCTTTGCTATAGCACAGCATTCTTTGAAAGCAGTCTGGATAAGAGTTAAACTCAATAAATAAGATACCTAAGAATGCACAGAATTCCACTGAAGACCTACAGCCAGGTCTGTGCCCTGCCAGCAGTGACAGCGCTGGGCACACTCAGGAATCCTGGCTACAGGGCATTGTTTTTTTTTTGTTTTGTTTTCTGGTGAGCACAGCTCTACCTCAGGAAACCATGATGAAAAAGACATCTATGTCTCCCAGAGAAGGGAGATGGGTGGGATGGGAGTGACTGCTTCACAAATACGGGGTTTTCTTTAGGATTGCTGACAATGCTCTGGAACTGGATACCAGTGAAGGCTGTCCACATGCTGCTGAATGCCACTAGGGTGTAAAATTATTAAAATGATGCATTTTGTGGATCAGGAGCAATTTTACCCCAATTAAAAAAAAGCATCATAGATTTGATAAAAATGGCAGCTGCTTTTACTTTAAAATCACTAAATTTCAAGCACCATTCTAACTATGTTACATAATGGAATATAGTCCCAACAACCCTATACCATTGCTAATAAAATCACCAGCCTCTGTCTGAGCGTGGGCATGTCACCGACTTAGGAAGGACTTTACAGCCACCTCATCACAGTCCTAGAATGTTCAGTCGGTTCTGACATAATTCTTCTTTTGAACATATAAATTTATTCCTATAGAATTGGTACTTTAGGAAATAATGTGAAAAAAAAATGCAGCTTTCACTTTAGCTCCTTATGATGTCCCTCTGAAGAAAGCTAGGATAAGCATTCCTGGTGAACTGAATGATACATTTGTGCCACGTGTTTGTGTATTTTAGATTCACAAACCAGGGACTGGAGGGTCTCAGCATTGGCTGTTCTTTAGAATCACCTGGGGTACTTTAAGAGATACTGACGCAGGGGCCTCCCTGGTGGCACAAGGGGTCAGGGCGCAGCACTATGAAGCATCCGCAGCCAATGCAGCATCAGTTCCATCCCAGGCCAGAGAGCTGACCCACATGAGTCAGCAGACCTCTCCTGCCTCACCCACTGCTCCCCTCAGCTGTGTATTTCAGTAGATCTGCCTGTTCTGCTCCCCTCTCTGTCTCTGGTGAATCCTCTCACCACCACTGCCTTCCCCCACCGCTTTTCTGGTCTGCACCCCAGCTCTTGTAATCAAAAATAAATCTTAAAAAAAAAACTAATGTGAGGTCCTATTCAAAGAGACTCCCAAATAATTGGTTTGAGGTTCTGTTTGGACATCAGACCAAAGCATCCCAAGGGATTCTAATATGCAGCCAGGGTAGAAAACCTCTCAAACAACCAAAGCAGCATGGCGTCTGTTTGAAAAGAAAAGTTCTAGAAGTGAAAGCAATTTTATTTTTAAAACTGCCAGGATGGGGTGAGGGTGTCAAATTTCTGCACCACCTTTGCCTGCCTCCAGCCACTGCCCCCACATTCTTCCAACTGCTCCCATAAAACCAAACTCCTGCTCAAAATGCTTCCTTCCCTTCCTGGAAAATTCTGTTCCCAGAAAACTCCCTCCTGACTGTGGGGGCAACTTGATCTTAGTGTTTTGCCATGCTTGTCAAAGAACTTTGATCCTCCAACATAATTCAGTTTTGCTCAAATATCACCAGATTGCAAGGAATTTTCCAGAAGGGTCTAAGGAACCCTCCCAAGGAGGCCACTGCAGCAGCAGAGGCAGAGTGGAACGCATTCTGGGCTTGGGAACCATGATGCCCCGGCCCAAGCTCAGACACTTCATTAACTGGCTTCCCCCTCTGGCTGGGCCTGAACTTCCGCATCTGTGAAACGGGAGTGGCCCAGGTGATCCCAAATTCCTCCTCACCCTGGCCCTCTGAGACTTTACAAGTTGCTCCAAGCTGCATACAACTGGCCTGAGTGCAGCTGCCCTGCAGGCTCCGCTTCCTGGGGCCTCGGCCAAGCCTGGGCTTCCTGCTGGTGAGCCAGGGGGACAAGGGGCCTTCTCAGAGCCTCCAGTGGTTTTCCTGGGGAGCAAGGTCTGGAGGCAGGGAGCCTGGCAGAGCTAAAACAAGGCTGCATCTGTGTCCAAGTTGAGGGAGGCGGTATGGGCCAGCCCGTGGGGACTCTAACTTGCCTCTGGATTTTTCCATGACCTTTCTCAGAGCCTTTCATTTGGGCATCAAATGACCCCTTAGCAGCCGAGACTGGTAAGGACAGTTAGCTCCATTTCACATAGGAGATGGCTGAAGAGCTGGTACAGGGAGGCAAGGAGATGCTGGAGATATCACAGCATGATGACCATCTACTGTTCTGCCATGTAACCTTCTCAAACCTCAGTTTTCTCACCTAAAAAAAGTGATACTCATCTTGCTCTGGTAGCCCTGCCTATGCTCTGTGGAAAGAAAGGCTCAGGGACACCAGAGATTTGGGCACCAGGTAGGACAAGAGAAAATCAGTGCAAAGGCAAAGCCCTTAGAGAGTCCTAATAAGCCATGTAGTGTTCCAGAACTTTCCATGCTTTATCTCCTAACATCTTCACAACAGTTGGGCATCCTTTGCCTCATTTTGCAGAGCTCAGTGGTCAAACAACTTCTTCCATATTCCTGTGCTGCCGCCAAAGGGGGTTTAGCTCTGAAGAGATAAGAGGCAAGTTCTGATAGCAAGTTCTGTGCTATTCCCTCCCTCCCCATGGAAAAATGGCAGTAGGCCATGGTCAGACCTGGGGGCAGGTCAGGAAACCAGGGAAGGGAAATCACTGAGTTGGAGAAGTTTATGCTTTTAAATCATCCCCTCCCTCAAACCACAGGGATTTTTTTTTTTTTCTTTTGACAGAGAAATTTATAGGGATTAAAGAGTTAGATACTTTTTAAAACCTAGGAAAATTAGGCTAGAGACTTAAACATTCATCAAATGTCTGGAGGAAGAGTATCTTTTTATTAAACTTGGAAATCATCAAAGAAATCACAAAGGAAACATTAGCAGAAAAATGTGAATTTTCTGTATTTGAAAAAATGACTGAGCAGGGGCAAGCAGAGAGAAATCGTGGTGGCAAATAGGAAGATCAAAGATACGTTTTCATTTATTTATACTCCCTAAAAAGTCCTGAGGAAGTTATATTATGTAAAGAGCTCATACAAATTGATAATCTAAAAACACACACCCTTATCTATAAATAGGCAACGGGCAGGGAGAAGCAGTTCACATAAAGTAAACTGTAACTAGTAATCAGAGTTACACAAATATGTCCAAACTTGCTAACCGCCAAAGAAACACAAAATTAAATAGAAAAGTCATTTCAGTTGACACTCAGTGTTCAAGGTGAAACACCTAACATTCAACCTTACAACTCTAAGGAAGATAAACAGTGATGTAGTTGTTGAAAACTATACAGACGCTTACTCTCTATGACAGAGTCATTTTACTACTAGGGATTTATGCCAAAGATTCTAAAATTGTAGAGTTGGGTACCCAAAGATGCTCAACTCGGAATTTAAAACAAAATAAAAGCTGAAAATTGAAAAGTACTTAAATGCCCGAAAGCAGAAAAAATGGTTAAAGTCTTCCCTACCCACTCAACAGAGCAAAAGGCAGCTGTGATAAAAGAAGTTCACAAAGACTGATGGCAAACAAAAACACTTATAACAAAGTGTTAAGTTTAAAAAGCAAGGTATATAGAAAGGCTGTGTGGAAAAAAATAGATAGAAACAAACATGAGAAAGGCAGACCTGCTCTCAATACATGCAGGGCTGCAAGTGGAGAGAAACTTAACGACTGCTTAAATATTGAATAATTAAACAACCCTCATTTATTAAATATGTATGGAATTGATTGAATAATTCATAATTTAAATTAATATAAATTAAATATATTACATTTTAATTAAAAATTGTTGAATATTAAATATTCAAACTAACAAATTGTCAAATAGAATGTGAAATATCTTCCTACCTGCAATAAGACATTTAAATGACCCCTAGAGCAACCACTAAGAAAATAACAAGTATAGCTCAAAACAAATTAAAGTGATGTGCTAGGAGAAGAGCTAACACAGAAGGCAGTAAAGGAGAAGCAAAGGAACAAAAACAAATAGCAAAATGATAGAGGTAAACCTGAACTTGTCAATAATTACTGTTATGGGGCCTCCCTGGTGGTGCAGGGATTAAGTTTCTTCATAAAGAAACTATCTGGAGCCACTGCAGCACAAGTTTGATTCCCAGCCAGGGAGGGAATCCGCTGCTCCCCTCCCCAGTGGATTTCACTCAGTCTGCCTGTTCTGCTTCCTGCTCTGTCTCTGGTGAATCCTCTCACCTCCTGGCGACTCTGGCCTGTACCCCAGCTCTTGTATGCATAAATAAGTAAATCTTTAAGTTAAAAAATAATAATTACTATTATGAACTGAATGTTTAACCCCCCGCCCAAAATTCGTGATGAATCCCTAACCCCCTGTATGATGGCATTTGGGGGTAGGGATCCCCATGGTACGATTAGTAGTTTTATTATTTTTTAATTTTTTTGATTTATTGATCGTTTACATAACTATGTAATTCGGGGAGTAAATCTTCACCCCCACTCCCTGTGAGCACGTGCTTCTTTCACCCTCCACCAAAGCTCCAGTGCCAATAACCTTCGTCCTCCCTCCCCTCTAGGAACCAGTATATTTTTTCAGAGTCTAAGAATTCTTTTTACTGTGCTTTGCTGGTTTGTTTTCTTTAGTTATTTATATTTCAGAAGTGAGTGAAACCATCCAGTAACTGTCTTTCACTTTCCACTTTCTGGCTTATTTTATTTCACAAAATCATCTCTAGGTCCAGCCACATTATGAAATTAGTATCTTGATAAGAAGAGAAAGAGAGTGGCTTGGTCTCTCTGCCCTGTGAGGACAAAGCAAGAGGCTGCAATCTCCAAGCCAGGATTGCTGCCACCAGGCACCAAACCCGCCAACCTCGGGTCTCTGGACTTCTGTGTCTCCAGAACTGTGAAAATTGAACCATCTACTCGTTAAGCCATCCATTATACAGTATTTTGCTATAGCATCCCAAGCTGACAAAAACAATTACACTGAATCATAGCAGGATTATTCATAATAGTTCCAAACTAGAAATAACCCAAATGTCCATCAACTGGTGAATGGCTAAATGGAATACTAGCCAGCAATGAAAAAGAAATGAACTACTGATCTCTGCTATACATGGATGAATTTCAAAAATTTGATGCCTAGTGAAAGAAGCCAGACATAAAAAAAAATACGTATTGTATAAACCCTGTCCAAAACAGGCAAATCTAGGGTGGCTGGCCAGGTCTGGCAATGTAATAGGAACTGACTGCAGAGATTTACTTTGTTTTATTTGTTTATTTTGGAGAAGTTGATGGGAATGTTCTAAAACTTAAGTATTATAATGGTTATAATGATGTACAATACTGTACATTTCCTGAAAAAACTTAAGTATTATAATGGTTATAATGATGTACAATACTGTACATTTCCTGAAAAAACATTGAATAAAGCACTTAAAATGAATGAAATTTATGGTATGCAAATTACACCTCAATAAAAGTTTAATACACACAAGTTAAAAGAAAGAAGTTGTACTGCAAGCAATACACTCAATAAAGTGAAAAGACAACCCACAAGATGGGGTAAATATTTGCAAGTCATATATCTGATAAGGGACTGGTGTCCAGAATATATGTGACTCATAATTCAGTAATAAAGATAAAGAGCCCAATATAAAATGAACAAAGGATCAAAACAGATAATTCTCCAAAGGTGATGAGCAAATAGCCAATGAGTACTTGAAAAGATGCTCAATATCATTTGCACTATGGAAATGCAAATCAAAATCACGAGATACCACTTGCGAGCCACTAAGATGGATATGAGCAGAGAAACAGGTACACATGTGCAGCAAGGAAGAAGCACTCTGCTGGAAGAAATGTAAGACCATATAGTTGCTTTGAAAAACAATTTGGTAGTTCCTCAAGTTCTTAAACATACAGTTTCCACACAACCCAGAAATTCTACTTCAGTAGACACTCAAGAGATCTGAAAGCAGATGGCCAGAAAAAGCCCTGGGCATGAATGGACATAACTGCAATATTCCTAACAGCCCAAAGTGCAAACAACCCAAATATCCATCAGCTGATGAATGCACGAAACAGTGTGGTGTGATGTCACTCTATCACCGCTGCTTTCCTGGAGTATCATTCACAATAAAAAGGAATGAAGTACTGACATATGCTTCACTCTGGGTGAACCCATAAAACATTGCTCTGTGCAGTAGCCAGTCACAAAAGACCAGGTATTGATCAGGAACATCTCTAGAGAGAGGAAGTAGCCTGGGCCCGGGGGTTTGGAGGACGATGAGGAGTGACTGCTAACAAGTACAGGGTTTCTTTTGTGAGTGACAAAAATGTTCTAAATTTTTTCTGATTGCAGTAATGGTACAGAACTCCGTTAATGTACTACAAACTATTGAATTGTACTTCAATAGTTTAAATGGGTGAACTTTAAATAGGTCAACTATATGGTATACGAATTATATCTCAGAAGGGTATGTAGACAAAACAAAACAGCAATATTCCTAACAGCCCCAAAGTGCAAAGGACCCAAATATCCATCAACTGATGAATGGATAAAACAGTGTGGTGTCACTGACACTCTATCACTGCTGCTTTCCTGGAATCCTCACGTCACTGTTTTCTTGGCATCTCAGTTCTTTCCAGAATGGTCCTTGGGCCCTTATTACTGCACCCCACCACCTGACGCATGGTCAGGCATTGGAAGGAACAGTGGGCAAAGGGCAAAGTCCTTCAGGCTCTTTGGGCTGCAATAGCCATGGCTTTCCATCTGGATCTGTTTTCTCACTCATTCAATACATAGGTTTCACTAATTCATTAAAACTGACATTGCCAAGAGCTTGCCAGGCACCAGCACATAGAGCTGGGGATACAGCTGTGAGTGAGGGGGTGTTGCTGCTGGAGTTACTGTTGGAGCAGGTGGGAGGAGGCAAAAATGTACATTACAGAAAGCTGTAACTCCTTGGGAAACAAGGCAGCTTCTCTCTCCCATTGCTCTCTCGGCCTCATGCTGGGAGGCTGCTATAGGTTGCAAGTGACTGGGTGCATTCATGGCTCGGTCCTTGAATACCTCAACCCAAATCACAGACATTTGGGCCCCCAGTGAGTGCTCCCACAGTGGGAGACAGGAGTCTGAAGGCATCTACCCACTCACACTTATTCATTCAACTAGTCGTTGAAGCAGATTGTACTAGTTAAACTTTTTTGTGGGGGAGGGGAAGGAGACAGTAATGGAAGCCTAATTTAAACCGGTTTCGGCATAAAGGGAAATTTGTTAACTAAAATAACAAAAAAGTACAAGAGTGGCTTGATCCAGATGTGCAGAGCCATCACATCACCAAGGGATCCCTCTCAGTCCCACTTTCCTCTGGTTGGCTCCATTCTCCAGGGCTTTCCCCCAGGGAGGCAGACTGGCTGCTGGAAGCACCAGAATATCAGCTTTTATTTCCACACCGAACAGACAATGAAATTTTCCTTTGTAGTCCAACTTCTTTCTTCAAGGCTCCCTCTGCTTCTTTCCCGCAAAGCCCTGTCTGGGCTCCTACTAGACTGCTGAGTCTAAGCTGAGCCTCGACCAGTCGCTGCAGTCAGGTGATGAGATGTGCTGAAGCAGGGCCCACAGGTGGGTGGGTCAGCGCTGTCCAAGGCACCAGGGCTGACAGCAGGAGGAGGGGTAGTGCCCAAAGGAACAGGGAGCTGTTACCAGAAGCCAGAACAGGTGTCATAAAATAACAAAACTGGCATCCCCGCCTCCCTCGATAAGGCGCTTGTCATTCACTGTCACATACAGATAGAATGTGAGGGGAGGGAACAGGGGCTTAAAATGCAGCGGAAAGTCAGGAGGTGGGGGATTGTGTTCCCATTCAGGGAATCAAGGATCACCTCAGGAGGAGGAGCTTGTGAACTTGACGTTGTAGGATGAGTGGCAGTTTTCATATGAGAAGAGGCACTCCAGGAGGGGAGAACTATATGATCACAGGACGGGGGATGTGGACTGAAAAGGGGAAAGTTCATGGCCACACATGGAGCCAGGAAGAGGAGGTGTGGCCTATGTGCAGGGAGGCAAGGAGGTCAGTTCCCAGAGGGCCTCCGATGCCTTGGAAGCCAGGAGAAGAGCCTAGATGGCATCCTAGAAAAGGTAGGAAGCCCTGCAGGTAGTGATCATGGTGATGATATCATCTTGGACATGAACCTGGATTAATTTAACTTACAAAGGGAAAGAAATGCAGCACGGTTGAAAGATTCCAGAAATGGTCTGTGCAAAAAACATAGATAATCAGAATTTTGTACTCCCACCCAATGTAGCATGTCCAAGATGAGGTCAGTTAGCTCTGCCTTCCCCACATGTTTGCTCTGCCCTGTCCTAGGGAATGCACTCATCTGCAACCCCAAGATGCTGAACTCCTCCCTCCCCCACATCCTCCACAGCTCCCATCCACAAATCCCATCCACAAACATCCTCCTGGATGCTTCCTGCATGTGCTTGTCCTGTTCCTCTGTCACAGTTTACTTCTCAGGCCAGCCTCACCTCACAACAGCCTCCTAACTGGCCTCCCTGTCCCCTCCGATGGCCATACAACAGCCAGTCATTTACTTAAATTACAGCCAGCTGGGGACTTCCCACTGCCCAACCCCCGGGGGGATGTGGTCTCAATCTGACATCTTCCTCCAAGCCATTCTGAGCTGCTTTCAGTCCACCGAATGCAGGGGGTATAGCTCAGTGGTGGAGCATTTGACTGCAGTTCGCCGAATGCAGCATGATCTCCCCTCTCCGGACCTTTGCACGCACTGCTGCCTCTGCTCGCTCCTGTGTCCCCGTGTTCCTGGCGTGGGAGCTGGAGCACTGCTGCTGGGGGGTGTTGAGGCTCGGAACAGAGGAAGTAGTGGAGGGGGGGTTGCAAGGAGGGGAACTGGGAGCTCCCTGTGAGGGTACATTCCTTGCCTGCCACGCACTCGTGCTCTGCTGGGAACAGCACCCCTTCTGTGGAGCTCTCCCCACAGTCTGATCTGATGGGGGCCGCCATCCAAATGGTCAGCCTCCTCTCCCAGTGATGGCTCCTGAGGAGGCTCACGAGAGCCAGGCTGGTCAGGCTCCTTCTGGAAGTTTTCGAACTAGAGTATGGAGAGATGGCCTCTTCCTTTTTGATTGTGGGCTTGACAAGGTAAGATTTTGCTGCCAGAGCTCAGTGGAGTCCTGTTCTGCCAGGTGCCCAGAGCCTGTGGGGAAAGGTGACTTGAGAGAAATGGAAACAACGGCCGAGGGAGAGGGCCGGATGAAGCGCGCACGTGGCTTCCAACTCCCAGGGCGCCGTTCTTAGGGCGGCGCTTCTCAGACTGTGGGTAAGGGCCACGTCTTTGTGCCCAGTCCACTGTGACCAAATGCATTTTTTAAATCTGAATTTTGTGCTCCTGTTTATTAAACTTAATACTAGTTTGTCTGGCATAAATTTTACAAATTCTTGATTTCTGTACTCACCTCATCATAGACCATGTCAAGCAGCCCTACACTTGGGGTAGCCCTGCCCTAGAGGCCGCAGTTCACATATGGGGGCCCCAGTTCTGCATTCCAGTCTGCAGGAGGGGAAAACTGTAAACAGGTTCTAGTCAGCCGTTGATCTGGTCTTCCCTGTTGCTGGCATCTCCGCCTTCTACAAAGTGGGTGGTCTTTTTCTCCATGCCACCAAATGAATATCATTTGAAGGGCCACAGAGAGTGTTCATTCTTTGAAGCATTTCCAACAGGATAAATCTTATGCATCAGATCCCCCATGCAGATCACACCATCTTTACCAAGAGATCAATATGTTATCTGTTAGAGAGATTTGCTTCTTGCTGATTTTACCATCACCACACTGGTAGATCAATTCATTTGCAACTTCAGCCTTGGGTAACCATGCAAGAAGGTAAGGCTCACAGAAATTGCACACATACCCTTCATCTCATTTCTTCAGTAAAACATCATCACCCTTACCTGCAAGGCAGGAAAACAATCTGTACTTGGGTGGACTGGTTCCACTACTAGAAAGTTCCATAACTAAAAAGAAAAAGGCAAAAGATGGCTCATGGGAGACCATGTTTCCGGCACACATCTCCAAGAGCCACCAGGACGCTGCCTCTAGGGTTGTCTCTATAGTTGGAGATGATGGAGCAACCCCTCCCCCACCAATCCATGATTTCACTTTTCTTTTCGTGGTTTCCGTTACCAGTCAACTGCAGCCCCAAAATGTCATGTACAATAAAATATAAGCCAAAGCGACCACATTCTCACAACTTTTATACCACATATTCTTATCATTGTATTTTATTATTGTTCTCTGTGTCTGCTTTATAAACGTTATGATAGATTGGTACAACTGAGAAAATACATAGTGTATATATAGAATTCAGTACTACCACTGGCTTCAGGCATCCCCTGAGGGTCTTGGGCGTACCCTTCGAGGAGGATGAAGGGGGCTATTGTAATTTGTTACAGCAGCCCTAGTAAAATAATATGGACACACAGCTCAAAAATGTAGCTTCTGGGTAGGAGGATGCATTGGCAAGGCCATTTCCCCAGAAGGCTGTGCAGCCACATGGCCGGGAGAGTGAAGAACCTGCTCCCTGCAGAATAAGCAGAGTGGGTGAACTCTGCCCTCCCCCTCTGAGGCCTAGAGAGCTGCCAGCAAGAGGGCTTGAATCTCCCACTCCTGCTCCTCTTCATGAACACGTAGCGCTTTCGAGAGGTCTCAAGAGTAAAAGGATGGAGCAAAGTAAAACAGGTATTTTAGAGGAGCTCATAATATGTTCCAGGGAAGTATTGTTTTGTTGTTTGTCTCTGAAGGCTGCAGCATCCTGAGCATTGTCTTACAGGCTGAGGGAAGAATTAAGGGGAGAAGAGACATGGAGACCCAGTTGCTAGCGCTAACCACCCAACACCATGTTTCTGTTCATGCAAATCAGTGTCGTGGGAGACTGGGACTGACAGACGCCTTTGAGTTGAGTCCTCCACTTTATGGATCAAGAATCAGAGGATAGCGAGAAGGTGACTTACCCAGCACCCCACAGCTCCTTGCTCCTGACATCCAATTCCATTCTCCAGGGCTTCTTGCTATGCCCTAAACAAACACAACTCTCTCTTTTTTTTAAAGCTACATTTATCCAGGTCTTGACAAGCTGTAAAATATCTCTTCTATGTTCTTGCTTGTTTTTTCATGGACACAGTGGCTTAGGAACCCCATGTTCCTGCCAAGTGCAGTCAAGGAATGGGGAGCAGCCACTTGCCTGAGCAGGCAGGAAAGGATGCATTGGAAGCGATGCTGGTGCCTGGAAGATGGCGGCACACCCACCTGCGTGCACCTCCCTCACTAGCTCTGCAGCCCCCTCCTGACTCTGCAGCCCTCAGGCCTGTTGTACTTTCCTCTACCTCCTGTGGAGAGTTCCTGGAGTCTTGGTTCCCTCACCCCCTTGCCCGCCCGCCCTCCCGTGTGGTTCTAAGTTCAATTCTGGCAACAGAGGCACTCACAAAAGACTCAGAAGGCGGAAGACTAAAGACAAGAGAAGCCCTCCTTCTCTGAATCAGTGTGGGTGTCTAGAGGTTGACCCGCCTCCAGGCAAGTTCCTGCAAGTTACTCACTTTGGTGTTGCCGGCAGCTGGGATGAGGCTGATGTTGTCTGGGCAGTCCTGGCCCTTGCTGATTTGGGGTGGTCTGGGGGTGGCTGCTGCTACTTTCCCTCACCCAGTCCTTCCATCAGGCCTCTACATCCTATGTATGAAAACCTTGAGAATTGGGGTATCTAGAGTGGCTTCTCTTTCTCTGACCAAACCCCAACTGGAACAGATAAAGAAACTAATTGATATGAGGAAAATCCTTCCAAAAGGTAGAAGATTATATATGAAGAGATTTTATATAAAAATCTAGAGATATCGAAAGTAAAAGGAAGGAGCAAACTAGAGTAAGTGTTTAAGAGGATTATGAGATCCAGGGAAGTATTGCTTAGTTGGTGGTTTACCTCTGAGTGTTACTTTTCTATAAAGAGAATCTCCTATAAAAACATATCTGCCCTGATCTGTTGTTTGCTGGGCTTATTTTTCTCTGTTTGTTAGGTAAGAGCCATCTTGGGGGTGACCTTGGACCCACAAAGGTAACAGCAGCTCTGACCTGGGAGGTGCATCCATGGCAGGAGAGCCCCTGTGGCATGTCCCTGCCCCTCACCACAGAGATCAGAGAGGGCCGGGGTCAAGGGCAAGAATGGCCTTCCCTCTGCTGAAACATGGAGAGGCCACAAAAAGCCAGAAAGAAGAGTAAAGAGCGACCTGTCTGAGCACGGACTTTCTATCTTATAAATGCAACAGTGAAAAAAAGCTCAAATTACCTGATATTTATTAAGAGTGGGAATAAATGTTAATTAAGTACAGCTAATCTTTCAAGATAAATTGCAGTTGATACTTTGGATAAACTGGAGGGGCTTAACCAAGGCAAACAAACCGGCAAACACAATAAAAATAACTCTCAGACTCTTAAAAATGTGCTGGTGGCTAAAGGGCGGCCCAGTGGGTAGGTGAGGTCGACTGATCGTGTGACGGCAGGTGACGGAAGCATAACACAAATTGAGGTGTCAAGCTGGACTCCCGAAATTCTATGGCAGTATAAACAAATGGAGAATCAATAAGATTTGATTTAAAAAAATAATCCAAGTATTTGCTGTCTTTCACCAACACATTTATATATCCTGCCTGCAGTTTATCACGTGTTATCCTGTTTAATCTCACCGACAATACCAAAGTTAGGACAACATAAGCCCAGTTTCAACCACAGAAACCTGAGGTTCAAAGAACTTCGAGGGGTCTGACTCCTAAACCACATCATTCTGCAATTCTTACCAGAAAGGAGAAAGGAAGAGAGGAAAGAGAAAAGCAACAGAGGAGGAAATGAGAGAGACAAAGAAATGAGCAGAGATGCATGTGTAAGCAGAGAGGAGAGGGGAAGCCAAGGGTTTTGCAAAGCTGGAGCCACTCTTCTCCCTATCACTCTATCTTTTTCATCACAAAGAGTCAAGTAACCTCTGTTCACAGCTCCTCAACTGTTCCTATCCTCTGGCTGTGTGAGAATCCAGTGAGAGCAGGAAGAACCACAACACTCCACAGGCACAGAAGTCTTTGGCTGCCCCAGGCATGCTCAGAGCACTGTTAGCCTGGAGAGTAGACAACTCAAGCCAAGGGCAGCCCAGGCCCTGGGTTAGTGAAGGTGTGAGTCAGGTTTGCCTTTGCACCATTGGTGAAATGGCTAAAAGTTGTCTTGGATATTCTTCCACCTCTCCTTCCAGAACCTTCTCTAAGTACCCTATAGCCCACCCCCAAAGTCCTATGCCTTCCAGCTACCATCCAGGCTTACCTTCATGGAAGGTATTGATCCTCACCTATTTCTGTGCCTGTGAAGAAGGATCTCAGTTGACAAGGCAGGACAGCACCCTGGCCATGGTCCCTCTCTAGGTAAATGTAAGATCAGGCCAGCTGGGGAGGACCAAAGGGGGTGAGAGCTGGTCATTATCTCCTGATACCCTGGATTCCCAGAGCACAGGCAAGGCCTTCACTTAAAGTGAAACCAGCCCTTTATTCCTTCAGGGAGGAAACCAAGGGTCAGAAGAGTGAAGGCAGGAGTCTGCACACTCACCCGGAACCTAGTACCCTTCCCGCTGGCAGCCAGGCCTCCCAGCCCAGCACCCAGCCAGCGACGCACATGTGATTACAATTACCGTGGGTTTGGCCTGTGCCCAGCCACACCACCCGCACACCCAGGCCTGGTCTCCGGCCAAGTTTCCATCTCAGTAGAAAAATGAAAAGGTTCAAGGGATACATGTTAATCCCAAACACACAAGTGGGAAGGAGTGGGGTGAGGGGTGAGGGCCAGCTGGAATCTCTCAGGGCAGTGTCAATGCACCCAGAGCTCCTGGGGTCTGCCCAGGAGGCAGTGTGCCCCTAACCAGCAGAGAATAGGCCGTGTGCCCGCGAGGGGACCAGGAAGGCTCATCTGCCGGGCACTGTGGTTCAATGCCCATCTCAGGACCCACTGTGGCGATAGACCCTACTGGTTCCTGGGCCCAAGATGGAACTCGATGCAGAGACTTGGCCAGTCACCCTGTAACAGGGTGGTCCCAGGAAAAGGGGAAGTTCCAAAAATCCTGGTTCCGCCCTAAGTGGGTGGAGCTGAGGAGGATAAGATTTCTGGAGAGAAGAGAGGAGGAAGAAAGGAAGATGGAGAACAGCAAGGAGACCTGGAGGAGGCACGTGGAGCAGAGGGACATGTGAAGAAACTG
>JAGFMF010012281.1:11237112-11283681 GCA_019455555.1 Galemys pyrenaicus | reverse complement strand
AAAGGTTTTATGTGTTTGTCTTAATGCGGCGGATGGCAGAACCCATTCAGAGAGGGCAGGCTTGGGAGTTCTGGGTGCTCCTCTCCCTGCCCTGTAACAACCCCACAGCAGCAACCCCTCTTCCCTTGACACCTTTCTATGCTAAGCATTTTTCACAGCCCTGGTGCTCCTATCCTTTCTGTCAGCATCGCCAGTCCAGTCATAGATAAGGAAACTGAAGCACAGAGATGACTGACCAGAAACCAAGCAGCCACAGAGAGGAGGAAAATGGGCTAGAACACGGGCATCTGGGCAGCCAGTCTGGCCAACAGCCCCTCTTCCCTTGTGCGGCCCTCGGGCAGCCTGGGTACAACTAGGTCTCTCCCACTTTCTCCTACTCAATGCTCATGCCAAGTCTAAAGATTTACTTTTCTAACCACCTGGCTTCATCCTCCCAACATCTGTGTGTGGCCCCAATGGGGTCCCAAATCCCATCCTGACTGCCAAGTTGTACCCCCTCTAATATTGACATCTCACAACCTCCAGTCTTCTGGAAGTGTTTTCCCAGTCCTTCCACCCTCAAAATGAAGGTTCCTCGTCTTCTCTCACAACTGGAGTAACCCCAGTAGCATCCCCTCCCCAAGTTTGCTCAACTCCCAGGAACTCCCATCTGCAAACTGTAGATTCTGGCCTCAGGGAGGCAGGATGTTTGTTTTTTGCCCTGTGATATATCTGTAACCCTTTAAAGGGTTTATAACAGGTTCTAAGCCCATTCTATTGCCTTTGAAAGCAAAGGAGTTAATATTTTGTTGGAACTTCACTTACACCTTGTGATATGCTAAAACCCCTGTGTAATACAGCAGCCATCAGTTAAATATCAACTGTCAGGTGGGGATGGGCTAAGATCCCTTAGGGAACAATGGGATTTGGGGTTGCTGATGCCCCTGAGGGCATAAAATTCCTCAGAGAATAAAGTCTGCCTTAGCTAAATGTGCTGATTTACACCACCTTCTAGACTGCCTGAGGACAGCCCAGGGCCTGTAGCCAGGCATCTAAGCAAAGGGGCAAGGTCTGGAGTGCAGCTTCTTGCTGACTCGAAGATTTATAGGCTTCCTGGACTGGCCAACCAGCCTGGTTCTGAGGCCAACAGCTGGGACAAGAGGTTGGTCAAGATTTTCTCAGAGGCTTTGCAAACAGCTGGGCCCTTGGGAAAATGCCTTTGAAACAGCAAGGTGTTATCTGGTCTTCCATCTCCTCCAGAGTCAAAGCCGAAGCAGGGGCATTCGCCTAACCGAAGCAGGGGCTGGAGTGGAGGGGGTAGGATGGGGGACCAGAATGTGGAAATGAAGCATTATTCTCAAAAGGTCATCTCTTTCTTTTTTTCCTGCTTTCAAAAGGCCCAAATGTTCGCTTTGTGCTTAAGCCAATCTTGCTTCAAAAGAATGAAGAAAGAAAAAGATGTTCTTCCAGGCCTAATTATAAAAACCGTAAGTCTGGAAAAAGGAGAAAACTAACCCCTAGTTCAGCCTCCACAAGGTACACGCCAGAACCAGGGCGGGTGCTGGTGTATGACTAACCTGTTGCGGGAACTCCACTAGCCACCCTGGGGGTCCCCCATCTCAAGACTTGCCCTCCTTCCCTGTGTATTTACAGCCCCGCTGCCTTGCAGTCCCCAAGGAAATGAAAAATGGCCAAGGGACTAGAAGAACTAATGATGTGGGTCCTTCTGGAATCACAGGGTAAAGTAGATTGAGGGTCTCTGTCACCCCAGGACACTCAGTCCTAAGACCTGCATTGTTCCATGAAAGGGCAATCGCAGCACCAGGGCAGCCCGCAGAACTTCGTGGGTCCCTCCTTCAGGAACGAGGTCTGAGCAGTGCGCCCAGCAGCGGTTGTCTTCCTCAGCAGATGGAGTCAGTCTTCTGGGCTTGCCCTGACCAAGAAAAGCAGAGTGTATGTCCTCAACTGAGGTTTAAAAAAGCACTGGTGGGGGAAGTTGGAGAATAGATAAAGCACCTCATTCTCTCCCTCTTTCCCCTGTCAAAACTACAAATGTTGGCTTCCCTAAGCTGAGGTGGGGCTGCACTGGTGGGGTTCAGGAGTGGCTGGTCTCTGAGAGCCCCTTCAGTTCTAATAAGCTCAGCACTCTGACACCCACCCCGGGGTACCCGCATCACCCCAGGATAACTTCTCCTCCTTGTACACCCGTGGCAGCTCCCAGCCCTGGCTGCTCAAGATGACATTTTCTAAACACTGGAGACAGAGATAAGAAACAGAGGGGGAGGGAGAGGCCTGGGAGCTGGAGACAGGCCCAGGGAGAAAGCAGGCTTCCTGCCGAGGGAGGAGGAGGCACCCAGACCCTCCAGAGAAAGGACATGATGGGGAGGAGCCAGTAGCCGGCGCCCCACTGCTGAGTCAAGGTCCTGCTCAACTCCAGAGGCTGAGCCCTGGACGGGCCAGCTGCTCAGTGTCAAAACCCACTCTCCTCCAGGCGGCCCAAGCATGGGCACTGCCCCAGGGCCACAGCTCCTGCAGACCTGCCGGGAAGGGGGAATGGGAAAGCGAATGAAGCACTGTGTACTGTGTTCCCAGGCTGGATAAGGCCTGGCACGTGGCTTTGGGGCACTCCATAAATAGCTCGGAAAGAAGGACTCGCTGTATTACTCTCTCTGGAGTGAACTGGGTGTTAAGCTGGAACAAATTCCCCAGGGATGGAATTTCAGAGGCAGAAGGGACAACCAGGAAGCCCCCCGGCAGAAGCAAAGTCAGAGGAGCTTGGGTAGGGGTAGGTGGGCTGCATGAGGGATTCGGAAGAGCAGCGCTCTGAAACTGCCGGGGCGTTTTCAGGAAAGCTGTCCAACGACAACAACATTAACAGGCACTCTGGTACACAGAGCGGGGGCTCTTCCAGCACGGGCTTCAGAAAGTGATTTCGGGGTTACCTCCAGATCTTAGAAACGTAGACTAACCATTACAGCCCAACCTGCTTTCCTGTATCCCTGAAACCCTGGAAGCCCTGCAAGAGGAGAGTTTGTAGGTTCTGGGTCAAATACTCATTAAATCCTTACCCCCTCGAGCTCCCCCCTCCAAAACCAAACACACCACCCCCACTAAGATGGCACATTTTGAGGGAGAGTTTCATACGCCACATTCCTGGGTCTGTTTCCCTCTCAGCCTGGATAGAGTGAAATACAGCACCTGGCCACTTCCCAGCTCGGCAGTGCTGCTATCTCTGGGCAAAAACCCTGAAAGAAACCTCAGCTCAAGCCAAGGAAAACATGAGTCAAGTCTGGCTAGGCCAGGTGGCTTCCTTCTCCCCACCCTCCATCCTCCTCACCTCCTAGAGCCAATGAGCTATTTGGGTAACCCCAAGAACCCTTTTCCAACACTGCCTACAGCCAGCCTGTGCATTCAGCAGGATTCCAGAAACTTGGCCTGGCTATGGGTTGCTAGCTCCCCATGGGGTACCCACCTCCACCGTTTGCCTTCTGCCTGCCCTGGTCATCCCGGAGCAGGAAACCCTTTTGGGGAGGGGTGACTGTCTTCAGAGAGGAACCCCACCCACCCCCTGCCAGAAGCAGCACGGAGTTCCTTTTCTACAGATCAAGGAAGATATCTCATGACCTCATGCCATCTCCGCCAAGGCCTCTAGTCTCCCTCAGGCCTAAGCTCGTGCTGAATGTTGACAATTCCTCCTGTTTGGGGAGCTGTTTCTGCTGGGCCTTGTAAAAATACCACCCACTCTGTGGCTTCTGGCTCAACTGCTTCCCCACTTTCTCTTCTACAAATGCAGAGCCCCAGAGACTCACACTCTGTTTAGTGTGTCAGTGTCCACTCTAGTTCAGCGTTGATTTTCAGCAGAAACAACAACACCAGTCATAATGGGAATCATGTATGAGAGTCGATGTTTTCTACTAGCCACATTTAAAAACAGAAGTAAAAAAGAAACATGCATAATTGGTTTTATTGGTAGATTTTATTTAACTCATTCTACGTATATGAACCCAAATGAGTATGATCACTTCAACCTCTAATTAACATGAAAAAACTCTATCGATGAGCTATTTTTACACTTTCCTTCACACAGGGGTTGCCATAACAAATTCACCACAAACTGGGTGGCTTAAAATAGAACGTCTTCTCTCACAGTTCTGGCGTTTGGAAGTCCAAACCAGGTGTGGGCAGGGCGACGCTCCCTCCTAGGGAAGAGTCCCCCTTTGTCTCTTCCCAGCTTCTGTTAGTCACCAGCAACCCTTGCTGTCCCCAGGCTTGTAGCCATCTCTCTCTCTCGTCTACCCTCCCCTCACAGGGTCTTGCTCTCTCTCTCTGTCTCTGAATCTGCCTGAGAACTTCTTGCCAGTCCTTGGATTTAGGGCTCACCCTAACCAGTAAAATTTCATTTTAACCCAACCAATTATACCTGCGAAATCCTATTTCCAAGTAAGGTCACGCCAGTTTCCAGGTAGACATGAACTTTTTTTAGAGAGATACTATTTGAAAATATCAAATTCAACTTTGCCCAGTCAGCAGGGTCCATGCCTACTCACCCATCAGATTTTTGCCTCCTGAGATTGCCTGTTCTTCCACTGTCTGGAGCTTTAGCTTCATTTTGGTGGTACTGGGGTGTCAACAGTTCAGCGTGAGCTGATGTCCAAAGGAGAACGGAAGAACCTGGCTGGGACAAGAAGATGTCAGATGTCTTCCTTGACCTGTGAAAAGGAACCCCAAGCTGCTTCTGGCAGGAGTTGGTGTGTTTCTAAAAAGAAACAGATGAGATTCATTTTAATGACATTTATTTAACCCAATATATTCAAAATACCATCCTATCAACATACAATCAGTATACAAAGTTAACAACGAGCTATTTTACATTCTCGTTGCCATACCAAGTCTCAAAACCCCAGGCGGGTTTCACCCTTACAGCACATCTCAATTCACACTCGCCACCTTTAAGTGCTCCACAACCAGGTGTGGCCAGTGGCTACCCAACTGGACAGCACAGCTCCAAAGTCAGAAGAAAAGGGGTGAGGCAATGCTGTGGCAATGCTGGAGACACCCTGGGGAGGACGGTGGGACCCAATGGGTGGTATTACCCGATGACTTCCAAGCTTCCAGAGCCTTCCAGGGGCTTGCCTATCTTTCATCTGTCCTGATGATGGAGGGAGAGAGTCACGTGAGGCCGATTCACAGGTCTTCATGGCAAATCAGGATGATTTGTTCCTTCACAAGAGAAGCAACAACTGCATCCCTCTGGCCTGTAGTATCTCCCTTAGCCTGGACACAGTCCTTAGGGAGGCAGAGCGGAGGAGCCTGGAGTCAGAAACAGGGGTGCTCCCTGCTGAGAAAGGGGGATTGAAAATCTCAGGCAGCAGCACTGTGCAGCTTCCACCTCCCAGCAGACTCGGCCCTGATGGAAAGGGGCCAACCAAGCTCCCTCCACAGCATAAGCCACTGGGACCCACCATGGGTCTGGCTGTCTCCTGCCTGTCCCCACCACCACTGCTGCGCACCTGGCACCTCTAGACCGACATCGCTGGCTGCTTGTCATCCATCTTTCTGATCTAGGTTCTGTTCTTTTTCAGATGGCTTTGCCTCTGTCAACTCGGACACCTGTGTGACCATCAAGCTCTCAAAGAGCAACCTCATTCCCCAGCGAATGGGCTCTCTTACTTTGTTCCCCTGAAATGCCTGTAATTCTTCATTCTGCTGGCCCCTCTCAACAGCACCCGCGTGTTCCTGAGAGAACCAGACCTGGGAGCTGCGCCCAGACATGTCTTACTGCTCTGTCTCTCAGGCCCCCCGGCCCCAGGATGTGCTCTCTGGGGAGCAGAGCAGGGTCGCCCACCCCCTGCCCTGCCTGTCCTGGGGGCCCCTGACCACCATGCCTGAGCCCAAGGTGTGATGAAGGACCTCACACCTGCAGTGTAGCAAAAGTGTCACCTGGATAGAAAATTGAGCAGAGGGAAATGGAGAACACGTGCAGGGGCTGAGGAATCTCTGAAGTTAATTCAGAGTTACCATCAGTCTCTGGAGCTGAAAATGACATTGTGTACTCTCTTCCGCTCCTTTCCCCCAGCCCCCGCCACTTATCTCAAGAGCCTTCCAATTTTTTCTGCTATGCACAGACCTTACAAAAAGTGACTCAACCTTACATAAGAATCAGAGGGGCCCAGGAGCACGATGACTCACTGCCTTGAAATTTCCAGTGGGTTACACATGTCTTTTTAGATAATTAAAAAAAAAATTTTTAATGATTGTCCAAAAAGTTAGGTTGCGGGGATGATTGGGGTGAGGATCCTGCTTCAGGATCCAGGCAAGAAAGAAAGGGTGTGATGGACGGGATGGAAAAATCACAGGAGGGCACAGGCCTCAGAAGGTTCCAGTGAGAATCCAGTGCTCTCCTCTCAAGGCAATTCAAAGAAATTCCATGTCACGGATCACCTTATGTGGCAAGTGTCAGATTTCTGATTGGGGAGTTTCCCCCAATTTCCTTGTCACTGCAGCCTGGAAAGCTGCATAACGTGGCAGGGCTGTGCTTCCCAGCTCTGGATACACTAGAATACTCTGGAAGGCTTTGTAAAATGTTGCTGTCCAGGTTATACCCCAGACCAACTAAATCAGAACCTCTTTGGAGGGAGCATCTGTATTTTTCTAGGTTTTCCAGGTGATTTTTTTGTGCAGTCAATGATAAAAACCTGCTCGTTGGAATCTCTGGGGCCATTTTATTGATACCTGGTAGATAATTCCAGTTGCTGATACCACCCAGATGCTCAAAGAGGCATTAGCCATTCCCTCAAATTCCAGATAAAATCAGATATGGCTGTCCAGAAAGCACAAGTTTCCTACTTTACAGTCATGTTGCAAAAAACCCCCAAGAAAAACAGTTCCTTCCAGGGCAGATTGGTGCCCCAAAGAGCTAACCAGTGGGTGGCTCAGGGCAGGTGGGCCAGTGGGGGAGAAGGAGCCAGGAGTTCACAGGTAGGCCCAGATCTCCCCTGCCCAACACTAGGCCATCCCTCCCCCCCCATCAAGGTCTGGGGTCCAAGCCTATAGCAGTGCTCCTCCACCAGGTCAGTCCAGCCTAAACCACCCACAGCATTCTTAGCCACAGGATAAAATCACAGGCTGCATCCTGGCACTTAAGGTCATGCCCAGCCTTGTCCCATCATTCCTCTCCCTCTCCCTGATGCAGATGGACTCTGCCCCATTAGGCTGCCCCATCCTGCCCCAAATGGCCTACCCACTCCTGTACCAGAATTCCGTTCACACCAAAACATCTTTGACCTGCAAGATGAAGTCTTTAGGCTTCTCCTACAGAAAGTAAGTGCCCCTGGAAGAGAACCCCTTGTCAGCCCACAACTCATGGGGGATCTACTCACCTGCCCCCTTGCAGGCGCAGACAACAGATCCTTAGCTTCAAGGCGGAAGTTCCCGGCACGATTCATCCCACCAGCCTCACCCACAGGTTCCTAAAGTCTGGCCCTGGCATTTTGCGTGTGGCTGCTTGATGGGTGACTCTGGCTGACCATCACCCTCCCATTCACAAGCACTTTCTGCCCTCCCTACCTGTGCGTCAGAATTTAACCAACCTTCTAAGAGCTAAAGAAAGGTAGTGGACAACTCAGGGTACCTCCCTTTCCACGTTCAGTTACATACTATCTTTATGTCTAAAGGCAAGAGATTTCATCTTTCTGAGCTTCCATTTCTTTATCTACTAAATGGGATGATCAAAGCACTAGCCACATAGATTGGCTGTGAGGGTTAAATGAGGTGATATCACTTGACTCCACACTGGTCTATCAACACCCTGAAGGCAGATCCTTGCCTACTTATATGGGAGGGGGGGGGGTCCCTAGCCAGTGCCTGCTCCCAGGAGGAATTCAAGGAATGTGATGTATGAATAAGGCATGAGTTATTATCATTGCTACTGTTGTTGTTGTTCTTGTGGCATTCTTTATTAATACCTCCAGGTCAGTACCATAGGTGACAAGATCTACCAGGTGACCTAAAAGTCTGTCTCCAAGGACCTACAGCCAGTCAACTTTTCCATCCAAGGGTTAAATCATCACTGCAGTGGGACACCCAGGCTGAGGAGGGCCAGCCTTGTGCCCCACTTGGTTAAGGCACCCTGGAAATGCTTCAATTGAGCGCCCCAATCAGCCACTGCCTCCAATCTCGGCTCACTCCCGCCCTTGACAAGCAGACAACACCTCCCTTGCTGCAGCTCCAGACCAAGGTTTGCCTCTGGCAGCCACAACTTCAGCCCCACCAGTCTCTCTTTCCTGGGCTCCTTGCTGACCTTTCAGGGTGGGGGAGGAGAGGGGGGCAGGGAAAGGAAGTTGGTTACAGCTGATGGGTACTTGCGAGCCCACAATGTCCTGTTGACACCTAGAAAACCCATCTTAGGCAACATGGGCATGAAAATGCCAGGGTTAAGAGGACCTACTTCACGTATCTTAGTTCCAAAGAGACTGCAAAGGTTAATATGAGTCCAGATATTTGCATCCCAGCTGTCCCTGGGTCACCTGAACATGATGATGTCAGATTAAGTGGGAAATCTAAGACATAACCCCCATCTGACCAACAGGTGAGGACTCATTCTTCAAAAAGAGTAGTAAGGACAATCTAGGAGAGGACAAGGTCTTTCTACATTAATTTTTCCACAAAAGATTTTCATGTTGCAAGTATCTCCAACTTGTTTGCCTGTAGTCTTCAAAATGCAACCTGAAACTCAAGGCTTTACCAGAACCTTCTTTAACCTAATTCATATTTTCCTCCTGGGCTTGCTTTTTTGTTCCAGGACTGCCAATGGCAAGACTGAGATGATCTTGTCAATACAGTACTCTAGTTAACTCTTGTATTTGTAGCTGGAGTTTTCAAAGGATTATAAGCAATGTTATAGTTTGAATTGTGTCTCACCTCCAAAAAAAGAAATTCATGTTAAAGTCCTAACCCCCAGTATCCCTCAGAGTATGACTATATGGAGATATGGCCTTTATAGCAATGATGGATTGCGGTAAGACCATTAGGGTGGTCCCTAATTCAGTCTGCACAGATTCAGCCTGTACCTTGCTCCATAGGGGGAGTCACTGTGGGCAGCAGTAAAGCCAGTCCATTTCTCATCTCCCAGTTTCCTTGGAGATGATCTGACTTAAGCACTTGACCCCCAAGATAATAAACAGAAGTTTACTTGTTTAGGACACATTAGTAGTCAAATAGGGGATGCAGCCTGGGAGTTCTGTCAAGCAGAAATGGACTCCCTGACCACTGCCTGGCTATCAGCATCTCAGAGGCCGCAGGCACTGAGACTTGAAGATGTGTATGTGGGGGTGGGGATGTAGGCCTTTATATTCCTCTTTTTGACACCAGAAAGAGTTGAGAGCCCCACACAAACCAGTTCTTCTCCATGCCAAGAGCCCGGATGGGAGATACCCATGTGGGGTTGTTCCTCTCTTATCTCTTGAAAGCCAGAGAACTCCAACAGGCAGTAGCGAAGTTTTAGTTCCTAATCTCATATACATCACCAAGCATAAGACATTCCAAGGTAAAACTAGACAGTGGATGCTTAATAATCCACCAATATTGCCTAACATAAGTTTGCATATAAAATACTTCATAATTCTAATTAAGAGCACATACTGATACAAGGCACCCTTAAAATATGCGGTGAGAGACATTCACCAAACAGGCACTTTCTAGATCATTTTATGTCTGCCTGAGAGAAAAACACAGGGCCCATAATGAGACCTATCCACCACTGAAGGGGCAAAGTGAACCCCCCATCTTGCCACTAAGGGGTGACTTTCTATGTGAAAAACTAAAAGAGAGTGACACCTCAGGACCCAACAGGGCTATGGGGCCCACCAGCACAGGAGAGAAGACATCCTTCTACCATTCCTTTTTCAGAGAAGCAAGAAGGATCCTTTTAAATACCCTTCAGAGAAATGCAACACAAAGTGGCTTCAAGAATCTCACATAACAAAAATCACAAGGAAGACTGGCTGCTGCAGTGGTGGATCTAGCAGCTTAATGACATTACCAAGGAACCAGGTTCTTCTACCTCTGCTCTGCTCTCCTTGGTTGTTACCCTTGGGCTAGTCGCTAGATGCTTGCAATGGTTTCAGGCATAATATTCAGAAGCTTAAGAGACACCTTCCCTAGAAGTTCCTCTACTAAATTTCCCCTTCTGTTTCATTGGCCAGAATTGAGTCACATGCCAATGCATGAGCCAATCACAGGCAAGAGGACTGGGACAACCATGATTACCTGGAACCAATCAGGACCCGCCTTTTTGGACTGTGGGTGGGCCCAACGTGGACAAGTTGGGGAAAATGTATACTTAAACAAAATCAGGTCCTAGTAGTGAGGAAGAAGGTGAACCCCCAGCTTTAGCATGTAGCAGGGACCAAATACATATAGTCATTTTACTTTAAGTGATTTGCCAAAGGCCATAGCTCTAAGTAGCAAAGGTGGAACTCACATCTAGAGAGGGGACGAGAGTGTCTTGAGGATAGACTGTGTTTGGTTCACAGAGACCGTCCTGGACAGTCCCCATGATGAAGGTGCCTCCTTCTCTGGGAAACTGACTGTTTCGTCTTCCTTCAATACTTCCTCAGCAGAAGACACACCCCTCTGTTCCACGTGACCCTGTGTCCCACCTCTGTCAACATCCAGTCAGCTTGGCTATTACATGGCAACCACATTTTCCACCCGTTCTGTACAGAATAACTCCAAACATGTGACAGTTTTCCTCCTGCCTATATTTGATTTATGGCTATAATTACAAGCTTTCTTTCACACTGTCAGAGGGCCAACAGATATCTTTGGCAAGTTGAAGGCCGCCATTCCAGCTCTTCACTCAAATAGTTAACATGGAGGACCCTTCCTCCAACTTCTGATGCCAGTTCACCTCCCCTCACCTCCATCCCCACGTACCCACCACCCATTGGCTGGGTCTGGGCTGCCTGAGACAACTCCGGGTTGCTCGAGAAGTTGGTTGTTTTCTTTCAACAAAGATCCTGAAAAACAGGAGAGACTACTCTCCCCACTCAAAATCCACCAGGGAAGATTCAGAGAACACAGTCCAAAGTCAAGGGAGCGTGCTGTGTCTCCAGTAAGAGCCTTATTACATGCTTTAGAGGGGTCCAGTCTTTAAGAACAGACTTTAACTTTTGATTAGTACCCCAGCTTCATATCTACTCCTTTTTGCTGCACCTTCCTGAAAGAACCACTCTAGTGTTCCAGTCTCTGGGTGCAAATTCTGGCTCTACTTCTTGAACAAGCTTCTCGCCTCTCTTGTTCCTCCTCCCTTCTGTTAAATAGGGGTCATGGTAGCACCTGTCGCAATGGAACTATTATGAGCATTAAACGAAGCTGCCAGGGGTGTTTGGCATTAGTAAGTGCTCTCTGAATGAGTTTTTATAGTGATAATTATTTGTGTTTATTAATTTAACACTGAGCATCGAATACCACCATATACAAGCCCAATTATCTGCATATGTTTCCCCAGTCATCTTCATAACCGCCCTGGAAGACAACTTCTTCATCTCACACGGGAGCAAACCCAGGCCTGAGGAGCCAGGAATGTGTCCAAAGTCTCACAGCAGGAAGTGGGGAAATGGAGCTTGCCTCCCAGATCCAGCTGAGTCCAGCCTTGACACTTTTTCCACTACATCAACTGCCTTGCAAATCCAGTTCATCTGAAAAAGATTTTTTGAGGAACTTGGGAAACTGGAGAAACCTGAGATGTGGGAAAGGACTGTCACCCAAGTAAGACACAGGCCCACAACTGCAGAGGTCACCAGGCATCTTGGAACTCCTCTGAGAAGGTGGCGCTGCGGAACCCTGGTGTCCTCCCAGGCTTGTGGCTTTTGCTTTCTGCTACCTGATTCTCCATAGTGATCCTAGGAAACCTAGTAAAAAGAGGAATGCCACAGAGTCCCCACCTGGAAGCAGTCTGGGAAGAAAAAGCCCATCTGAAACTTACATAATACCATGAGGCAATGTTACTTCGATTTTTAAAAAATCAAGCATGTCAGGGCACAGGTTGCCCTCCCGAGGAAGATGTTCTCTCTATCCCTTCCCACTGCCCTCCTGAGTCAATTGAAGGATGTCTGTTGGCCCATTGGGCGAGTGGTTTAGTCTCTGTCCTGGAACAGCGGCTGTCTCCCCAGCCCTCCTGGTGGTGTCCAGAGAAGAAACTCCCAGAGATCAGTCTCCCTTAGAACAGACATTTGTCTGTGTGTTCCTCCCCCACTTGTTGCCAGTAACACTAGAGTCCCCTCCCTTGTGCCATCATCTTCTCTGCCCGAGGCTCACTCCACTCAGACAAGGTGAGCCCAGGTCTGTTGCCAGCAGGCCACCTGGCCACGCAGGCCCACACTTCCAGGTTCCCGCTGCCTCCTGGTGTTGGCCTCTGTTCGCCTGAGATTTGGGTGTGGACTTGACAGGGAGTGGCCTGTGGTCCAAAGCTGTGGGGCCTAACCAGCTGAGGAAAAGGGTGGTTCGATTCTGCTTCCTAGGTTTGAGGTCAAAGCCCCGGCTAGCAATAAATGAATAAAGTATCCTATTAATTTGCTTTACCTATTTTTTATTTTTGTTTTAGGGGGTGAAAAGTTAGAAGATTTGAATACTTTGGGTCCTCCCATCTAATATCCATCTTAGAGCCATCTCAGCCTCACCACAAGCTCTCGAGTAGCCGGTGGCACTTTCCTGTCCTGTAGCCCAAGGCAGGTCTGACAAACTGCCCGAGTGTCACATAGTGGACCAGAGCCTAGTTTCAGATCTTGCATATTTGGCGTGAGGATGTATGTGAAGACCAAGGCTCAGCAGGCCAGTGGGAATATGGAGTGGGTCCTCAGGAGGGAGGTTGAGGCCTGGGATGCAGATTTGGAAGCAGAGACTGAACTTGAGTCTGGTTCCCTGTGGGTGCAGGAGGGGGGTGGCTGGGACTCTGAAGAGAGAGGAGGGGAGGCCTCCGGGAACATGGTGTTCTCAGGAAACAGCAGTTCCTGTTGTAAATCTTGGCTCCTCGCCTCTAACAAACTTCCTGATTCTGACTGAACTGCATAGCCTCAGTGCTGGCACCTCCCCCTTGCCGAGCAGGAGGGGGACTTGCCTTTGCAAAGTTCTACTCTATGTGCTCTCTGTGCTGTAGGACACCCACCCTGACCCTTGGGGGGCGCACTGTGTTCCCGTGGTGCAGGTAAGCACCAGGAAATGAGGGGCAGAGACAGAGCCACCCCTCAGCTCACTGGACAGGACTGTACCTAAGAGCTCAGCTTGTTTAGCAAAGGAGCACAGTCCCTGGTCTTCCAGTTCCATCACTACTTCCTGGACGTGCCAGAGGACCTCAGTTCTTTGGGCCTCAGTTTCCTTGCCTATAAACGAGACCATTGGATCTCAGGATCCTCTTTCTACTAGAGATTCTAGAATTCCAATTTTGGAAGCAGTTATTGCTGCCTACATAGCTTGGTGGGTCTTTCTGGGTTGGTTTGCACTTGGGTGTACCACAAGCTCCCATGGTAAGAAAAGCAGGCAGACCTACCTGATTAGAGGTTTCTGCCATTCTAACAGCTGATCTCCTGACTCTAAATTAAATTCTACTCAACCAACATTGATGGGCCATGCTATGTGCTGACCACCCCTGAGCTCAAGGAACCTCCCTTCAGGAATTATTAGTCTAGCAGGAGGTACAAACAAAAGAACTTCAGTGAGGTAAGTGTTAGGAAAGGAAA
This sequence comes from Galemys pyrenaicus, assembly GCA_019455555.1. Lineage (NCBI taxonomy): Eukaryota > Metazoa > Chordata > Mammalia > Eulipotyphla > Talpidae > Galemys > Galemys pyrenaicus. The sequence goes on along the minus strand of JAGFMF010012281.1, from coordinate 11,269,966 downwards.
CAAATTACTGGATTAGGGAACGTTTCACAAAGGAGATGGTTTCTAAACTGGGTTTTGAAGAGTGAATAGGAGTTCAGCCAATCAAAGCACCAAAAAATTCTAGGCAGAGGGAAGAGAATGTGCAAAGGTATAAAATCACGAAACAGCGTGGCAAGACTGTGGGCCAAACTACAAATGTTTAGAATGGAATGAAATTAAAAAAGAGAGGAATTCCAAGGATGAAGCTGTGAGTGATGCAGCGTAGTGGGCCAACTAAAGAGTTTAACCTTTATCCTGAGGACCACAGGAAGCCATTGAAGGGTTTTGGATAGACTATGATACAAAGTTTTGTTTCTGAGAAAACACTGCAGTATGGTGGACAGATCAGGGGCAGATGGAGGAGAGAGTAGAGATAGTGTAAGCTATAGGGAGCTGTTGCCATTGCCCCCGGTAAGAAGCAAGGAGGGCTGGGGGAAGGTGTGGTGATAAGAATGGAAAGGAGGGCATGAAATGAATAATCACTCTGGAGAGAAGCAGCAGGAGCAGAGACTCAGTAATGGCAGGGAGGAAGAGGACTCACCAAGGAAGCAGTTAGGGGTATTTCATGTGATAGGTGGGTATCATTTTCCCACACCCAATGAAGCTAGCGACTCTCAAAGGAAACAAACTGCCTCCCACCACCTCCCCTGCATGCACCCTCCCTGGTGCTCTCCTGGTGGAAGAGCCAGTGGCCTCACCATGAGTTAAAACAGTTCTCTGGATCTGTCTCAGTGGCCCAGAGTGCTGGTTCCCATTACACTAGCAAAGGATGTGGTGAGCGATGGAAGTGCCGCACCCAGAATCCCCACAGTCCAGCAACTTCCCGACCCAAGGCTCTGCTCATTAGCCCAGAGATTCTCAACAGGGGCAACTTTGCCAAAGGCTGAGATGTTTTCGGCTGCTGTGACGGGTAGAGGACAGGGATGTGCCGAACTGCAGTGCCCCAGAGAGCCCCACCACAGTTACCAAGCACCCCCAAAGGTCAAGTGCGGAGCTTGAGAAAACTTTAGGCAGGGTGCCACAGGCGCCAGGCTCAGGGAGCCAGGAGAGGGTAGATGCTTGAGAAGGGTCCACAGCAATAAGAGAAATACTAATAACAGCAAGACCTAGAGTCTGGTCACCCACGTCCCCGAAGATGCTCAAGGGACTATGGGCAGCCTATGGCCCTCCAAGGGGCAGGACAAGGCCTGAAGCCTACCTCTCTGACCTCCTAGGCCAACCTGTTGTCCTGCCTGGCCCTCATCAGGCAACATGCAAGATTTCTACCTCTGATGTGATCCTTTGACCCATGGCCTTCCTCCCTGGGACACACCATTGGGCCCTCTCCCACCCCCCTCACTTCAGGAGAAGTTACGGCCTATTTCTCTTTCCTCTCCATCCCTTTCCCCCACACATACCCTCTCTCTTAGTCCTCACCTCGGCCCTGTGGGTATTGTGCTCCCACCCCAAAGCTGGCCCTACAAGGGCTACCTGTCCTTAGAGTATTGGCCCTGGGTGACCACCTCTGCGAGGGAGGGAGAGGGCCAGTCTTTAGACCACCCTTGGGGCCTTGACATCAAACCAATTTTTAGGCACTGGTTTTAAAGTAATCTTTAAAACAATTCTGTTATTTAGCACTTTCTTGACAAAGGGCTCACTTGTTCCTTGCAACATCTTGGCAGTTAGATTCGGCCAAGTTTAAGGCTACTCTTGTGACTGGCCCTGCCTGGGAGGCATGTGAAGCCCAAGCCACCTCTGGCACCTTGGTTCCTGCCTTCAGCAAATGAATCACGATGAAGGTTGGGAAACAGGAAAAAGAGGCATTCCATCCCCCTTTTCAGACCAGGGCTGCCCTGAAGGCATTGCCTGTGGCCACCTCAAAGGGGAAGATACCAGCTCCTGTAAGTAGGTTCCTGGGAGGGACAGACACACAGCCACAAATCTGGCCTGACACTGCGTCTCTGAACTGGCAGCTGCCCAGCGCCTAGAGATGAGGAGCGTGTGGCAGGACTCACACAGCGGCAGGTCCTCTTGGACGACTGGGCAAGCCTGCTTTCACCTCCTCTCACCCTTACAATGATTTTTACCTTGTAGCCATCACAGCCCTTCCAGGCCTCAGGGTCTCAGTCCCAAGGCTCCCTGGTACACAGGGTTTATTTCAGTAACTTAAACCCTCAGCAAGAAGGGTTCAAGAGCGATCTTCACTATGCGCGGAGGGCAAGGCTCAAACACAAATTATTTAGCCACTGGTGCCACCACTGCAGCCCCTACCACCATTGCTATTTCATCAAGCAACTGTCAAGGCCCCGGTCTCTGGCTACGGGAGAGGGTGATGCAGCTCCAGGTGCCCATGGTGTGGGAGCTCAGGTCCAGGTGCATCAGAATGCCCAGCCACTTCCTCACCCAGAATCGCAGGTGACCATGGGCTTGACGCTTGGTTATCTGGCTGCCCAGAACGTTGGAAGCCTGCTCTAGAATGCAGCAACAACTCTAAACTGAAATCTGCCCCCAATGGCAGTCTTTCCCCACACTTCCACCCCATGACAACTTGCAGTTCCCCTTGCCTAGGCATACACGTGTGCCTCTGGCTCTAGCAGCAGGGTGGCTCTGGCCCGCCCCATTTCCTTGGGCATCGCAGGGCCAGTGCGAATGCCTGGCAAACACTTGTGGCAAACACACTCTTTCTGGGACTTCTGAAATATATTTAAAGCACCTTAGGCACAGCTGGTGGGAATTAAGCCGCCAACAAGGACCAGAGCAGCCTTTCCCTGCAGTCTCCAACCAGGTGAGCAGGAAGGTGAGGGGAAGCCAGAGAGGGCAAAATAGGGAACATCAGGGGATCAGCGAGATCCCTGTGCCCGTGGTGGTGGTGGAAGGGACCCCAATGTCCAAGATCCCCTCTGACCTCTCAACTAGAAATTCCTTGGCACCAGCCCCATGCCCTGCCACCCCATCCCCATATGCCTAACCCCCAACATTCCCACCTCTCTTTGCACAACCAATGAATTCCTGAAAAGAGCCAGGAAATTGGGTTTTGGGAAATCACGCTCTGTTCTGAATGCCCAGCGGGGAATGCAGTGTTGAAATATATTTGTAAATCCTTTCGTGAATAACACACTCTCCCCCACACCATTGCACAGATCAGGTGAGTTGTTCTAGAACCCTCTTTCTACCTCCAAAATCAATAAGCTGCCCCCCTACGGGTTCACCTGGGTGAAGGTAGAGGCCAGGCTGGGGCGTCCTCCGTCTCAGAGGACACACGGGGAAAACAATGAGGGCATCATCTGCCCTCTTCCGGCAGGACCTCAGCCCCCGGCACTGTGAGTCACAGGCAGTGAGTCACCCCGCATTGTTTGTGGGATGCTCTGAGAGGAAGCGGCAGGCAGAAGATGACTTTTCTCATCATGCTCTAAGTTTATTAGTCTGTGTGTGCGTGTGCGTGTATGTGTGGTGCACGTGAGGCCATGCCTGCGTATGTGCGTGCGTATTTGCAAGCTCAGGCCCCGCCCTGAGTTCACAGGGACTGGCAGCATGCACCAAGTACCTGGAAATGACTCTTGAAACATCTGAGTTGAGAACTCCTGCCCTGTGATCCCAAGCTGTGTGTTAAAAATAACAGGGCTTGGACAGTATAGGCTTCAGTCTCTGGGATCAAGGCTCCTTGGTGGAGCGGAGTGTAGGGCCAGCACCGCACCCAGCCCACCCCCTTCTCCCAGGGGCCCACCCTCCACCCACATGCCCACTGTCTGCCCAGTGTGCTCCCAGCCCCCACATCTGGACACAGTTTACGAGATCAGGGCTGGGCACAGGACCCAGGAGGTGGGAATTGGGACCAAGAGCCAGTCTCAGTGCAAATGACCAGAAGCCACTGGGAAGTCACGTCCCCATTTTGTGGGCTGCAAGACAGAGAAGGCAGCTGCCACGAGAGAGAAACAGCAAATGCCCAGCAGATCCCAGAGGGGAGAGGTTTTCTGAAACACACAGCCCTTCCGTGTGCTGTCCCTGGTCCAATACCCACGCCACCCCACAGCCTGTCCTCAGCCTACGAGACCAGGTCAGGGGGCTCCGCCTCAGCTAGGCTTTACCTACCCACCCCCACCGTCACAAACAAGGTGCTACCTTCTTGCTCTGGGTCACCCCCTCTCTTCTTACCAGTCACACTGAGGTTGGTTTTGTTTGCTCCCAGACAAGGTTGGTTTTGTTTGCTTCTTAAAGGCAAGGGCTGGGGTTCATTTACCCTTGCACAGCCAGCACAGGGCTAGCAGATAAACGTGCTTCCTTAGACCATCAGGGCCCCTGTTGATCGCGATCCTTTCTGTTCTCTATCCGGTGACAAGAGAAGGATCTCTCCTGACTCTGTGGAAGCCCAGAACTGTAGTTAGTCTCCTCCAGATGTCTTTGCTGAGTGTCTCCTGGGGAAACTGAGGCAGGAAGCCTTCTGTTTTCTGACTGGGAACCCTGCAAGCAGAAGGGCTTGCCTCTGAATTGGTTGTGAAATGGCTACCGGTAAGCAGCACCTCTGCGGTTGGCTGCAGGAACCTCAGTTTAGGAATCAAGCGTGTCTTAAGCCCAGGATGAGGGTCTTCTAAGACTACCAAAACATTTTCTACACAAATGTGCTTACATAGAAGTTTTTTGAATATGACATCAAAGTGTACAGCCACTCTTATAATCTATTATTCAGCAATGTATTACCAACATGTTTTCATGTTAATAAATTTAAACTCAAAACTACTCATTACAAGTAAAATTTCTGCGGTAAAGATGTGTCAGAGTTAGAGGCTGGTGTTGGACATTCTGCTTGTCCTTCTTACACTGAAAACACTGAAAATGAATACTGTTGTCTATGCATCTTTTTTTTTTTTAAAGATTTATTTATTTATGCGTACAAGAGCTGGGGTTCAGGCCAGAGTCAGGGAGGTGAGAGGATTCACCAGAGACCGAGTGGGGAGCAGAACAGGCAGACTGACTGAAACACACTGCTGAGGGGAGCAGCGGGCAAGGCAGGAGAGGTCTGCTGTGCCATGTGGGTCCCCTCCCTGGCCGGGGATTGAACTTGAGCTGCTGTGTCACGGATGCTTCACAGAGTGTCATTCAACCCACTGTGCAACTGACAGTTCCCATCAGACAAGCCACTCTCAGAAGCACGCTGGACGAAAGGGTCAGCATTCGTTTAATAGCACTTTTCGATGCAGAACACCTAAGCGCTCTCCAAGAGAGAAAATGAATCTAAGAAACTGCCCCTCTCCAGCAGCCCAGGAGAGCACACACTTTCTCACCTGCCCAGCACTGGCCCCTATAGCCTTCACTCTAATAGTTTCAAAGCATCGGTCCGTCTTAAGTAATTGTTTCCTATTAATTTAAATAAAGCTTAAAATAGGAGAAAATCCAAACTCCCCAAGGTGGCACCCACAGCTAGTGAACAGCTTCTACCACGTTGTGGACATGAGGGTCTGTCACTCTCACATAACCCCACTCGTCTCCTCAAAGGGTGGGAGCCGGTGTTAGCGCAGGCCCTGCTAAATAGTAGAGTCATGGATTTTCTTTTCCTATCAGTACTTTATACCAATGCAAACTGCATTTATTTAAAACTTTTTAAAATAAAAAACATTTATGCCAAGATTTTAGAGAAGGGAAACAAGTCACCTTCAGTGTTTGCCAGTATCCCCAAACACGCAGGGTCTACAGGCTGTGGGCAGGAGGGAGCACAGCACCTCAGGAAATCCCATGGACTTCCACGGCCACAGTGGGAGACCGGAGCCAAGCTCACCCACAGCTGATATGCCCACCACAGGCTGCTGGCCTCTAAGATGTCCAGGGCTATTGCCAGCCTCTGTCCCCCTAGGCACCTGACCTCCCCACAACTCAGGGCTGTCTGCAGCAGACAGGCCCTCCCTCAACCAGCCAGGTCTGGAGAAACAAATGGAACCAACTGACTTCAGCGGCTGTGGCTAAACGGTCGGGTCTTCCAAGATAAGCAAAGGGAAGTCGAGGGAGTCAGGACTGCCGGCATCAACCAAGGAATCAGCAGTGATGGGGAGCCAGCCTAGGAACAGGTGACCTGGGAGCATCCGGGGCAGCAGTAGGCTGGTCTAAGAAAAGGGACTAAAACCAATGGATAGAATGGAAGGTGAGACAAGGGCTTCCCCACTACCCCCTTATTCACACACATATACCAGAACACACTCTTTCTGGGACTTCTGCAATATATTTAAAGCTAAGGGAAAATGCAGGATATATTGGATGGATGGACGGAGGGATGGATGGATGGATGGATGGACGGACGGACAGACGGACGGACAGATGGATGGACGGACAGGTAGCTAGATGCTTGACTAAACAAAGCAATGCATGCATATGCTGATAGATGTATAAATGAACTTGGTTCCCCAACATGATTCAAGATACATAAAGATGCTTCACACTCATTGAGCCCTTAGTCCCATTCTTGTGAGTTTGCTCTTAATGAAATAATTTAGAGGGAGAAAATTGCTCTGCAATTCAAAACAGGCTGCAGCAGCATAGCTTCTCACAGTAAAACCAGAACGGCCTGCAGGCCATGCAGGCCACCGCAGGGTAAGTGAATTAATCAGGCTGATGAGTAAATGATGGCAAAATGTTATATTAGGCTGACAGTATAAAACCAAGTAACCATATTCTGAAATATTAATAATATTTGTAGGAAAAGATTTAAAGTCTCTTGAGCTTTGTTAAAAATTGAGTGGAGAGGTATTTGGTGGAAGGAATTCTGCAGGCTCAGACATTGAAGGTGGCAAGCCCAGGCCCCTGTGTGTCCCCAGACACACCTCGCATGTGCCAATCCCTCACTTTTCACATCCCTGAAACGGGGCAGTAAGCAAACGCCATCTCCTGGGTGAGGGGTGCTGCTTTAGCTCTTCTGTCAGGGACTTTATGATCCCATGCTCAGGTCACATGTTAGTCAGTAATATGTATGCCAAACTAGTGAAATACAGTGGTGGGGGTAGAACTGTTACTCATGAGAATGCAAATTAAAATCAGTACAGTCTTTCACCCATATTGTATTGGCTAAACACCTACCAACCGATAAACAAAAAGCACATACAGAACATCCTCAGGGCCTGATTAAATGAAACCAAAACCCTGGCTTGGGCTGCCTGAGCGTTGCTGCCCACCTTGACCAGGCAGAACCGGGTCAGGGACATTAAAAGCAAACTTTGGGAGGGGCACGGTAGGGTAAGTGAATTCATGAGGCCACTAGCCTCTGTGGCTATCACTGGTGGCCTTGATCATGTTAATGCAGAAGGCGCTTGGGGAGCGGGACCCACGTGCCTGATTGTGGACACCTGTGGGCGCGTGCATGTTTAAGTGCACACACCTGCGCCTAGAGGCTGGGCTAAAAGCAGCAGCAGCAGCAGCAGCAGCAGCAGCAGCGGCAGGGAGAGGGGGATAAGTGGTGTGATTACAGGAGAGGGGAGGCCGGGAGACAATACAATAGAGAATGCCAGAGACAGCCCAGAGAAAAAGGACAAAAGATCCATGAAGCTGAGAGCCGTAGAGACCTCCTGAGCCCCTAGCCCCCCTGCCTGCCCTGTGCCTGGTTGCCCCACTACAGGCACCCAGAGACAGGGTCTCTGTTTTCCCCTGATCCCTGGGAATGGACTGATATATCCGGCTCACTGAGCTTGGGGGGCCTTCCATGTATGGACAACTGCATGGACGCTGGGCTGATAGCAGACACCTAAGGGTTTGCTCTGGGCCAGGGATTTTACAAGTTTTTTTTTTTTTTTTATATTAATGCAATGTAGCTTCATAGCAACCCACTGAGAGAGATCCTATTGTCCACGCCTTACAGATGGCGACACCAAGGCACAAAGCCTGAGATCTCTACCCAGCAGTTGCAGGTCTGTCTCTGGCTGCGTTCCAGAAGCTCTTTCAGGCGAGCAAACCTACTGGTTTATCTGCAGTTAGCCATTTTCTTCTGTTGAGTTTGATCTTTGCTGCACTGGCACAGTGCACTGGAGCCAGACCAACGCCGGGTACTCAGACCCATTCTCTTTCTTCCTGGGTTTCTGCCCTGCATCCCTCCAGGCCTTGAAGTTCTGAGTTCTGTACCCCGATCCTGGGAGGGAGACCTGCAATGCCAGCACTCCTTCCTCCAGGACTTGACTCCCAGGAGACCCCTCCAGGAAGGACCCTCCTGTTAGTGCAGAGCATCTGAGCCCTGACCTCCACCATGGGCAAAGAGCCTAGGAAAATGGTTGGAGCAGAGGAAGTAGCTTTGTGACCTGGATAACTTCTCCGACCCTCATTTCTTCATTTGTCAGTAGGAGGAATGATGTATATTTTATTTTGAGGAAGAACTACCTCGGAGGGTGGCAGATGAGGTGAGAAGTCTGCTTGGGGTGTCATAGGGGCCATTCAGCCCGACACTGGGAACCCCTTTTGCTTACTAAAGAGAGGACGAGGGCTTCTTGGCAAGTAAAGGGAACAGGCCAAAACTCCCCCAACAGGGTTATCATGAGCCCTAAGTCACAGCTGTTCAGAATTCAATTCACAAGTATTTGTTGGGGTATTTGTTGGGTATTTGTATTTGTATTTGTTGGGGTTCTGCACCAAAGAAGACCTGTGAGAAAGGGAGACTTGCCCCACCGCTCCCCCCTCACCCTGTGGAAATGGAAGCACAAGTCAGGAGGCTCAAACAAACCATCGCCCGCACCACCCGCTAGATAGCAGAGTCTGCACATTCACAACCTCCTCTACGGCTCACAGGAATTTCCCTTCGGTGCTGCCCCATAAGGTACAGCTTGGAAAATGGAGGGACAAGGGTGGGGTGGGTTGGGGGGGGGAGGAACTTATTATTGGGGGCTCGCTCCACTGAGTCAGTTGGCCTGGAAGTCCACTTCATAGCCTCTTTGTTACTCACTGACCAGACCATGACTTAATTTCCCTTGGGCAACGCCATCAGGCTGATGAGGAAGTGGGTGATGACTGTGACACAGAGTTTAAAAGCCTCAATTACCCTTCGTGACAGGAATGCAGGACATTTTTATGAAGAGAGAAATTTTTGCCTAATAAATCGCACTTGTAAGAAATCAGCTCGCACTACTGGTGGCCATGGTTACCTTTTCCACAGCCAAAGGGACTGCCCTGGGCCTCACACCTGCTCACTAAGCCCCAGGAAAGTGTTCTGCGGCGTGCTTGGGGGGTCAGCCAGCACAGGTAGCAGGAAGGCAGGGGCTCAGGGGTCTCTGTGGCCCTCTACCTTGGCAGCTGGCTGCTATCAACCGAGAGGGATGGAGACGGGGTCGGGATTTTAAAGGTCCTTTTCCCCAAATCCCAGAGATTCTGATATATAAGTAATTGGTTTGGGGTAGAGTAGGGTATGAAAAACTGGGAAACTGGGTTTGGATCAGTTGCAACTTCTGTTCCCTGAAACCCCACACCCCGCACCTGGGTCCCCTCCCTGGGTGGTCTCTGCCCAGTGCCCGAGTGATTCTGCTGTTCGGTGAAGGTACACCAAAACCCGCCTTGCCCATCAAGGAATCAACGGCAAGCTTTTAGCAATGGCAAGCTGGCGGTGGGGACAGAAATAGGACACAATTTCTGACTCAATTTCTTTCTCATATTTCTGAATACCCCCTCCTGACACCGTCCCGCCTACCCCCCACACACAGACAAAAGAGACCACCCTGGGGGGAGACCCAGCTGCAGGATGTGGTACCTCAAAGATCAGAAGTTACAACTGATAGAAGCCCAGAAATTAAATCAGTTCTGGTGCCCCCAAAGGCACAGTGACCTCACCCCTCTACTATCTTCACACATCACATATCCTCACGGTGGTCCTGCTTTCTTGTTCCACTGTCCTCCCACTCCATGTGCAGCAGACCCAGCTGCTCCAGGGTCCCCATATATCCAGTTACACACTTTTTTTTAAAAGATGTATTTATTTATGCATATGAGAGCTGGGGTACAGGCCAGAGTCGTGGGAAACGAGAGGATTCATCAGAGACAGAGTGGGGAGTAGAACAGGAAGATCGACTGAAACACACTGCTGAGGGGAGCAGGAGGCAAGGCAGGAGAGGTCTGCTGTGCCATGTGGGTCCCCTCCCTGGCCGGCAGCAGGGGTCGAACTGGTGCTACAGCGGTTGCGGTTTGCTTTATAGTGCGTTGCTTAATCCACTGTGCCACCAGGGAGACCAGAGTTACAAACATTGACTGATGTCCTCAGACACATACTGAGCACCTGGCTGTGCTGGACAGTGGGCTCGCAGGAAGCAGGGACACCAGAGTCAGCAAGTCTCCCTCCAGAACACAGCAACTTTTATCACTTAATGGATCCATTCATTTCATGAGCTGTGTAGGGTAAAGGAATTAATCAGGCTTTTTACACCATTAGCCTCTGTGCTATCACCTGCAGCCTTGATCACGTTACTGCAGAGAGCCCTTGGGAGCGGGGCACGGGGCACACGTGTCTGATTGTACACACCTGCAGCATGGGCGTGGGCTTGTGGACGTGTGCACACCTGAGCCTAGAGGCCAGGGATTTAAGAACCGTGTCCCTTGGAGATGAACATCAGCCACAGAAGGATGAGTGGCAGAACTACAGGAGAGGAGAGACCACGAGACAAGATGCCAGAGCGAGCCCAGAGAAAGCGTGTAAAGATTCATGGAGGGTCAGGAGGCTTCATTTCCTGCCTGCCTCCCTCTTGCCCAGCCTGGTGCCTGCCTCCTTGCACGCCAGCCTTCCTGCCCCGGTGTGCCTGTTAACCTGGTTTCAGCATTAAAGCCTGAAAAATCCACTGAGGGCTCCAGGACTCTCCTTTATCCCTTTGCCCAAAATCAGTGACCTGCCCTGTGTGTGCTGGCACTTCAGCTGCCTTTGGAGCATGAAAGCCAATGTCCAGCAGAACCTCCATTAATTCACATTCTTCCCATGAAATCGCAGGCAGATTCCACAGGATTCCAGTTACTCCTGGATGTTAGTAAATAATCCCATTTTCAATCATTGAAAAGTCTAGTTCAGTTGACTCTCAAAGCCCCAAACTCTTGCCCTATATAAAGCATCTCCCCTCCTCACTGCAGCCAGATCAGCCCTGAAGTGACTTGAACTGTGTCCCTGGATTCTCAGATGTGACTGGTGTTACTGGGGAGATGCTGCATGCTCCCCATGGACTTGATGACATCTCCTATCCCGCAACTGACAAGACAGCGTAAACCCTGTTCGACCTCACGTTGCTTGCATAATGTGCAGACTTCTGGGAGCTGTCGATATTGTTTGTTCTCTGATAAAGCATTGAAGGATATGAACTTTCAACAGAGTACAGCTTGTGTTCTCACATTCACATCTATTGTTCTCCCTACCTTTAATAATAATAAAAGTAATACATGATCATTGTTCTACCACTCACAGAACCCCGAGAAGCATTCCTTATTGCATTCAACACCTATTTGTCTAGTACCTTCCGTATACCTGAGATGGTTCTTGGCATCACGGCTATATCAAGCAACACATTAGACACAGACCCTGCGCTCAGATCTCACAGCTCACTTGGGCATCAGAGAAAAATTAACAATTAAGGGGCCTCCCTGGTGGCGCAGTGGGTTAAGCAACACACTGTGAAGCAAACCGCAGCCACTGCAGCATGAGTTCGATCCCTGCCGCCAGCCAGGGAGGGGACCCACATGTCGCAGCAGACCTCTCCTGCTGTGCCCGCTGCTCCCCTCAGCAGTATATTTTGGTCAATCTTCCTTTTCTGTTCCCTACTCTGTCTCTGGTGAATTCTCTCACACACCACGCCTCTGGCCTGTACCTCAGTTCTTGTATGCATAAATAAATAAATCTTGGAAAAAAGGAAAAAAGAAATGAACAATTAAGACATTATGTGAAACAGGAAGATGAAAAGCACCAGCCAGACTTGACCTCAAAGCAGATTTCCCTGATTCACACTCAGGACATGAATCTCCAGGATGGGCAGCATGACGGTCATTTAAAGCATTATATTGTGAACATTTCCCCACATCAACAACTATTTTTCAAAAGATGATTTTAGTATTTCAAAATGTAGATGAATCAGAAATATCTTAATCATGGAATCTTTAAAGCTGAAAGATTTCTGTGGGTGTGTGAAGTGGGTTGTAGAATTAGGAATTGGTGGGAACTGTGAATTGTGGGATTCCCCTCCTCCTGCGTGCACATCTTGGGAAGGGAAATTAAAACCCTGCGGGCCAAAGCTTTCTGTGGTGAGGTGCGCCACCCCCTCTCCAAGGGAAGTCCCTGAGAAGCCCTCCCTTCCTTGGAGGAGGAGGGCACAGAGACCCAGCCTGCTTGAGTTCCAGGCAGCCGTGGTCCCTGGGTTATTGGAGAAATTGTTCTCTTTTCAAAGCACCCAAGGTGGAAGGAATCAGCTGTGGAAGCTAACTTCTTCTCTTCTGAAAGGATGACACCGCACTCTTCGGAGCTGCCAGACCGTCCCTTTTACACCTTCTTAATTCAAAGGCTGAATTGGGCTCAAACTCCCTTTTCCTTCGCAGCAGCCAGACTGCTGCTGAATTTCAACTTTACTTAAACTTTGGAAGGGTCTAGTGTGTGTCTTTCAGTGGGAGAGGTTTTTTTCCTTCCTTTTAATCAGCTCATAAGTCAATAAGCAGCTTGGGCAATAAAGTTCATACTTGGAGAAACCAAAGACTAAATCGCCATCCGCGTTCACACCCAGGGTGGACGGGCTCAGCTTTCAAGAATTTACTGTTTATCTTGGAGAAAACTGAGAGCCTAACTGTGGCCAAGGGGAAGGGAATGAAAGGCCGCCTCAGCCCTGAGCTCTGCTTCTCCTGCAAACACCAAGCTGTGGGAGCGGAAGTCTTGGAGGCCGTGCGGGAACATCTGCGCAGGGCTGTCGGTGGGGAGGTTCAGAGGCTGTCTTTGCCCTCCACGTGCTGGCGTAAGGGAATTCATAAAGCACCCACTGGCGGCACCACCGCAGCCTTGCACGGTCGCCATCCCCAGGAGCTTCCCTTGTGGGTGTTTTCCAATTAAACTTTATGCTCTGGGCAGAAGCCTTGTGAGGCCCAGGGGATTAGTTCACTTCAACCACTCTGCCACCCACCCACCCGCTCCCCCACCCACTAGGGCTCGACACAGAGGCTCTGCTGTCATGAGACGGGGTAGGAGGAAGGGAAGTGGGAGGGCGGACATAAAAGTGTGGTTCCTGCCTGATTTAGAAGCTGCCTCCCACCCTTCCCATGTAGAGTCCACAGCAAGTCTGTGAAACAGGCACCAACTGTCCCCTCCCCCTTTCCAGAGGCGGTGACTGCGGCCACGGGAGTCATGAGGATCGGCCTGGTCTGAGGCTCCGCAGACTCTGCGGTCCACCCCCGGCTCCTCGGACGTGTTCAGAAATGCTCCCCAAATCCAGCCGTAGAACACCACCTCAGTCTATTCCCCAAGGCTTGGCAATAAATAAGCCAGTTTGATTCCTCTCTGGTGTGTTACAAAAAGACACCACTTGTAAAAGTGAAGTTTTCTCACCTCTGTTGCGATTTCTGCTTTCCCAGACTTTTTGAAGAAAATGGTGGCAGGAGATTTTCTCAGCTTTGGTAACATCTGGAAGGCTTGCTGAAATCAAACCTCAGGAATGAACGTCAGAATGGAAGCAATGGGGTGCAGGCACTGAGAGTCCCCCACCAGACCCCCTCAGGGTCTGCTCTTTCTATCTTCCCTGCTTTCCAGTTCCCGTCAATTCCCTGGCCTCTCTGGTCCCACCCCACTTACTCTGGGGTGGCCTGAGTCCCCTGGAAAGCCATCCTAGTGAGAGCGTGTTGGGGGGCATCCTTTCTCCTTGGATCAGCTGCAGCCAGGTGAGGATTTTCCAGAAGGCACTTGAATGAGGACAACAAGTCACGGGGTAATGCAGAAGTGAATAAAGGCTGAGCCTTCCCGAGGTCTCAGCACATGCTTTGGCAGATTCAGTCCGAGGGTCAGGGCCCCAGTGCCGCCTGCACCATCACAAGAGAGCCTCCCAAAGCAGTTCAGTCTGAGCAGTTGTGTTTTATTCCCCTCATCAGGTTCTGAAAGCTTTGTTGTTCTTAGTGTGTGTGCCGGCAGGGGGTGGGGGTGGGGGTTGTGATGTGCATGTTTTGCATGTGGACTTTCCAGAAGCGCTTTGATACAGGGAGAAATGATAAGTCAAGCCATCAGTTTGCCCTTGTAAAGGGCATGCACATTAAATTGCATCTACCATGACTGACAAGTGGAGAGAAAATATTTTGAATACATAAAGGCAGTCCTTTTAAAAACCTGACATTTCCATTCTAAATTGATAAAAGAAAATATTTCACAACTGACTCCACATTGTTTTCCACCAAATACCCGGTTGCATTGTGACCTTATTGGGATAACACTTTGCAGAAGTCCCATTGGGCAGTGAACTGGTCTGCATTTGACTGTCCGTGTCTCCAGCCTACCTCTTCCACCAAATGACAGACCCTCTCTCCCCAAGTGAGCAAGTCTCAAACCCTGGTATTTCGTGGCGAAGTGATTCATACAACTAGGATATCTGTGTCGTTGGAATATCTCACTTGATTGGACTGATTTGCATTCTTATCAGCTGATGTGGTATAGTAATTTGAAAACATTGAAATATTTGTGATTAAACAGAAAGGTACTAAAAGCCTTAAATGTTTAACAAATTGAAATTTACATTAAAATAAAAAGGTGCTAATTATGATGACTTTTAATTTTGAAAGAATAATTCATATTTACACTTAAATCATTTAATTTTTAAAATGAGGTTCTGTGTTTCCTTGCATAAAACACAGAATAAAATTTCCCTGGCTGGGGATTGAACTCAGACCTCAGTGGTGATAGCACTGAGACTTAATCTCTGTGCCACCAAGGCGGACCCTCATTAGGAAATATTTTTAATGCTTTTACTGCACAGGGGTTAAGATGACACAAGCGATATGACAGAGCCGTTTGTATAGACCATCACTCTTCAGCGACATCACAACTGCTGATTTCATGTTTGCATACATGCGAACATTCAGTTTACGTTCACATACATATTTTAGCTTCACTGTTATCATAAAGTCTTAACTTTCCCAAGTGGAGGAAGAGCCCAGTGGGAGATGACTGCTTGTGCTTATCAGCGCTGGTTCTCTGCTGCAACTTGGAACTTTGATCCATTCACCCAAAGACCGTAACTACTTTTTCTCTTCATTCTCAGTACACAGCGACGCTCCTGTGAAGTTATCCATGGCAATAAAGCATAGCATTCTGTCTGACACACAGTGGGCACTCAAAGAATGCTAGGGGTGCAATTCCCGTGCACATCAGTCAGGTCATTTTGTGTGTGACCTTGGAGAGTCTCCCTACCCACCAACACCCTTCCACCATTCTGCATGGCCTCCTGCTGGAGGAACAAAATAAAGCAACAATGACTCTGGAAAACCCACCTCTTGTGGTGTGGTGACCTTCATTCGAAGAGGTGTGGACCTGTACTCCTAAAACATATACAGTGTTGGAAACCAACGTTACCTCAATAAAAATAACTTTTAAGAGAATAAGAAATCCATATAGGTAAGGGAGGTGAGGAGGGCGCTTGAGCTTGGGTTTTCCAGGACCTAAATACAACTTAAAAAAAACCATGACCAAGAGCTGGGAAAGAACATTCCATGAGATGCTGCTGCCATCTAGTGGTGGACATGCAAATAGTGAATGTTGTATTAGAGATCCCAGGGCTTCAATAACCAGATTGATAATTAAAATCTCAAAAGCTAAAGTTGTTGGTCCCCAAAGAGTCATTACAGACAGAGTATCAACAAAAGCTGACTGATCTTCCTTCTGGGACCAAGCTCTTCCATGCACTGGAACCGGGGTGCTGGTGAACCGGGGTGCATAGGGAACAGGATGTGGAGTAATGGGGACTAGGATCTTATTTTAATACACAACGACTAGGCTCACATTTTTAAAAACACTTATTCTTTTGTGGATTATAATGATCCTATTATATGTTACTGTTACTATCACTGTCACTATCACTATTACTATTACTGTTGCTGTGATCCAATTACTGACCATGTGCAGCCTAGGCAAGGCTCTTATCCTCACCTCCACCCTCCCTTCCTGCATACACCTCCAGGGACTCAGCAACTTGAGTGGGGAAAAATTACACTTTTTTTTTTAATGAACTCAAACTGAAATTTAGCATTGTCTGTGATTATGAATTAGGCAACAAACCGTGATGATATTAGTGGAAATGGTGATCTCTTCATTTGTAGAAATCATAAAATAATTTCCTAGTACAGTACAATTGCTGTGGGTATCTCAGGTCATTGATTCATCACTCCTTTGAAATCACCTGGTTATTAGACCTGCTGTTAGGTCACGCTGATGTTAACTAAGATGTGAATAAATGATTAAACGGCTCACCCTTTAAATTACTTTGATACCTTTATCTCTTTTTTTTTTTAAAGGAAAGTTACTATTTTCTTTTCTTTTTTTTTTTTTAAAGATTTTATTTATTTATGCATACAAGCACTGGGGTACAGGCCAGAGGTGTGGGGGGGTGAGAGGATTCACCACAGAGAGCGGGAGCAGAACAGGCAGATCAATGGAAGTACACTGCTGAGGGGAGCAGCGGGCACAGCAGGAGAGGTCCGCCACACCATGTGGGTTCCCCCGCCCTGGCCGGCAGCAGGGATCGAACTCGCGCTGCAGTGGCTGCGATTTGCTTCATAGTGCATTGCTTAACCCACTGCGCCACCAGGGGAGGCCCGATACCTTTATCTCAATGCCATTGGCTTCTTTGAAATCTTTTCTTTTTTCAATTTAAGTATTTGAAAACATTCTGTCAAACAATCCCATGCACACAAAATGTTGTGGAGGCTCAGAGGAAGGACGGGTGACCCTGGGGTGGACTGTGAGAGGGCCACCCAGCGAAGGGGTCTTCGTCTTCTTTGCACCTTATTAAAAGCAACCACACAGAGAAATCTCAATACAGGGTCCATCTGGGAATCAGGGCCCGGCTTTGCCAACATGTAAACATGGGCAGTGTCCTGTGACTTCCCTATGTCCTGCAAATGGTCCCTTTGTACAGAACCTGAGAGCTACTTCATATTACAAGACACACGGGGGCTTCCCTGGTGGCTCAGTGGGTTGAGCACCGCACTATGAAGCACCCGCAGCACAGCAGCTCCAGATCGATCCCGGGCCAAGGTGGGGGCCCACATGGCGCAGCAGACCTCGTCCCCTGCTCCCCCCAGCAGTGTATTTCGGTCCATCTGCCCGTTCTGCTCCCCACTCTGTCTCTGGTGAACCCTCTCACCTGGACTCGGGCCTGTACCCCAGCTCTTGTATGCATAAATAAATACATCTTTAAAAATAAAGGATACACGACTGAAAATATTTTCAGTTCAGGGGGATTTTCACTTAGCCAGGCTCAAAGCCTCTGTGAACCCAAAAGGCTCACCTTCATTCCACTTGCCTTTGACTGCACCCATAGCTGGGGGCAAGGGACACGCCTCTGCCCGCTTCAGCCATTTGGAATCCAGCCGCTTAGGCCAGCCCACATACCCTGCCTCTCCTGGGGTACAAGACCTCCTCCAACTTTCTCTCCCCTCCCTGAGCCTTTTAGCCTGGGCCTTTTAGCGTGACCTGTGTGTCCTTCCCCAACCACCCACTGGGAAGGCAATTAGACATTCATGGACATAAAATGCCCAGTGCCGATGTTTCCTTTCGATTCTGGCAGAGCAAAGCAAATTCTCTGAAAGCCTCTGAAAGAAGGCTCTAATTGTGAGCACAGCCAGTACAGTCCTCGGGACTGCAGCACCAACCAATGGGCCCATTCTAACGCAGTCCCTGAGGTCCCAAGTTTAAAATTGCCATTGTTGCCTTGAAAAGGCCGTGTCTTTCAACACTGTTCTCTTTTTTAATTAAACTTTCTTCTGAGATTATTGTAGATTCACAAGCGGTTTTAAGAAATAAGAAAGAGACCCCGTGTGCCCTTGACCCAGTTCCCCAATGGTGGCATCTTGAAACCCATAATGCAATATCTCAACCACTGATACACGCAGGGGCAAGGGACTTTACAGTCTGCACCCGGCCCTGCCTTAATTCTTGACAACCATTGCTCTGTTCTCCATTTCTGTAATTTTGCCATTTCAAGGAGCCTATATAAAAAGAGTTACACAACATGGAAGATCCCTGCCTCTTCTTCCTTTTCTTCCGGGACTGTGGCAAGAAAAAGAAAATTATATTTTTTATCAGTCCCACAGATCCCACAGTCTCCATGCAGCCCTCCTCCCCCAGTGTCTTCTCTACTGGTCAGACTAGATAGCATTGTTCCATCTTCCAGGTCATTGGGTTTTTTTTCCCTCTATCCATACCTCCATTCCACTGTTCATCTATCCACTGAGGGCCTGAGGTTTTCAGTTCAGTTACTATTTTTTAAAATATTTATTTATTTATGCATACAAGAGCTGGGGTAAAGACCAAAGATGGGGGCGGGGGCGGTGAGAGGATTTACCAGAGACAGAGTGGGGAGCAGAACAGGCAGATCAACTGAAACACACTGCTAAGGGGAGCAGCAGGCGAGGCAGGAGAGGTCTGTTGCACCATAGGGGTCCCCTCCCTGGCTGGGGATCAGACTTGTGCTGCAGGGTCCGTGGAAGCCACACAGCATGGCACTCAACCCCTTGCATAGTTACTATTTTTTTCATTTCTCAATTTTCCATCTGGTTCTTCATCAAATCTTCCATTTTTTTGCTGAAATTTGATTTTTTTCATTTGCTTCATGCAGGTTTATAATTATTGAAGTATTTACCATGACTGCTTTAAAATCTTTGTCAGATAATCTAGCACATCCAGTTATCGAAGATAATACAGATATCTAACAGACATCGGGCATCTCAACATCTTTTGTTATTGTCCTTGAGATCTTTCTGGTTCTTGGCATGATAAGTGATTTTTAATTGATGGACCTGAACATTCTCATGTGATGTAATGAGATTGGACCCTATTTACTCGGTCTTACCTGGTTTTCTAGGACATTATTCCAGCAGGGGAAGGACCCTGCTAGCTCACTGCAGGCCCATGGTGAGAGAAGTCCAGACTGCCCACTTGGCTTCCACTGAGACCCAGGCCGGGGGCTTCTCACCACTGCTGGGTGCAGATGGGAGTTCGGGTTTTTCACACGGTGGCCTTGTTATCAGGGGCCAGTGGAGAGATTTCTGAGTGTCAGGAAGGGGAGGAGAGCCTCCTCAGGAACAGTCTGTGGTGGGACTTCAGGTTCTGGTTCCTGTTTGTTCTCTCCACTGACATTGTGGAGGTGGGGGCCTACTTGGGCTCCTCTTGCATCACTCAAATGCAGGAAGGAGGAGCCTCGTTATGGCCTGGCAGGGCTGGAAGCCTAGACTCCCCACCAGCCCTTGCTGGCAGGGCTGTGGTCTTCTCTGTGGTGCTTGGCGGTTTTAGAGCCGTTATTGTTGAACATTGTCTGCCTTGTTAGACTGCCCTTTCCTTCATGTTTTGGCTGGAGACAGCAGGCTTTGGGGACCTTTTTATGTCTGCACTTTTGGCATTTCTGGGTTTCTGACTTCCTTAGGTCTGATGCTGGAACATGAGGCAAAAAGCAACAACCAGAAACAAAAACAAAAGCAGGGAACTCACCACCATTTTTGCTTAGGTCCCAAATCCCTACCCAGTTCTCCTCTCCTCTTTTAGAGACTCATGTTTGTTTTATGTGTAATGTCCTGGGTTTTTATTGTACTTAATTGGAGAAATGGGTAGATTATATCTACTCCATTCTAGGAAGGAGTTTTATTCATATCCAAAAAGTTCAGACATAATATTCATATTTCTGCTACTAATTCCCTAGTTGAAATAAGATATTTGACTGACTCCTTGATATAAAAGATTCCCTTGAGCTAGAAATATAATTTAGCTCATTTTTTTTTGTTTTGTTTTTTTTTTTTTTAAAGATTTTTTATTTATTTATGCATACAAGCACTGGGGCACAGACCAGAGGTGTGGGGGGGGGGGAGGCGAGAGGATTCACCACAGAGAGCGGGGAGCAGAACAGGCAGATAACAGAAGTACACTGCTGAGGGGAGCAGCGGGCACAGCAGGAGAGGTCTGCCGCACCATGTGGGTCCCCCCCTGGCCGGCAGCAGGGATCGAACTCGAAATTTAGCTCATTTTTATTGAGGATGCTATGCAGGTATATTTTTGTGACATCTGATAGCACCTTGAGGAAAAGCTGGGCATATGACAAGAAGCCTTTTCCCCCTCTTCTCCAGAAGGTACTAGAATCCAGAACCTAGACCAGAGAGATAACATGGCAAATACATATTAAATATCCAATTAATGAATCAACAACTGGACAGATGCATGACTTAATAAAATGGAAGATATATATTTAGTGCTATTTTGACCAAAAATTAAAAAACACTAATGTCTGGTCACTCATGTTTAGTGGAGGTCTATTATAGCTAAAGGAAACAGCTTCCTTATATACAATGAAGATAAAGCATTAATTAGAATTCTTCAGGCTTAAATCTGTTCAAACTCCAGTAACTCAGTATCCTTCAGAAATAATACTAAATATAAAAAGTCCTTATGCACAAAGATAGGTATCACAAATTAGAACATTGCAACTTATTATCTGGTTTCTGAATAACAAATGAATTGACATTATGGTATATCCATTAGATAGAAAAAATTTGCAGCCATTAAATATGAAGTTGACAAGGATTCATGAAATATGAACATACTTTTGATAAAAACATACACAAATCATGTTTTAAAAAGACAGGAAAAGGAGACTAAAAGGATATATGCTATCATACCATGACTCTATTGAACAAGACTATTCATGTACAATATCTTTCATGAAAATGTAGTTTTCATAATAAAATTCCAGTATTTTCTTCCTGTAGCCCAAAGTGAGTGTGAATTGTTGTATGTATACAGTAAAGCACTGAGGGGGAAAAATGAAGTTGAGGGCCTCCCTAGTGGCACAGTGGGTTAGGCAATGCACTGTGAAGCAAACTGCAGCCACTGCAGAGTTTGATCCCTGCCGCTGGCCAGGGAGGGGACCCACGTGGCATAGCAGATCTCTCCTACCTCACCTGCTGCTCCCCTCAGCAGTTTCAGTCTGCCTGTTCTGCTCCCTGCTGTCTCTGGTGAGTCCTCTCACCTCCCTTGTCTCTGGCCTGTACCCCAGCTTCTGTATGCATAAATAAATAAATCTTTAAAAAAAAAGGAAGTTGATGCAATGAAGTACACATTAAAGTACATTGTGGTAAAAATCAATTACATCTGACACACAAACTCCCCTCCCTGGTTCCGTCTGTAAACACATGGATTATTCAAGTCCCCTCCTGTCCTCAATTGTGATTATTACTTGACTGAGCAGCAGAAATGTTCCTTATATATTCTAAAAAATCCGTAAGTTGGGCTATGACAGAAGGCCAACTCCTCATTTACAGGATATACGAGAAAAGGCAGGTCATACTACATTCCTAATACCATAAGCCCCTCACACTAGGGAAAGGCAGACTAACAGGACCACACAGATCTGCATGGGACTATTACAAAGAGCAACAAGCTGTGGAGGAAGGTGACCATCTGGTCTGTTTAATGGAGCTGACTGTACCTTCTAAGGACCTACTTCTCTCCCTTCCCAGCTCCCTTCTTGACTGCATGAACAGTATGAGATTCCTCCAACTGTGAGTTCACTCACTAAATCCTCCAGAATGCAGGTCTGGATGAAGGGCTAGTACAAGGTCTTGTTGTGGGGAGGGTAGTGAGGCGAGGCAGCAATGGTAACCTCCTCCCTTCCTGCTTTCCAACTAATGTGTCATTTCCAAAAAGCCAGGAGACTTTTTGCTTGAACTTGGGATGCTTTCAATATCTAATTAAATTTTCTGACAAAAGGAGAAAACACTGTATTTTCCTAAGGTAGAGAATGCTGTCATACTCTGAACTTGGTCAGAGCAGAAAGGTCCAAAAGTGATTTCATTCAGAAGGAAAAATGCCTGAAAGGGGAGAGTGGCTTTGAATATTGCGAACCCACCTGACAGTGAGGACAGGGTCAGGAAGCAGGCAGATATAAACTTCTGTATTTAATAAAATCCTTCTCATGATAAAAGCAACTGAGGTAGAAAATATCAATTGCTCTTTATTTTGTTACATCAATTTTATTGGTCATACACCCAGAATTCATATATAAACCTTTCAAAATAACTGGATATTACAAGAATAATTTATAATTCAGCTCTGATTGCACAAATACTTGACACAGGAAACCATTTTTACAAATACACATCTTCTTATAAGAATACTTTTAATAAAGAAAATAAGTCTCTATACATCTTACAGCAAATTTTATGCAGTTTTTACCACAAAACCATCCTTTCAGATTTTCTATTACAGACTATCCATCACATCCAATAAGTCCAATGGCATTTGCTGCTGCTTCTCCTTTTCAACTACTTAGACTCATACTGAGAGTTTTTAGGCTTCTTTTTCTAATTGGAAAGAATTCACATAATCAGGTCAAAAAGGTGGCTTAAACAATATTCCTTATAAATGTAATTTGTATCCAGTTAACCACTGTGCTCGGTGAGTGATCTTTCTATTTCTCACTTAGGCTAGACCAGCTAGTAGTTTCACCCCCATATGAAGCAGAAGGGATATAATCCTTATGTGCCTAATAGCCCCTAAACTGCAAAAACGAAACCCTAGAAAAAGTTAAATATAAGTATTGAGGTTAAAATATTTGCTACTGATTGGGAAACACATGTAAATTCAAGGTCTCTCCTAGACTAAAAATGAAATAAAGCATAGGAATAAAGAATAAGGTATATAGAATACGATATACTTGAATAAAGAAATAAAGCATAAGGATATTGCAGTAGTTTTATAAAACACTGAAAAAGGTTAATCACTTAGGTCAGCGCCAGAAGACATAGAAGCTCAGACTGAGGTTAGCTCAATTCAAGCTGACATCCTTCTTATGCTGTGGCTTTGAAATTGCCTAATAAACACTCGCTTGCCCACAGCAAGTAATCACTTAGGCCAGGAGAACTTTGCAGAATACTGACCACATTTACCTAAAGAGACAGGGCCCACCAGGGCAAGCGTTTGGCATTCATCTCATTCTTTCACCACTACTGAAAAGTATGTCCACTTGGCGAAACATGCCTGATTTTTCAGGCAGCATGAATTAAAAACAAGAGACTAGCAATATTCTACAGTCAAGTTCCTGAGTACTCGGCTCCAATTATCCAATATTCTTAAAAGGATTTTTTCATCAAGTCCTTGTCTAATAAAAGATTTAACAGTACACGGGGACTGTGTCCCATTTCTCTTGATTTCTCTTTCTTACCCCAGTGTAACAAACTGCTACAAGTTTTCACCAAATTACTATAGCAGTAGTTGGAAACAAGTCATTTTGCCCTACTGAATCACATTATGTGGGTCACATTTGCATGTAACTAGGAGATGGTCAAATATCTCTACTGTAGTGATTTTGCAAATTCAGCATAGTCAATGTAGCCATCGTTGTTCTTGTCATCGTCTCTCAAAACACCATCTATTAACTTTATCAGTTCATCTTCACTCATCGGTGGGGCATGTTCACTCCCTTCCTACAAAACAGAAATTAGACAATGATGAGTTGCACATTTCACTGGAATTTCTTGGCTAACACCCAAAATGTCCATGCTCATATGTCCAAACCGCCAATGTAGTACGTAGCTACCTCTAGGAATCCGTTCCCATGTGACAGATATAAACTCACCCCATTTAGAAATTCTTTGCCAGTTAAAAGAAAGATTCAACCAAAGCGGTCCTTGCTAACTTCTTCATAACGGCTTAACACCTGCGTTTCATAGTCCACCACCTGCAAACCTATCCTAGAGAAAAGCTCACAGCTCAGGCCCTCGTGAGGATCAGTTCTGGACATAATTCGCCTTGACAAATAGATAGAGTGGCACTGGTCCCCACCTTGGGGTCAGGACAAGAGAAAGATGGCAATGATGACCTGTAGAAGCTGTCAGGATCATCGAAGGAAAAGCATAGTCCCAGTTCCAGGAGCAGGTGCATTGAGCTTATGCTCTTCACATCCTTGGCTGCTTCTTCCTTTGCCACTTCTCCCACACCCCCTCCTTCCTGCCCTACCACCACCTGCCAGGTGATTCCAGTACCTCTCCTGACACCTGGCTCTCCTTACATCCATCTCACTGCTTCTGACAGCAAAGGATCTCCCTGAGACACTGCACCAGTCATGCCTTTCTCTCACAGACCCAAATGCCCTTTCCACTGCCTTCAAAGCAAACCAAAACTGCTCTCCTGGCAGCCAGTGAGAGCACACCTCTTTGACAACTTTGCTTCTCCTCCTTTCTACAGACTGCAGTGTGGCAGAGCATAAGACAGAAGATTTTAATTTGTTTCCTCACCAATAAATTGGAGGTAGTAACATGCTTACCCATCTGCTCACAGGCTGCTGCAAAGACCAAACAAGATCTCTTACTTGAAAGGGATTTGTAAGCTACAGAGCACTGGACAATATCATATCAACCCTCAATTACTTCCAAGTCCCTCAGCCCCTTCTCCACTGATTCACCACTTCTCCAAAGAAATAACTTCTCCCCTACTCCTCATTTTTTAATATGGTCTATCTTTTAAGTGCTGGTTCTCAAACTCTGGTCTGCAGCAAAAATTTCTGGAGCACCTTTTAAAGATACAAGGGCCTGGGGCTTCTGCTTAGAAGGTCACCTTTTGTGAGAAGGGTAAAATAGAATTGAATGGCAAGCAGGAAAAGAAGCCGAAAGGAGTGGTGAGCAGAAAGGAAGTAGCGGTATTGTTATGTAAGGACCATACAGGTCAAGATGGGGTCTGAAATAACAAACAGAAACCTTTCCAAGAAGCTGCCCACTGAGTCACTCCTGACCTACCTCCTTATGAACATGAGTGATGGCTGTGGAGAGTTCTAGGCCGTCAAGAAAATTATTGCCGTCATAATCATGCATTTTGAAATAATGGAGCTGCAGTTCTTGTGGGGACATCTCTGCCTCTGGTTTGTTGATGACACCTTCTAGATGCTCCATGATATGCCTAAAAACCAATAGTTGGACTTAGACCACACGGCAGTGACACCGAGCTCACGTTGAAAACTTGAGGACCAAGTTGTTCAAGATCTTTTTTTTTCTTTGTTTTTTAAAGTTTAAGATCATGAAGTTCAGCCTTTCCAGAAAAACGATTAAATAGTGGCAGGCCACACCAAGGACAACAGATATAGGCAGGGCCATGAAAGGAACAGGTTAAATAAAGAACAAAGTTTGTCTATTATGCTGGCCTTGGAAAGATGATGAGTGCTTTTTTCCTCTTTATTATTTCCTCTTTATTATTGGAATGTTGTTATAACACTTTAGGTGGTTATCAATTTAAAAAATCCATTTTTAAAAGTAACTCAAGGATAACAAATATGTGATGCAGTTGGCCCAGGAACAAAGCTGCAACAAATGATTCAATGTTTGAATGTACCAACACAAAAAAGAAAAAGGTCAGAGTCAAGAAACCTTAGCTTCGTTCTGGATTTGCCCCTGCTCTGTGTGTGTGTGTGTGTGTGTGTGTATGTGTGGTAGAAAGAGACTGAATTAATTCAGGTACACCATTTTTCCAAGACCCTCCTTCTGTGCTATGATGATGAAAAGACTATCTGACTTACAGGTGGCTACGAGGAATAAATATCATCCTTGGAAAATATCAAGAAGTCACACAAATAGAAGGGAAGCTGCAGCTGTGGGTGGTGGGGGCCCCGGACCGCAGTCCAAGTGGAATACATACTCCTGGTCGTGCACTGTGTTCTTATCCAGGCCCATGCCGCCAGGATGGGAGATGCTGGCCCCGGGCTCCTCAGCTCTGGCACCTGGAACACAAAAGGCCCAGAGCAGGCCACACAAGAAGGGGGTTCTAAGCAGCCACGGAGATCTCATGGTCACTGGTACCTGGGGAGTGGGGAAAATAGAACATGATGGTGAGAACATTAGCGCTAAGATTCTTTCCAGATTTGCCACAGTGAGATCCTGGGAAACTGGAGGTACAGAACATGTCAAAATAGACCCAAGGCCAACTCTGCTAGCGGAGTGTGGGATGACCTTGGACACTCCAGGTCCCACCACTCGAATGAGCAGATCCACATTTTCTCAAGCATCTTCAGAATGCCAAGCAATTCAGGAGCACTTAAAGGATGAGGAGACTACTCCTGCCTACTAGAAACATAGTTTGGTGAAAAATATTTCCACTGAGAGCACTAATAAATAAAAACCGAAAGTGAAATGTACCAAAGAAAGATAAAACCCTTTAAGAGTTCAGAGAAAGATATTTCCTCCAGGTAAGGGAAAATCAGAGAAGGGTGACTGACAGACATGGAGACACTTCAGCTGGGCGTTGGCAGATGTGTGTGCTGAGGTGTGTGGCAGATGTGTGTTCAGGGTCTGAAAGATGAGGGGACAGATGTGAGCAATGTAGCAGGAGCAGATAAGGGGGAAAGAAAACCCAAGGGGTGTAGTCAGGCTGGAACCTAGAGGGTATGAAGTACACAGAATAGTGAACAGAGACAAAAAGCTGCAAAGGTTCACCAGGCTGTACCAGATGTAGCTTTGCACATTAGGCCAATGAAGCTGAAGTTTCCTAAGGATAAATGAAGAGCCACTGAAGAAGATTCATGAAGGAAATCAAAGTTTCGTTTCAGAATGGTTCGTCTGGCAGCAGTATGGAAGGTATCAGTGGAGCAAAACTAGAGCTAGGAACAACAGCTGAAGGGAGTGTAAGGGAAGCAACAAAGCAGGTTAGATCAAAGCCTGCATGCATGCAGAACAGGAAGTTAACTCAGCCTCCTTCATCTACCAGGGCTGTGATAGAGACAAATAAAGTAACTACTCTGAGAGAGCATTGGAAGAGAGAGTTATGTGAAAGTTAGGACTCCAGCAGGTAACCCCAGGCTCTGGCTAAACCATGAATTGTGGCCAACAGACACAGTCAGCTACACGGTAGGTTCCCTGAAGTCAGGGGGTGTTTTGCCCTAATCAGTATTCCCCACAAGGCTCAGGTAGGCATTTACTGTTTGCTAAACCGGAAGTCCTGGTTCTTCCTGGGATCTACAGACTAACTTCAAAAAGGAAAGTGAAGGACAAGCTAGGGGACTTACACAGAAACACAAAGACCTGACTTACACATTTACCTCTCGAAAGGAAGAGCAGATTCTGCTGGCTAACAAGAGTCAGTAATTTCTAAGGGGTGAGCTGTAGCCACAGCGGTCAAAAGAAAACGTAAGATACTGGTCACACACACGCTCTACACAGAGCTCAGCTCTGGAGCTACAGTATCTCTACTCTCTGTATCTGAGGCTGGGAAGTAAAGGTATGGTAGCTGCTTTCAGCCATCCAAAAAAGTTCTGAGGGTAAGTCCTAAGAGAAGGTCTACCACGTTTAGAAAAATTTCCCAAACCCATTTGCCTATCAGCAGTATCACTTCCCATGGCCCCGCCTAAGGAGACAGCAGTCACTGTAACTTAGAGGTGCTAAAGAACAGTATCTAGTCTTCCCACTGAATAGGGACATCATAATGTAACATGTCACTTAATAATAGGAAAATATATTTATTATATGTCAAATGAAAAAGAGAAGGTTGCAAAAGTCTAATGATTCACTTTTGTAAAAGAAAAACAATGTCTATACATTTCACCCAGAACAATAGCTGAAAACAATGACTGTTTTCTGACTCAAATGATGAGGAGTGATTTTGATTTGTTTTACTTTACTAATGCTTCTAAAATTTCTACTATACTTTTCCCCCCCACAAATATGTACTTAATGTACTTTATCTCATAATACAATATGGATGGGGAAAAAACGGGCTTCCAGTTCATTCTTACCTCTAGAAAACAGTTTAAACACAGCCCAAAATTACACTTCCAATTTTTCCAAATAAAAGTCCCAGATGAGACCATTGCCACCGTACCTGTTACCAGAAAGCAAGATCTTAAGTTACCCTCAGCAGTGAATGCCGAGGCAAGAGCAGAGCAACTTATTCTGGCCACATATCTTAGAGGTCATAGGCAGGAAGGACTAGAGAGGGAAGTCAGTTCCTTGCACCTACCAGATTTGCACAGTAGTAAGCCTTCTTTAACTCCAAGTCTGGCATGGGTGTTCTTCCTGTATGCTTCCAAGTGCTCAGTTCGTCACTGTTAACAGCTCTGAGCACGGTCTTGAACAAGGCCTCCCTGTAAGTCCTCATTGCTGGACTGAGCTTTGTGAGGTCAGGGACTGACCTACATTCTCAGCAGTGGGTAAAGTGCCTGGCAGAGGCTGGGTTGGTGCTTTTCAGTTTGTGTACCATGTTTCTTGGGGGTGGGAGTAGGAGGATTACCACCTTACAGATATGCCGACAAGTTTTGATGTCAATGTAACTGAGGGGCCTCAGTTTTTTAGGGGCCTCCCTGGTGGCATAAGGGTTAAGTCTCAGCTCTATCACTGGTGCAGTCTGAGTTCAATCCCTAGCCAGGGAGCTAACCCACACGGCACAGCAGACCTCTCTTGTCTCATCCACTGCTCCCCTAAGTAGTGTATTACAATAAACCCACCTGTTCTGCTCCCTACTCTGTCTCTGGTGAATCCTTTCAACCCCTGTACTTCTGGTCTGCACCCCAGTTCTGCGCATAAATATATCTTTAAAAAACAACTATTTTTTAAGATATCGATCAATGTACTAAGCTGAATGATCAACAAACCCATTGCACCATTTGTAGTTGGAAACCTAGTACATGAAATTGAAATTGGGGTGAATAAAGTTAAAGAGGAGGGGGATTCTAGTCAAATACCACCAAAAAAGCAATCAAGTGATTGGTAACACAGTAACTATAGGCCCAAATTATCCCTTCTTCCAGGGATAAAGGCCAAGAGCCATTGATTTTGAAAGCATCCCATTTTGGTTTCCTGTTGTTGCTTTTTTTTTTAACTTAACTGGAACAGAACAAAAGTCAAATCTAGAAACAGAGGAGACACTCCCCTTCCTCACCCCCAAGGACTACAATGAGAATAGGGAACCTGATTGCCACCCAACACATTAAACTGTCACATTCAAAAGGAACAAGCAACTCCCAATACCCAAAGAACAAGTTGCATCATCCACAACCAACTAGTTAGCTCAAGGTCATGTGTAAACATAACCCCCAGATAAGCCCCAGGAGAAACTGCTAAAGTCACACTGGAAAAAAAATGCAAAGGGATTTCTGAAAGAGACTTCAGAACACACCCTTGCTTTGAGACATCCTGCACAAGAAAAAGCCTGCATCCTGGGAGGGAAGCCTAGACCACTGTCCCTAGGTCTCCTGCAGTGCCTGGGCTATAACCAGGGTTCCCCTCACTGTTTCAGCAGCCTCTTCCAGCCCCACTGTTTTGAAGTGTCCATCCTCTCTATTCCTTCCAGGCCCACTTCAAATGTCATGTCAGAATTCTTCCAGGAAAAACCAACTGCGGCCCTCATCTGACCTCCGTCTGCAGTCTCTCATACTGTCCTGTCTTTAACATATGGCCAGACATTGTTCTCCTTTTCTGTTTTTCTCTTTATCTCCCTCTGTGAAGACTGGAACCTACTTTTCCTATCTCTCTTTACCCTACTGAATGCATGACAAAGTGCTAAGTTGACCTAAACATTTGGGGAATTTTGCCTTCAAATATGAATTTAGACAGAAGGGCTTGGCTGTTCCTTATCACAGAAGCTATGGCTTACGCTGGCATAGTAACTTCCCCTTGGAGCCCTCCTACCAGTGGTTTGGCCTGACCCTCCCTTCCCTCTCATTGTGTTGTTAGTTCTACCAGCACATAAGAGTGTGGAGGCCATGAAGACCACAACAGCTGTTAGCAGCTCTTCTACTTTGTTGGGGTACTCAGTTAAGAATTCAAACTTAAAACAACTATCACAACCAACATCCAGACATCCCGCACCTAGAACCAATGCAAAGAAAAACTCTGACAGCCACTAGCCCACCTACCACTCTTAAGATCCTGGTAAGACAAAAAACAAAACAAAACAACAAGGTCCTAGGCCAAAGAAACCACTACCTGGGCTGAAGTTGAGCACTGGTTCTGAAAAATCAGGCATTTAATAACTTGATGTATTCATGCGGAAGGTGCTGCTATGCTTCATTTAGACATACTGACAGTCTGGTGCAACACAGGACACTTGAGGATAGGACAGTAACCCAGACAGGATCTTCTCACACGGATTACAGCCTGGTGTGAAAGGTAAAACGACATACCACAGGGTAGCACAGAAGCTCCAACACATACCTGGAGTCATACATGAAGCATGGGGAGGATAATGTCAACTAAAGGATAGTATCTCAGACTGAAGGCACATAATGTAACACCTAGAAGGAACTTGGTCCAATCCAGAAACCAAAAAGGCCAATATATGGTTACACTTACACACACACACACACATATTATTTAAGTATAGTGGAGAGAGGTGAGTTACAGTAAAAAGAAAACAGCTCACGAAGAGGTCAGTCATGCAAGCTCCTGTTCAAGAGCTCAGATGAGCAATGGGAAACCACAGACGTTAGTAAGGGAATAGGGCAAAGAGGTCTGGTGTCTAGATCAGATTTGTGACACAGTCACACTCCAGTGCTTCACAAACTAAGAAAATCAAGAAGGGATGGAGGGAACCAGGCAAGAGGCTACTAAAGTATTCCTGGAGAGATGACAGCAGCCAGAGTAGAAGAAAAGAGGATGCAACCAAGAGAGATCTGTGATGGATTCGACGCGGGTAGGCAAGGGGGTGACAGATGAGAATGAACATGGGGGAGGGGGGACGGGGGTGGCGATGCCCTGCCCAGACAGGGAATACAAGAGAAGTTGGCTTCCCTCGCCTTCCCATTCTCCCGCACAGTCGAGTCCAGCTGGCCGGGCAGGACAGGACCTGTCTGTCTGCCCCCAGGGAGCCGGGGTACCACCGGCAGGAGAGTGACGCCTCAGGCCCCGCGTAGGTCTAAGGCAGGTCACCCGAGAGGGCCGGTGAACTGTGCCGGCCAGACCCATCTGGCTTCTAAGAGCCGCGCAGCAACTGCCCGGGAGAGCGGTTCTGCTCCCGGCCGGCTGACCTCCCTAGGAGGCTGGGGGCCTAGACCCTCAGCCAGGGTGCTCCAGCCTCCCACCTGAACCAGAGGCCCCGACCCCCCAGGAGTCGTCGGAATGCCGCCTTGCTGTGGCTCCCTGGCACCCATCCCACGGATCTTCACCCTCAGGGTCAGATCATGGACTTCAGAGGCCTCGCTCTGGCCCTCGCCTGCTCCCGGCTCCACTCACCCGCGCGATCCCGGCTGCCAGCTTTCCCCAGACGCGAAGCCCTCCAGCCTGAGCCTCGCCAGCCCCCGTCCTCAGAACGCCTTTTCTCGGCCCCGCCCCACAAGGCCCGCTCTGCGCACGCGCGTTTCTTCTGCCCGCCCATTGGCGCCACGAGGCCACGCCCCTGCCCGGCGCCACGGTATGGACCGCTGAGGTGACTCCACGTGTAAACGACTCCAGCCCTAAGAGGGCCGGTCGCAATTCCACAGAGTGGAACTCTGCTCGAGCCTGGGGTAGGCCACTTGAACCCCCTGAGCCCGGGCAGGTTGCTAGGCAACCTCGGAAGCCGCCTGGAACTAGCGGGCTTGGGACTAGGACTGGTGCAAGGTGAATACCGCCAAAGCTAGCTCCAGCCCTGTCTCCGCCTCCACCTTTGTAGGTGCCTCCACCTTTATAGGGCCTCCGACTGCAAGTTGGGAACAGAGATACTGGAGAGCCTAATTCCAAACCTGATGAAACAGCTGGAAGACATTCGGACTAGTCTTAGGTCCTGTTTTTCCAAGATTGCCCTACTTCCATCTTGTTTAATTCACCAAGCCGCATCAACTGCAATAACCATTTACTCACCAGTTGTTAGGGGGAAAGAATGTCCTGAACGAACTCCACAAAAAGGTTTTATGGGCTCCACCCCAACTCCAGACCAAAGATATTCAAGATGCCAAGATCTACAAATCACATAATGTCATCATCACCGAAGGGAGGATTGCTGGGACCTGCGGGTGGAATTAATAGCCAGATTTGGTATCAAACCAAACTTGTGGATCTTGGGGACTCTTGGTTTTTCGCCAGCTCTCAGCGTGCTTAGAGATTCCAGCTCGGCGGAACTGGTAGGAGACATTCACAAATTTATTGCCCTCACTTTCTCCCTGAGTTATTCATTTCTCCTTCTTTTGTAAATAAACCCTTTATTAACCTTTTTTGTGTGTGCCTTAAGTTGAGTTTTATAAGTGCCTGTTAAGCACATGGGTGAGGACCCACAGTCAGGCAACCCATCTTATTTATATTGGGGTTACCCAGTAACAGTTTGGCACCCAACATAGTTGACCACATTACACCTGTGGTAGACCAGCCCAAAGATACCGGGATTGCCCTGTAACACTACCAGTCCCTTTAAGACTTTGTAAGGATGCGCCAGTTCAAATACCAGCTTACTTGTACAGTTCTTAATATCAACTGCTTTAAGACAAAGCGCTTCCAAAAAACAGATCTGTAAACAAAAGGATACAGCCCGCAAAATCTTCCCCTTACAAAAGACCTTAATACAAGATTGCCATTTAGTGAATATCTTTTGACAGAATGAGTAAATGAATTTGGGACTGCATTTTTAAAATACCATTCTCCCATTTGTGACCATAAAGATACATAATCTTTTCTTTCTTTCTTTCTCTTTCTTTCTTTCTTTCTTTCTTTCTTTCTTTCTTTCTTTCTTTCTTTCTTTCTTTCTTTCTTTCTTTCTTTCTTTCTTTCT